>JAEQBH010001414.1:0-679972 GCA_016808115.1 Tetrastigma voinierianum | reverse complement strand
AAGCTCTCATTCAATTTTTCTGAGAGCATTTGACGATTATATCTTTCAGATCTCTAATCTACACTGCTCTCTGTATCTTAATTGAAACAAGAGTGGCCTGTGAAGCAGCAGTACCGAGCAAGGAAGGCTTAAGGCCACTGTATAACCCTCCCCAACCTTCACTTCTCGTGACCTGTAGATTAAACAAATGGGAGCAACGTAAAGAAACAATTCCCTCTCTGGTTGTTTGAAATTGTAGATTCCAAAACAAACATAAACATAAAAATGAAAATGAAAACCTGTAGAATCTGAAGAAGCGTGGTAGAAGTGGAGCCGGGTGGGGGTAGTTTCTTGGCGACTCTCTCCGTTTGTTGACGGGTATTGACCTACAAGGTCACTCGGTCAGCATACATAGATATTTTTTCTTCACAGTGGAAACTAGAAACATGAAATATATTGTAGGGAGCCAGGGAGGGGACGAGGGAAGCGTACGTTTAGGAGGACCAGAGTGATGTCTGAGCAATTATACCAGCTCCAGCTCCCATGAACCATTCCTTAAGCGTTCAGAATTAGACATCCCTCCCCCGCTCTCTATTCCTACCTCGCTTTTTTTTCTCGCTGGAATTTATATAATAATATTGTATTTCATTTCACACACTTTATTCTGTTTTTTGACTTTCATACTCAAATAATTTTATTTAAAAAAAAATTATAAATTCAGTTTTATCTAAATTAATACCCAAAATAATATAAACTAAAAAATATCACTATCTATATATTTTAAATAATTGAATCAATTATTAAATGCATGATATTTGATAAAATTTGATCTGATTATGTGATAAGCGATGTTGTCAGTTTAAAATCTTATGAGCTTATGGCGTTATTTAGAGCGTTAATTTAGATTTAAAAATTGAATACATAATTTTTTCAAAATGAATTATTTCGATGTCAAACTCCTGTATTTTTGTTATTAACTATCATATTTATTGATTTCCCGGTTTGTTTCTCCTGACCGTCCGGTTCCATGCAAACCGGTCAACTATTGGTTGACCAATGATAAAAAATCTTGTTGCTGCTCTCAGTTTCAGCCTCCTTTCCAGTATGAGTAGACCCCACATTATTTACTTACATCTCGATTCTCGTTCTTTGGAATTGCAAGACCACCGCCACCCACAAGTTCACTTGCTGTTTGATAGCTAGGAATCTGTCTTTCCCATGTAAGATAAGATAGGAGGATTTGAACCTAGGTTATTTACTTATTAACACAATTAAGAAACCCACCTCTGAATGGTTTATATGTATAAAAGAAGATGCAGTAAACAAGACTATAACTACAAGAGGCATGTATTTTTGTATTTTTTTTAATTGTCATATTTAAGAATTAAGAGTTTTTTTTTAATAAGACTTAAGAGTTTACTCTTAAAAAAAAAAAAAAAAAACTAAAAGACTTAAGGGTTAAGAGAGAAGAATAAACAAACACAAGGAGACACGGCTGTTTGAGGTGTACAATAAATATATCATAAGGAAGGCATTGTCGGGGCTGGGTCTGATCTAATGCCAGGAAAGAAAGTACGAAGTCAACGCGAGGGAATCCTAGGTCAAGGCAGACAGGTGATTATTTCCTGAAACTAATTGCAGTTGTTGCATTCGTGCGCTATCGTTCATCATACATACGGCTACGGGGACTAATTACGATCGAGGAGGAGGAGGAGGAGGAGGAGCTTTACTATTATTATTGTTTCCCCCTTTGGGTTTGGATTTGGGGAATTTGCATCCTTGTGTATTTCCCTTGTTCGTTTATTCTGTTTAATTTTTTCTGTGGGTTCTGTTCTCTCACCTAACCTAGGGGTTGTTCCCTTGTAGCTTTAATCCACCACCACCAGCGGGGTTTGATTCAGGAGGAAGGTATCCTATTCCTCTCCTCCAATGGTGAAGGAGACTGAGTACTATGACGTTCTGGGAGTCAGCCCCACGGCCACCGAGTCAGAGATTAAGAAAGCTTATTACATGAAGGTAACCTTTTTCAATTCCATACTTAGCGATCACTCTTCCTCCACCCTGATTGTCTCACTCGCAATTAACAGAGAAACAGTGCTCCAAAATGGGTAGTAGGTTTACGAGAAAATTCCTTCTGGTATTTTTTGAAAAAAAAAAATTAATAAGGAGTTTCGTGCTGCGACATATCTCCAACTTCATATCTTTTAGATCCATTAACGCTTAAGGAAAAATCAGATTCTTATTTTACTTTTTTTACTATAAAATTGAGCAAAAATGTCCTATTCAGAATCTTTAAGTAGCATTTCCAATCCATTTGCTTGAATTTGGGGAGACACAGACAGAGAATTCTTAAGTTTTCATAAACTCTCCTTTCTTGTGATCGATACTCCCTGTCCTGTTTTCATCAATCCTTATTTGTCTAGTTTCTCCATGAAATTTTGTTATCTCCTAATAAAGCTGCTGTGCCATTTTACACAGTTTATTCAAGTCTGATGTTCCATGTTCGTTTCATTAATGTTGGGACTCGCCACTTCAAAATTGTCATCCTATGATAATTGCTACTTTCATCCTTCCAAGTGCCATGCTGCTTATGTAACCACCTTTTGATTGTCATTTTGTTGTTCAAATACGAATTTTCAATCACATCCTCTCGTTTCTGAAAATTTCTCTCCAAAACCCTTCCCCGTTAATCATATGCCTTCGCATTTGTAGCCTATCAAAAAAAAAAAAAAATGCCTTCGCATTTGTACTTTGTTGTTTGGATGGGCAAGGCTACTCCTTGACGACATTGTGCTATGCCTTTCTAGAAAGGCATGCATAATTGAATAATGCAATCTAAATTTTACAAGAATCTACAAAAGCCTTAAGGACGGATCCCCATTCTATGAAAAAATTTAAGGAAGAAGCATTTGACTGCATCCATCAGTTATACTTCAACAACTTTAGGGGTCTTGTACCTCATTTCCATAATGATATAAACAAATTCCAAACTGTTTGGAAATTGGCTTAAAGTTAATCAAGCTCAAAACAGTCTCTCCCATTTGCTAAAGCTAGAAATGTCAAGTTCATTCAAAAAACCCATTTGCTTGTCAATGAAATGATTTATAGTTAAGATTTATCTCTTTCTACTTTGAAAGTAAAAGGCGATTATGGTTGGTATTCACAATGAAAGCCGCCTTCCTATCATGCAATTCTTGTGGTAGATCTGACATCCAAATCACACCACTTTTTGATCTTATGAGTTAGCTTGCCATTCAAGCATTCTCATTTGCGTGTTCAGAAGCAGTCAGGAGAAGGCTTTTAGAGAGGATTTTCTTGCATCTCATTCTAAAATCGCATCTCATTCTAAGATGGGCTTTGCCTTGAAATGGGTTAGATGGGATGAATGGTACCTTTTTTAGTTTCTTCAACCACAGAGGATTAAGTGAAGGAGTCCCTCTTTCTCCATATTTGTTTGTGATAGTGATCTAGATTCTCAATTTCCAAGTGGAGAGAGTGAGAAAGGAGTTTTATGTTTATTTTTTGGGATAAGATTCAAGGTTAAGGGGTAGGAGGGCAAGGGAGTGGAGATCTTACACTTGTTGTTTGCTATCAACACCACAGGAATTCTTTTGTAGGGCTTCTTACTCTCAAATGATCTATTCATGTTAATTTGGTGGAGAGGCTTTTATGGTTCAAAGTTATTATCATAGTTTGAAATCAATCTTGAGAAAGTGAATTGATCCTCGTAAATAAGACACTCATGTTGGGGATTTGATTGCAAAAGTTAGGTTGTCATGTGGGTGATCTTTTATAGATTCTCGATGTGTAAGGGCGAAACTACCTTATCGATTTTCTTTTTACCTTGTTTTGTTTATTATCCCTTAAGTAAAATCAAAAAATGAGGCCAAAACATATTAAATGGATTTTCTACAAAGAGGGGGTTATATTGGAGAAAAAGTTACATTTAGTATATGGTCAATTTCTTTTTCTTTTTTTTTTTTCTTTTTTTTTTTTTTTGTGATAAGTAAATTGAACAATATATTGACAAAACAGCGCCAAGCCCCAGAGTATACAAAATGTATACAAAGAAAGAAGCGAAAGGCGGAGGGCGAATACGATCACCTAAAAACTTAGGGCCTAAGAGTCTTGAAGAATCATAGCATTAGCAAGTTTACAATAGAGTACTCCCCCTCATAAATAAGGCTTGCCCAAGAAGTGAGATAGGCGATGAAGGAATTTTTCAGCCTATCTAGAGAAAAATTGTCATTATCAAAGACCACCCTATTTCTTTCCTTCCAAATTGCCTAGAAAAGACTAGAGAGTGCCACCTTCCACAGATTTTTTGCTTTCTTTCTAATAGGAAAAGTTGTCCAACCCACCATGATCGGTTAACGAAAGGCGAGACCGATCCATTCTATCAAGGAAAAGGGCAGCCTTGATAACCCCAGCGAGGCGTGAAATAGGTGGTCTACGTTTTCCTCGTCTTCTTTGCACAAAGGGCACCTGCTTGTAAGTTGAAAACCCCTTTTTTTTAGTTGATTCATAGTCAATACCTTACTCCACCAACCCTCCCATGTGAAAACAATCACTTTAGGGGGCACGTAACTGTTCCATATAAGGTCTATTGGTGAAACATGTACATCATCGCCTATTAAGTGCCCGTAGTTTGCTTTGACTATGTAGTGGCCTTTTTTTTTTTTTGATGAGTAAATGCAATTTATTAAAAACCAAAAGACCTAGGGAGGCCTGATAAAGGGACCCTCAAGGGAAGCAAGGGAAAACAAGAAAACCCAGCACCTCACTTACACGACGAGTCAAAAAGAGTAACTAAGGATCTAGACACATTAGTCGAGTACATATTTGTACGGACCAGTAATTACAAAGGAATAAGACCTTCATCCTTTGGGCCAAAGCTCCCTATTTTCAAAGCAATGTTAACTTTCCGTAAATAGTCAAAACAATGTTAGGGCGCGCCATCCAAGCCTTCTTAGTCTCTTTCTCACGAGGAGCCACGCCACGAGATGAGGGTTCCAGGCGACTTAGGGAGCACCCAGTTCACCCCAAAATCGCGAGAGAAGATCCCATAACAACCTAGCCACGGGACGGTGTAATAACAAATGGTGTTCGTCTCTTCATCCTTCCCCTGAAAGGAAACATCTATTGGCTAGAGCTCTTCCCAGTTTTAATTTGATCGAGAGTCGACACCTTGCGAGAAGCTTCCCCGAGCAAAAAACTCGTCTTAGTTTGGAACGATTACTCGAATAATTGGGTGGGAGCAATCCAGGTGGAGCCAAACAAAACCTTATAGAAAGTTTCAGAAAAACACCCATCTTCCAAGCTTCTCTCATAAGCATCAGTCATCTTGGTTTGGGAGAATTCTTTTATCTTGTAAGGCTTGGAGAAGATTTTGAATCTCCTCCACTTCCCAATCATTAAAGGCTAGAAGCGGGGAGTCGAACCCCACCCTCATGAGGCTCCCATACATCGGCCTACGAGACCTCTTTATTTCATTGCCATGGCAAGAGTAGGGGTAAGAAGGAAAAGGCCTCTTCCCAGCTCCGGCGTCCTTGGCGAGGAGTCTCCTTGCATTCCAGGAGAGAAGCGTGAGCGAGACGGAGGTATCCATTCCTTCCTAATCTCACCCGGACCCGGAACCTAGGCATCCCTCGAGATCGGTAGAGGCACATACCTCTTTCCTCCCAGGCTTTCCATCAGATGACATTTCTCGGAGGGACTCCCTCTCATTTCTTGGCTTGAGAATCCATTTACCTGTGAGCCTTGTTTAAAATAGCGAGGCTCTTACAATACCTAGACCCCTCCCATTTTTAATGAACAAACGCCGACCACTTCACAAGATGAGGTTTTTCTCAGAATTCTTGCTCGAAAGCATGCTGAATTTGTTCAAGAGGCGCAATCTAACTTTGTCTGAGCATCAGAAAAAGAGACATAAGAGTATATGGGTAAGCTCGATAGAGTACTACGGATAAGAGTGATCCTCCACCTTTAGATATATATTGTCTCTTACAAGCGTCTCTTCACAAGCCTTTAGTACCAATGCCATCCTGGCAAAGCCAGGTTATGAGGGCTCCCGAAAGAGGAAGACCTAAGTAGGATGTGATGTGACCTTGCACCCCATTTCAAACGCCATCGAATCCATTTACGCAACGCTTCCCAGCTGAAATAATTTAAACTTTTGTTCAAATTTATCCTCAAGCCGGAGATAGACTCAAACCAAATCAACCTTGACCTTGACTTAGGTGTACAGGTGCTCTTGATCTGCCTTGCAAAGCAGGAAGAGTCGTCGGCATACAGCGAATGGGAAACCACCATGCCCTCTTCGTTTCTTCTCCACATATAGCGGCCGGAGAGAAAGCCCCCTTGAGCGCTCAGTAGGGCCCATAAGAGCCTCCATCCTGTTTCTGAAAAGATATAAGGAGAAGGGATCCCACACACTTGTAGACCCAGGAACTCCGGAAGAAACAGGAGGTTGTTCACTGACAGAACGTCGTGAGTAAGTGCACCATTTAATCCGGTTTAACCATTTCCTCCCAAGCCCATTTTTCCATGATAAGTAAGAAATTCCAATTTAGATGATCATATGCTTTCTCGATATCTAGCTTGCAAATAAGCCCTTTCTCCTTTCTTGACTATGTAGTGGCCTTTCTTGTCCACTAACTTAAAAATTATATCCTTCTCCCAATGGAAGACTTTTTTGTTTTGTTGCTAATCAGCCCAGTTAATCTCAGAGTTTCTTCATCTCCCCGATCATTGAAAGTCTAATAAATCGGGTTGCCTCCTTCTCACCTTGGTTTCCAGAGCCTCTCCCACTATGGCCCTTGCAGACGGCCTCTGACATACGAGGCGTTGGGAAAGAGACACACAATGGGTTCTCCCCACACCACATATCTTCCAAATATCACATTATCACTTGACATGAGTTTGCACTTTTGTTTCAATTGTTGAGCTTCTTTTCTAATATCCTTCCACAAGCCCACCCCAAAACTACCCCTTGGCTCCACCGAGAACCACCCTCCATCTTTTAGTCCATATTTTAATTTAATCAAGTCCTTCCAAGGGGGGTTGTCCTCCACAGCCAGCCTCCAATTCAACTTGCTAAGAAAGGACTTGTTCAGATTCAATGAGCTTGAATGTCAGAGCCCTCACTCCTTTTTGCTAATTTTCACAGTTTTCCAATTCACTAAGTGAATTTTTTTGTCTAAGTTACCCTACCCCCTGAGATGTCTGGGTGGATTTTCTCGATATGGACGTTACCCCTTTAGGACTACGAACAAAGACATAGTGTAGATGGGCGGGGTTAGAGTGTGTATGTGATTAGGTCGATATTCCCCCTTTTGAGATATAATGCCTCTTCCATAAAGCTAGTTTCTTTCTAAATCTTTCCTCCACCCCATCCCAGACCTATAGGGAATTTCGCTTCGTACCTAGGGGAAGGCTAAGATAAGTAGATGGCAGAACTCCTATCTTGCACCCCCAGTTCATAAGCAAGGACATCTAAATTCACCACATCACCAACCGTCAGGATTGAGCTCTTATCTAGATTGATTTTCAACCTAGAAATTGCTTCAAACCATAACAAGATCTAGTTGACATTAGCTAATTGATCCATTGAGTCACTACAAAACACTAGTGTATCATCCGTGAAAAGCAAGTGGGTAATGCAGCAGCTCTTCACATCTCTATTCCTGACTTAAAGCACAGAAAAACCCCCATAGCGAGGGTAGGAGGGTGATGAACATTAGATGTCTATCTTTTCTTAATAAGGCCGTATTGGGATTGGGAATGTGTATTATGGATTTACCTATGAAGGAAATGCCTTTGTAGAGGAGGTAGGATGTTGGAGATCTTACATTGTGAGAGTCAAGTATGGGATTGGGCCTTAGAAAGTAATTAGAAAGGGTGGGACCTTATCAACTTTGAAGTTTCTTTAAGGTAGGTGATGTCAGGAGAGTGAAATTCTAGGTGGATAGATGGTGTGAGAAGGAACTCTTATATTTATTTTCTCATCTTATATGCTTTTTTAAGTGGAAGGAACTAGGTGGATAGATGGTGTGAGGAGGAACTCTTATATTTATTTTCTCTTCTTATATGCCTTTTTAGGTGGAAGAAAGGGGGGGGGGGGGTGTGGTGAGAGGTATAGTACCTTTGTTTGTTGGATGTTCAAATTATTGAGGATTGAACATCATGGAGTCTCTTTTTTTCAAGATTTCATTGGAGTTAGTGTGGATGAGCTCAAGGAGTGGTGCTATCTCTGCAAAATATTTGTTTTCTATGCTGAAGCCAGAGGTTCTAACTAGGGATTTTTTTTTTTGCTTATGAAGCTTGCTAGGGGAAGGTTTTGACTTTAGAGGAACTTAAGAGGAGAGGTTGGTCATTGACAAACAAATGGTACCTTTGTAAAAATGAAGCAAAGTCTACTGTGTCTAGAGAGCGAGGAATCAGTAGACCACCTTCTCCTTCATTGCTCTAAGACAAGAGTGCTTTGAGATTTGCTTTTCTCCCTTTTTGGAGTCTCTTGGGTTCTTGCTTTGTTGGTTAAGAGAGCTTTGTTAAGTTAGCATGACTTCTCTATGGGAAGAAAGTGAAAGAAGGTTTGAAAAGCTGTCTTATTTTGTATTTTTGGGTTTTGTGAAAGAGAATCGAAGAGCTTTTGAAGAGTTCATTTGTGAATATTTTGTTATCATGGGTTATGATGTACATTACAAATGGATCTTTGTGTTTATTCAAGTTTATACAGTGGGTTAAGTTTGTATGACCCATTTTGAGTCATTATCATTGAGATTACGACGACTTGTGGGTTTATAACCTCTTGGGCTCCCTCCCTTGACAGAAAGTAGCTTTTTAAGGTGAGTTACGCGAGGAGTTGCTGATATTATCAAAGTGGTTTTATTCCTTAGGATGACCTGGAAGTCCTAGAATTGTGGGAAGGTTGCTACTCATGGGATCCGCAAAGTCACCATAGAGTTATGGGAGGGCTGCTACCCATGGGGTCCGCGAAGTCAACAGCCACCGTGGGCATTGGTTTTGAAAGAGGGATGGATTGTTATGACCCATTCTAAGTCCCACTCCGCTAAGTTACGGCTTGGCCTTGTGAGTTTATAACCTCTTGGGCTCCCTCCCCTTGATAGCTAGCTTTTAAGGGTGAGTTCTACCGAAGGGGTTGTAACTATGAAATGAGAGAAGAAAAGAATATTTTTCTTTATTGAACGAGTGAGTGAATATTACATAGTATAGAGACACCTATATATATATACAAAAGAATTGAACAAAAAGGAAACAAAATAAAGTGTAAAAGGAAGGAGGATAATGTAAATCAAAGAATATCTAGAGAATATTCAATGATTCTCAACAGTAACAAGGTCTAATTTAACTAAGACAGGATTTGGAAAACAATGTTTAATAAGTTTCTTTGACCCTCTAACAATACAGTCAAATCTAGTTGACCTAGTCACTACCTACAAACAAAAACAAGCATAGCACATCTGTCTATGTTTTGCCAACATAGTGCATCTCATTTGTTTATTAATATTACCTAGCCAATCATGGAAAGAACAACAAATGTGGAGAAGAAGATAGCCTATAGCACATTTTAATCCACTGCCCACCAATTTGGGATTTATGGGCTATTCACCTATTGGTGTTAGGAGTCTGGTAGACCTGTCCTTACCTGGTAAAGGACCTAATTTGCAGCTTGACAGCCCCCCTTAGCATTTTCTGGGCAATCTGGAAAGAAAGGAATAGACTTGTGTTCGAAGATGTCCCTTTTTCTTACAATAGATTGAAACACTCTATCATTAGATCCATTTTGTATTGGGCTGGGATAATACCAAATGTGGATACTTCTTTTGTTAGAACTCTTTTGAGTTTGTATATGGCAAGTTCAAGGAGCTTGCTTGTTGTTGGGGCAGTTTTTTTTTTGCTTGGCCCTTTATTTTTGTATAGGCCAGCGGCCTCCCTTAGTTTACTCCTCGTAGACTTCGGGTTTGCCTTCTTGGCTCTTCTTTTTTAATGAAGTTTGCTGTTTGCCTATCAAAAAAAAAAAAAAATCATGGAAAGAATAACAAAGAAGCAAAAGAAGAATTAGGTTACAACCATGACTCAACATAATTTTGTGTGGAAAAAGATCAAAAGTACCAAGTGTGAAATAGGTTTGTATTTTAAACTTGTCAAAAAAATTAGTCATAAAAGATACTGTAGTTTTCAACATTTCTGTATCCCATGCCTAATTTTGTCTCCTGACCCACTTATCAAAAAATAAATAAAAAATTGTCTCCTGACCTGTGGTATTTCTATTATAAAAGCTGCTCATGTGCATGGGGGCATGTTTTCACAAAAAGTTCCTATTATCATTCGAAGATGCAAATATGCATATCTGGCCACCATCATCTGCTTTTGTCAGTTTATTTGCTTTTGATTTTTTTTTTTTTTTTTTTTTGTGATCGATAAAAAGCAATACATTGACCAAAAAATAACCAAGAGGTTCCAAGAAGTACATTGGAAGTATACAAGAGGGAACCAGATGGAAACAAAAAACAGCAGAGCAATCAGCTGCGAAAAAAAGCCTACCAGCCCAAACATACAATCCCCAGCCTCATACTTGGCCCAATAAATTAAAATCTTAATCTGGGTTGAAAAAATTATTTTATGGTAGTTGTTGCAGGATTTCTCTCAGTTACTTCCACTTTGATTACCGTTCTGCAAGTTCATCTATAGGATAATTTTCTATTGGTGAGCAAAAAATTTATTAGCAACTGAAAAAAAGGGGGGAAAATTATATAGAAATGAAGTGTTGGAAGAACAAAGAAAGAGAAAAACACATATATTACCATCAAAGAGTCAACAAAAGATTGTATCAATCTCTGAATCTTCAACATTATAACATATGAGTTACCAAACTTTTTGAGCATACCACAAGTATCAAACAATTACCAGATTCAATTAACTTATTCTGACAATATCTTTTTTTTATCAGTAACTTATTCTGACAATATCAGTTAATTCAGTTTCAATTAAGGTTCTAGGCTTACTATAATGGCTGATCTTATGTACATCTGACTTCTGATGAATTATTTTTCTTTGTGCCTTGCAGGCACGACAGGTCCATCCAGATAAAAATCCCAATGATCCTCTTGCTGCTCAAAATTTTCAGGCACGACTTCCACTTATCGCTATAAACTGTCTTATTGTTTTCTTTAAGAAAAAGTTGTTGTCCAATTGACATTTTATTGTTGTTTAGTTGCATATAAAAGCTACGTAATGTCATGAACCGGGTACCTTGGGGAAAAAGTAATGACAAATAAAGAACAAAGTTATCATATCTAATGTTGAAACACTGAAATATTTCAGCGTAATCATATGCCACAGACACGCATTTATTGCAGAATGAGTTTCTGTCTATAGGACCAAACAAAAAATTGTACTTTGATAAGCAAAGAGAATGACGATGGTATTAAAAGTACCTACTAGAGAAAGAGGTCACATCCAAGTAGAATAGGACTATAGATAATGCACTAAAGGCAAACAAAAACAGCTCTAGAAACTATAAAGAAGTAAGCCCCTCAGCATTAACTATAAAACCATCTGCAGTGACTGTGATGTAAGACAAACCTCCAAAGGATAATCAGATGTCATTGCTCTCCTTCCATAAACACCAAAAAAGACAAAATTGGAATTTTTCTTGTTTGAAGGAAAAGGATGATGGTTATACTATTCTCTGGCAGCTACTAGTGCACCATCTTAATAGAACAATGATGTTGGGGGGATGGCCTTTCGCATTGACTAGACAGCAATTGTGCAAAGATTTCACAAATAGTTTGACATGCCAGTTTAGCTGAAGGATAGTGCCCTCTAGCAATATACTAGACTTAACAGGTTTGAACTTCCCCTACCATGTTAGTTATGAAGTGTATGTTATAGTAAAGCTCTCAAGTGTACATTTGACTTCAATGAATTCGTGTCCTTTTTGCAACCTAGGCTGATATTTTATATATCTGGGTTATCATGCTTTTGATATCTATAGAGAAGACCATCACCGTGATTTATTGGTGTTCTTTTGCACTTTAAGGTTGATATTTTATACAATGGCGTACTTTTACTATGCGGGCTTTTGTTTAAGTGATTTGGTATATTCTATCTTCACCTATCGTAATAAATAAATAAATAATTATAAGGCTGATAATTTGTTATGCATGTAAGAGATACAATGGTTTGGCTTTCTTGTAAAAGACAATTACCTAGAGCTGGTCCCATCGAAGTAGGGTCTAGGTGGTTCATCATGGAAAGAAGATTTTGCTATTGTCATTTCAGGACTTCTGGTGAAAGATGATCTTTAGGGGTGATCAGAACATTGATCTAGGGAAAAAGTGGGAGAGATGGAAAGACAGAGGCTTTTCCAAATAAATTCTTGAAATTCATTCATCTTTCTCAAATCGTATTTTACACAGCAAATCTGATCAATGGCTTATTCCAAACACAAAACAAAACTAGAAACTTCTTAGAAATTTGCATAACTGATACAACATTAAAGCCAAATCGTACCTATGAAAAACATTATAATAAACTAAATGCCTATTAGGCATTTGTTGTTGCGTGTCAATGTCATAGTGCCAGATAGCTTTGGGATGTCTTTCTGGAAATTGTTGGAATACATTGGGTCTATTCATTAACAGTTTCGAAAGCTCTCCTTTCTTGGCAAGGAGCTCCCATAGGCAAGAAACACAAAAAATTCTGGCTGGCAGTCCCTCTTTGCTTATTCTGGACTTTATGGCTTGAAAGAAACATGGTGGCTTTTGAAAACGAAGCCTCTTTCTTTATAGGATGAAAGTCAGTTTTGGAGGTAAGTTATGGTCTTGACTGAAAGCAGTATAGTGTGGATAACACAAATTCTTTTTAGGATTTTTTGACTTGGCTAGGGTGCAGGTGAGATAGTCGGTTGTATGTATAGGCTGGTGGGTTTTCTTTGCTTTTTCCCTTGGCTCTCTTTTGATTCTCCGCTTGGCTTCTCTTTAGTATACTCCCAATATACTCCTTGGCAGTTTGTGGTTCCACTTTTTTTATCAATATATTGCTTTTTACCTATAAAAAAAGTATATCAAGCTAAATTCTCATGGGCCTCTTGAATAAGCTGCATTATTCTCCTTTGTTGGAGAAAACCCAACTTTTGGTTTTTGAATGCATAGGATTAAAAGGTTTTCATATGAATACCATCCCTATTGATAGGCTTAGTTTTCATAGATGTTGATCTTACTAATCAAGATCTCCATTAAAGATCAGAACATGCTCCAATGCCTTAATGAAGTGATCTCTAGGTTCTTCAAAATAATAAAGCATGGTTTAAGCAGTTATCAAATACATAAATCCACTGACCTCAGGTTTGGGGGAAGAATATTTATTCAGTTTTTGAAGAGAAGGGGGGAAAGGGAGTGGGGAGTGGTTGGGGTTTGAAGATGGTTCTTTACAGTCTTATTACAGCCTAAAAACAAGTTTCTTGATAGTGTTATATGATAATTTGGGCCTCATAATCCAGGAGCCTAATCCTTACTGGGATTGGGATATGTATTTTTCTCTCTACTGTTTTGAATATTAAATAAGATTTAACCACTATCTGATTCAAGCCCACTGTGATCTTAAGTTGTGACATTCTCTGTTAATTTTGTTTGTTTATGTTTCTATTAAATTAAGTATATATTTTGTTGAAGACGATGTATAACTTGATGATTCACGATCCGAATGGATGTTTGTACCTGATTTTAACTCGTCTTTCTGTTCTTCGGATCTGATTTGATAAATAAAAGGTCTTAAATCTATCAAGTGGTTCCATAGAGGTTCAGTATTTGATTTTAGGTTCTAGCGTTGGTGTGGTGAGTCGTGCGGGCTGAACATAGTGCGCGCGATGGTCAAATTTCAACGTTAGCTACTGCGAAATCGCGACTAGGCGATTTTCATAGTAATGAATCGTGCTCGTATATGTCGATCCTCATGAAATTATGGTAACTTGGTATTCATTTTCTGATACTAATTTCCATACTTCCCTTTGTTGCAGAAGCTGGCCGTGATCCGGCCTTAATATTTGCAATGCTTTTCGGTAGTGAGCCTTTTGAGGATTACATAGGCCAGCTTGCAATGGCCTCAATGGCTTCACTGGACATTTTTACAGAAGGCGAACAGTTTGATGCTAAAAAGTTGCAAGAAAGAATGAGGGTACAATGTCCTAGTATATTATGAATTGGATTTCAGATTATCTTTCTTTTTATAGTTACATTCTGTCTGTGTTTGTTAATTGATTATATATATATATATATATATATATATATATATATATATATATATATATATATTTGGAGTGAACTAGGTTTTGAATAGAAACATTAAGAGAAAAGAATTAGTTAAAAGAATGGAATTAGTACATGAAGGATCCTGAATACAAATGATCTTTTCTTTTCTTTATCCATCTCTCCTATTTTCTTGTTTTGTATCTCTTTCATAACCAGGACTTTCATTATGTAGCTTCATTTTAAACAAATAACATTTGCTTTATTTCAAATGTATGAAGTTATAATCAAGGAAGTGACTTGAATAATTTTCTTTGCATTTATGGTTTATTTTTCTCATGCCCCTGAATCATTATCCCTTCTTATTTTCCTCTTTGTCCCTCATTGCTTATTTTAAATCACACAAGTTATATATCAAATATGTATGATTTCCCTTTTGTTCATCTGTAATAATCTAACAATATTGAGTGTCTTTGTTTGGTGGGAATGATTCAATAGTTTGAGAATCTTTATTGGTCAATATATTGCTTTTTACTAATAAAAAAAAATAGTTTGAGAATCTTTTATTCCATTAGTGACTCAAGTCTTTTAGTTGCATCATTACAGGTAATGGTTTTTTATAGGTAAAGAAAACCATATATTAAAAAGGGAGAGCCGCAACCGGGCACCCTAAAGAGTATACTAGAAGTATACAAAGGGGCCAGAAACGGCACAAAAGAAAACAAAGACAAAAAACAAAGCGACCCACTTGCATAGTGCATAGAACCCGACATTCCTCTGAAAGGAATGATTCACATCGGGAATCATAGTTGCCTACTCACGAAAATACCTTATAAAAGGACCCAGCCTAATATCTAACAGAGCGCATGTCATAAAACCACTTCGTTCCATCTCGATCCAAATTGCCTGCTTAAACCTGGGGAGGTACGCACAACTTTGCTTCTTTTTTCTTGAGAGGGAGTCGAACCCAGCCCATTAGCAGCTCTTTGACCAGATAGGGACAAACCCATCTACCTTCAGACAAGGAAAACAAAGTGGTCCATAATATTTTCATTTCTTCCAACCCTTCCTAATTCTTATTCCTTTTCCAAATAGGAAAGAAAACAATAACATCCAAAATATAATACATAAGAAAAGAAAAATAGCTAGATGTGCCTAAAAAAAATGATAGTGAGATAGTGGGAAAAAAGGATGAGTGTAACAAACAAAAGTTTGTTGTGTTTGATTTGGAGAAAACGGAATGCGAGTTTGTTGTATTTGGAACCCTTTGTTTTCAAGGCAAATCCACATATCTGGGAGCTAGATGGGTGGAGGCTTTTTGCTGGAGATTGCAAGTGCAGAAAATTGGCAAGGATGTTGAGGATAAATGGTTTGGTGACTCAAAGTGTGATATTTTCCAATCAAATCTCTATACTTCTCTTTATCCAAGGAAGTTGAGGATAAAATGGTTTGGTCAATTTTGAATCCTTGGGTTTCACCAAGAGTTGATGTTTTTTTGCCTAGGGAGTTACATGGGGAAGGTGATATATTGATATTGGATCAGCTTAAGAGGAGATGGAAGATACTCTTTTTTAGGCCGAGGGGGATGGATAATACTAATTAGATGCTATATGTGGAAAGGAGAAGAAGAAACAGCTGAAGAAGTCATCTTGTTTACAGATTGGGTCATGCACTCTAACCATAAAGATCCTTTCTGAGACTATGTTCTTCTGTCATACCATCATATTAATCCCACATTTTCACTAGTTCACTTTTATTATAGGTTTCTTTTTCCTTTGAGAAACTCATCAGCTTAGATTCTTGTTCTTCAACACAAAAGCCTTTGCTTGGGCACACCATAATGTAATGACCATGCCCACCACACTTATAACATAAAGGAGTTGTATCTATCATGGAATTCTTTTGTATCTTCTTCAATAAGCTTGGTACCTCATTTAAGGAAAACAATTTTGTGTACATGAGTTTTTTATAATCAGTTGGAACATGAGTTATGTACACAAGTCTATCATTTTGTGTACATGAGTTGTTCATAATTGGGGAGGTTTCTTTCATTAGATGAAGGGTCTTCTTACGCCATTGTATGAGTAGTACATGTATTTTATACCTGTATGCTTTCCTGAATAATGGTGTCATTAACCCATCCCTACTTGGAATGGATTTGGATGTTTCTCTGTTTCTCGTAGCAACATCTTGATTGGTAAGTATTTTGGAACTCATGCTTGCATAAGTTGCCGCTCCTTGATTGCATTGTTTTCAAGTCCCAAGAACTAAACTACGATACTAAATTAGCATTAGGACAACCCTAGGGTGATTGCCTATATCAAGAGTAGGTGGGCTAGGAATTAAGGAGAGGAACGAAGAAGATAGTTTATGATAAAGAAAAATAGATAACAAAAGTAGGAAGAATGAGATGAGAAAGGAATGTATAGAACAGTAAAGCCTTCAAGGAGTTTCACCTAGAAGAAAGTCAATGGAGTCTTTCCATTAAAGATTGCAAACATTATAAGAAAACGAAATATTGTTACTCAATCAAATCTCTTTTTAACTCACATCAATTAGCCTTACTTATAGGCTTCTCTAAGAAATCTAATATGTACTAAAATTCTAATAACCTAGTATGACTCTAATCGTAATTTGATTCTAACTAATTATGACTATTTGACTCTAATTAATAATTCTTAAAGTGTATTTTCCCTTTCTTTCTTGAAAAGACTTTGAAAGACCTTTCTTCATCAATATTACGTCAACAAATGCCTTTTATTTTCCCCTGAAGAAGTTTTCTTATCAATTTGCTTTGATTTGCTTCCTTGTCAATGTGATGGGAACATATTTCCTCTCTGCCTGAACAACTGATTGAATTTATTTTTCAAAACCTGCCTTTTTTCTGTTGTTTGTATTACAGTTTGGCATGTCCTTAGAGTTAGTTTTACATTTCAGTGGAGGATTCATGCAAATTTCTTCTGGCTCTAGGTTGTTCAAAAAGAACGTGAAGAAAAACTTGCAGACTTACTGAAAGAACGACTTAACAAAGAGGACTTTGTTAATCATGCCAAAGCTGAAGTATCAAGGCTCTCAAATGCAGGTAAAATTGTATCAAATGTGGTGAAAACTGCTTTCATTTTATACTCACCATTTGAGATCACACATGAAGATGTATGCATAGTGTCAGTATGCTACAGAAAACCATATATTCTGCCTGAAATAATTCTATGGTCAATGGCAGCCTCTGTACTTACTGGATCACTTCAATTATGAAAGGAAGATTTCTTAAGATTATTAGGTAATTAATATGGATTAGTTTCTAAATTATTAGAAAACTGATGTGGCAGAATTTCAACAAAGTCCTATCTTTTCAATCTCTGTTAAACCTATATAGCTTGGTTTTGGTATGTTAGAGATTGCAAGTTGTATCAATATGGTATCAAGGATTCCATTATTTTTTTTGGAGATGGTTGTTAGGGCTTCTGGGATCATTGGAATTTGGTTGGTGCAAGGATTTCATTATTTCATTATTTTTATTTTTGTTTTTGTTTGTTTTTATTACCATGGGTGTCCGGGCCAGCTTGCACGCACCTGGACTAATCCCATGAACATGCTTGCTGAATTTTTAATTTCTTCTTGGAAAGAAAATTAGTGCCAGGAAATGGTAGCTGAGAGTAAAGAGAAAATCTAGAAAATTAGCCACTCCAATCTGTCTCATGATTATTTAACCTCCGAGGTCAAGTTTATGTTTAATACTAAACTGCGTGAGCAATAATTCTCTTGAGGATAGTTTAAAAGGATGCAGGCCCATTCCACACGTGCGTACATGCGAGACCAGTTAAATAGTTCATCCCATTCTAAGATAATCTTTCTAGTGGTTTGATGGGTTGCATGTAGTGCAGCCAGTAGGTCCATGCTTCTAGTGTTGTGGTGTGTGATATGGCAGCACAACATGACCACCTTTTTCTGCTTTTTACCATCGTATTCAAAATTTCAAACTATTTGATGTCAATGAGGGAAGTCTTTGGTATTGCTGTATAAGTTAGAGAGAATTCATTTAAACTAGGGTGGATTATTAGTCTCTTTAGAAGAAGGCTTTCCAGGCTTTTGTAGGTCATCAAGCAACTTAAAAGTGTGGCTTCAGATAAGTGCAGGTATATCTAGGGGAAGTTTAATTTTTGCAATAGACATTTCTCACTTTTCAACATATTTTTGCACTTTTTCTGTTTTTATAAGACTGATTTCTGTATCGTTAGCAATGTGAAGTCGAAAGAGTTTTCTCTAATCAAGTTTATGCTCTGTTTTCTACAGCTTATGGTGTTGATATGTTGAATACAATTGGCTATATATATGCAAGACAGGCAGCTAAAGAGCTTGGGAAGAAGGCGATATATTTGGGTGTGCCGTTCATTGCTGAGTGGTTCAGAAACAAAGGCCACTTCATCAAATCCCAAGTAACTGCAGCCACTGGTTAGCGCGCACTAGCTTCAATGGCCAACAGCCATTTTTAGTTTGTTGATCTTTTCTTTCCTTCTTTCTTCTCACAAGCACTACTAAATGATGGATGGGCACCCTGGATTTATGTGCCAATTGTCAATGCCTTGGGGCCACGTCAAGCTGTCTCAGTTTTTATTTACATTTGAACATTATAGCAAGCTGCTCTTATCATTGTTACTATTGTTGTCCTTTGATATTAATGAACCGTGGTTAAATCGTTTGGCCTGACTAGAATGGATTCTGGGCTTAGTCTGGTTGGGTTTCTGTTACTTATTGGTTGGCATTTCCATATAGTCAGATTGTCTGCCTGCTTGATTTTCAAATTGCATCACTTTCTTTTCTGTTTTGTTCTTGATGATGATTTTTATTTTATAGTTTCCCGGTTACAACCTTTTCTTCAATATTTTCGTATATGTTAGACCATAATCTAGTCATCTTGTGATCTAGGCTATTTTAATTTCCGAAATTATAGAATAATTATGCAGGTAATTATCTGCATGCACATTAATAACTTTGTCTCGTCTTGTTGCAAAATAGTTGTTGGACCTAAAAGTGTCTTTTTCTTGATGCCCGTGGTAGGTGCTATTGCTTTGATGCAACTGCAAGAGGACATGAAGAAACAGCTGAGTGCAGAAGGCAACTATACTGAGGAAGAGCTTGAAGAATACATGCAATCTCACAAAAAGCTAATGATTGATTCCCTGTGGAAGCTTAACGTAGCTGATATTGAAGCTACTCTTTCACGTGTTTGTCAGATGGTTGTTTTACTAAGCTGTTCCTTTTCTGGGGAGTTTCCTATGGCTAGGTTTGATGCTTTATCCAGCTTGTTGGTGGTAATCTATTAAAGGACTATTGCAGGTTCTTCAAGATAACAATTGCAAGAAAGAGGAGCTTCGTGCACGGGCAAAGGGATTGAAAACTCTGGGAAAAATTTTCCAGGTATCTACTCTGTCCTCAACTTTGTGGGTTAGAATTTTATTATTTTTTTTTTTTTATATTATTATTATTATTTAAAATTGAATAGCTAATAGTTTTGAACCTGGCATGCATATACAGAGGTTAATCATCCAAATGAGAATGAGGATGAAGCAATGCTAAACAGTCCAGACCATAAACTGAATGGAAGTGAACCAAGCCATGATTGTTCTCCTAGTACCTCACCAAAATCTTCGAGTCTTGAAGGGCAGCCTTGTACTGCATCTGCATCACAAGTAACGGCACCTCCTCACAGATAGTAACTTGATCATGTTCATTATGCAAGATGTGTGGAACGTTTCTTTGGTCACATGATAATTTTGATATTTAAATATTACAAGGTACTTTAGATAAAAATAAAGAAATAAAAAATACTAAGAAATTCCAATTAGAAAATCTATAAAGAGTAAAATCAGACATGGCGTGGATGAATTTTTACTTTTTAAGTAAATATTATTTTTCTCAATCTTATTATTAGCCAAAAAAACTCTCAAAAGATGTTCTTTAATAATAAAATTTAAAAATTATCTTAAATTATGTCAAGAGTGTTATTATCAATTTATTTTCCTTTTTTATTCACTCCTATTGTTACCAAACATTCAAATAAAAATAAATAATCTTTCTTTAGTGCATCTACATTCAATAATTGGAATCAACAAATTCGTTTTCATTAAAGGAGAAAAAGGGATGAAAACAATATCTTTACTCTTGTTCTGTATATCTATGTACCAAACATAGCTTTGGAGCAGACAAATTAATCAGATTAGAGGAGATTTAGATCAGAACCGAGTCTACCAGTTGGATGAATGCTGCTGCATGGACATTGACCAGTTGGATGATTTATACTTCCACTTGCTACTTTCCCTAACTTTTCCCTTCTTTTCATATATTTTTTTTTTCTTACAATTTTCTTTCCTTGACATGCAACTGTATTGATTGTCTTTTTTCCTTTCCTTACTTTCTAAAACAATTGGCAATTCCAGATCCGGTATGTGGAGAATTCCCACTTCGCAGGTGCCCCTAATTTTCCATAATAAACAGCACCACCTGGTGTACAGAGATATCCTTCAACAGAGGCAGAGAGTGAAGGAGAAAAAAGAAAGAAAAGATCCCCATTTGGCTTAGTGCTGTGTACAATACTTTTTTGATGATGTATAATTACTTCACTGAAATTGGGCATAGGGAGAGGGGGCTTGGGGGTTTCCTGCGTTGGATAAATATAGATAATGCCATGCTCATGCTGGGGATATGCATATCTCTCTGGGTCACGCGAGGAGACATACATTATACAGACAACTGGCTGTGTTGTATTTATTGAAGACTCGTATTATTTATATACATATATAGTGGAGGAAGAGGGGTGTGTTTGTTATTTGTAGGAGGGTAGGGTCAGTAGCCTTTGACGGCTACGATTGGACTGCCTTCCTTGTGGTTTGGAATGGATATTGTATTTTGTTGAAGTTGGATTTCTACGTGTCAGTGCTTCCTTGAAGAAAAATTTCGATCAAACAAATTGAATATACAGTCAGAAACTTGAATTCACCGTGAAGAAATTTACACTTGATTTATGTGATTTTTTTTTTTTTTTTTGTTGCCTCATCTATATACACAATGCTCTTAGGATTACAACCTGGATCTATGCTGACTTTACTCATCCTTGCACTAGCAGGTGGTTATTATAATATCACATGCATAACTTTCAGATACATTACAAATTTACGACTGCCAGGATGAGGACACAGGAATATAGGAACAGCAGTAATAACAAAGAAAAAGTAATCCTTTGAAATTAAGATAGCACGTGCTAATAATTGAATTGAGGTCAGGCACATGTAACATTCTTATGCTAAACAAGAATAAATAGAGCAACATTTCTAATTTTATCCGTGGATAGATTATATACGGTAATTGATATTATTCATCTGCCACTGCATGGGGCGAAGAATGATAATAGTAATAACTAATAAGAAGTTAAGTGGTAAAGCAGTTATGGTTTCAAACAGATACAGGCATAGGGAAGGTATGTGGTCAAAATGACCCTTCTTTTTAGGCATTTTTTGAAACTATTGTTCAATATAGCTTTTTTGATGCCACTCATGAGAGATCCTCAATTTTTTTATTTTTTTTTTATATAAATTAAAAACTATAGTTGATATTATGGTTTCGTTTTATATTAAAGCGAAGTAGTTACTCAGTTATAATTTTAATCTAAAATAGTTTGTATTAATTACTATTTTAAGGATTATCGTTTTTTTTGGATATTTTGATTCTTGGTAAAATGTATATTTTTTGAAAGCCAAAATAGGGAGGGGTGGAGACAGTTTAGTCCCTTGAAATTAAAGTGTATTCAAAAATTTTAAAAATAAAAAGGAGGAGGAGAAAAAAAAAATGAAGAAGTGATAATTGGATTGGCGATGTAAAAGACCCAGAAGAAATGGTCAACGTTCTAGCTGGCCTATTGATGGCTAAGAGATCCAACTGACTCAAATGAATAAAGAGAGAGCAACAAGGAATGATTGGGATGTTAAGAAAAGGCAGTGTTGTGGGATTTCATTTCAAGGTGAGTCCACTCCAGTTCGAAGCTAGGCCTGGAGAGTGGGAGCTTTGGAGGGGCACGAATTCGAAATGCTGCAATGCTTCTCTCTCAAATCATCGGCGTCAGCCTCAACAGCCACAGCCACTGGTAAAACCTACCTTTTTTTTTTTTTTCCTAATTTTCGTGCTTCCGATCCTAATTAAATAATCCTAAATATATGGGGAGTGTGTATCATGTTGCGTGTTTCCTTAATTTTGCTTCTTTCCGCGCCGGTGTTATGTTTATGGTGGGCCAACTTTGAAGCAGCAGTGGAAGTTTAGAATGATACACCAAGTACAAGATCGAACTCTCAAACAACTCCTAGTCCTACCTTCAATCTAACCAGCGAATACAATCTCGCTGTCCAAACAAATTCCTACAATGAAATAAGGTCGAGAATTCACGACATCCACCTCCACCAAGATGACTGCATAACAAACTGCAGTCGACCCCAGACCAAAACATAAACATAAACATAAACGGGGAGGAGCAAGAAGTAGAAGAGGATACCATCCAATTCCAGCAGGGGTTGCGGTTGGCGCATGTTCTTCAACCAGACCGAGAAAATGTCCAGGATGCCCTCCGCCATGCAAGTTCCAAGACCCTAGCCCGTCTCGCGTCTGACTACTTCGACTACAGCGAGAACACATCCCGACTCTGTCTCCTTCTCCACCGTAGCGTCTATCAGGCCCACTCTATCTATGCCCCTCTGCATGATCTCCTCCATATCCTTCCCCTTGGTTCCGAATCCGATTCACTTACCCAATCCCAGTGCAATCGGGCATTTGAAGTCTTCCTCAGGAAGATTCGACTAGTCTTGATATAGCACCTCTCCTGATACACATAATTTCCATGACATTCGCCGCAACTTGTCTCAACTGAAGGAACAACTTGACCGCCATATCCGGAAGTCCCGGTCTAAGATTCGGCTCATCTGCCGTGCAACCACTGGATCCGCCGTCTGTTTCATTGGGACTGCCGTTGGGGTAGTGGTATCTGCTGTGGCAATTGCTACTCATACGCTGGTTGCTCTCATTGGCCCACTATTCGCTGCATTCCTTCCTCCTCCAAATCCCAAGTTCTCTAAGAAAGAGCTTGCACATTTGGCACAGCTTGATGCTGCAGCTAGGCGTACTTATGTTCTATGCCAGGAGCTGGGCAGCATTGACAACCTGGTGCATTGTTGCATAATGGTGTTGAAGACTGACAAGGGTCTTATTCGGGTTGGAGTGGAGGGGGGCCGGGACAGCTGGCATACCATCCAAGAGGTGGCCAAGCATCTCCGCAAAAATCATCTCTCTTTCCCCGACCAACTTAAGGATCTTGAGGAACGTATATGCCTCTGCTTTAGCACAGTCAATAGAGGCAGATCTCTACTCCTAGACGAGATCCATCGTCGTCAAAGTTCTAAATCTTAGACTTACTGTCCCATTTCTTTTAAACATTCATTAACTTCCATGTCCTATATATTAATTATTGTGTATATTAAAGATGACCAACATTCCTCTCCTGTGGAAGAGCTAACAACTTTTCTTCATTTATATGTGCTAATAATTGCCAGTTACTACTACTGCCTACAATTCTCCGATCTCTTTTATTGCATGTTTGTTTTATACATGTTATCACAAGCCATTTGACCTGGTTGTTACTCCAGTCTACACATTACACATTGTGATTGTGGCAACCTTTTATTTTATTTATTTTATCTTTTTGTTTTTTTTCCGGAAAAAGGGCATTATGTTGGACATACACGTATTAGAGCTATATTTGGGTCATTCCTCCAAAGAGACATGTTTCTCCGCAAACAACATTCACTTGCTCCTAAAGGGTTGCTAGTCTGGTAGTTTTATAATTGAAAGTCATGTCATAAAGCACCAACATGTCCACAATTCCACACCATTTAACCGTAATAAAGCAGCAATAACTAGAATAGGGATGGATATCAGCTCAATATTGCAATTAGGTGTTTACCCCTGAGTACAATAACTGGATGTTCTCTAATATAGTATCCACAATTCCATTAGGAGAGATGTACTCCCCGATAAAAACGTGCAAAAGTGTTTTGATTGTTTAGAACTAAAGGAAGTAGGGGCTGTTTAAAGAGCAATTTATTTGTTATATCGATCGATTTATTTGTTGTTACTTTTCCCCATTGGGTTATTTGTGCATTTGTAAGAGACTTCTTTCTAAGATTTGGAATTTGGGTTTCCTTTCTTCTTCAGTAGTTGAATGGTATAACTAGTATGATCTGACTCTGTAATTCAATTGGATCCTTGGGGGGTTTTTGTGTCGTCTAGGGTTTGTTTGTTTTAACCATGGTTGAGATGTAAGGAGGACGAGGATACTAAACTCTTGCTATCCCTTTTAGAGCATTAAACTATGCCTAGTTTTCATATAGGTCATGGTAGAAAATGTTTATTCTGGCCCTTGGAATTCTGAAAGGAAGGCTGATATGCACGCACATCCACCGTTAACAGATCAAACATGCGTCTTATTACCCTTTTAATTCATGATAGCTTCTATCATATTTGATGGATGTTAAGAGACTAACTTGTAACTTGGTCAAGGAATTTCAGTGGTAGAGTTTGAAAATAAAAGAAAGATAAAAACTGGGTAAAATTTAATTTGTTTTGCCTTCTTTCTTTCCACTTAGGAGAGTGCATTTAATAGTAATATTAGATGATGCAATCTTACCGACTCGAAATAGTCCAGTCAACTTATCTTGGGATGTAATTTGAGTTGGGAGTGGGTTCCGACTCCACATTGACATCATTATGATATATTACTCAACTGGGGAGTCTCTTTTTCAAAAAGGCAAAAGCTGACTTTGCACCTTCTCTAATCCAAACAAGGCACACGCAATCTCTCTCTCCTTTGAGATCCTCACGAGTCATGATCCTCCCCCACCCCCATTCCATGCCTTCGCCATTTGGCTGGCTGTGGGCTGTGGGGGGAATTGGGCTGGCTACAAAAAGAAAGACAGTTCTTGAACAAGTGGTTTTTTAGCCAACTTTCTAAGGATTATTTTGACTATATATATTCTAATTGCATATATCATTCATTCAGCCCACCCCATTCAAGGGATTTTTGGCCATTATCCCAATTGCTCCAGTCTCAGTCGGATTCCAATATGGAATTAATTAGTAGAAACATTATGAATTTCCATCCAACAACTCAACTCAACTCAACTCAACTCACCACCGACAAAATCCATTAATTAGTAGTAGTAGTAGTAGTAGTACTTGAATAGAGTAGGGGTTTTCCTAGGCTAAAGTTGGATAGAGAAGTTGTGTTCGTTCTAATTGGGTCAGTTCATTTTATTTATGCTTGGTTGGATAAGCTGTGAACATCTGCACCCCCTCGTCCTCCTGTAGGGCACACTCCGCTTCTTTATATGGAATTCAAAACGAAACGAAACATAGGATAAAGATACACACACGTTGACGTTGCTATTAGTTTTACCATCTCATGACTCATGACTCATGACTCATGTTAGGTGGAGCCATTGCTCGAAAATATCGATAACGTTGATATATCGGTAATTTAGTTTCTGAGATATATCAATATAAAAAAATTATTTGTTTTTAATTGGATAATGTTTTATAATTACTAAATTAAATATGTAATTTAATATTATTCTTTGAATTAATGAGTTTTTTATTTTCATTTATATATTTATAAAATTATTTATATATAGATAATGAAATGATTAATCTCTAAGTAAAGGTAGATTAAAATCGGAATGGATTCGATTAGCTATTAAATTAAATATGTTATATTTAATAAATTATTAAGATATTATAATGTTAAAGATATATTATTTATTTGTTTATGTTATTCTTACAAATATTAAGTAAATAATGAGAAGCTTC
Organism: Tetrastigma voinierianum; assembly: GCA_016808115.1. Taxonomy (NCBI): domain Eukaryota; kingdom Viridiplantae; phylum Streptophyta; class Magnoliopsida; order Vitales; family Vitaceae; genus Tetrastigma; species Tetrastigma voinierianum. Next base: position 653,822 of record JAEQBH010001414.1, on the reverse strand, counting down.
AAAGTATTGTATATTATAATATTAAAATTTTAAATGAGATATTATTTTTTTCTTATCAAATTAATTTTGATTTAAATATTGTCAATTTATTGATTTTAAAATTTAAATTTTTTGAAAAGGTGAAAGGATTTTATGAAAAAAATAAAATTAAGGGTCAATGTTAAAAAAAAATGTAAAAATAATATAAAATAATAAAAATAGTCATAAATAATAAGAAATTATAAAAAGCATTTGGCGTATATATATCGAAGTGAAATTGTTCCCGATGAATGAAGTGTGTTGACATTCCTTGTTTGGGAGGGTTGAGGAGCCACTAAACACGAGGAGCTAAAACATTATGGAAGCAATAAGTGATCGAAATCAACGTTGATAGTCGATGTTTTAATTTAGTTTACTTTGTTTGGAGCTCACCCGCAAAGTACTATTAAAAGATCGAAAAGGAAAGGAGAAACAATTTTGAGGAACATAACAAATAGATTTAAATTAATTCAAACTTTTATTTATTTATTATATAAGTAAGAAATTTAAAATATATAAAATTTTGAATTTTGATTATATTTGATTTTCTTTATATCTTTAGTTCCCGCGTTGAAACCTAATATTAAAAATCATTTTTAATTTTTTAATCTACAGTACTTTTCGGGTTCAAATATGTATAGGATTATCTTTGCATGTATTTACATTTCTGATTCCTTTATAATCCTAACTAGTAACTTGCTTTAAAGTTTCCATTATAATTTGTTCATGGAAAATTTATAAATACCTACTATGTAAATACAAAGCATAGAAGTTGGGAGGATGACTCAACCATTAAACACCTAAACCATACCTGAGACTTTTTCTTTATATATATATATATATATATATATATATATATATATATATATATATATATATATATATACCTGAACTTCTTTTCTTTTAAAAACATATATTTGCCTAAAAACATCAAATGGCATTTTTGTCCAAAAAACAATATAAAAAAATGATAGGGATTAGATTTTACAAAATGATCTTTTTTGATTGAATTACTTTTTTAATTCATTCACATTAATAATGCAATTAGTAGCCTTTGTACTCTGAAGTATTCCATGGTGTGAGTTATATTAAAATTATTCAAAAGACAAAAATTAAAATTGCTTGACAAGAGGCAAAGACATGAATTAAGACAGGAACTGGGAGTAGGAAAAGTTTGGCAAAAGTTACCTTAGCTTATATACTAATTTTTGGCTCAAGAAAATATTAAAGAAATAGAAAAAGTAAAAATAAAAAAAAAATCATTTTATATTTTATTTTACTATATAAAATGTAATTAAAACTTTTAGTTTTATTTTTTTAAGATTGTTTGGGTGCTTATATAGAAAAATTAAAATAAATTTAAAGTAGTGTATAAGAAAAATGGATAATTATGTTGATGAATTATGAGTATAACAATGATTCTAAAGATCATATACTTTCTTCCTTTTTTCTATGATGACATGATGATAAACCAACTTTATTAATGGATGATCATTATATATCTATTGTTTTAATGTGTTGGGAATCCAAAACTTAAGAGTTCAATCATAACCATCGTAGATTATCTCAACCCACCTGTCTTTTAGCTAGCCTTTGAATTCGTATTATATTACTGAGAGAACCCACAAATGCTCCAATTTTTACCTACAATTTATTCAATTCTCCAATTTTTCTCTCTTAGAATAAAAGGGAAAAAAAAAAATATTTTCAATTGTTTTCCTCCCATAAATATAAAACTATATTTTTATTTCTAAGATAAAATTACAGATAGAAGAGGAGATGATACAATTATTTATTATATATATAAATTGAATTTAAGGATTAAAAAAAAATGAAAACTGAAAATAATAATAACTTTCATATACCTATTTTCAAAAAGTAATGATTTTAAAATACTTAGAAAAAAGGTTGTTTCTTTTTACTATCTCAGTTTTAAAAGTCTTTGAAGTGATTTTTGAGATATCAAAACAAACCTATATTTTTTTTATTAAAAATATTTATTTTTAAAATTAGAAAAATTATCTACAATGCAGGTACAAGTAAAAAGAAAATTACTATTTACTGTTTTCATCTCTAGAAAAAAGGCAATGTTTTTAATAAAAATCTGGATAATCAAAAAAAATTTAGTGCGTAATGATAAAAAATTAAATCATATTAAAATTAAAGGTAGTTCGTATCTAAATATACATAAAACATCTTTAACTCACTTCTTGAAATCTCATTCTCTCTTTGTGTTTTTTATTGCAACGTGTTTTGTGTTGTGGATGATTGGTAGTTCACATGACAAAGTTCAATATGTTTTTATATTATTGTATTGTTACTTGAATCAATAAATAAATGATTTCTATATCAGGTTAGGTATATGTTAGAAATATATTCATACATTTCACAATTATGCAAAATATAACCATTCGGAGTCATTATCACCTCTAATTATATTTTTGCCATAAGAAAAACTCTAAAAATAATTTACATATATTTTTTTTTATTATACTATATTTATTTTCACCTTTTTCTCTTAATTTTCTTTCCTTTAAAATCTGTAAATACTAAATGACTAAATGATCGATATCTTTTGTTAGAAGATTAATTGAATTGATTCAAAGAATGAAAGGTATGAGTAGGCCAGCAGGGTGTGGGTGGTGGTGGGGGGAAATGCAAAAGGAAATAAATAAACTGCGGTTCTAAAATCCAATGGGATTATGGGGGAAAAAAATCGAAACGTTATAAATGAGAGTGGGACAAGGAGGACGATATGAGATGGGGGGGTTGAGGCTGGCCGGGGGCTTCTCAGCGGACTAGTCACACGTAATATAAAGGGGAGAGAGAGAGAGAGAGAGTTTGGGGGTGTTTTGAATGTAAAGGCGAAAGAAACGACGGAACGGAACATCGTTGAATCTGTGATTTTGTTGAGAGAGCGAGGGGAAGAAGAGAAAGCGTGAGAGAGAGATACAATACAACAACAGATCCACGTTCCATACAAATACACACCGCTTCCGGGAATCCAGATCTCTTCCCAATTACGAACCCTACCCCCCCCAACTCTCTCTTCTACGATAGGGTTCAAGTATCAAGCCAAATAGAGTCCAGTCAAGCTTCTCTCTATCGTCAATCTTCTTCCTCGTTTTTCTTCTTCTTCCTGAATTACTAAATTGAATTGCTCCATCCCTGCACCGCTTCTTTCTTTGAGATCTAGTTTTTCTTTTCCGGATCCTCCCTCCCCACCTTTTCTTTTCCAACAGAGTATGGAGAGCGACAAGAAATCCCCCGTTTCCGATGTTGGTGCCTGGGCCATGAATGTTATCAGCTCCGTCGGAATTATCATGGCTAACAAGCAGCTTATGTCCTCCAGTGGTTACGCGTTCAGCTTCGGTCAGTCTCCCTGATCCCACTTTTCTAACTCTCTCTCAATTTCAATGTTATTTCACTACAAATTGCATCTGCATTCTTAGGTTTCCATGGATCTTTCCCATTATTCCACTTCTTATTTCCTTTTTGTTTTATTGTTTATTCAAATTTCTTTTATTTTTTTTCTTATAGGGTGTTTGATCTGATGCTTTCTCCTTTAGAATTCCAATCTCACCTTCTCCTCTTTTATTTTCATTATTATTATTATTTTGTAAATTATCTTTTCGGATCTCTTGACCCTTACTCAAATTTGTCACGGAGGAAGTTCCTTATTGAGATAACGGTAAGATCCATCACTTCCCTACTGCTAGCCAAGTTAGGAACCGACTAGGAAACTGGAAATAATAACCTGAGAATTATAGAAATAACCTGGAAATTTTGAACCTGTTCTCGTTTGAAGATCAATATGATTTGTTCATTCATCCGATTTCTAACCCTGACCGGAATCTTATTATCCTGTTATTCTTTTTCAGCCACCACTTTAACTGGTTTTCACTTTGCGGTTACCGCTATGGTTGGTTTGGTGTCAAATGCTACTGGCTATTCTGCATCAAAGTATGTTCCTTTGTGGGAGCTTCTCTGGTTCTCAATTGTAGCCAATATGTCTATCACAGGGATGAACTTGAGCCTTATGCTAAACTCAGTTGGATTCTATCAAGTAAGAATTGCTGAAAAACCGCTTCACTTTTATGTACTTATATAAGTTTTTTTAACTGTTAATTTGGCTACCTTTATAAATGGTTATTATATCAACTAATCTCAGGGGTTCCCCTTGGGCAGGTTAAGGTATGCCAGTCCAAGTAGACACTGTTCTAATGTCACTGAGTTATATATATCTAGTTTTGCATCCAAGATGTGAATTTAGTTTTTTTCTCAATGTTTTTGTAAGCTTCCTCATTTATTGGAATAATGATCGTTGTTACAGCATTCATGTTCCTTTATATTTTTTTAGTTCCCCTAGGTTTATTCCATGATTGCATTTATCAAGAATGTTTCATTTGCTCTTAAGATGACTAAATCTTCACCTTAAATGATTCTTATGTTTACGGCTGATGTTCCCGGTAGAGTGAGAACTGGATGAACTTGGTCTCTTATAGTGCACTCTGTTTATTTGTTATTTTGATTTTATGAGCAAGTTGGAGTCCTTGTTTGTTCATTATTCACCGCTTAGTGGAGACTAAGGCAATATACTCCTAGTTGAACTTTATCAGGACTTAAGAGCATGCCATTTGGATTTGATTTGTACTTGATTTTGCACTGTAAATTATTGCATTCCATATTTCAAGGACAATTGATAAACATAGATGTTTCATTCTGAAAAGAAGCTGTTTTGGCAACTTGATGGTTGAATCTTTTCTTTCAGATTTAACAACCATAAATCTCTCTTGTACATTTTGAGAGTTGCATTAAGTTTGGAACCCATTAACTGCACTATTTTGTGCTTTCATCATATGCCAAATACAAAGTCTGCTTTAGGAGCCTTGCATTGGAAAGAACCTAGTCCTTTTCTGAAACCTTAGGGTATGACTTTGTTCTATTCAAGTTAGCTTCATTGTTTTGGTGGCTTGCTTAGTCTTGGTTAGCAGTTTGATGCTGCTGCAGTTAATATTTTTTTGTACATTTAAATCATTTTGAGATGCTATTGACTCTGGTATTCTGCTAGAATTTCTTTTCTCTGGGTGTTCTGATCTTTCTTGGTGGTGGATTACTTTCTGCTATATAAGAGATAATTTATTTCTTCATTTCCTTCGAGCTTGAGTTCAAGCAAATTTTGAAGACTTCTAATGAAGATGTCAGATTATCAGTCAGAAGGAAGCAATGATTTGTGGTTTCTTTTTTATTTTTCTTTCTTGTTCTTTCCCCTAGTCTGTCTAAAAATTTCAGTTTTATTTATTAAAAAAGATATAAAGCAAGGGCTGAATATGGTACATTTCTTCCCAACGGGGGAAAATTGAGATTTCTTCCTGGGTTTGAGTTTGGATTGTTATTGTTGGTTTCAAGGAGGAAATTTTTAGAAATACTGTCAAATACCACACTGATTGTTGTATGAGTTGAATGCGTCTATGCAATTGTAGAATGATGACACTGCATTTATGTTTCTTAAACACTAAACCTTCTGTTACTTGCTGCCTTCCCTTTTTTTCTTTCTCCTTTTGGGTGGGGTGCGGGTTGAGGTGATTGAACCAAACTGAGCATCAATTTATATAAGAATAGAGACATGTGATGATGTAACATCTTCAAATAAGTGACAATTTGATGCTAAATCTCCACACAAAACTTGCCTTGTTCTATCTATGGTGCAGATTTCAAAACTGAGCATGATTCCAGTGGTATGTGTGATGGAGTGGATCCTTCATAACAAACACTACTCTAGGGAAGTGAAGATTTCTGTGATTGTCGTGGTTATCGGAGTGGGTGTCTGCACTGTTACTGATGTGAACGTTAATGCTAAAGGTTTCATTTGTGCCTGTGTTGCAGTATTGGCAACATCTCTGCAGCAAATTGTGAGTATAAGCTTATTTCCTCATGTTTTGCATTTATCATGCTAGTAGTCCTAGGCACATTTTAGTATCTTTGACACATTTTGGTTGCTAAAAGTCAGGAGACCACTTCTTAGTGAAACCAACTTTTTGTTTTTCAAGGTTAATGCTTTTCTGTTTCTAATTGTCACTATAATCATTTACTGCTTCATATTAGATGATTTTCATTGGATTTTCACATCCAGTAATATTATTACTTTCCAACACCTAAATAAAATTTTATGAAAAGTAACTAACAGAAAAAAGGGAGCAACACTAGCACTCAAGAAGTGTACAAGGCATGTAAAAAGATGGGAGGAGGACAGGACAGGGAGCAGAAACATTGAAAAATGAAACTCTTCACATAGTATCTTGATAGAAGACAAGATACAATGGAAATCAAATTTGTATCTTGTCTTCTGATATATATCAGTGTACTCTTTTGTAGCGTCAGGGTCCTGATGTCGATTGCCCACTATATCAACCTCAACCACCTCCCACCACCACACATGCACAAACAAATATGTTTTTCTTCCTTTATTCTTTGTTTGCTTTGGTTGTATAAATGGATTGGATTCGACTTTTGAGAGGAAAATTAATCATGCTTTTAAACTAAAGGATCATCTCATGCTTGGTTCATGATGTTTGTGTGGAAAGGTAGTTTTTTGTTCGTATCCTCTGACTATGGTTGGAAATTTTCTCTGATGCAGTCAATAGGTTCTTTACAGAAGAAGTACTCAATTGGATCTTTTGAATTGCTGAGTAAAACAGCTCCGATTCAGTCCATCTCCCTCCTTGTGCTTGGTCCATTCATTGATTACTACCTTAATGGCAAATTTATTACAAACTATAAGCTGTCTTCTGGGGCCATTGTAAGAACTAATCTTACTATCCATATGTTCTTTCTGATAGACTACTGATCACAACCACATTATCAGTTTTTATAGAAAGATTTTCCTGCTAACTAAATCTAATCAATCTTGTGCAGTTTTTTATACTCCTTTCATGCTCCCTAGCGGTGTTCTGCAATGTGAGTCAGTACCTCTGCATAGGGCGCTTCTCAGCAGTTTCCTTCCAGGTTTTAGGTCACATGAAAACAGTGTGTGTTCTTACACTGGGGTGGCTGCTCTTCGATTCAGAGCTGACTTTTAAGAACATTTCAGGAATGATTGTTGCCGTTGTTGGAATGATAATTTATAGCTGGGCTGTGGAGATTGAAAAGCAGACAAATGCAAAGACAATGTCCAATGTTAAAAACAGCCTGACAGAAGAGGAAATTAGACTTCTGAAGGATGGGATAGAGAAGACAACAGTAAAGGATATTGAACTTGGTGAATCTAAAGAATAGACTGACTGACACATGGCAGGAAGAACAGGTACTTTGTGTGAGTTCCGCTTCAATCTGGTTTGCTTTTTTGCCTCATTTTTGCCTTACGACGACGACTTCATCTGCTGACCGTTGCAACACTCACACATTCCTCTTAGATATAATGTCATCAGCTTTTATAAAAATTTCTTTTGTTCCATTTTAAATTATTTTTCTTTTTTATTTATCTGTGTGTATGGTGGTGCACTGATGAAGGCACACCATGGATTCATATGTAATATCCATTTTGTTCAAGCTGGGTGATGCTTCATTTTAATGTCTCTCATCAGTTTTTGAAGATTATTCCTGACAACAATTTTTGAAAATTTGTTTTTGTTTTCTGAAGGTAGTGTTTTATGTGTTTTTCATGTTTTTTAGAAAAAAAAAAAAAGAAGAATCAAATGGTTTGTCTTGTTTTTCTTGTTTTTTAAAACAAAAAACAGATCTTAAAAATTATAAACAAACATACCCTTAAATGACAAGTCCTAGAGCAATTCTCAAATAATATAAAATATTATTCAAAAAAGATAATTAAGATGTGATATAATTACTACAATAAATAAATATTAATGTGAAGTATGATTCTTTCATTTTTCATTTGAAACCAAATATGGGTTGTACAAGTGGAATAGAAAGGAAGGTAGCTCGCTATTCAGGCAGAGCCTAGGATGGCAATTTGGATATTTTGAAGGTATATAGGTCAGTTAGAGTCGTAATGGATTTAAGGTGAGTTTAGGATTTTTTTTTTTTTTAAACTCTGGACGGGCTTGGGCAGTTTGGGTATTGCTTTTTCTATCTTGTTTCCTCATTATAGATAAAATTGATATTGATCTTAAAACGAATTTAATTTGTTTTGTTTTTGTATTTTTAATATATGATGATAATGCACTCAAACCCCTTTAATGTATAGTGTGTTTTGCACATTGCTCTGTTTAGTTCAAAACTGAGCAATGTCCCCCTTTGTTAATGCAATACTGATTCATGCCACCATTAGGTATGCCGAGGTAATGAAAATTTATATAGAAGCTCTGCTGCTTAGTATGGTATTGCGGGTATAGCGGTTAGGGTCGAACTGGGGATGAGTTCATCATACAAAATGATTTGCAGTGATTCAAAATGGTGAATTTCGATTTGGATTTTAAGGTTTTGGTAAAAACAAGGGGGTTTAATATTTGGAAAACTGAAAATAAAATAAGTAAAATATGAAAAAGAACTCAGCGAAGCATCGGGCTGGGGTTGAGGTCACAAGGCGTGAAGAAGGCCTCGGGTTCAATTCACTCGCGCGTTGGGAGGATGACTATGGTCGTTCGACCGGATCTTCGTTAGGCACAAAAACTAAGCCCTAAAATTTTTCCTTTTGAAAAATAGCATTTGCTTATCATTCATGGTCCCGGCAGTGAACTTAATTCCTCTTTGATTTACCCCACAATGACTCATAGAGGCAATGCTTAGAATATCGGTGGATCCAGTGATAAGCATCCACTTGAACCCAGATTGCGAATCTTTGGTGTCGGGGCACATACAAAGGGATTTAAAACCTAGTGTGAGATAGAAAGCGTAAGAGAAGTGACAACAAATGCATGCGTTAAAAACAGGAACCTTCATTTTACCTCGAAACCACAGCCACAGTAGCCCTCCTCTTCGAGATGGAGGGTTTAGCCAATCATCCCGCCAGGTTGTCATCCTCGAGGGTGTTGCTGTAAAAAATAAAGGAACAAAAGAAAATGAAAGAAGAGGAAGCGACGGGAAGCTTGCAGGTACTGCATGTATTTCCCACCCGAGCGAAAATAAAAAATTCCTCCTTCTACAAGGTTGGGCTTATATAGGCTCCCGAGGAATCTGAAAATGCCTAAGTTCACACTTATACATCAAGGGCAAAATGGGAAGAAATAAAAAAGGGATATAGGAAAGTCAAAATGTCAAAGGCAGCATGACCAGTGGCACAGGAAGGAATTTTCGCACCATGGTGCGAAATTTCGCACTGTGGTGCGAAATTCTCTGCTTCTTCTTTCTCTGCTTTTGCTCCTTCTTTCTCTGCTTCTGCTCTTTCTTTCCTTCTGATTTTGATCTGCAATGTTGAGTTCGACTCGAATTCTTCGTGCTTGTACCGACTCAACAATCTTGGCATTAATAGCTTGCAAAAACTATAAAATTAGCCACAAAATACGATAAGTAGACAAGGGCCTTAATGTGCAAATTGGGTTAATTACGATTAGTACACAAAAAGTGCTCAAACCTTAAATAAAACGGGGTTCAAAATAGCACTTTGAGGCATAATCACCCCCAACCTACACATTGCTAGTCCCTTGCTTGATGAAGAAAGGAAGAAAGAGAGCACTCTGAAAGCGATAACAAAATGATGTTTCCAAAAAAATGGTATTCAAAGGTTGAATGAGTAATGCTAACCCTCGTGAAATCAACGAAACACTTGATAACCATCTTAAGAGAATGAATGCCATACATAATTGAGTATCAAAGAGCCTCATCTCGTTGAATCAACGAGAGACTTGCACGAAACACAAGTGTTTGTTTGATCGGTTTTCATGATAAAAATTTGCTAAAATGCACTCTCCCCCGACGTTCGCGCGCCTCCACCTAGGACATTAACCCGGCCTAAATAGATTAGGACCTCTTATTCCACGACTCTTTTTTGCGTTGTAGGGGTGCGTCTTTGGGAATCGGCTTCACGAAGTCCATGTAGCGGGGATCCGGAGTGATTCCCGACGATTAAGGCAGGGCGTCGAGTCGCCAGGTCTTCCGAACCATAACTCTTAAAGTTCACCGGGACTTGGTGATTTCGAGACTCCGGCCCACCTCTGACTTTACTTCGCTCACGATCCACGCGTGTAGCGAGTACTAAGTCGGTGGCTCTGACGGTTGGCTTAGGGCATCGGGTTTAAAGACTTTAAATCATATACCCCTCTCGGTCGTGATCGGGTTTGAGCGGCGTTGCAATTTTTCTTCTTTTTCTTTTTCTTTTTCACTTCTTTTTATTTTGGAAGACACATTGGCTTCCTTTTCATGGGGGTCCTTAACCTATTAAAGGTAGTTAACAAAACTAGGGTAGGTTTTGCAAAGTTGAGGAGAGTTAGGTGATTCTTGACCTATTGTTGAGCATTATTACCATGTGTGGTTAGCTAGAATTGGAAGAAAAGGTCGAAAGTAACAAGAATTCAACTAATCATCCACTCAACTAGGCATGACATCAATCTAACATCAACGAGTTAGACAAGTTTCCATTTTTTTCCAACTTGCGGGTTAGCGAAACCACGAAAAATGGAGTGCAAAAAATGAGTGCGAATTTGAATTGAAAAAGTAAGTTGTATAGTATACTTGACTTCACAAAAAAGAAAAACCAACTTAAACCATGAATATACAAAAATGGGCTTTGCCGAAATAGTAACAAAACATAAAAATGTCACTTCCCACGCCAGCTAACTCTCCCCGACGAATGTCCACATTGTCATGATAGGCTTGGATTGAAAGTTAGAGAAGAGTATTCTATCCCATAATGAGATGTGCAGTTGTTGTATAGGAGACTTACGCAAGCTTTAAATGACACCTTATTCACTCGGATTTGAAGCGAATGAACAAGTTATGAGAAGAAAAGAGAGGAAAAAAGTGACCAGTTGGAGCATTTTGAAAATTACAACTTTATAATAATTTCAAAAGTATTCTTTCTTGTTATATTTGGATTCTACACTCTCTAAGCTTTCCAACGATACCAAAATTGCAGCGAGTTAGGATGAAAGTTATGGGCGAAACAAAATGGGTACGATGTTTAGTGGTCGCACAGTGCGAAAAGAAAATTGTCTGGTCGCACTGTACAGAATCGCATTAGTGCGAATTTCTAGGCTTTTCCTTTAGCTCGGCATCTCCCTGCTACACAATTTGTGAAGCGCAAAAATGAACACATAAAAAAATGCAGAAAAAATGAAAAATAAGCTAGAAACAAAGATTAAATTAAAATTGGAGGAAATATAAAGAGGAAAACTAAATAAATCGAAAGAAAATAAAATAAGACAGGAAAAGCAAAACAAAATGTGGGGGAGATTGAGAAGCTGCTGATGAAGCTGGAGGAGAGTCCACTTCTGGCTGGAGTGGCTTCTAATTTCTTGTAAGAAACCACTCCTACTCAGTGGTCATCGGTTCATGGAGGGTCGAGGAGGAGGGGAATCCTGCATGTCTGCTTAGTGAGGTGAGCTGCGGCGTAGTTGGAGTTTTCTTCCTTTGTTTTAAGCACTCGCCACAGGTGGTCTTTGGGGGGAATCGGTGGTCTTGGAGGGTGATTGATGCGGTTAATTCTTCATCAAGCGCTGCTGATCTTCATCGATTCACCTTCTTGCTCACTCCTCTTTGATTTGTGCTTCTTTGCTGGAGTGGAAGATATTAAATACAAGTCATGTTGCGAAGGTAATTGCATGACTCCATTCTGGAAGTTGATTGTGGCATTAAATGTGGCCAAAAATGGCCTCCCAAGTATGATGGGCACTTGGTTGAGTGCCCCACCCCTTGCAGAAACTCACAAGTGTCGAAAAGAACAAGTTCCTTGGGATAATAAAATTTGTCCACCTTATAAAACATCTCCAACTATGCCATAGGAATTTTCTGCGTCGATCGGTAGGATAGAGTGATGTTGGTAGGCTTTAACTACCCAGAACCAAGCTGCTCATCTGTGAGTATGGCGTTAGGTTGACTTGGCTCCGAGTCGACATTGCCTTATCACATGCGGAGTCCTCCCGATGTTGACTAAAATGGTGGGGGTCACTGGATCTTTGTATTTCCTGAGTTTTGCTTTGGATGATGGGTGACTTGTTCGATCGGGAAGGCCTTTTTGTGATGACCCTTTCTTGGCGTACGCGAGTCCTTTAAAAATTTTTCATATGTAGGGACTTGTTTGATCATGTCAAGGAGGGGTATGTTGACCTTCACACATACTTGCCAGGGATGCTGCTTGCTTGGATGCCTTCTTTTTGCCTCGGTGCTTGGGGAAATGGAGAGGCATGCTATTCTTCATTGAATCTTCTTTAATAAATATGTAATCTTGGCTCCACTTCCTCTTCTTCTCTAATAGTCTCTTAAGCGAGGTTTAAGCGGTTGGTTAACTGTTTGCCGTTTCTCGAAGTGATGGCCCCTTTACTTCATCCGTCCTTGGGCGGGGTTCTTGTGAGACCTATCATGGACTCCCCCAAGTTGGGCATTGTATGCGGGAAGGGAATTTCCTTGCTCACACTTCTTTGTGATTGGTCGATCTTGTGATGGATATTTGCGAGTTATCAATTTCACAGTTGAAGGGCTAACCAGGCCATCATTCTCTTGTTAGGAGCTTTCCGCATTTTCAATTTTGATTCAAGCCCGAGCATTGATGGCTTTCTGCTCCTCTCTGAAATTTCCCACCACCTTGCTCAGGTCGGGATGGCTTGCTCCAGGAGAAGAAGAGGTGGGTAGTTCTTTGCTATTGTGCTCTGGGGAGACATGTCGCCAGCCTAAAGCGTGGCCAAACCTTTAGAGATAGGAAGGCATAAAGCCCATAGAAACGTATGACATGTGAAATATTCATGCAATATCGATCACTGTCTATACATATATATCCACATGCATTTATAATATACTCGGATGTCAAACATCAATAGGGAGAATAAAGTCCAGTCCACATACCGTCGACATACACAAAAATGAGCAAATTATCTCGAATTACAAAACATACTAATATTCAATCTTCTGGTGACACACAGATTAAATAGACAAAGATTAATACTATACGTAGTACATGTAGCCAGTGAAGGGAAGAGAAAAGGTCGAGGCGGGTTCTCAGGATACGAAGAAGGAGGATTGTGATTACTGAAAAATAAATTGAGGCTGTCGATCTCAGTGAAGTTAATATCAGGATAATCTATTCCACATCTCACAAACCAACGGGATATACATATAAATTTCAAATATAATGTATTATATATATATATATATATATATATATATATATATATATATCTGACGAGACTATATATGATACACTCACATATGTATGCATGCACACACATCAAGTTTCATATCATCCATTAATCATCACAATGATCGAAGGAACTCTGTGGGATACTATGCTCGATACCTCTGAAGCCCTTCTGTCTCTCAAATCGATGTGGTAGCGGCCGGAAGAAATGCTCGACGGGGTCCTTAACTCCGAGTTGACACTTAAGCCCGATAACCGCCGCCCGAGGAAATGCTGACGGGGTCCTTAACTCAAGCGGTATCTACCCGTAATCCATGGCCGTGCCACGGAAGGTAGCATTCGACGAGGACCTTACCTCGGCATCACAGGAAGAAAGCGGCTCAACCGGAGACTCATATCTGCATAAACGCCGTCGTATCATAGTCGATTATTGCAGGGTCTTTGATCTGATGTAACTCATTAGGTGGTATGTCAGGCTATAGTTCCCATTACAAACATTCACATCTGATGCCTGACAATGTCGCACTTGACAATACTGCGCTCGCATCAGATCATCATGCCGGTCGTATCACGAGATATATTTCATAGAACTAATTAATTTAGTTACATAGTAAATGCAATTCTGGCCAATGTAATCATGTCGTGATGATAGGTGTAGCCTAATACCATAAATGCATACCATCATGCGGATGATGTGTCGCCCATATGATATCAACTCACAGAGTATGTCGGATCTCAGAATCGCTCCTGCGCCTCAGGCTGTCCTGGCGGAGCTGTCGGACAATCTAAAATGGAAAAGACGTTTTTGATAAATAAGATTAAGATTTAAATATATTCTAGACTCGACCAGAAAACTCCTGGGCCTTCAGCAGACACCGCTGTGCACTTATGTTCTCACAGAAATTAGCGAACCTCCTAAAAAGCTGGACTTAACTCCTTGTAAAATGGGTCCGAACCTGATAAAAATACATTTCTATGTCCACAACATCGATGAAGTAGGGCCACAACTGAGATAAATCCACGGCTCGGCAATCCACAAACACAAAGGTTATGATTCGCGATAAATCTGGTGTCTGATTTATAGCTTCGGATAATTCATTATATTTATACATGGGTAACTCAGAATATAATTAAATACGTTTAATCAAAAATCAACGATTGTTATAGGATAAGATTAAACACAACATCATCACCAAGCATTATATATATTTTAAGTTACATCTTTTCAAAACACAAACATGACGATTAAGCGATAAATAGGGCATTTTCAATATTAAATAACCTTCTGAACAATTAAAAATCGAATATAGAACAATTGCTGCAATTAGAGCTGCAGCGTTTTAGGGTATAGATTCTTCTGGCTCGAATGCAGCCAGGTGCAGTCGGAATCAGACGGGCGGCGTTACATTCTGGGCACGCTAGAGGGTCGCGCCGTAGATGGTGGAAAAATTCAACCGTCGAATTAAATCAGGGTACTGGCGTAGATCGGGATGGGGAGTCAACGATTTTGCATAATTTTTGGAAGCGCTTAAAAACAACTCAAAGCGCATAAAAGCGAGAATTTTCTTCTTAGGTTTCTCTCTGCAAAAATCACTACGATTAAAGCTTGAAAATGGCGAATCATACCTCCCCCACTAAGGTTTTTAGGGGCTGCGACCTCAAAGTAGCCTTTGTTTGGCGAAACACGCCCAAAGAATTTGTTCGGCGACCACTGGCGCGGAGTGGCCTTGCGAGAGGAGGAAGAAACGGCGGCTGCGCGTGTCGAGGAAGCTTGCCGGCGTCGCGAAGGGGTGGTGGTGGCGGCGCGACGGTGGCTCAAGGTGGTCGGACGGAGGGCAGCAGCGCCGGAGAAGAAGAGGGAAGAGGGGCGGGGCGTGGTCGGCGAGGCAGGCGGCTTCGGGCGAGATCAGTGAGCGAGTGGCCGTGATGGGCGTGCCACTCAGGCGTCGGATGGCCCAGGATCGATTGGCCGGAGGCGAATCATTGAGGACGTGGCCGTGGTGTCGGGGAGAGAGAAGGGTCCTCCTTTTTCTTTTGGTAATTTTTTTTTTTTTTTTGTGGCCTCGCACCCAACCCCTTAGTCAACTTTTAATTAATATTTTAACAATTCAAAATAAATATTAAACAATTATGGAAATAATTTAAATGGCCAAATTTTACGGGTATTACATTCTCTCCCCCTTAAGAAAATTCGTCCTCGAATTTAAGAATAAGAAACATACCTCATTACTGGAACAAGTACTAGGTATGAGCGTCGCGTCTCTGCTCGGATTCCCAGAGTGCACTCTTGATGAATGATTCGCCATAGGACTTTGACCATTGGGATGACTTTTGATCGGGTTGGCGAACTGAGTATCACGATAGCTACAATTAAGCTCCTCGTCGATAAATCCTCGATCTCTGCTTCTTGGGCTGTAGCACGTGTGAAGGATGCATGCGTGCTTCTCGACATATAGATATGAAGGTGGATGAATATTGAGATGAGGATTAGGTAGCAGCTCCGGTCGGTAGGCCATCTGACTAATACGATCTCGAATGGTCCGCGTAGCGGGTGCGAGCTTCCTTTTTACGAATCTCATCCGCCTCGCGTCGAAACCTTGAAATACATACTCACCTACACGAACTCCACATGTTTCCTCTTGGGATGCCATAGCTCTTAAATACTGTGACGGTCTCGGCCCAGATCTCGAATGATAGGAATCTTTTCGAAGTGTTTTGGACGGTCGGGACTGCTAACTCATTTCACCAACTTCTTCAATGATGCGATCTGCACTTCACGCCATCTGATGCCTCGTGAGGCGCCATCCCAAATCTGCATGATAAGTATTTGTTTATGCGCGAACTCCTTTAAAGGTAAATGCGCGATCCGTTGGCCTCGAAATCCATCGCTACGTCCTCGACATGTCCTCCAGCGTGCGAATAGTCTCTCGGTATCCATCCGTGCGAGGTGAAAAGGCTGTCTTAAGTCGATCAGTACCCGAGCTCCTCCTTGAAGTTTCCATGAGCTTCCCAAAGTGAGCTGGGGCCTAAATCGGACCTGATAGAAGCGGAATCCCATGAAGACTAACGATCATCAATATACACTGGCATACTTGGCTCACGGAAAAGTCGTCTTCACGGGTAAAGAAGTGTCTTGAGCTTAGTCGGTCGATCGACTATCACCCAAATGGAATCATACCCTGCCGAAGTTCGAGGTAACCCAGTCACAAAGTCCATGGTAATATTCTCCCATTTCAACTGCGGAATGAAGTGGATTTCACTGTAACAACCCAGGCGGCCGATGCTTTCGAGTTTGACTTTGTGGCAAGTCGGACACTTGGATCCTGAACTCCATTACATCCTTCTTCATACCACTCCACGATAGTTACCCTTAAGATCATGATACATCTTAGTGGATCAGGGATGAATCTTGTAAGGCTGTATGATGGGCCCTGCTTTCATGAAATCTCGTTTAAAGTTCATCGACATCGGGGCGCCTGACCCTAGTACCCCGATCTCAGCGTGCCGTCATCCGATCATAAAATCATTTGCGACCTGTTGAACCTCATCCACAATCTTCATCAAGCGTGGAGTGCATTGCGAAATTTGTTTACAGTGCATCCATCGGGTGATTGACTCTGAAATGTGCTAAAAGTGCTCGGACTCCAACACACTCTAAGTATGAAACCACGATCATACAATTCATACAACTCCTTAGTCGATTATTAAACTACCTGCGCAGCGATGTGGGCGAGGCGCACGATGATTTCTCTCGAAGCATACGCCACTACATTAGCCTTGCAGGTGATATTGAATCGTACAATCATAGTCCTTAAGCGACTCTAGCCATCTTCTGTCTCAAATTTGGCTCATACATTTGAAAAAATATATTTTAAACTCTTGTGATCAGTGAAAATCTCACATGTCTCACCATACGAGTAATGTCTCGGATCTTGATGCAAAGATCCGTGGCAAATCTCGAGTCATGAGGTTGAGTAATTACGCTCATGTCTCTTCGGTACTAGAAGCATAGCGATCCCACCTTACCATCTTTGCATGATACACACCCCCGATCAGGCTCTAGAAGCGTCACGATACCTTGTATAACCTCACATGCGAAGGTAATGCAACCTTGGAGGCGGAGTGTGACAATCCTTGACTTACGAAAACTTCGCCTCCTGAAGCCTCTGTCGCGAAACTTCACATTCTTGCAGGTTCGCAGGTGTCAAAGTGCGTGATCTTCGAAAAATCTGTGCGACGGCGATAATAAAGTAGCCAGGAAACCGAGACACAGTCAGATGGTTGGTCTGCGCGATCCATCACTTTACCTCTCTATCTTCTTAGGATCGGCGAATACCTTCCTCGATCTTTGCATGTCCCGAAGGCTACAACATCGACCAAAGTCACACTTGGAAATTTGGCATATAATTGTGCTCCCTCGAAATCTGCTGACACACTATCCTTAAATACTCTACACATGCTCCTCCTCATTCGAGAATACCTTTAAGATGTCATCAATGAACACGATTACAAAGCGATCGGAAGGGTTTGAGCGCTCTGTTCATCAAATCCTTAAAATTTCAGCAGGCGCGTTAGTGAGTCAAGACATCACTAGAAGACCATAATGGCGCCGTGCCGCAAATCTGAATCTTTGTCTCCGGAACATCCTCATGTCTTATTCTCGGTGATGATATCACGTAGTAGATCAATCTTAGAAAAACATGATGCACCACTGAAGTGTCCAAGCAGAGTCATCTATTCGGGGCGGATGTTGTGCGAATGGTGCATGTTGTTTGTGCATGTCCCCATGCATAAGCTAGTAGGGAACCATCTTTCTTCTTCAAATAGCACGAGGGCACCCCCGGGGGAGAAGTCTTGGGCTGTGAAGTAACTTTGTCTAACAAATCCACATGCTTGCTCCTTGACTCCTTGACTCAGCGAGTGCCATCCTATAAGGTGGCAAGGAGATGAAAATTTGTGCCGATGTTATCAATGCAAATTCTATCTCCTGTCGGTGTGACCAGCCCATTTCCTCTGGGGAAAACATCGGGAAATTCCTGGCTTGATAGGGACATCATCAACTTTACCTCTATCTCTCTTAGTGTCCCTTACGAGAGCCGGATAACCACTGGCACCAGGCGTAACATCCTTTGCTTGATGTCAGTGAGTGATAGAAAGGGGCTGGTGTCTGTTCACCCGCAGGAAACCCAGGCTACGAGTCCCACACGGAATGGGAAAATCCACTTGTTTCTCTCGGCAATCCGAGGTGGCGTAGTCACGCTTGACCAATCCATACCTAGAATAACCTCAATCCATTACATCCCGGCAAAATAAGATGCGGAAGGTCTCTGCTACTCTGAATCGGATTACGATGGAAAGTAAATATACGCATCTAAGGCATCACTTTCGGAGGGTAGTGAGGCGATAAGCAGGTCTCGAGTGCAAATTTGTTTGAACACGAGCCTCGATGCAAAACTAGGAACCGCAAAGTGTGTGTACCGGATCTAATAACACCCTAGCCTTAGTATAACGAATAGGAATAGTACGTCTGGCGGCATTTAGCGCCTGGCGTCTGAGGAGTGAGTGTAAAAACTCTGGCTTGACCACGTCCAGACTGGTAGGAGCTCGATCGACCACAGCCCACTGCCACAATGCGCCTCCGGAGCTCTCCCTCCATATCACGGCCTGCTTGTCAACTATCTGCACACTTTGAGAAGAAGCTAGCGTATCGATGAGCCCAGGCGAGGCGACACTAGTAGCGGAGACCACGAGGGAGAAAATTCTTTGTTTGGAAATCTAGGACATGATTTGGCCATATGGCTGACTCTCACACCTAAAACAAGCTCCACTGCCCAGCCATGCAAGGAACCTGATGCATCAGCCCGCGATAAAGACGCATGCGTGCCCGGAACTAAGCCTTCTTGTGCCCCGAGCTGAACTACGTCACATGAACCTGGCCCGGGCTCAAGCCCTTGTCGTCCAGAGCCTCTGCCCTTACGGTTGCGTCTCTGCCCTGCTTGTGACCCCTTGGTCTAAGCTATCTGTCTGGCGGCTGTGCCGTACCACGTACCCGCATGTCTTCTTATTTGCGGCTGGTGTACTAGTTTGCTCCTCTGTGCGGGTCTTCTTCTTAGCACCATCCACTAAGATACCATGAAGGCGAAGGTCGGTCATACGTCTCGCTCGTCGGTGACCTCCGAGCTACACTTCTCATTGTACGAGGATATGAAATATGGTCGAGCATTGATGTACTTACTCGTCTTCGCGACCTCGCTGAAACCTTTCAGGCAGATTACTAAGATACATGAACTGTAGTGTACTCCCTCTGATTCATATCATCTCTCTTAATTTGCTCCAAGTATCTCGGTACTCTTGTCTCGCCGTGAAAAGAAATGTAGTTATCTTAGTCTCTCCACTGGCTGAGCCCGTATCATGCACCGAAACCGGCAGTGTAATCCTTGTACCCTTTGCAATGCTAAGCCGCGAGAGAAACGCCATCTCAATAATCCGTCTATCGGATGCTCTCGAGATCAAATCTCTCTTCTCCATAGTCAGGAAATCCATTGGGTCACGGATACGTCAAATCTGACCCTCATTAAACTGGTGTCTTGGGCGAGGAATGTGTCTGGGTGAATCTGGTCACGGTGAAGCTATTAGCGACTTCTTCTTGTGATGCTCTATAGGATTCTTTGGAGAAAGTACATGCGCACCCCAGTCATTCTATTAAAAATGCCTCCATGGTAATTTCTTGTGAGCATCTCATTGTCTTTTGGCTGTCACTGGGGCATATTAACTGTGGCTCTCCTCGGCTGTGGCTCATCGGTAGGTGCTGTCTATTCTTTGCCACCCGGGGCTGCCCCGTCTCCTTACGCCCCCTCCGGAAGGCCCGGTGGATCGAAATTTGAGATACCTAAATCTTGGGCCTCTGGGCCTCATCATGGGCTGTGCGGCCTCGGGTGACTAGCTGTACTGTTGCGGCATCGGCTATTCTTGTACGTCAACCCTCGATCTTCGTCTCATGCGAAAAGTAAGCTGAACTATCAGGATAACTTGGGCATACTAACGGATGAGACGAACTAGATGTAATGGTAGTGAGACAAGACGAACTTCGATCCCCAATTCAGCGATCTTGGAAGCAGGACTACGAGGCGGCAGCTAGGAAATGAACTATCGCTCGATACGACTTTGTCACATTGACTACGAAGTAGTGGCCGTATATAAGGAATGGGAAGGCATAAGGCCCTTAGAAACAGTAGCAAGCCTTATTGAAATATTCATCTTGGCCCATCCTCCCGATCACTGTCTATACATATATATCCACATGCACATTTATAATATGCTCGGATGTCGAGCATCGATAGGGAGAATAAAGTCCAGATCCACATGCAAGTCGGCATACACAAAATGAAGCAGAATTATCTCGATTACAAAACATACTAATATTCCAAAGTGCGTAGTGACACAGATTAAATGACAGAAGATTAACTACTATCATAGTAGTACATGTAGCAGCAGAGTGGAAAGGGTCGTGGGTTCTCAAGGGATCTGAAGAAGGAGGGGCGCGTGCACGAAGAATAAATTAGGCCCATGGGGTCTCGAGAGTGAGTTAATATAGGATAATCTATTCCACATCTCTGACCAACGAGGATATACATACATATAATTCAATATAATGTATTATATATATATATATATATATATATATATATATATATATATATATATATATATATATATCACGTGGTATATAACAATACCACTCCATATGTATGCATGCACACATCAAGTTTCATATCATCACATTAATCATCACAATGATCGAGAACTCTGCTTAGGACCATACTCACGATACTACGAAGCCGTAAGCTCTCTAAATCCAATGTGATGGCGCGAGAAATAACAGACCGGGGTCCTTAACTCCAGTTGACACTTAAACTGACCAGCCATAGGCCCAGGCGCCAGGAGAATGCTCGACGGGGTCCTTAACTCCAGCGACTATCTGCACCCCGTAATCCATAGCCGGCGCCCAGTATCGACGGGGACCTTACCTCAGCATCCCAGAAAGCATTCGACCCGGGGAACTCATACTTTAAACATAAATGTATATAGTACAGTTCATCTGATTAGCATACCTTGATCTGATGTAACTCATTAGGTGGTATGTCAGGCTATAGTTCCCATTACAAACATTTCACATACAATGCCTGCAATGATATCCTTTTGGCAAATACACACTCATCCCGTCATCATAACAGTCTCATATGCGAGATATATTTCATAGAACTAATTGAATTTAGTTACCATAGCTAAATCACGATTCCAGTGATAATAATCATGTTGTGATGATGGGTGGCAGCTAATACCGCTAAATGCTATGCCATGCATGCGGATGATGTGTAAATGGCCCATCTGATATCGACTCACAGTATGTCGGATCTCGGAATCGCTCCTGCGCCTCGAAACATCTGGCGGGAAGTGCCAGATGATCTAAAATGGAAAGAGCGTTTTGATAAATAAGATTAAGATTTAAATATATTCTAGACTCGACCGGAAAACTCACGAGACTAAGCTAGGCATAGAGCGCTGCTTATGTTCTCACAGAAAATTCGTGAACCTCCTACTTGGACTTAACTCCTGCAAAATGGGTCGAACTTTGATAAAAGCCATTTCTAATATCCCTGACTTATCGATCTTAGAAATGGGCCACGACTACGAGATAAATCCACGGCTCAGCGCAATCGACACAAAGGTTAACAATTCGCGATAAATACAATTGTCTGATTTATAGCTTGGATAATTCATTATATTTATACATGGGTAACTCAGAGATATAATTAAATACGTTTAATCAAAATCAGCGCGGTTCTAATTACATAGGATAAGATTAAACCTGACATAAATGCAGGCATTATATATATTTTAAGTTACATCTTTTCAAAACACAAACATGAGCAATTAAACGATAAATAGGGCATTTTCAATATTAAAATAACCTTTACGAACAATTAAAATACGAATATCGAACAATTATACAATTAGAGCTCGCACGCGTTTTTAGGGTATAGATTCTTTACCAAGGCTCGAGAATCACAGCCAGGTGCAGTCGGAATCACGGAACGGAGACGGAGCTTCTGTTCTCTGAGGCACGCTTCCAGGGTCGCGCGCGATGGTGGTAGGAAAAATTCAACAAGTCGAAGTGTCAGAGGTACTGGCGTGGTCGGGATTAGGGGTCAAAACAATTTTGCATAATTTTAGGCGGCAAAAACAACTCAGCGCGCCAGCAAATTTTTCTTCTTGAGTTTCTCTCTCTAAAATCCTCTGATTAAAGCTTGAAATGGCGAATCCATCACATACTGGTTTTGGGAGTACTTTGAGCCTCGAAAATGGCTGTTTGGCGGAAAACCTGCGCGAGGGATTTGTTCTGGCCGAAGCGACCACCCCAGGCGCCGGTGGGCGCCGCCGCCGAGAGGAGGAAAGCGGCGGCTGCGCGGCGTGTCGAAGCTTGCCGTGTCAGCGAGTGAGGTGGTGGTGGCGGCGGCGGTGGCTCGGGTGGTCGGGCGGAGGCGGCCCGGTAGCCGGAGAAGAAGGAAAGGCGGCGTGGTCGTTCCGGCGAGCAGCGGCCGGGCGAGATCAAAGCAAAGCGGTGGCGGTGATGGGAGGCGCCCTTTCGGCGTCGAGTAAGCCGGATCGGTGGCGAAACGGCCGTCAGTGACAGCGAGGGCAATGTGTAGTGAATGTCGGGGAGAGAGAAGGGTCCTCCTTTTCTTTTAGTAATTTTTTTTTTTTTGCCACTTTTTCCTTTTAACCCCTTAGTCAACTTTTAATTAATATTTTAACATTCAAATAATATTATTAAATATGAAATAAGTTTTGAATGGCCAATTCACGGGTGTGAACATATCTGGGTTGAGGTTTCGGGAGAGGTTTGAGTGGTTCCTTCAGTTGGGGTTATAGGTGTTGCCATATGGAAGGCGTTTGTTAGTGGCTTACTTTGACCACAATGTTTGCACACTCTTGCATCAAATCCCTCACTGAGGGAGCAATTGGACAGTGCTCTTCTTGATGATTAGTGGATTGGCGAGTTAAAAAACGGGGGTTGGAGGGGGCCACAGTGTTTGTTATTACTTTGAACCTCATCTTTGATTTCTCATTTCAAGCTCTTCCAATCGTCGAGTCAACGTGGACAACTTTGCTTTCATCTCCATATCGTCAGAGAGTGCATAAATGCCTCCCCTTTGATGGGTTGCAGGCCTCATTTTCTCAGCTTCCCTCGGGTTTGGATTAAATCCCGTACTTTGGAGGTCTATTTCACATAATTGAGGGAAATCCATGGCTTCATACGGATTTTTACTCGAAGTCTCCTCCACACATGGTTTCCAACAAGCTTGCTTCATGGAAGGGGGCATTCCATCATAAAATGATTGACTAGCATCCAAGTATCAAAGCCGTGGTGTGGGCGTACCTTCAATGGTCTCAGTACTCCCGGCGTGATAGAACCTCTCATTGTCATAAGCAAGGGTATAGATTTGCCTCTTTAGGTTGTTGGTCTTGTGTGTCTTTGAAGAACTTCTTCAAAAATTGACTTGCGATTCTCCCCCGATTCCTTATGGTTCTTGGCCTCGATGAGTTGAGACGAATCTTGGCCTGTCCTTGATGTTAAAGGAAATGCCTTGATTGAGCAAATCCATATCAGCCACACCCTCCTTTATGTTGTGCAAACTTCCTCAAATTCGATATGTGTGTATGGATTCTCATTCTCCATTCCATGAAATGTTGGGCGAGGGCATCGAGATAGGCCTACGCCACCACTTCTTGTGGGAGGTGGTATAATGCAGGAGGGTGCACTTACCCTTGGTGGGTGTATGTGGTCCCTCATTGATCTGTATGCAATGGGATTCCTCTGAATCCCTTGTTATTCATTGTTCCTGCAGTAGGGTCCATTGGTTCAGCTGGCCAGGCTCACTTCAAACCAGCCTTCTTCAGTGGGGCTTGACCGCACAGTAGCACTGCTTGTGTCTCATCCTAGTGGTACATATACACGTAAGCGACGAAATGAGCGAGGAGCAAGCTCTGAGCTAACAAAGGTATTATGGTTTAATTTAAATAAATTGTGATTATGAATATATATATAAAAAAAAAACAACCCAGCAGTGGACTGCTGAGGCTTGTTATAATAAATGCAAAAATGAATGAAAGTTCACCAACACTTGTAATGAGGATCACTTGAGTTTGCGGCTCCTCACTTGCCTTTAAGGCACCATCTCATTAGTGTGCCATTTGATTCGTGCCCTGATAGGTATGCGGAATCGACAAAATTTATCCTAAAGCTCCCTCTTGCCGTATCAAAACTCTTTGCGGTCCATAAGCGGTTCTAAGTCGAACTTCCGAGGGGATGGGTTTTCTTCGTACAAAATGATTTGCAGTGATTGAAAATGGTGAATTTCTATTTGGATTTTAAGGTTTTGGTAAAAACAAGGGGGTTTAATGTTTGGAAAACTGAAAATAAAATAAGTAAAATATGAAAAAGAACTCCTTGAAGCATCGGGCTACTGGGGTTAAGGTCCTAAGGCGACTGAGAGGGCCTCGGGTTCATTTCCTCGCGTTGGGGAGGATGACCTATAGTCATTTCCCGAACCGGATCTTCATTTAGTTTTAAAAACTAAACCCTAAAATTTTTCCTTTTGAAAAATAACATTTGCTTATCATTCATGGTCCCGGCAGTGAACGTAATTCCTCATGGTTACCCCACGGTGACTCATGAAACCAGTAGCAAGATATCGGTGGATCAATGATAAGCATCCCTTTGAACCCGAAAAATGTGCCAAATACTGGTCAATCAGGGCACATATAAGGGATTTAAACCTAGTGTGAGATAGAAACGCAAATGACAACAAATGTGCGTTAAAAACATGAGAAGCGAATCATTTTACCTCGAAAACCCTAGCCCGTGGCCCTCCTCTTTGGGGATGGAGGGTTTAGTAATCATCCTTGAGTTGTCATCCTCAAAGGGGTGTTTGGCAACTCAAGAAAAATAAAGAACAAAAAATGAAAGAAAGAAGGAAAGCGTGAGGGAGAGAAGCTTACGGTGCTGTATTCCCGCTGACGAAATAAATTCCTCAGCTAAAGGTTTGAGCTAATATAGAGCTCCCAGAAGAGGAAAATACAAAATGCCCTAAGTTCACACTTATACATCAAGGGCAAAATGGGAAGAAATAAAAAAGGGATACAGGAAAGTCAATCAAAATGTCAAGAGGTACTGCATGACGATAGGCGCGAAGGAAGGAATTTTCGCACCATGGTGCGAATTTACGCACTGTGGTGTGAAATTCTCTACCTTGCTTCTTTCTCTTGCTTTTGCTATTCTTTCTCTTATACCACTATTTCTTTCCTTCGATTTTGATGCGCAATGTTGAGTTCGACTCGAATTCTTCGTCTTATGCAAACTCGACAATCTTGACATTAATAGCTTGCAAAACTATAAAATTAGCCCGCAATACGATAAGTAGAATGCGAGGACCTTAATGTGCAAATTGGGTTAATTACGCTGATTAGTACACAAAAAGTGCTCAAAACCTTAAATAAACAGGTTTCAAAATAGCACTTTTTGAGCACTAATCAAATACCTTAAAGGGGATAGAGTTGGTAGATTTAGAAGGAAGCCCATAGACAAAGAACATGATTTATTATAGTAAGGATATGTTTGGTTTTCTTGCTTTTTTTTTCGAAAAAAACTCTTAGCTCCTACCCTTACCTCTCCCTATCTCGTTCTCTTTTGTTCTCTCTTGTTCTTGTTTTTCATTCTCTCTTATGTTTGAAACTCAAATTGAATTTCGCACTAATGGAAATTTTTAATAAACTTCAGATATCCATCTTCAATAATCTACCAAAATTTCAAAAAAGTTTATAAAAATTCAAGCAATAGCTAACGTTGGCAATAGTAGATGAATTGGAAAACCCAATTTCATTCACAAAACCCAAATTTGAGATAAAAGGTTTTGGGAAAAAATATTTTATGTTTGCCTTCAAATTGAACATTTTCCAAATAGAGTTTTTGTAACACCCCCTTCCCCTGACTGCGGTAAGTGAGGGGACGCCACATAGAGTAGAGACTTGTTAGCACAATTTTACGGCATTATTTGGTAGCTCAAGCATAGATTCATAAATGACATAAACTTGTTTCAAAAAACCAAAATTATGAAAATTCTTGACTATAAATCAAAACCTTGTAAAACTACCATCATAATGGTGTTTAAAATTTCCTGGACATATATGCTTGATTCTATAACTACTTGTATTCATATAAGATTTACTATTACAAAATGTTACATTTACATTTCTATTACAAAATCAAAACAAAATCAAAGACCTATATAAGGGGGACTCCTAATGCTGTGTTGGCCTTGACGAGTGCGGGATGTCCCTAGCGACTTCTTCAGAACTTAAACGGATAAAACACCCGTGCTAAACTTTTAGCTTAGTGGGAAAACAGAATAACATATATGACTATTTACAATGATCTTCAATTCCAGTATACATGCATATATAATTATTTCACGTATCATATTATTCATTCATCTCTCATTAGGAGTACACTGCGCAGAGACATTTTATAACGCATAAGGTACGTAGGTACACTCTGATTATAGAGCTGAGCATCGTGATTACATTTGTTTTTCATATTGTTCATTATTCAAATCTTCATATAAATGTTTGCTTACGTAAGCGCATGAAAATGAATAACATGGACGCGTCTGATAGGTACCCATAGGTACAGTATAGTACATAACAGGAAGTGGTTATAAATAGAACCCACTTAATGGCACCAACAAAACAGGAGTGCTAAGTAACACTAAACAGACGTACTAATTCATACGAAACAGAAGTGCTAGGTAGCACGAAACAGGAGTGCTGAATAGCACCAGTCCCTATTTATTCATTATTCGATCTTAAGCAGACATACAATAATATGTGTTTCAGAGCATTTTATTCAGGTCTTAATAACATTCATGTAGTCATGTGACCCAATTGCAAGAATTCACACTCAATTTCTAACGATTACACTAATTCCCCCATTTGCTTAGGTTTGTAGAAATAGAAAGTAAAATAAGCAAAGAAGATGTCAAATAGAGCAGAAACAAAGTGGCGAAGCATTGGAAGGTAATGGTGAGAAAGATGGACTTGAGTTACTTTGGCGAGATGGGCCTTCACTAGAGGCAAAGCTTGCATGCTAAACGAAAACATCGTGGAAAAGGAAGATGCACAGTATTCACCAAGGCGAAGGGCATACGGCTTGAACAGAAATATGCATTTTTTTGCCCTTTTCACCAAACAAATCAACTCTGAGCCAAAACAAACTCAGCAGACCTCGAATGACTCGAATGACAGTAATTTACGAAGAGTTAGGATTTTTCCTAACCTGAATTATCTTGAAAGCTTCAACCTAGCTTCCATTTTCTTCTCTTCTATACATGAACAAGTAGAGCTCCAACCAAAAGGAGAAAAAAAAAACAAACCAAAAATTGGTTTTTCTCCCAACCGGATGCTAAAACAGCTAAGCCCTAAAAATGGAGAATTTCTTTCTTCTACATGACAAGTCTGTCTTATGTAATTTGGCTTAAAGTTTTTCCTTTGCTATTTAGTCCTCCTATTTCATTAAATTTGACAACTAATCAAAATTATGTGTGGCTAACCTGCTATGTCTTTTAGTGCTGGTGAAAATTTATCCCGGTTTAACATTTTCATCTTGTAACAAATTTTGAAAAGAAATACAAATTTGAATTTCATTATATCCTAAACATGTCATAAAATAATTAAGGTATAATTTGAGATGTTATAATTTTCGTCCATCAACAACTTGTATGGATTTTATCAAAAAAAAAAAAAAACAACAACAACAACATATATGGATAAAAAGTATTTTAAATTCCCCCATGATCGTCAAATTAATTAATGTGAGAAAATGCTCATTTATTTTTATGAAAAAAAGATGAAGAATTACTTGATTTTAAAGTAACATATTTTAGTGCTATTAGTGCACTTATATATTTTGGAAATTGTATTTATCCGATGGTCGCCCATTCTATCAATTTATTGGCTTGTAACGGTATCAACATATCATCTTCGTAAAATTAGTAATGGGAGTCTATTTTATTTAAAGAAATCAAAGCTATTAGGATTATAATTGTAGGGATTCTTGATAAATTTATCAATAATTAAATAAATAGTGCTCCAATATTTTGAAATTGGAAAATAATTCGATTCTATAGTTTTTTGGCAATATATAGCGATGAGGTGGAAATTCTCTTACAATAAAATTGTCTTCAATATATGACTTTATAATTTTATATTTAAATTGTATTTTCAAAATATGGCTTTATAATTTTCACGTTGAAATAAATATCTTGAAAGCAGACT
This sequence comes from Tetrastigma voinierianum, assembly GCA_016808115.1. Lineage (NCBI taxonomy): Eukaryota > Viridiplantae > Streptophyta > Magnoliopsida > Vitales > Vitaceae > Tetrastigma > Tetrastigma voinierianum. The sequence goes on along the minus strand of JAEQBH010001414.1, from coordinate 625,168 downwards.
TTACGGAGTTTCACCGCTTTAAAATCGTGTTTGAAAACAGCGATTTTATGCTTTAATAAATGTGGTAATCTGACTTGGCGTTTTTTAAAAATTTCTGTTTGAAATGCGTGTCTTGGTGCGATTTAAGTATTTGAAGTGAAATCGTGTTTTGAATATACGACATCTATATCACGCTTAGTTGGCAATAAGTGTCATAGATTTGAAAATATTTATTTTTTTCTATATTTTAAAAAATAAATTTTCTAATTATGGTATTATCTAAAAAATCCGATAGTTGTAGGGTATCTTCCAAATCCATATAAAGTTGTGTTACATGTGAAGTATATATTTAATTTTCATTAAACTACTATTTCAAGGAGATTTATTAAAGAAAACCAATGATGGCCACATATTCCAATCATTATGAAATACTCAGGCGAATTTTGAATTTATATGATTAATATCGATAATTCAATATATTAGGGAATCATGTAGACTTTTTTAATCAAAGCAAGCTGGTAATATTATTTTGCAGAGGTTGTTATGCACATTGTACAAATAAAAAATATTATATTAAAGTAGATAGATCTAAGGATATTTCATCAAAATCCTTTTATTTACATAAATTCCAAAAGAATTGTGAAATTTTTGTTCAACAAATACAATAAAGTGATTATTTCATAGATTTATTCATAAAGTCCTTTTCAAATTTAGCATTCAAGAAGTTAATTTATAATATTAAAATATGTCAATTTAATGATATTGATATGAGAGAGAATATGCTTATATATTATGCTCATTTTCTCACGAATTTGTTTCCCATGAATTTGTTCTTAATGGTACTCAAATCTTATACCCTTTTTTTTTTATGTCAGTCTAAACTCTTAATCACTTGAGCTATGTCTTATTAACAAGTTTTGTTCCACTTGATTTTATTGATAATGATTTTCTACTGAAATAGTCTTGACAAATTAAGACTAACTTACAAAATTATATGAATAAATATTAGTTTCTTTCTTTCGTTAGATTTTTTCCGTGGATTTTTTGTTAATAAGGTTTAAAGGAAGTGTATTTTTTTTTAATGATAAGGATGGCAACTAGCGGGGCACCCCCATCCCAAACATTCTCATAAATTTAAATTGTTTTCTATACCCATTCCACTTAAAATATCAAACGATTTAAATTGTTTCCTATACCCATCTCACTTAAAATATCAAACGACGTGGGACAGTACGATGCGGGTATGATGGGAATGAGAAATTCTCATACCCGACCCATTTAGTTAATATTTTTATTGTTTTTAATTTAGTTTTAATATTTATTTTTATTATATTGAAATTTATATATATTGTAAATAAATAAGATATTATATTTTTATAATTTTATTTTATTAAAAATTTATTATTATTATTATTATTTTATATTAAAATGTAAAATAAAATAAAATAAAAAAGAACTTTTTAATGTATGATCGGGGCTGGACGAAGCTAAAAAATACTCGAACCCAACCCAATACACCAAAACACCCTATTACATAAATCTCAAACTTGCCAAAAATTCTCAAACCTGGCAAAAATTCAAAAACTAAAAAAAAAAAAAAAAACCCTACTGCAATATGGACTGATATGAGTGAGTCATTATTTGGCAAAGAACAAGACAGAAATCATATGACAACAAAGAAAGGTATTTGTCAGTAAAGAAAAGAAGAGAACTTGGTACATATATATGTGTATAATTTCTGTGAACTGCATTGCTCTTTATATAAAACTGAAAACATAACAAAAAAGACAAGATTATTTGCTAATTTGTCCATCCTAATATAAAAAACATAACAAAATTATGTAGAACTGCATTTGCCCTTTATATAGAAGAATTGAAAACATAACTGATGGTGCCTAAAATAAAAGTAAGTACACAGGCCCGAGCCTTGACTGAGCGGGCCTTGTCTGGCGACATCCTCCAATGGGGTCGGCCGGGAGAGCCTCATAGGAGACTCGGCCTGCGATGTCTGGTTCCCCCGAAGGCTCGGGCGGGGTGGTGGCCCGGTGAAGCCAGGGCGGTGACGGTGTCAGTTAAACGCGAATGGGCGTAGAAAATAAACATGTTGTGACCAGATATCAATTAAGGAAAGAAGGATCCTATAATTACGACCTTACAATTATCATCTAAATGTCGAGTTTTACGATAAGGAAGAAAGATCACTTGATGGGGAGGACGTCGATGTCGTCGTTCGATAAGGAAGTCATTGTGATCGTCCATTTATAAATATCGAAAGAGACAATCCCACCCGACAAAAGTGCGAAAACACAATGCCACCAACATTTGGATTCTTTCGCTCCACTGAAAAGAAAGTGGCCAAGGCGTGAGAAGAGTATCGGACACACCCTCGTCGGATAATCTGTTTTCGGTGTAAGGTTGCGAGGTTATTCGTGATCGATGATAGCTCCTTCGGGCTTGACCCGATGTCGATGATATCTTATAAATCGATTTGGCATCGTCGTAGGAGCGACTATTCCTTTACAAAATGGCCGATTTCTCGTGGTGATGATATCGGCAGAAGCATGTGGCGAAGTCTGCTTGACCCCTAGGGCCCATGGTCAGCAAAGGCGTTGGCGGTAGCGGCAGGGGAGATGTTCGGAGCTCTCCGCGGCGCTAGCGGCGAGATGGAGGCGCCCGGTCTCGTCGTCGGCGCTGCGAGGAGTTGGCGGAACTCACGGGCAGTGCGACCACGGGATGGCAGCGGGCGTGGGGCGCGATACCATACCACGGGAGGAAGCGCGGCCTCAGCGCCCGGGGCGATGGCGAAGAGGAGAAAATAGCCGGACCAAGGGCATGATCCCAACGTACCCCCCGAAGACGATCGAAACGAAGGAACGCTTGATAGGGACGATGGAGGTGACGGCGACCCCCTCGTCGAAGGAAAAGAGCGATCTTGGAGTAACAATTCGATATCAATAGGCTGACCACATGAAAGAGGCGATAAGGTTCGGCCGGTCTCCATGGGCCTTTCTAGTCTGACAAATGGAATCCCGTTCTGGTAGGGTGTTACTTCCCTCTCACGTGAAGTTCGAGAATGTCGGTAGATCGAGTTTTAGATGGAATGAAGGACCACGTAGACCACCTCGACAACTCTGAGCACTAAATGGAGCTAAATGGATCACGAAGACCCATGAGATCGCAGGCCTTAGCCATTACTCTTAAGGCTCGACCTTGGCATGGATTGATAGGCTCAGCCAGCCTCGGTCGTCCTCCGAAGGAACTCTCATTCTTTCGTGTCCCACTTCATCGAGACACGGACGTCTGGGAAAATAGAGCTACCGCTACGCGGCCAGGTAAGCGAGGCCCTCGAGAAAACACGAGGTCCTACGTGCAGGAGTTCGACTCGAGGTCACTAAGTTGGACATCCGGATGAAAAATTACCATCACCGCCTTTATGTAGAGCTAGTCATCTGATCTAAAGACTGTGTTCTCCGTCTCGAAGAACCCTCAGACAGAAGCATGGGTGAGGTGCTCATGGCAAGAAAAGTACATCAGCGGCGAGGGCCGCTTTTGTCAGCGAGGCTCTTCGGCCTTGAGGAAAAAACAAGGATGAGAAAAAGCGGGGCGAAGCCACAGGCGAAGAGATAGAAACGGATCCCGGAGGCGGGAAGACGGTCGATCTGCAAAAAGGCGAGGAATGCGTCGAGGACAGCTTAGGTCCACCTGGCAGAGTTGCAGCGCGGTATCCACCTCGAGTTCACCCCACGATGGCCTCGATCTCTCGAGTCACATACGAAGTACGACATGAGAAGTTTTTAAGATGGCCATCTCGAATGAAAAACGAACCCGACGAAAGGAGACATGACCAAATGTGCGACTTCCATAGAGATCACGGACATGAAGCGGATAGCGTATTGATTGAAAAAAGAATCGAATTCCTAATCAAAGTGGACATCTGCCATTACGTGGCTCAGAAGATCGGAACCGGGCTCCTCCACCACCTCGTCGTGACCTGCTCGGCATCAACGACCTGCGGGCTGGGTCGATGTGATTTCAGGGGTTGTGGGTGGTGGAGTCCGGTTTAGTAGGAGGGCACTTGCGCGACACAGATGGGGAGACACTTTAGAAGTGTAAGCGTGTCCAAACTCCCTCGATTGGATACCACAACCTTCTTGGGCGCTAACTGGAAGGTATGACACCCGTGATGACCGTTGGTGATAAGGGTCGTCAGTGGCGATAAAGCAGTGCCGCGGGGGTCTGATCGACAGCGGAAGCTCAATGAAAGCGTCATCTTCGCGTCGGCATTTAACAAAATGGGCACCGGAAGAGGAAGCAGGCTGGTGAATGCCCATGAGGATTCTCAGAAGAGGAAATCTTGCCCTTGGTATCGGTCTGGCCGGTGCTTCGCTCACAGGGAGCCCAAATGCGGGCCTTGACGAGACAAAATTCCTCGTCGTGGAGGCCACAGTGGCGTCTGACATGTTCTTTGGATAGGCGCTTCCCTCGATGCCATGAGCCGTCCCTTTACCTTTATCATATGGTCGTCAAATTCCCTACAAAAAATGGTGTAGGTCCCAGGAACCCGGCGGATAGCGTCTTGCCGTTAATGAAGCCAGCGGTTGGCATGGCGTCGCGCGGATGAGCTCGATATGAGAGATGGCCGGACGCAGACGACACCTTGAAGTGGAACGGTACAACTTTGACGACGGTCCGGAACACCTCGCCTACGCCGGATCAAACTAGCAGAAGACTTGAGAGACCTTCTCATCCACTTAACCAAAACAGAATGTGGAAGTATTGGCAGAAGCGAAGGGCATGGAGAATGGCGCGTGATCGTCGCGCGAAGACTAAATGTCGACCCCTCTTCAAACCTGTCCGAGCGAGAAAAGCTTCACACTCCCGAAAGTAGCGATCGAAGAGGGTCGGCAAACTCCTCGCCCAGGAGCTATCAAGGAAGTAAGATTACCTGATGGTGGCTAGCGTAGTTTATCATGAGCGGAAGTAAGCGAAATGGTGACTTTGCATTGAGTTTCTTGGCGTCGTCGGGCACGCCCGAAAGCCCGATTTTCCTACCTAGGATCGACCTCATAGTAGACGCCACCTTTGGCCACGAGCTCCTTAGCTTCATGGACGCTTTCTTAGGCTACAACCAGATCAGGATGGACCCCAGCGACCAGGAGAAGACCTCCTTCATGACTGGACAGGGGACGTTTTACTATCAAGTGATGCCTTTTGGGTTGAAAAGCGCGAAGTACCTTATCGGAGGCTAGTAAGCGAGATGTTCGAAGCAGTTAGCACATCCATGGAGAGGTGTAAATAGATGACATGCTATTGAAGTGATCGAATGGGGTTGTGAAATACTAGAAAATCCAATTTTAAAAGGGTAAAGGTAATTTCGGTTGAAAAATCAAATTTTCTAGATCTGAGATAATGAAAGCGGACTTAGATTCTGTCGTGCTACAATCTATTCTCGCGTCGAATTCGTTGAATTAGAGACAGTCGAAATTGCACGTTTTTTGAGGCATAGGGTGTCGAATGCCACATGGCATCCCAAGAGAGTGACACATGGCAAGAGCCATGTGGTGCACTTGAATGTGTGGCTCACAATTAGTCACATGATTAATGATGTAATAAAAGGCAATAAAGGAAATAAGAAAAAGAAAAAGAAAATAAGAATAAGAATAATAAAAAACAAAAAAGATAAAAGCGAAAAAAACAAAAGAAAAGTAAAAACTGGTGAAAGGGAGAGAGCGTATAACAGAGAGAGATATTTTATTTTTTCTTCTCTTCGCTTCTTTTTCATATTTATAGAAATCAAACTGTAGGTTTTTATTAGAGCAGAAGGTAAAGTTGATCTGCTCGGCCAGGCTACGCGTGGGCCATTAAAATCTTGGGTTTTATTCGAACTGCGAGGTAGGAAATTTTTCCTACTTGTGTTAGTACAGCCTAAAGGCCATTTAATGGCTTGAAATTGTGGCTTAGAAGGCCTTGAAAGGCGAAGTAAATTTCAGTTCTAATTTTTTTGGATTAGTGTAGAAATTTTTAAATTTTTTGAATTTGTTTTCAAGCGGTCGGTGTTGAACCCAGGATTTGTTTTTGGACAATCCTGGCGAATTTTCGGGAATGTTTTAGACAGTCGAGTTGAAACCGAAATTTGTTTCGGACGGTTTGAGGCGAGTTCGGGTTTGGTTTGATCACTGGGTGATGTTTTTCGGGTTTTGTGGTGTGTCTTGATACTTGATGGTCGGTGATGAACCGTTGAGGGGCCAAGGGGTGCCTGTTTGTAATAGGTCCCGAAAATTGCTTGACCTTGTTGTATGTTATGGTTTTTATGAATAACATCCGGTGTGTGTGAAATTATCTTTGATGCATGCTAATTGATGTATTAACATGAATTACATGGATGTAGTATAATATAAAAATTATAATTGTCCATGAATTGTATTAATCATTGCATGTAGCGATCATATATACATGTAACATGAAAATGCATTGGCATGATTGCATTTCTGTGCATGGTCACATGTCGCGTTAGTCGGGTGTGAGTGCGTAAATCTTAGATTGTGTGAATTCTTGGTGAATGGGTGTGAAAGCTGAAATGGGACAACTTGTCGAATGCGAGACTTCATGATTAGGTAAAGCAAGAATAAGCCTTGCGAGTTTGATAAATTTAAAATTGGAGGGTTGTTCATAAAACTATTTATCGGAGTAAATCCACTATATGTATCAGAGGGTTGTCCACTAAAATTATTTATCGGAGTATGTCCACTATTTCTTTTGGAGGATTGTCCATAAAACTATTTATCGGAGTAAGTCTGTGAGACCCCGGAAAATCCAGATTTCCTAAGGAAGGATAAAATGGTAATTTCGGTCAAAATCTGGAATTTTTCTAGATCTCGGATGTGAAACGGACTTCATAGTTGGAATCGTCTGAAATCTGGCTACCATGTAACACCCAAATATGCAGTCGTTTCGACGTGTTTGAGGTATTTTATGCTATCATTTGTTGTTCGTGAGTTAAATACGGGCACGGAAAACGAGACCGGAAAGTTACAAAACTTAAGGACAAAATAGTAATTTGTCCCGAGGGCCAGACATGGATTAAGAAGATTTGTGGCGAAAACGAAATGAGGCTTTAATTATAAATAGAGAAGGAGTTATAGGCTTAAAAGCAAATAGAAAGTTAACCCAAAAATGGGTTTTATTTAAAGTCCAAACATGGCCTTAACAAATCCATGATTTAAGACCAAAATTGGTCTCATGTTTGGGAAGGCTTCAGCGTGAAGGAGAAGAGGGGAGAAGAGAGAGAGAAGAGAGGGAGGAAGAAGAAGAGAAAGAAGAAGAAGAAGGAGGAGGAGATCGAAGCAAAAGGTATGGAAACTACTTTGAGTATGGTTTTGTATGGATCATGAGAATTTTAAAGGCTTGATATGGTTAATATCTTGTCTCTAAATCTAGAGGTTTTGATAAATTGCATCTAACCTTAGATTTCTTGAAATTAGGTTAATTAGCCACGGAACAAGATAAGTATGAGATCCTCCCTTTGTTGTTGGATTCATGGATTTAAATGAGAAAAGGAAATTGAGTTTAGGGTTTAAGAACGACCCTAACAAATCTTAATTAACTTAGTTTGTATATGGGTCATAACCCATATTAGAATGATTTGGAGGAATTCATGAAAGAAGTTTGAAAGAAAGATATGGTAGTGAATTGAATAGAAAAGAGATTCCAAGGTGAATTTGAAATGGTTTTGATGTGTGTTTGAAGTGTAGAGTTGATTGGATATCAAAATATGGAAAAATGGGTGAAAAACACAGATTCTGGGCATTTTCGGGTGATGTGTACCTGTACACTTTGAACATGTACCGGTACACTATGTGTTACACAATTTTTGGCGATGTGTCTTAGATACACATTAGGGGGTGTGTAGGTACACCACATTCTCCCTTTTCCTATTCTGACCAGTTTTGTATTTGGCCATAACTCTCATTTCTTATCCGATTTAGGTGATTCAAGTGTCAGACAAAAATGAACTTCAAGGAGAACCAAACAAGAAATAGGTATCATCAAATTCTGGCTTTAAGTGGTCCAAAAATTCACTTAAAGGATTGGAAGTGTGTGCAAGCGATTCACTGCATCCGTTTGAACATAGAGAGTAGTACGAGTTGTTTGGACGTAGCAATTCGATACTCAGGGTAGGTGATTCAGTTGGAATAAAACCCTTAACACCTTAAATTTAAGAAGTAGTACAAAGGACCAGTGTCAGAAATATGGAGTCAAAACACTAGAAAATGAGTATTTCAAACTGTCCCTCGGGTAAAATCGATGCGTCGACTAGTTGGCATGAAAATGTCATAACTTGAGTTTAGACGATCTGATTGGATTGATTCAATTCTGGGGTAAAGTAGATTCAACAGAAGAATAATAATACATGAATAAGGTGTGATTACATGCTCATCATACCTTACGATTACATGGAATACGATCGTAAATGGGCAATGTGGTTCAAACACTATTATGAATAGTAAGTTCTTGAACTCATATAATTGTAAAAACTACCTAAGACCGGTTATTAAGCGACATAGCCTCCTGTTAAGTTAGTACTTCGGTACTCACGGTAGTGCTCAGAGCACTCTGATTAGTGCCGGTACTCTGATTGAGTACTCACGGCACTCTGTCTACATTAAGTGCTCTGGCATCTGTCTGATTAGTGCTGGCATAGTCTTATATAATATCTTAGGGTACTTATTGTGCTGTGTCTTACTCATTAAATTACCTCTTGGTCACAGGAAGTCAGCAGTTATATGATAAGACTACGAATAGAGAATAAGAGTAAAGATTTGAATGTACCTCTTGTATACGTTACATGTAGTACCTACGGGTACTCCACGTCTCTGAATAAGTTCGTAGTACCTACGGGCCTCTGTCCCCGATTAGGCTGCACATGATGCCTACGGGTACTCTGTATCCCCGATTAAGTTACGTGACCACTACGGTGCTCACGTATTTGATTAAGTGCAATCACTGTCTACGATTTAGTTAAAAGTAGTACCTTCGGGTACTCCTGCATCTGAATAAGTTCTGTAGTACCTATGGGTACTCCTGTCTTTGATTAACTCCTGTCTCTGATTAACTCCTGTCTCTGATTAACTCCTGTCTGATTAAGTCCTGTAGTACTTCGGGTACTCCTGCATCTGAATAAGTTACCATGAGTACACATGGGTACTCACATCTCTGAATTAACTCTGTCTCTAATTAAGTCTGTGGTACTTAACCGGGTACTCACGCATCTTAACGAGTTACGTAGTACCTACGGGTACTCTGTATACGATTAAGTTCGTAGTACCTCACGGGTACTCACAATATTTGATTAAGTTACTATTAGTACCCTACGGGTACTCCACGTATCACGAATAAGTTACATCCTGTATGATTAAGTTACGCCAGTACTAATGGTACTCTGTATTGGATTAAGTGCAATGCGCCTGCGATTAAGTTACGCAGGTACCCTCTTTGATCCTCCTGTATTTGATTAAGTTATGCGTATCTTTATTGAGTTATAAGTATCTACGGATACTCTTGTATCTAATCAAGTTACGTAGTACTACGGGTACTCTAGTATGACAATATAAATATAAGTCAGTAGTACTACGGGTACTCCATGCTCGATAAAATAAGTATAAGTCCCGTTAGTACAAGAATTACTCGTGTCAAGTAAAATAAGTATATGTATACGATGCGATCGTATATTATGGGTAATGTCATTAGTAATAATATGCGTATCGTGCGATCGACCACCGTATGGGATCGATTATGATTAGTTCAGGCTTATGGAGTACCTACAGTGCAACCGCGCAGTATAAGATCTAGAGATTCTCAGGTATGTGCTCGAAATACCGATTATAGGTTTTGTAGTACTTCTGAAGTACTTAAGGTATAAGAATAAGGATTCATGATACTGATTACCGTTCAGTAATCTCTGTGATACCTACGATTTTACTCCAGAGATAAGTGTAAACTCCCTAGGTAGTATAGTATAAGTATGTGTTACGTAACTCCTATAGGAGTCACAGGCGAAAATAGAGTATGTTATAAGTATCGTCTTGTATAAGAATGAGTTATGTAACTCTCTACTGAAGTCTGGGCAAAACATAAGTCGTAAAGTATAAGTTACGTAACTCCTACGAGTCTGAATAAACATAAGAAATTAAAGTAAGTATAAGAAGTTACGTAACTCCTACGAAGTCTTTGAATAAACATAAACTGTTATAAGAAGAGCGCTTATATAAGTTCGTAATATAAATGCATGAAATTTATATTATATATTACTATCTGTTATTTTATTCGATTAAATGTGTATATGCATAAGACATATGTTTCCCAACTAAGCGTAAAACAGCCGCGGGTTTTAATCAGGTGTAGGTATAGGAGAAGACATCCCAAGACTTTATATCTTTCTTTGGTAAACACAGGGAAGGGTTCCTTTACGTAGCCAGGTTCAGTGCTCGATTTGTAAATGTAAAAGTACGATTTTATGGTATGGCAGGACTGTAAAGTATATGATACTTTGATGTTGTTACAGATGTGGGCCGTAACCCACGGTACCGAGTTCGGTTTAAAATAAAAAACCCAAAAAAATAATCGAGTGAGAGTCGGTATATGGTCTCGCATCCACGAAACTCGGTTCGGATCCTCACAAGCGGGTTGGGCGGGATTCGGGCGTGACATGTTTCCGCGTCTAATTTCGTCGAATTAAAGACCGGTCGTTCGCGTTTTGAGGCACCCGGGGGATGTAGGACACTTGCGTTTTGGGTGGCAGGCGACACGTGTCGATCTGAAATGCAGTCGAACTTGAGCTCAAGTGGGGCTTATTTGAGACACATGGCATCATGCCATTGGGTGAAAATCTCGAGAGTAGATGGATAAGGATAAGGGTGTAATCAGTGAGCGATGGAAGCTTGACACTTGGCAGAGTGAGGGACGATTCTCTTGACCCAGCCTTGACTGAGATCGGTTTGGGAGAGGAAAAGAGAGAGGGAAGCGACGGAAGAGAGAGGGAAAGTGTAAGGATTTTAGAGAGAGAGGCTGCAAGCCTAAATTCCAGCAATCGGGCCGTGGTACCAGCGGATAAAAAACAGGGTGCTCCCAGCGGGGCCCCTGCGTGGTGCCCGGATTTACAGGGTTGACGAACTCCGGAAATGTGGGGGTTTTATACTCTTTAGCTTTTACTTTTGTTTAAGGGTTATGTAATGGATGAGGATTTGTTGAGGCCTGGATGGCGGTGGTTTCAGTTCCAAAAGATTTGGACATAGTAAAGAAATCCCTAGAGTGTTTTGGACGGTCCACGGACTGTTTGGGTGATTTGGTGTGATGTTGTGTTATTCTTGTGAGTGAATGGCTTGTGCGAAATTGATTTGTGGGCGATTCAAAGATGGAAGCGTCGGTTATTACCTTAACCCGTGTATTTAAGTTTATATTATTGTTAATAAAAATGAATAACATGATTTATGTGAATAAATTTGTTAATATATGCATGAGTGATATATTAGCATGTGTTGAATGTTTGGTGTGCCATTGCATTGCTGACTTAGGTGGGAATAATACAGTAGGAAATTCCACCTCTTTGGGCATTGCACTTTCGCCGTCGTGGGACCCCCAGCACAGTGCGAGAACGGCAGGGATGGGATCGTCCGGAGTGTGAGAGCGAAGAAGCGACCCAGATGGCCTTATCTTTGTATTCTTTTTGTAAAATTTACAGGCGGGGCCGGTTTTGTATAAATTGTAATTAAATACAATTTAAACAAGTTCTTTGTATAAAATTATATTTGGGTTTGTATGGATGTACGGGCCACGTTGGGCGTTTACACAATATCGTGCCTCATGAAGTGAGACATGTAGAATTCCATGAGTTGTGGGTAGTCAGCGGACACCTCGGTTTTAGAGCATCTGAAGTCCACTATATGTATCGGAGAGGTTGTCCACAAATTATTGCTCAGGAGTATATCCATTATTTATTTCGGAGGGTTGTCCGTAAAACTATTTATCGGAGTAAGTCCACTATATATATCGAAGGGTTGTCCACAAAAATTATTTATCGGAATATGTCCATTATTTATATCGAAGGGTTGTCCACAAGTAAAACAAATATCTTTGTTTGAAACGATTTTCATACATGGCCGTGAGCATGTGTGAGAGGAAGTCGAATTGAGTCTCAAAGCATGGTGGGCATGTAGACATTCAAGTAGACATGTGTTTGATTGTGCGACCATTGCATGTGCACTTAGGTGGGGAGTAGCCCTTGTAGGAAATTATCACTACTGGGCTTTGCTCACCCCGTCTTTGGGACCCACTTTGGTACGGGGTGTGCGAGAGACGGCACTCAGACGGGCGAGTGATTATGAAGAAGGTCGACATGTGGCCTTGACAATACTTTTGTAAAAAGTATTTTATGTAAAAAGCATTATAATTAAATTCTTTTGGACTATTGTATAAATAGTCGGGTATGTAATTATGGTAAGAGGGTCGTGATCGGACTCTTATGGACTATCATTAACTGTTAATTTTCATATTTTTTATTTAAATATAAATGAATGTGTCCCGATAAAGGGACGTATTGAGGTGGTGTTAGGTAAACTATATTAGAACAAGCTAGTTTTAATATAATTTACTTGTATAAAGTCTTTGAAATAAACTCTTATGGATTACTGTTATACAGGTTGTATGTTGGGTAGAGCTCCCTAAATAAAGGAGACTCTGCCCGATTTTTTGTGGAAATATGGATCCCGATAAATGGGACACAACCATGTGGTATCGGGTAACTTGAAATCCACAGGAATTTCACACGGAGTTGTGGGTTATCCAATGGGACCGAGTTTGAGGTGTCGCGACGTAGTATCGAAGCGTAGGTATACAACTAGTTAGGGCTTGAGGGACATGGGCTTAGGCCATGGTTATTGTGGTGAAATTGATACCAACGTCATAGCTAGGTATCAGAGTTTAGGTACACTAATACTTAGGAGTTCATGGGACGGGTTTAGACCACTGCATGCATGGTGTGTTTCATGTTGTGTTCGGATATGTGTTTATGTTGTGATTAACGTAATTGTGTGTTACAAATTGCGTGGTTATGACATGAAAAAAAAAAAAAAAAAAAAAGTGGAATGCTAAGGTTAGGAACCATAACCTTAGAGGTTCGGAAAATGGAATGAACCGGAAAGTGTTGAATTTTATTGAAAAAAAAAAAAAGAGTGATTGGCAATTAACACCACTTAGGTGATGAAAAAGTCAGTTCATGGTTGTCAAGTCAATTAGTAATTAGCATGTGCATTACTAGTTAGACATAAATGAAATTATATAAAGTTTGTTTCCATTTGACATGTAATAGATGGCCGGTCGGTAGGGACATAGAGGTAGATCATGAGGTGTCAGTTAGGCACCTGTTTTTTAATGAAACGGGGCCTTTCTTGAATTTGTTGGGAGTACATGGCCTTCTTGTGCACGGTAGTGCGGGTGGTAGTCGGGAGGTCAGGAAGTGGCCTCCCGGAGGTTGAGTCATCATTCTCAGACGTTCACGGGGGAGGGATCAGATGGTGGTAGACCATTGGTCGACGGATTGAGGAAGGTATTGGAAATTTATGGATGACCTCCGTCTACGGCCCGAATCATTATTTGCATTCGAATTTAGAGGGTGAGTCTCGAGTGTGGTGGGATTAGGTTAAGACCTCTACAGGGACTTAGAGTGATGACTTGGGCGAGTTCCATGGGCTCTTTATGAGCAAGTATTTTCAAACCCTTTGCTAGACATGCAAAGGCTCGAGAGTTCAGAAGGCCCAGACGGGGAGCGATGACGGTGATGGAGTCGTGTCTGATTCACGAGTTAGCCTGCCGTTTGGTGATGACTATCGCATATGGCCAAAGTCGAGATTTGAGAATGGACCTAAGTTGTCCATTTGGGGCAAGATCAGGTCACTACAGACATGAACTCTATGGTTCGACAAACACCGCCATGAGAGATGCAGACGCACGTGGGCATTCTGACGCGAGTGTTTGCGGGAAGAGTAGAAGGAGACTAACTTTCGAAGCTCGAAAGAGACAGAGGACTTTTGTCTAACGATCGCCCTGTGCACAGTATTATCCTGTGGTCGATGACATGTTTCTATTGCCATCACCCAGATATATGAAGTGACCGCCCACGAGGCATGGATCCTGGTTTTCGGCCGCAGTACCACATCGCGGGTCAGGCGCGTGACACAATTTATTCCTCCATAACCCAAGATGGTCGAGGAACTCGGGTTTTCAGCCGTATGTACCGCGTTCATTATCGATCTAGTGTGATAGGCCTGGGCTTAGAGGTCGAGGTGGCCTGAAAGCCTTATCAGATGGAAAATTCTCCCCTATGATCTAGGGTGAAAGTTGGTCGGATATGTCAGGATTGTGCGTCAGAGATCTCAAGGATTCTACTCATGGTGGACCTTCAGCTGGTAGACATATTGGGTTTTGATGTCATTCATGACATGGATGAGTCGACGATCTCTAAGTTGTCACGATCGCGGACTCGAGGCGTTATCATACCTAACACCCATCTTCGAGTTGTGTAAGTACATATGCATGAGTGATGCGCAGGTGTGTGAATTTCGATCGAAATTTTTAAGGGGGAAGAGGTGAAACCCCAAAACTCAAATTTTCAAAAAGGTAAACGGTAATTTCGCTGAAAACCTAATTTTCTAGATCTCAGATGACGAAATAGAATTCATCGTTGAAATCGTCTCGTGAAATCCAGCTACCACGTCGAATTTCATTGAATTCCAAGACAATCAGAATTACACGTTTTTCGAGGCGTAGGATGTCAGATGCCACATGACACCTCAAGAGAGCGACATTATTAAGAAGAAACACGCGCAGGTATGAATATGGCTCACAATTAGTCACATGATTAAGGTATTTAATAAAATGGGAATAAAGGAATTAAGAAAAAGAAAAAGAAAATAATAATAAGAATAATAAATAATAAAAAAAAAAAACCAAAAAAACAAAAAGGAAAGTAAAAAACGGTGAGAGGGAGAGAGCGTATAAGAGAGATATTTATTTTTCTTCTCAGTTTTTTTCGACGGCAAATCGACCGTATATTTTCATCTGGAGCAAGACAAAGTTGATCTAGCAACGAGAGCTACGCTAGGACATCTAAAATCTTAGTTTTGTCAATCCCACTGGCGTATAAATTTTCCTACTTGTGTTAATTTTAGCCTAAAGGCTATTTAATGACTTGGGATTGGCTTAGAGGCCGTGAAATGTCGTAAATTTCAATTCCCAATATTTTGGACTGAGTGTAGGAATTTTGAGGAATTTTTTGGATTGTTTTCGACAATGCAAGGAATTTGGAACTGCTTTTGATAGTCCTCGACCAATTCTCGAATGTTTTTGTGATGTACCCAAGTCAAATTTCAAGACTGCCGTACGCTTTCAAACTGAGTTCGGTTTGTTTTGATCCCGGTACCGACGTCTTCGGTTTTGTGGGTGTCTTGATATCACAGTAATTCGCTGATGAACCGTGGAGGGACCAAGAGGTGCCCTGTTTATGTGGGTCCAAAATTGCGGACTCGCTGTATATGGTTTTTATGAATAACATGTACGTAATTATGTCAATGCATGCTAATTGACGAGCATGAATGGCGAATGTAAATTATATGTAAAAATTATAATTGTCCATGGTGTATTAATGTTTAATGTAAAGACTCATATATACATGTAACATGACGGAAAATGCATCGGGCATGATTTGAGATTTTCATATATGCACTGGGCCACATCGCGTCGTAGCTCGGGTGTGGGTGCATGGTATCAGTATTCACCATTCTCGTGAATGGGTCGTGAGCTCGGAACAGACAACGCCCAAAATCGAGACTCATGGTCGGGTAAACCACAAACACACAGGATTTCCATAAATTTAAAATCGAGGGTTGTCCATAAACTATTTATCGGAGTAAGTCCATTATATGTATCGGAGGGTTGTCCACAAAAATTATTTATCGGAGTATGTCCACTATTTATTTTGGAGGGTTGTCCATAAAACTATTTATCGGAGTAAGTCCACTATATGTATCGGAGGGTTGTCCACAAAATTATTTATCGAAGTATGTCCATTATTTATTTCGGAGGGTTGTTCATAAAACTATTTATCGGAGTAAGTCCACTATATGTATCGGAGGGTTGTCCACAAAATCATTTATCGGAGTATGTCCATTATTTATTTCGGAGGGTTGTCCATAAAATTATTTATTGGAGTAAGTCCATTATATGTATCAGAGTGTTGTCCACAAAATTATTTATCGGAGTATGTCCGCTATTTATATCAGAGGGTTGTCAACAAGTAAAACAAATATCTTTGTTTTGAAAATGATTTTCATACATGGCACAAACATGTGTGAGAGAGTCGGTGAGTACTCAAGGCATGGGATTGAGCATGTAGACATTCAGCTAGACATGTGTATGTTGCACTTGGATGTGTGTTTGATTGTGCAACCATTGCATGTGCACTTAGGTGGGGAGTAGCCTTTGTAGGAAATTATCACTACTGGGTTTTGCTCACCCCGCTGTGGGACCCCCTTTTAGGTACAGGAGGTGTACAGAGAGACGGCGCTCCAACGAGGCCGTGATTATGAAGAAGGTCGACATGTGGCCTTGACAATACTTTTGTAAAAAGTATTTTATGTAAAAAGAATTGTAATTAAATTCTTTTGGACTATTGTATAAATAGTCTGGTGATGTACTGGGCTGGGTAGTTATGGGTCGCGATTCGACTCTTATGGACTGTCATTAACTGTTAATTTTCATATTTTTGATTTAAATATGAATGAATAAGCTATATTAGAACAAGCTAGTTTTAATATGTTCTGTATAAGGGTGTTGAAATAAACTCTTATGGATTAACGCTGTATTGTGCTGTAGCTGCCGGCAGGTCCCTAACAAAGCGAGACTTTGCCCTGACTAGAATATGGATCCCTATATATATGGGACACAACCATGGTACTCCGTAACCCGAACTACGCGACCTACAGTGACGGGTTGTCAACGGGACCCCAGGATTTGGGGTGTCACAAGGGCTCCACGTCAACCATCTAGCCGAGGCATTCCAGGTCTTGAAGGACTACAAGATGAAGTTAAACCCAACCAAGTGTGCCTTCGAAGACTCTGCAGGGAAGTTCTTGGGTTTCAGTCAATAGCTAAGGAATAGAGGCAAATCCAAACAAAATAAGAGTCGTGCTCGACATGCGACCGCCCTCAAACACTAAAGAAGTTCAGCGCCTGATCGGGAGAATAGTCAAGGTGGCCGAGCCCCGTCAGGTCCAAACATCATGACGCGTCACCCTTCTCTTTCACCCCTCAAAAGGCCAAATTTTGAAAAAGGCCTTCCAATGGGTGCCCACTGTGAGGAGGCATCCACAAAGACGAAAACCCACGTTGAGCTCCCACCACCCCCCCCACTCGTAAGCCCCCGCAGGGAGAACTCCTCACTTCACTTAACCGGTTTTCGATTTCGACTAGTGCCAATTTCGATCGTGAGAACGAGACAACGCGGCAACCTGCCTTATTACTGGGCACTAAGCTTCTAAGAGGAGCAGCGAGCGGTAATCTTAATATAGGAAAATTCTGCCTTTAGTATCGCGACCACCTTCAAAAGACTTCGGCCATTCTTCCAAGCCCACACTATCGAAATTCCAACATAACACCCAATGAAGCAAATATTGCACAAACCATAAACCTCTAGAAGACTGGTGAAATGGGCCATAAAGCTGAGTGAGTTCGACATTAGGTACAAGCCAAGAATAGCGATCAAAGGGCAAATTTTGGCAGATTTCATCATAGAATTCACCTCAGTAGAGCCCACTGAAACTGCCCAGCTCGCACCCGACCTCCCTATCGGAAGGTTGTTCGTAGATGGGGCCACCAATGCCCATGGAAGTGGAGCAGGCTTGATTCTGACCTCCTTGGATGGGATCGACGTGGAATATGCACTCAAATTTGGATTCCAGGCCTCCAACAACGAAGTCGAATATGAAGTCGTCATTGTTGGACTAAACCTTACTCACTCCATGGAGTTTGATCAACTAGAGGCATGCAGCGATTCTCGGTTGGTGGTAAAACAAATAGAAGACGACTACGAAGTGAAAGGCGAAAAGATGATCTGTTATCTCAAGAAGGTATGCAAGTTGCTCAAAAAATTCGTACGAGTTCAGGTTAGACACATTCCAAGGACGGAGAATACACGGGCGAACACCCTAGCTAAGCTAGCAAAGGCGTCGCAAGAAGATTTGGATAGACGGATTCTGGTCGAACACCTCATGGAACCTTCAGTAAACATCATCAGCGATGAGGTCCTCCCAGTAATGACCGCACCGAGTTGGATGGATCCCATCTAGGACTATCTATTGAATGGGATATTTCCAAGAGATCCGAAGGAAGCATCTAAACTAAGAGCAAGGTTAACTAGATTCGCTCTTTTGCGAGGGGCCCTTTATAAACGAGGTTTTTCCGCACCCCTCCTCAAATGCATAGGAAAGGAAGATGCCGACTCACGCATTTTCTAGAGAGGTGCACGGTTAGCATCCGTGGCAACCAAATAGGAGCTCGGGGCCTTGGTAGGAAAACTTCAGCAGCAGGCATAGCCCACGGCGCCCAAAGACACCATAAACCAATGTAAAGTGCAAAATTTGCCAAGAGCATGCAAAGATCTCCCATCTCCCACCGAGCCACCTGACTGATCTTAAGCCCTAAGCCTTTTCGCCAATGGGATTGACATACTCTGCCCCGCCCATTGGAAGGGGTCAATGCAAATTCGCTATTATTGGAGTGGATTACTTCATGAAATGGGTCGAGGCTGAACCATTGGCTACAATCACTGAGCAAAAGGTACGCAACTTCGTCTGACGATCCATAATCTATAGGTTCGAGATCCCAAAAGCTTTGATATCAGATAATGGAAAACAGTTTGACAACCATAAATTCAAAAACTTTTGCGCTGAGCTCGGAATCAAGAATTACTATTCGTCCCCACATCATCCGCAGTTTAACGGACAAGCAGAAGTCACTATAAGGACTCTCAAGGCAACATTGAAGACTAAGTTGGAAGACCATAAGGGAAAATGGGTGGAATACCTCCCAGAGGTATTATGGGCATACAGAACTACACGCAAGTCTGCAACTCGAGAACCTCCATTCGCCTTGGCATTTAGCACTGAGGTGGTAGCCCCCGTTGAGGTTGGGCTCAAGACCTAGGGTCAAGTTTGCAAATACCGAGCGCAACGAGGAGACTCTCCGCTTGAACCTCAATCTCTTGGAAGAGAAGCGCAGAGCAAAGCTCGGAACGCGCCGGTGGACTACCAACGAAAAATAAAGAAGATACTATGATCTGGGCGTCGCTAACAACTTCAAGCCCGACGACCTAGTACTCAAGAAACTCCTGCTAGTAAGGAAGGACCCTACTCATGAGAAATTGGGACCCAATTGGGAAGGACCCTATATCGTATCACGAGTAATCCGCCTTGGCAATTATGAGCTCCAAACGGAGGAGGGAAAGACCATACAACATTCCTGGAATGTCGAGCACCTCAAGCGTTTTTTCCCATAAACCTCAAAATTGTACTTATTAATAAAACACAACAGTTCTACTTCCGAATACCAAGCAGTATTTTCTGGCCCACCAACTGTGAACGTAAAGAAAGAATAAGGCTTGGTTAGTCAAAGACCTACGGGACTCAGAAGGGCCCGAGGAGTATATATGTAAAAAAATCTGCACAGTACATCGTTGCTTCCAAAAGATCAGATTATTACAATTATCTCAAAATTACAATCGCAGCTCGCCTACATCTCGTAAAATTACAATCAAGAAAGTCGCTTACATGTCGTAAAATTACAAGTCGCAAAGCCGCCGTGATAAAGGCGAAACCACAGCAAAGAGAAAAAGTAAAAAAAGAAGGAGAAGGAGAAAAGAGGGAGGAGAGGTATAGCGTATGAACAGCTCAAGTATTCAGCACGCCGTCTCTGCCGCACCCCGACCCAAATCCATCGAATGGCAGGGCTAGGGAACAACGCAACTCCCACAACTAGCGGGACTAGGGAACAATGCAACCCTTACAAATGACAGAACAACGAAATCAAACGTCAGCCTACGACCACCAAACGTATTCCGCACAGCAACGATCAAACTCAAGCTTTGTTTATATACTGAACTCCGATAATTGGCCGGAAGAGGGAGGAAAGAAGTTGGGAGCGGAGTATAACACACACCATTGAAGCGAGGCGGTTATTTATAAAGAAACCTGGGCGCCTGGGGAAGTCGCACAGTCTGTTCCGATTCTCCATAGACCGGCATTAAAATTGCGCGCGCTTTCCCAAGGGAAGGAAGACAAAAGAGCCACGTAGCTCAGTTCAAGATCCTCGGAGCTTAGACTTCGAAGGAATCTCGCAACTCGGGCCTCAAGGATACACGGAGCTCCTGACCGGCGAATCCTCGCGAAACAGTTCAGTGAGACACGGAGCTCAGACTTCAAAGGAACCATGCAGCTCAGTCCAAAGGAGACACGGACTTCAAAGGAACCATACAACTCAGTCTAAAGAAGACATGGAGCTCAGACTTCGAAGAGACCATGCAGCTCAGTCCACAGGGGACACGGAGCTCAGACTTCAAAGGAACCATGTAGCTCAGTCCAAAAGAGACATGGAGCTCAGACTCCTAAGAAGCCATATAGCTCCGTTCAAAAGAACCATGAGACCCAGCTTCTGAGAGCCCATTAACCTTAGCCATCGTGCGGTCGCAGAACCCCACTTCATGGGCGAATAATAGAATTCCGGGCTTCATTCAAAAGCCATAAAAGGGATGAAAGGCAAAAAGACTCACTGCAGTATGAATATACGAATCAACGTTTCAATAAAGGTCAAAATCACATTAAGGCCACATGAAGCTCAAAGTAAAGAAGAGTGACAGGAAATGCCTACATATCAGAAGACAGAGGCTAGGCAGCCTCAGGAAGAAAAGCAGAGCTAGGCGCGCCGAGATGTCCAAGGTCATCTTTCTCTCGTCGATTCGGGATTCCATCTCGTCCTACTGAATGGGCACCCAAAGCGCAAACCAGAGCATCCGAAGCCTTGCGCTGAAAAGAGCCAACCGGAGGCCCATAAGGTGTATGCTTCATCCCCGCCGCGATCACCTTCCTTTTAAGACACCGGCTACCGCCTGGCGTCATCAATAAGCCCGCGACATTTCGGCTGCCTGCGCCCACTGCGGTTTTAGCCTCAAAGACTCTTGAAACCCGCCTGCTCTTCCCAACCGCCTGCAGCTCAGTCCCCAACCACCCGTAGCTTTTTCCCCTCGGTCCGCCCGGCTGCGCCTCGGCCAACCCGCAACTCACGGTGACGCGCCGCCTTTGGGCCTCTTCGCAACTCGCGTACTCATTCGACTATCCGTAACTCATAAGCAGCAGCCCTTAGCTCATCTCGGAAATTTCTTCTCCCGCTCTCGCTCGCGATTCAAGGTATAAGTCAGTCGATCTATGATCGCTACATCCTCGCCGATAAGTTGCACCCGAAGTCACAGGTCGGCTCTCCGAGGTTGTGGAGGCAGATCCGCTTTATATACTTCGCCGCTGCACTGCAGATAAGCCCTTGTCGCTCACATGGGTAACCACCGCCTAACAAGACAAAGGTAAGGGCAACCGAAAATCAAAGATAGGACAAAAATAAAGGCCTCGACATACGGTGGTCGCCTCCCCCCGGCTTATAAGGCCAAAAACATCCCTCAACGCACATGACATCCGCCCCGAGATCGACCGTAGAATAGACGATACCACTTCGGGCCGGAAGCTCAATTGGCAAGCGCAGTCCTCCCCTGCCCAAAGTAACTCTTCCTTGTCCTTCTGCGTCAGAGGACGCTGTTCGCGCCAAGGATCTAAACTAAATAGCGTAACAGCAAAGAGGGCTTCGATGCTCCTCCCCGAGGAAATTTCCGAGCCCGCCACCTGACGCCTCAACATTGTATGTCGATCGACCCCCCACCCTTTAGCCGTGTCGATGGTAGAAGGCGTCCCAACCTGGGACCTTACCGAATCACGGTCGCTTCGAGGGAAGCTTGAGCTTTACGCTTAACGCTCCTCTTCTTCTTTGCCAACACTCGACTTGGGCTTGGAGCTCTTCCCGAGTGGGTTTCACGACTGAGGGCCCCTCACGAGAAGTCTTCATGACAAAGGGCAGAGAGGGCCTCGACGCCGGGGCCCAAGAAAGAGACACGCTTAAAGCTCTGAATGTCCCGACCTAATCGCCTTAGGAGACCCGGGCAGACTCGGCCGCCTTCCGCCCACCTCTTCATCCCGGGCTAAGGCCAGGCCAATACTCAAGACCAAGACACCAAGCAAAGTCAGAAAACACCCCATGTCACGCCCCGATCCCACGCCTAGGCAGGACGAAGAGGGTGTGAGACTATAATAGGACCTTTACCCGCGCCAAACGCTAGGCCCAAGTCTTATAACCGAATCAAAACGGCAAAAGGATACAAAATAAAACTACCATCGTAGTGGTGCTTTTGGCGCGACTTCAACACGTGATAGTCCCTGGAGTCCTACTTTACACATACATATATAAAAACTATACATTTATACTTACATAATCATAGTGCAGAACCTAATGTAAATGAAGCAACTTTACTAAGTAAGGTTGCCTGAAGAAGAGGCAAGATCGCGGACGCCCTCAGACCTACACTGATTAAAACTCATGCTGCTTTACAGGGAAACATATAATCCATACGTATATTACACGATACACTTGATAGTGAAGTATATTAATAATAATGATATACTGTAATTGAGATTTAGATTTTTATGAATTACAGCAAATAAACTTATACATATACTGTGACTTATAGCGCATTTATACTTATTCATCTCACGCAGAGTTATGTAGAGTTTATGCTTATCTGAGGTAACTGAGGTACTAAGGTATTTATGCTTTGACCTTGAAAATTCCATAGGTACTACAGAGTTTATGTGCTTAACTTGAGAAAACTCATAAATACCACAGCTTATGCTTTACCTTATTCGTTATTCGTGACTTCCATCATATAAACGCTTAATAATGGCACTCAACATTTAAGGAATGAGTAGGGACACAATACGGCTTTCAAGTACCCGGGCTGTACGTACAAATCAGGTGTTGTAGCACAGGCGTGAGTGCCAAGACTGACAAAGACGGCTCATTCATCAGAATGTATGTCGCATTCATTCAATATCTTAGTCTTAGGAAGTCCTACAATTATATGGTTCAAGAACCTATTATCTTATCATATACTTAGCGTTTGGTTAATTTTGACCCTGCGCCGGCAAGTAGGGTACGGCCCATTCTTTCCTTTACTTTACCTTACAAACATGTATGGACCCTTTCATACACTTATAGGGTCCTCATTAGTCCAATAGACAAGTCCTCGGAGCAACGGAATAACAAAACAAAACCAAAACACAACAATTTTCCATGTTGTGAATAGTGGCTACGCCACAAGGTGCAAAGACCGCTACAATCAGCAAAGAAGACCGCTACACTGCGGTGGACCCGAGGTTGGCAAAATCCGCTCGCCAGAATGGGCCATGGCGGGCATGCATTTATCCAGGGGTCCTACACCACAAAGCAGTAGACCCCTAACATCGGCTCAAATTTTATCATTTTGTCCATATTTTTCTAAAAACCCCAACCAAAAGCTCAAATACTCCAAAACATCACCAAAAACAACCCAATGTATTCTAACCCAACCAAACCAACATGTAGATAATAGTGTTTTTTCCAAACCCAAACTTACGTACTTGTGTTAGCACTTCCTAACACCTGACATACGGTTCTACATCTTAGACCAGAATCCATACTAAAAGTCCAACAATCCATACTCATGGGAGATTCCCTTACTCATCTTTATAAATAGGTACACTACTAACCCAACTTCTTTCAATTTAAATCTGGTAAGTATATGATGGATTTCAACTAAACTTAAATGGAACAAACTAAAACTCCATACAAAAACCCAAAGCAAATTCAAACAAACCATAGCAATCCAAAGCAAGTATCCAAACTCTTTCTTGGCTTCCTCTTCTTCTTCCTCTTCTTCTCCCTTCAAGTATGAACCTTCTCCCCAACATGAGAGACCAACTCTGTCTTATCCCCATTGCCCACTTCCCTGCATGCCTTTTCGTCCTTCATCTCTCCTCTATTTGCACCACAAATTATTCATATTTCCATAATAGCATATCATCTTCTTATATTATGACTTTTGTATTCTGTTTTAACAAATTACACTTTTACCCTTGTATCTTGTACAAATTCCATGTTTCGAAATTTTCACATTTTGCAATTTAAATTACAAAAATTTCAAATTATACCTACAAAATACCCTAAACATGCTGAAAATGACTAGGGTATACTTCGGGGTGTTACACCCCATGACTTTCGTTAGCTAAACCAAATTAAACACAAACGGAAGCTCATGGAGGTTCCCTTTGGGGCAAGCCTTGCAAATCATTACTCAAGCGTAGCCTTTCTCGGTCAATCGTGATTATATTCCCACCACGACCACCCACACAAAAATACCGCCTTCCAAGCAGCTCAGGAAGACGAGATCCGAAATAATCGCCTTGGCATTAGAGCCGTCATGATGTACAAAGTCCGTGACCTTCTTCACGCTAAAGAAGTCTAAGAGCAATGCAATGCTAGTACCCCGAGACCTTATCCCCCGAAGACTCCACTAGCAGCTCACCGTAATGCCCTGTGGTTAGAGAAAGCAATGCACAAACATTAAAATGCCGCGAAGACTTTGACAAAGGGATGTGAGGGAAGCGTGAGGCTACCTCGGTGCTGCCGCCAAGAAGCAAACCATCTTCGGCACTTGAACAATATAGGAAGTGAGAAAGTCAAGGCACCAAACCCGAACACCGAAGGGAGGCTCTGAAGCGAGAGGCGAAACTATGTCCAAAAGAGGGCTCGACCCGACTAGGGCCCACGCTTTGGTATTCAGATAGCCATCAAGCAGGTGAGCCACAGATACCGATCTCACCGACCTTTACCATTGCTCTCGCTACCAGGGGAGGAGGGGGACCCGCTAAAGGGACTCGATCGACAACAATAGCAGGACGACCGGACCCTCCTCCTATCTACCCTGTCCGGGATCAAGCAGAACCACTCCCTATGCCAGACCGAAGGACGAGACCGGCCCAAAGGAAGTACGCATGATTGAGCGAGTGTAAGGGAAAGTGGATGAATGATAAAGGCAAAATTCCGGCCAAAAAAGTGGTAAAGAAGGGACAAATAACGACCACCAGGGGTCCACGAACTCCAGAACAAGCAAAGGCAAACAGGGGAAGAAGAAGAAAGATGTACCAAACCAAGCAGGGACATGAAACAACCTGCCGAGACAGTGCAATAGAAATCACCTAGAACAATCTTACGCTATAACCAAAAGTTCGAAAGCAAAAACTGAGGCCACGTAGGAAAGAGGTTTGGAAGAACAAATTCGGAAAGAGGAAAACTGATAAGAAGGATTAAAGAACAAGGGGAATACGGTTCGAGTAACTACGGACGCTTAAAAAAAAACACTGGGAATGTTAACCGAAACTAGCATGAAAGTCGAGAGAAGCCATCATTATCGCAATACAATTGACGGTGACAAGCCTAGACCAACAAACCCTGGTTGGCCACGTGAACTCGCCACTCGTCCAAGAAACGATTCAGCTCTGCCCAAGCTCGCCGACAAAGGGCCGGGGCAACCGATGGTGCCTAAAATAAAAGCGTACCACAGCCCGTAACGCAGCTCAGTGGAACGGGCCTTAACACGGGTTGACATCCTCCATGGGGCCGGTAGAGAAGCCTTACCGGAGAACTCGACCCATAACAATGTCTTGGTTCCCCCCAAGGCTCGGGCCCAGGGTCGAAACTAAGCCTAGTGGGCCGAACTGGTGACGAGGGTAATCCGCTGACTGCCGATGAGCATTAAGAAAGGAAAGCACTCCATATTCGTGACCAGATATCAATTAAGGAAAGTAGGATCCCCCATGATTACGGCCTTCTAATTATCCTCTAAATATTCGGTTAACGATAAGGAAGAAAAGATCCCCTACCCCATGGAGAGGACGTCGTATAGTCATCCAATAAGGAAAGTCATCGTGATCATCCGCTATAAATATCGAGCAATCCCACTAACAAAAGGTACGAAAACATAACGCCACCAACAGTTGGATTCTTTCCTTTCCCTAAGAAAGAAACTAACTTAAGCATCTGAGATTCGGTAGGCACACCCTCGCCGGATCATCCTTTCAGTGTAGGTTGCAGGTTATTCGAAGATCCAGCCCAACAGAACGGCCCAGCAGCTCCTTCAGGCTCTAGCCCGATATCGATAGAAAAAGCACCATCAATAACAAAAAGCCATTGTCTAACCAATTCCCAATATCGTTATGCATTTTCATTTGTCCATCATTGGAGTTCGCGTATTTCCGCTAGCTTGTAATTTCGTGAATTTTCCGACGCTTAGTCATTGCTATTTGTAATCCGCATCAAAGACCGAGTTCTCTCGGGAATGGACTAGTGTTAGTTATCATTTTCTGTGTAACTTAAAAGAATGTCAGAGTTAGAAATCTTGAATTTATCTAATTGGTGTTGTTATTGAAATTAATTGTTTTTAATATTAGTAGCTTGTACCCAGAAATGGGTTGTATCTTACTCTGATTTCCAAGAGGCCCTCTGAGTGACACAAAGATTGAAATTCCTAAAAGTATAGAGCAATTACTTAGGTGTATGCTAGACTAATATTATGGAACTAATGAATTCTGAAATATTATTATGATAGATCATTAATTTACTCATGGTGTGAGGATTAATTGGTTAACGTATCAGTTTAATTGATTAGAGGTTTCTCCTCTGTTTGATGGAATGATCTTGATCTTATGTTAGCATAGATCTAATCAAGGAGATAGAGAGTTTACTCAAATTCGAAGGATGAGATACCAATTAGATTGGAAAAGGCTTGCATTGTCCTATCTATGGGGGCAAGAATTCTTCAGTCTTAGGAACAGGGAGTGAAGTACTAGAAAGGAAAAATACCTAGTTCTTAGAAAGGGAATTATATTCTACAAGTAACTGATTAAACTCATGTGTCTAGAAGGAATATGGTTATCTAATTAGTGAAATGTATAGTGTATGGAGGAATCCAAACTATACTACCTTGCATCTTTGACAAGTTTAGATTTCAAACTAATGGATGAACTATGTTATAGAATGATGCAAAAATTGATAATTATACATTGAACTATTTCTCATTGTTAACTTTACTCAATGAACTCTCAATTCCAATTCTTTTTGAATTTTTGTTATAGTTATAGAATTTTAATAAGTCATTCTTTATTTAGTTTAAACAAATCAATTTTGTACTTTTGAGTTCAAATAGTAAGGATCTTGAGTAAGAGGGGTAATTGATTTTTAGATCGCTTCATCAATCCTCGTGGAATGATATTCGACTTAAAATCCACTTTTATTACTTGTATGATTCGTGCACTTGTAGAGAATTTGTATCATATAAATTTGCATCATTACATACATATCGTAAAAACATTTATAATTTTTAGTTCAACAACAAGATTTTGACATTCTTTGCTGATGATTGAATACTCCCGGTGGTAATGTTAAAATTGGTTATGTTTTTATGGTTCATTTAAAATCATATATATATATATATATATATATATATATATCAAGTTTATGACACCACTGCAGGAGACTAAATAGTTCTAGGCAACAATGACAAAATTTTGGTATATATCGAATAGGTCTATTAACCACAACAAGTTTATGGCGCCGTTTTCAGGGATTTGATTGAGAATTTAAATATCAATATTCCAACCAAAGAGAGAATTTTTAATTTGGACATTTTTTTTCTGGAGTTAAAAAAATCAAGGTAAAATTCTATGCCAGTTTTAACCGCAATAGTTGAGTAAGCTACTAAAAATGTTTTATGAGCTTATAGTGATATAGCTATTTTACACTAATTTCATTTGATCTTAGTGTGTTTCCATTTCAGGAAGATCTTACATGCATAAAAAACCAAAAGCAGAATTGTTGCCTTTGGACACAGAATTGAAGAAGACACTAAGAAATATAAAGAAAGTTTGAAGGGCAATCTGTTATGGCATAAGAGAGAGGTACAACAAAACTCAAGGTATAACAGCAGAAAAGGCCTCGCAGGCAAAAAGACTATGGAGGATTTTTGGAGGCTAGTCATTAGAGATGAATATACTGCTGTGAGACAACTTGCTATAGAGGCCAACAATTTTGAGTTAAAGCCAGCTTTGATCATAATGGTGCAATAGCATCAATATATTGGCCATCCTAGTGAAGACCCCAATGAGCATATGGGAAGATTTATGAGGATGACAAATACAAGAAAGCCGGGGTGAGACTCAGGTGATTGCTGCAACTCTTCCCTTTTTCACTGAGAGATATGGCAGCCACTTGGTTTGAATCACTACCTTATGAATCAATGAACAATTGGGAAGATTTGGTGGAGGCTTACATGAGCAGATTCTTTCCTCCTTCCCTCACTTAAGAAAGGAAAGGGGAAATCATAGTGTTTAAACAACGAGAGGGTGAAAGTCTCTATAATGCATGGGAGAGATATAAGAGATTGTTGAAAATATGCCCAATACATGGAATAGATTTGACCACCCAAATGGACATCTTTTACCACTCTGTGAACTACACATCCAAGGTATAATTGATGCAGCCTACTGTGGAGCATTCAAGAGGAAGAGATCGAAAGGCAAAATCAGCTTGATTGAAGATCTAGCAAAAGTAACTATGTAGCTCCATTCGAGACTCCCCCGGGAATAAAGAAAGCAGATCAAAGGAAGTGGGTGATGTGAGTTGAACAGGATGACTACCATAGAAGCCAAACTTGATGCATTTTTGAACAAACTAGGAAACCAAGAAAGAAGAATGCATTCAGCACATGAAGTGACAACAGTGGAAGGAAATGAGCAACAGAGTGATGCTAATGAGGGACTAGCCTATGAGGGTCCCTATGATGTTGAGGAGGCTCAGTTTGTTAATGGCAACAAAAGCAACAACTTTAAGCCAAACCTCAACCTACCAACCTATTACACACCAACACTAAGGAACCATGAGAATTTCTCATATGGAGGTGGAGCATAGCAAGGTCCAAGGCCAATGCAGAAATTTCAACAATAGTATGCTCCACATGGGTTCCAAGGACAGCAGCAGCAAGGGAGTCAAAGAGCAGAAAATGCAATACAAAGAAGATCAAATGTTGGCATTCATGGGAGAGAATAAGAGGTCAAGAATATTTATGAGCAGAAATTTGTTGAACTAGCAGCATTTTAGGCAAACACAAATGTGATTCAGGCCAACACTAATGTCTCTCTAAAAAATCTAGAGACATAAGTAGGGCAGCTAGCTCTGGCAATGCAAAACCAATCCAAGGATGCCTTCCCAAGTGATACAAAGAAGAATCCTAAGGACTGTATGGTGGTGACTTTGAGGAGTGGTGGAGAGTTGGAAAGAAAAAATGGAGGAGCAGTTCTCTAGATTCTTGGATATGTTCAAGAAGATAGAGATTATTATACCCTTTGCTGAAGCATTGGCTTAGATGCCTAACTATACTAAGTTTCTGAAGGACATTATGAATAAGAAGAGGAGATTTTTTTAAGGAGTGGTGAGTGTGACAGCCACATGCAAAGGTAAATGCGTTGATTCGTAGGCCTACCAAGAAGATGCAGATCCTGTGCGTACTTCACCATTCCCTGCACCATTGGAAATGTTGAATTTCAGAAGGCTTTGTGTGATTCAAGGGCAAGTATCAACTTGATGCCACTGTCTGTAGTGAAGAGACTGAGTTTGGGGGAGCTTACTCCCATAGCTATGACCCTTCAGATGGTAGATAGAACTACGACACAACCAGAGGGAGTCCTTGAAGATGTACTCATCAAGGTGGGAAAATCTATTTTCCGCGGACTTTGTGAAGCTATGGATATGGAGGAAGATACGTTCATCACGCTTGGAAGACCTTTCCTAGCTACTGAGTATTTTGATAGATGTTAAGAAAGGAGAACTTAACACTTAAAATACCCTAACAATTTTTATAACATGTTCATGTAAATAATTAAATTATATTTTTTCTGCAAGAAACGACTAAAAACGAAAAATTATAAAAATGTTAACTGAGGACCTATGGGTCATAAATGAGTAATGTAAGTGCCAAAGTATAAATGAAATGAAATGAAATGAAGTGGAAATGAAAGTGAAATGAGGCTTTAAAATGAGATAAAGCCAATTAATGTGCTAGCCAAACATGGCATGACACATGATATAAGAATAAAGACTAAAGTGGTCTATGGAATGCCCATTTAGGCATTCACGTTTTTTAGAGGAGCAAGGGGAGAAGGAGCTAGGCCTTAGGAGAAGAAGATATTTTTGGTGTGTTTCTCTCCATTCTTGTTCTATCTTTGTTCAAGCAAGAAGGAAGAGAAGATTTGAAGAGAGCTAAGATAAGAAAACTAACCCTCACTCCCTCTTTGATGATTTTGGATTTGGGGAAAAACCCTAACCTTATGTAAAGGTGTGATTTTGATTGGTTGTAGATCAATTTGGAGTTGTTTGGGTTAATTTTCAAAGTGATTTTGGGTTATACTGGTTTGAGGAATTTTTGTATAAAGGAAACAGACAAGTTTCAAAGAGTTACAGCCAAAAAAAAATTTCAAAACCTCTGTTTTTGTTTTGGCTATATGTTAAGTTATAATCATCCAAATTGAGTGATTCTAATTGGTAAAGAACCATAAGATCTAGAACTAAAAAGTTATAGAAGGGACCAGGAGCAAATTGTAGCTCTAAGGCTCCTGAATATGGGCTTAAAGGTGCCGGTAGTCGATGGGTATGCTCGCTTTTGGGTGTAGTTGTGGTGTTTTTGCACATACTTGCTTCTCACTATCCAAATTGAGTGATTCAAAATTTTGGGTAAACAATACTTCTAGGGGAATAATTTAAATGAAGGAAGTATATGCAATTTGTAACCCCAAAGTGCCCAAAAATCCGTCAAAGTGGAGCTATGTGCAAGAACAATATGATTCTGCTTTCCAAATTAGAGTAGTCTGGATGTAAAATGCAATAACTTGAGTTTTGATGATCCAAATTGAATGATTCCAATTGGAGAAGAAACCTTAGAACCATAGCTTCAAATGAGTAGAAGAAACCATTACCAATTTATGGATTTATGGCCCTTGAAATCAAGAATAACAGTAAGCAATAAAGGTGGTGAGGCATGCAAGCCAGGTTGGCATTAAAATGCCCGTGGCTTAAGTTTGGGTGATCGAATGAGATGATTACAACAGTAGACTCATGGGAATATCTTTCTTGAAGGAAGCATAATCAAAATATGACTCATGTATCCCCAGAAAATTTTTTAAGTGAAGGTGTATTGGGTAGACATCAACCCTAACCAAAAATCCTAGAATGCACAATTGATTTTTTTTTCTTGGGTTGTTCTTTGATAGTGACATATTTGTGATGGATAAGGATTGGTGACAGGAAACCGGCCCAAGAGCGAGATTCCAAGAATAGAAATCGAAGGCGACAACCTTTTTGGTTTGTTCTTCACACTTCTTTTCCTTGTTCGGTTTGTGTATTGTTTGACAAAATAAATCTAAAAGGTTTTATATAAATATGCATGTGTGCTCCGTTTAAGCCATAAATGAATTGGTTTATTCTCCACTTCTCTCTCTTTATTTCTAAAATGTTTGAAGGCTTATGAAATAAGTGGATTTATTGAAATGAATTGCAATAAATTGCATATTGATTTGTTTTAAATTGATTTGATACAACTGATTGTGAAATGAATTGCATATGAAAAATTGCATGAGTATTGGAAACCAAGTATTTGGATATAAATGTATACACTATTGTAAATTTCTATGAATGATTTGAGTGCCCTTAATAGAATGTTAACTTAAGGTGAAATTCTGAGTTAAGGATGAATTGGTATATCGATAAAGGCCAAATGAAGCGTCTTTACTTGTGCAGGCGTAATGATGTGTCACTCCGTTCGGTAGTGATAGGATAGTATCGGTAGTGTTACGAAATGATTTTAATAATCGATCAACGGCCCGATGGACCATCTTGTGTTATAAAACCTTTTATACCCGGCTGCTGACCTAGCGGGGCCGATGCTTAGGTGATTTGTTATCTGTGGCATGGGATTAAATTGACTTAAGAAGCGAAATGAAAAGAAAATTGTGAAATGCATGATTTTTGTTTGAATGATGTATTGCATATGAAACTGCATGATTGAAATAACCAATGAATTGTAATTTGAATGTACACGAAATGAAAATATACATATATGTATTGTACCTCATTGGTCATTGAAAAAAATATACAAAGGAATCGATTTAGAAAAATGCATGATTTACTTAAACTGAAATGAAGAGAGAACTGTATAGAACCAATAGGCATGAAAATGCTTAGCGCGTTGTTTTATCATTGCACAAGTATGAAAGAAAAGACCGTAGCGATTTAGAGTCAACGTCAAAGCCTCACGGAGTTGAAGTAAAGCTCCGACCCTGCATTCATGAAATATATTTGAAACTTTTTGTGACACCCCAATTCCCGAGGGTCAGAATTTTGGACTTTTTTTTTTTTTTTTTGCTACTGATTAACTTTATCGTGACAGAGAATTATGACAGAGCAGCATGAATAGTCTGTCGTGACAAAGCCTCTCTGTCGCGACAATCCCCTATCGTGCCTACGCGTGCTTGTTGTGAGCGAGGCCGCGCGTAGTCTTGGCGCTGTTGCATCGTCTTATCGTGACACAATTTACATTGTCGCGACGCGAGATGCCGGCCTTGACCACGCTGCATCGCGACCTTCTACAACAGGGAAACCTTTGTCGCGACCCTAGTCACTTAGACCCCAACCCCAACCTTGTCGAGACACCAACGTTCTATCGTGACACTGGGCCTAACAATCTTTGTCGTGACAGAGAATTCTTTGTCGCTACCGAGGAGTTGTGGGCGGTCTGTCACGACAAGGATTTTCTGTCGCGACAAACCTTCCGGCGTCGTCAACCCGGCCTTTCGGTCGCACTTGTGCACACCGGCGTGTCGTGCGGCCAGCTACTACGCACGTCGCGCACTCCTATCGTGGCCCATTTGGTGCATGCGGATTTGCGCCACCACATCACGGCGTGGGGTCCGGGAACTTTGTGTAGCGGGGGGGCCTCAAAATGAGCAGTGGCCCATTACGGCTTCTCGCTTCACGTTCACTTTTTTCTTCTTATCTTTTTCCTTTCCTTTCCTAAGCACCCCAAATTCAACGTAAATTAGTCTTTTTATTACAAAGACTATCGGAAGCCTGGAAAACTTGTCAATATATATATATATATATATATATCATACAAAATGAGTTTAATTACAACTCTTCGTTCTTTAATTTCAATTACAGAAACAGGGTTTTCACCAAGAATTTACACAATATAAAAACAAGGCCAAATCTGGCCTTTCCTTCACCACTAAGGTCTTAGATGAGCTACGTCGCCCGATATACCTCCAGTACCTGAAAAATATTTTCCCACGACAGAATGAGCAATGCCCAGTAGTTGAATTTTCCTACTAAGGCTACTCTCCCCCTAAGTGTTCATGCAATGGCAAATACACACACATTCAAGTAAAATTATGCACATTCACTCGAACGTTTACATGTCATGCCCCATGTCTCGAGTCCTCAGGCTCCTCGCACATGCATTTCAGTGTGAAATTTATTCCCAAAACAAAAGATTTTTGACTCATTGGATAATCTACGATTTCAAGAATTTATTGGTCAACCCTCCGATATAAATTTAGTGGACATACTCGATAAATATTTGTGGACAACCTCAGAGTATAGTTTCTCCGAAAACCATGTCATGCACGCACACTGTCTTCACGATTGTCGGTACATATGAAATCACGATGCCATTTTCATACCAATTCATGTTAATATATCATATACGCATATAATAACATAATTTACACATAACCAACATGTTATTCATATTAGCAATAACACACAAACAACACATGTGGACCAGTACCGGTCAAAATCGGTCAGGTTGCTTTCAAATAGTCGAAAAATCCCGACATTCGATCGAAATCTTTGGGGTAAAATCTGCAGCTGATGACCCTAACTATCTCAACCATTTGATTGGCTCTTAGACAAGAATCAAACCAAGTAGGAGAAAACCCCTACTTCTTGGGGTTTGTCAAAACTCCCTGATTCCGGTCTCTATTCGAAGCTCTTGTCACGAGGAAGAACTTTCCTTAACTTTACTCAGCGAGAATAGGCAGTTCAATCACCCAGGAGAAAAACTAGAAGGTAGGCTTCTCTCTCTACCTTCTTCTTCTTCTTCCTCCTTCCTCCTTCTTTTCTTTTCTCTCCCTCTCTCCTCCTCTCCAATCCCACCGGTTTGGTCCAAGATGGGTCAAGTGAGAGTGTCCTCTCTTTCCACGTGTCATTCCCCTATTGGCTCTCTTGGATTACCCTTATCCATTTATCCATCTACTTTGGATTTCCATCCAATCATGTGGTGACGTAATGCCCATATGAGCCCACCAGGCTCTTGTTGGTGAAGGTTCTCAGCTTGACGTAGCGGCCCGATGTGAGCCGCCAAGCGAGTGTCAAGTGTCGCTCAGATTTTTCGATCTTTGAAAAACATGAAATTCTGACTATCTCGGAATTTGACGAAATTCGACATGGTAGATAGATTTCACGAGATGTTTTCCACGGTGAAGTCCGTTTCGTCATCCGAGATCTAGAAGAATTTTGGGTTTTCAACCGAAATTACCTTTTTACCATTTTTTCAGAAAAAAAAATTGAATTTTCTCGGGTTTTACACTTTTTGTACAAACTCTAATTTTGTTTTGTAAATATTTTGGTATTGAAAACGACTTATAATGTCGTAATGTATAAAGGTGGTAAATGGACCAAATGGGCATGTAATGTCATATTTAATGGAAAATGTGTATTGAAAACAAAATAATGGGCCCCTTTTAAGTTGAATAAGTATATACAAAAATATTTTCATAAAGATAAATATCCTTTACAAAATGAGCATTGGAAATGTGTTTTTATTGACAAAGGAATTGGATTCGAAAGAGAATTTGCGTCCGGGATCCGGTGTGGGGGCGCGAGCGGAAGTCACGAACTCACTCTCAAGGTGAAAGCGGTACACTTCAACGAAGAAAAGCACGAAAGCCGATCCAGAATGTGAAGGAAATGCAGTTATGGAGCGCAAAAAAAATAGTTCCCATCAATCCTAAATTGGTTTTTGGTTGTAATTTTCAGGATTCAATCTATTAATGAGATGAATATCTGTATCTTTTGGGATATGATTTGGCTGAATTTACGACTCGATTTTGATTTAAAGGGAAGCAGTCCAAGTTTGAATGAGAGCCGATGCGAGAGAAAAATCAAGCAGCAATGAAGAGACGACAAGAGAAATAAAAACAAGTTCAGAAGGTAACCTTGAAGGAATTACCCAAACATTTGAAGAAAGCCTTCTTAGTGCCTCCACATATGCCTTGAAGGGACATGTGGACCTATTCATCCACCATGTGGACCTTTTCGTTATTTTATGATCCTAATAGATGCCTCCACTAGATGGTCACATGTATGTCTTCTTTCTACAAAAAATGTTGTTTTTGCTAGGCTCCTTACACAAATAACCAAATTAAGAGCACAATTCCCTGATTATCCAATCAAGACAATAAGACTTGATAATGCTAGTGAATTTACTTCACAAACTCTCAATGATTATTGTATGTCAATTGGGATAAATATTGAGCATCATGTTGCTCATGTTCATACCCAAAATGGTTTAGCGGAGTCTTTGATCAAACGTCTTCAATTAATAGCTGAACCCTTTGCTAATGGGGCAGTACTAGCATGCCCAGGGACATGTTGTTATGCATGCTACAAGTCTTATGAGAATTAGACCAACATCTTACCATGAGTACTCCCTTTCACAACTTGTATCGAGTAAACAACCAAATATTTCCCGCTTACGAGTTTTTGGTTGTGTAGTCCATCAATATACAGTGCACCTAGCGTACCAAAATGAGAGTCCACTTAATGTAGACTTAAGATTTATGTAGGTTTTGATTCGCCGTCTACATCATAAGATATTTGGAACTCTTAACAGGAGATGTTTTTAGAGCCATATTTGCAAATTGTCATTTTAATGAAACTGTATTCCTACCATTAGAGGGGAGAAAGTCGAATTAGGAACGACGAGAAGTATTTGGAATGCACATCTACATTATCTCATTTGATTATACGTCTGAATCAATGTGAGTGGAAGTTCAAATGATCGTTCATTTACATAAATCTTACAAATCAATTACAAATGCATACGTTGATGCCTGAAAGTAAACAAGTCACATATCCGTGAATGCTCCATCACGATTGAAGTCCCCTAAAACGGAAAGCGAATTAATCCAAAACAAGCAGCGTGGAAACGATGGGTTAAAGATATAACTCCCCGAAAAAGGAGAACACAAATGAGAATTGATACCCCTGAAGAGGTCCATGATAAACAAAAGGCCCCTGTAAAGGCATTTGATAAACAAAAGACCCCTGAAGTAGTATATGGTGAATAAGAGGCCCCTTGTAGAGACATATATTAAACAAAAGACCCCTGAAGAGGTCTGAAATAAAGAATTAGTCCTTGAAGAGGCACAAGTACTTGAAAATTATGATATCTCAATAAATTATGTACACAATAGAGAAAAATGGGATCGAAATAAAGTTATTATCAATAATATTTTTGCTTTCCAAATAGTCTTAGACATCATAAGAAATGATGAGGACCCCGAACCATAAAATGTGGAAGAATGTTGAAATAGAAATGATTGGCCAAAATGAAAAGAAGATATTCAGGTAGAATTAAACTCGTTAATGACACGAGACGTTTTTAGACCTATAGTCCAAAAACCTAAAGGTGTAAAGTCAGTTGGGTGAAAATGGGTATTTGTACGAAAGCGCAATGGAAATAATGAGAACATAAGATATAAAGCACGATTAGTAGCACAATGTTTCTCCTAGAGACCTGGTATTGACTACGAGAAAACATATTCTCCTGTCATGGACGCAATCACTTTTCGCTTTCTAATAAGCACAGTCTTGGAAAGGGTTTGAGATATCTTGTCTGTGGATATCATCACGACTTATCTATATGGATCCATAGATAATGACATATGAAAATCTGCGGAAGGATTTAAATTGCACGAAGCAAATAATACAAGCCTCGTAATATGTACTCAATCAAATTACAACGATCTATATGGATTGAAGTCGAAGGCATGTGGTACAATCACCATAGCAGTATTTATTGAAACAAGGGTATCTGAGCAACCTTATATGCCCATGCATATATTGAAGTCGGAAGCAGTTTGCAATTATTGTGTATGTTGATGATCTAAATCTTATTGGGACTCCTGAAGAGCTCACAAGAACAGCAAAATATTTGAAAAGGGAATTTGAAATGAAAGGTCTTAGGAAAACAAAATTTTGTCTCAGCCTGTAGATCAAACATTTTCCTACTAGAGTTTTAGTTCACCAATCAACATTTACTAAGAAAATTTTAAAACGTGTTTATATGAATAAAACATACCCTTTAAGTTCGCCAACGATTGTCCATTCACTTGACGTGAAAAATGACCTATTTCGTCCTTATGAAAATGGTGAAGAATTACTTGGTCTTAAAGTACCATATCTTAGTACCATTGGTGCATTTATGTATCTTACTTCTTTGTACTCTTGGATATTGCTTTTAATCAGTTTATTATGAAATGCGAGTTCTTCAACTTGAAGACATTGGAATGATATCGAGCATATTTTGCGCTACCTCGAACAAGCCCGATATGAGTTTATTTTACTCGAAAGGAGATAAGCATAAATTTGTATTTGGATATCGCGTCTGAGGATACCTTTTAGGCACATAAGGCCGGATCGCGGAAAATAGGGTGTGTGTTTAATTATGTAGTGGCTGGCATTTCATGGAGATCCTTTAGGCATACAATGGTGTACATCATGAATCATTAAGATATTATAGCAATTCACGAAGCGAGTCGTGAATGCATATGGCTAAGATCGATGATTCAACATATCGAAAGAATAAATCCACGGACTCCTCTGTCGAAGACAACTCGACAACATTATTTGAAGATAATGTTGCATGTGCACACATATTAAGGAGGTTATAGCAAAGGGAGATAAGTAGCGCGTTTCTCGAAGTTCTTATATCATGAACTCAGGAAGAGTGGTGAAATTGATGTTCAACAATGCGTTCAGTGATGTCCCAGCAAACATTCATGGAGTCATTGTCAACCTCAGCGATTCGAAATTTATCGTAAGATTGGAATGTAGCGGCAGGGATATCGACATGAGGGAGCATACTTATGACAAGATGTTGGTGTCACGCCCTCTTGCCGTCTAGGTTTTACTTAGCTAGATTTTATTAGCGGGTTTTAACGAGCGATCTTAACAGGCCAAGAAGCGATCTCTGACATCATATAAATATTATACTTTTTTTTCCTTCATTGGGTTTTGTCTCGTTTGGGTTTTTCTTAGCCAAGGTTTTAATGGGAGCATGTGTTTATGGTAGTCATTCAAGGGGAGTGTTGTAAATGCAAGCTTTATGAGTAGTGAATGACCATGTTAAAGTTCATTCATTGAGAGTTATGTGCATGTAACTCCTTTACTCACATTAAAGAGTGAGTAAATTGAAGGCCATTTGGAAGCCTAAAAATCCCCACTCATTATATTAGCATCAGAATCCCAAAACAAAGAAAATAAGTTCTTCATTCTTTTCTATATATATCTCTCTTTCCGCTTAAATATACAAGAAGAAAATATATTTCTTTTAAATTTGCATTTATAATATTTTCACAACAAAATATATATTATTGAAATTTATCCATTAAAAATAAATTATTGTTATTATTATATTTTATAATTTAAAATACATTAATACACTAATTATTTATTTTTTAATATATATTATTTTTTCAAGATTTTAAAAGATGAATATGAAAACAATAAAATGATGTGAACGTGAATAAGATTTATCGATAATATATTATTTTAGAGGTATACATTATCAAAAGCTTAAACAGCTTGGTGAAAAGGAGCCTGTCTTTTCATAGTTTTGGATTGGGTTCGAACCCTCTTGACCACTGGCCAATCGAAGGTGATCTCACTCCAAATTCTCTTCAATGACAATTAAGATCCAAACCCAAAAATTAGGATTTGAGGTTTTTTTTTTTTGGATTGTGCATAATGTTTGGATCATCCTAAAGGACCAGTCCCCATCATTTATTTTTTATTTTTTTTTTTTATTTTTTTATTTTTTTGGAAAGAGCTTTATTATTTTGTTATGAAAACTATTTAAATCTCATATGAAATTATTTAGTTTGTTAATATTGTGATGTTTTATTTGCGTATGAATGATTCAAACGAAAAAAACATAATAAAAATAATAAATTAAATTATAGTCATAAGTAGGTTTTGAGACGTTTTATAATAGTATTAACTTGAATGTTGTTTTATATTTTATGATTTTTAGTAATTTTGTACATGTCTTTAGATGTATTGCTATTTGCTAGTAGTTTGTATTCAATAAAATTACTTTCTTTAAAAATAAAATATTATATTTCAAGAACCTCAATTTACTCATCTTCAAGGATAATTTATCCTATTCTCGTTTTACTTTTACACGGCCGTAGTGCATTAATAATTGCTTTTATGAACTTGCAGGAGGAGAGAAAAATGAAGAAAAAATAGTGGAAACGAAACTAGAAAGAAAGAAAGAAAGAAAGAAAGAAAGAGGTTGGATGAACTTGTTAAAGTCAGGTAGAAATAGAATAGAATTGAAAGGGCGACGTCTGGCAAAAGGAAAGTACCCACCGGCGGCGCGCAGTGCAGTGATATTCTGTTGGCGGTGGTAGCCGGTAGGGGCTGTACGTTGTAAGCGTGAAATGGCGTCGGAGGCTGATGAAATGGATTCTCTGTTTGAGGGGATGATCCTGTTCAACCCTTCACAAACCCTTGCGGACCAGGACCAGGACCAGGACCTAGACCGCGACGATGATGGAAACCGTGATGATCCAATCCCTCCAGCCGATTCGTCAGCATCATTATCATCTTCTGCATCTCAGCCCCTTGACGAAAATCTCTTTTCGGATCTCACGCTTGTCACTCCCAATCAATTTCGAAATCCACCCTTGGATCCCCCATCATTTACTCCTGTCTCAACAATAACGACCGGGGAAGAAACCCCTTCCGTCTCCCGACAGATTTCCAGAAAGAAAAAGAGAGCCAGTTTGAGGATCGGATACGGTAGAGACAGCCTCAACCAGCTCTCCCTTGCTGACAATGGAGAGGCACAACCCTCTCCATCTGATGATTCTCCTCATTCACATAACACATCCTTTTCTTTGCCACCCGATGAGACGCTGGATTCTCATCCATCACCACTACCACCGACATCCCAAGCTGTCTTAGTTCATGAGGATCATGATTTGGTCTTAATTGATGTTCAATCCAAGCCTTCTCCACAACAGAAGGCTCTGGAACAAGTTCAACATGAGGAAGAAAAAACTACTTGTTCCAATTCCAATGAAGCCAACTTTGATCATGTCAGAGCCATCATATCTGAGAAGCTCGACCACGCACGGCAATTGGCTGCTTCAATTTCTGTCTCAAGGAAGGATTCCATTAGGAGGAGACGAAAAGCCGCTCAGAATCTAAATCTAGCATCCGCAAAGTACTTAGAACTTGAGAAGGAGCTTGAGGAAGCATGCGAAGCTGAAGATTTTGAGATGGCAGAAAGGCTGAGCCAGAGCCTTTCTGAAGCAGAGAAGGACAAACAAGCTTTTATTAGCGCCCTGAGGGATGCAGAAGCCGAGTGTGATGCGATAGATTCAAAGATGCAGGAGGTTCTAGAGCGGCAGATTGCAGCTGAGGAAGAATGCGTTTCTTTGCTAGAACAATTCGCGATGGTGAGCTCGATAATTCTTCTTGTTTTGGTTGCTGGAACATCATTTTAAATCTGAAATTTCCAAACTTTTTTTCTGAAGTTTGTCAAAAGAATATCTATTGAAAAGCAGAAAAATAAAAGTAGCGTAGTTGAGAATTTTGATTGGGAAAAAAATAAATAAATACAGGGAAAGAACAGCAATTGAAAAGTTGGACGTTTTAATCACAGTCTGGATAAATTCGTACCAATAAAAAGGGACTCTTCAAAAATAATTAACTTGGATTATTGTATAACAGTCAGTTAGGTCCACTATTTAAAGGTAATTTATTTTGAAATGTAACGCAATATTTCATCAACTGAGATGATAGCTGGATCAGGAATAATGGATGTTTTTCAGATGCTTTCTTGCTTGTAAGAAAGTTTCATATACAGTTGTGATTCTCATTTAAAATGTTTATTTGATCAGAAACAAAATTCCTGACTTTTGAATTGCCCCTTTCCAGGATGCTGCTAACAATGCAGATGAAATCTCCAACAGGGCACAATTACTGTCTTCAAAAGAAATGGACCAATGGTTTTCATCAACTGAAGCCGTGGAAGTCAAGAAGATGGAATTAGAAATTGAATCACATTTAATAAGTGACACATGCATGTTATTGAATGATTGGATGGACATGCAAGGTGAAGGAAGATGTGGCAGAGGATGTATGATGGACAGAGACTGAAAGACTTTGCGTGCTTGGTGGAAGGAGGAAGAAGGACAGGGGACTGATGGATTCTAACATCAAAGCCGTTGATAAAAGAATTGCTGCTGTTGTCTCTGGCTTTCAAGAGATGCATTCAAGCATCAAAGTAAAATATGATAATTTGCAATCAAGCCTCTCTCAGATGGAATTGGAGAGTGAAACTCTATCAACGAAGAAAAAGGAAATTGATGACTTTCTTTCCGAGGAAGAAGAAAGGGGGGCAAAACTAAGGGAACTTGCTAGGATTTCTGCAGATGAAGCAAAAGCATATGAAGAAGTTGTTGGCCTAAGAAAGAGTTTTGCATTGTCCATTCTGAAGTCCAGGGAAGATAAGTTGAGGCTTGCAAAGACTGAAGAAAAACTCTCTGAGGAAGTCCAAATTCTCAAACAGGAGGTTTCTGCTGCTAGAGCTTCTCTTCAGGTTAGCATTTCTTCCCAATCATGTTGTGGGCTTTCTACCATTTGTTCAACAACTTAGATCTCTGATCTCACTAGCTGAAATTGTTTACTTGCTGCAAGACTGGATGTTGTTTAACCTGTAAGAAACTTGTTTTCTTCTCTTGAAAAAAAAAAGGTTTGGATTGGGGGTTGGGTTGCTTGGGAAGTATTTTTCAATTTAAAAAACCTTACAGTTTGGCCTTCCAGTTGTTTCACTTAAAAGATAAAGTAATTTAGTCACCCAGAGATGATGCAGAGACACAAAAATTATAGTTTATTGTATTATTTTTGTTTTTATGACAATTAACCTTGGTTTTTGGCTGTAGAAAATGTAATGTCAACAAGACCTATATTTTGACCTTATAAGTTCTTAAAGTTCCTTCCTGTGAAGAAATTCAACTATTTTCTATGGAACTTCTAATAGATGCAAGCTAAGTGCAAGTAAGACATGAACAGAGGAGGTCTCTGGTAGTTTGTTGTAGACTCAAAGTACTTTGACCTCTCCATTGAGGAGGTTTGTTGGCGACTAAAAGGTACCATCATGGAACAAAGTAGAGGTTTTTCTATCTGGTTTAGATTTGGGGAGTTGAGCTTAAGTGTTTTGCTGGAAGGGTTGAGTTTTTCTGTAGAGATGAAGAGTTGCAATGTAAGAAACAGTTGTGGGAGGACGGAGGAAGGAAGTTCAAACTTGAATGTTGTTTGAATAGTGCTGGAAAGTTCCTCTTCTGCATGGTGGCTACTTTTAAGTTAATGAGATTCATGTTTATATTCCTAGAAGGGAGGGGTTTCATGATGGTTGATTTATTTTGGTGGCTAAACTTTGATTGTTAGCAGTCACTCGAGTTGGAGTCTTCTTTTAAAGATTGCCAAGGATCATTTTTATGCAAATGTAGTTAAGAAAAAAAATGAGAGCAGTGAGACGTGAGTTGTGGCTGGAAGTTGGAGGGAGTGAGGTTCGGAGGAAAAAGTTGTAGTTAAGAAGTTTGGGTGAGGGTTCTGATAAAAAAAAAGAAGTTTGGGTGAGGGTACTTTACAATTATCAGAGCTAGAAACTTTAAGAAGCTGGGTTTATGATGTTTTGTCTTTAAGAAGTTGTTCAATTTTGAGATTTGGGCAGAAGCCGAGGGAGTCTTTGATGGAGGCTTAAGAAAGATCAAGGAGTAAGTCCTGCCATTGGATCTGTGGACCCTTGACATTGGGTGCTCATGCAAGGGGGA
Source organism: Tetrastigma voinierianum (assembly GCA_016808115.1). Taxonomy (NCBI): domain Eukaryota; kingdom Viridiplantae; phylum Streptophyta; class Magnoliopsida; order Vitales; family Vitaceae; genus Tetrastigma; species Tetrastigma voinierianum. Next base: position 581,720 of record JAEQBH010001414.1, on the reverse strand, counting down.
GTTGGGCTAACTTGCATTTTTGGTATAAGGATGTGCTTAAGAGGATTGGAGATAGCAGTGGAGGATGTGTAGTGGACCTAGTGGTCAATGAAACCATTGCATCCAAGGCGAGGATTCTGATGAAGATGGTCGAGAAAGCCTTGCTAAGCCCTCTTCAGTTGGTAGAAGGTTCTTTGTGCTTCTCCTTTTAGTTATGGTGGAAAATCCTACCTGGTTTTTGCAAAGGTGGCTTTGGGAAATAATGGTGGCACTGGTGACTATGTGTAAGAGGAGTCACACATAGTTTAACCCCAAACATTTGCACATGTGGCATCTACGAACCTAATGAGACCAGGCTTCCCTAACCCATGAGTTACACACAAAGGTTAGGGGGCTCTCCTAAGCTTGTATTTCATTAATCACGGTATCATTCAAGACACTCATGCAAAGACTCCATAAGATATTGAGTAGTTCACTTGCAATCTACATGTGAAAGCACAAAGGCACATAGACCTTCTACGTATACTCTGACTCAAGTTCAAAGACACCACCTCATATAAGACATGTCCTCTAGGCGTCTTTGTGCATCAGGAATCAATCTCCTTCTCTAACTGGGAGTTTAACCTATATATTAGTTGCATTAGCCCATTGTGCTCCACCTTTCAGAAGCACTACATCGTGCTTAGACTTGTCTTAGTGCCAAGATGCTTCCATCCTTGTTTGCCTTAAGTTCCTTGGCACTTGCCTTGAGTCATTCTCGCTTGTGTAGTCAGTCCATGCATGCTCTAATTAGGTTGCACTAGAGTCCCTCATGCTGCTGCTGTTGCATCACACCTATGTGCGTGTTGAGCACACATATCTTGTTGTGCCTTGCTGCTAAGGCTCTCATCCTATTGTAGCATATTCTCTTAGTTGAGGACCTGAGGTAAGTCTTCTCTATCCCTATGCATCCCATGGCATTGCCTTTATGGGTTGTGCCACATAAAGGCTCTGTGCTTATATGTGTGCGTTGGTATATTAGCTGCCGTGCTAGTATGCTTGCGGCATTGCAGTCTTTACACATGTTGCACCTTGTATTTGCTTTGATACATTTATGGGGCCAAGGTGATGCCCATATGTGGTTTTTCTGTCCATGCAGTCAGTCCGTGGGGTTGATAAAAGGCTCGGGGAGACGGTGTTGGAGCTTCATGCATGAACAGGGGGTGGGGTGGATGGGAAAATACCCATACTCTATGCAAAAAGTCTAAGAGTATGTAGGTGAAGTGAGACAACTTTCTTTCCTTGTGCAAAAGTTGCTGAAGAGAGAAAGAAAATGGAGGAAAGGGGAGGGGTGTTGCAGCAGTTAGCAGGGACCAGGTGAAGAGGATAGAAATCAGTTTTTGTAGGTGGGTTGTGGGCTATGGGGAGTGAGCTACCTTTTGTAGTCAGTTAAGGGTTTTGAGCCTTTCTTTAGTGAGAGGGGGAGGCTGTTGATGAATTGGGCTGAGCCTATGAATAGAGGGGTTAAGAGTGTGGGGCTTGGTTAAGGAGAATATAGTTGGTGTTTCTGTTGGCTCAGAGCTTTCCCTGAGTTGTGACGCAGAAATGCAGTTGGGCGATTGGGAGGAGTTTATTTGATGTTTCTTAGTGCTTGATGGTCGATGAGGCATTTGGAACAAATGTTGCTAGGCACCAGTCCTCTTCTCTCTCTTCTTTAGTTTTCTTGGGGGTGAGGGATCTTTCTTCTTTTATGTTCTTGTTGAGGGTTGGTGGATGAAGTGAATGTGGTGTTTAAAAGGTTTGTAGCTTGTGAGGGTGAAGAAAGGGAAGGTTTCCATTGCTTGTTGAGAATGTTGTTGGTTGATAGTAGGATCATGCAGTGTTCTACTCAGGCAGAGAGGGTATTGCTAGTTGCTAGAGATGTAGTAGTCTTCTTGAGGCAAGGGCTTTGGAGGTAGAAGGGAGACATAATAAGGATGGGTCCTCAAGTAGCTTTGCCTAGTTCAAGAGTTTCCTGAGCATGCCTTTGAAGAGCTTTGAGGAAATTTTGACCCTCCTAAAGAGAATGTCGAGGAGGAAGGCTTAGGGGGGAGGCCTGAAGGGGGAGAGAGTAGGATTTTCGAAGTTCAAAGGAGAGTTTAGAAGGTTAGAATGCTCTTTGAACTTTAATTGCAAGGGGGGTGGCAAAGGCAACGGAAAGGAAGGTTGGGACTTTGTTTACGGGGATTAATAGGTTGAAGATTTTGTATTGAAATATTAGAGGGAGCGATGGTAGCAGTAAAATAAGTGTCATCAAATGAATAAAAAAAAAACAAGTGTCATCAAGTCTGGTTAAATCCTATTTTTGCTGGTTTATCTATCAAAAAAAGTCTTTGGTTAAATCCTAAATGGTGGATTACGTATGCATTCAGGGAAACCAAGATTCAAGCAATGTCTATTGATGCAGTTTGGAATTATGGGTAGGGGTAGATTCTGGATTGGGGTGTTTCGAATGCGGGAACTTTGAGGAGTTTACTTGAACAACAGGGTACTAGAGTTTATCAGAATGGTTATTGAAGCTTTTTCAATTCCTAGTCGGTTTAAAAAATGTGAGAGTGACTTCTCTTGGGTCTTCACAGTGGTGTATGGCCCTTTAGATAGGAGTTCCAGAGAAGCTTTTTGGGAGGAATTGGGGATGGTAAGAGGGTGGTTATAGGATCCCCAGTGTCTAGGTTGTGACTTTCATACAGTCAGAGTTCCAAGTGAGCAGAACAGAGCCTCAAGGTTGTCCTAAATTATGAGAAGGTTTTTAGATGTTATTAAGGAGTTAGAGCTCTAGGACCTGTGCTGCAATCAAATTTGATAAATTTTTCGTATCCAAAGATTGGAACCTCACTTTAATGAGGTTATTCAATGCCTGTTGCCTAACCTATTTCTTTTTTTCATTTCCCCTAATAATAGCAAAATGGGTTTGAGTAGGAGCTGATCTCTTTCAGATTAAAAAATATGTTGTTGAAGGAAGAGGGTCTTGGAGAACTTGTTGAAAATTGGTGGGAGCTTTAGTGTAAGAGGTTTCTCTAATTTTTAGAGGACGCCAAGCTGGAAAGCTGAAGGCCTGGAGGCAAAACAAAGACGCTTGACAATATCTCTGAACAATTAGTTGACCTTGAATCATGGATTTTTGGGATGCTGAGAAAGAGACTTAGGCTGAACTATTGGGAGCAGATTAATAAAGTACAGGCTGGAGGAAGAATTTAAAATTTTGGTTCTAATGGAAAGGGACCTCCTGGATACAGAAGTCTAAGGAGTTACAGTTTTAAAGGAGGGGGGGCATAGGATTACTTTTTTCTTTCACAAAGTGGCTTTTACTCACTGGAGGAGTACCCTGTCGCATTTGCCTCAAAGGAGGGTGAGATTGAGAAGGGGTGACTTAGTTTTTTTTTTTTTTTTTGATAAGCAAAAGGAAAAGCTTATGGTTGAAATAAGGCAGTGGAGATCTAATTCTGTGAAGAGTTTGCAGTTTTGACCTCTGGGAAGGATGATAACTATGTTAGAAACACCATTTTCAGAGAAAGAGGGAGTTTTTGCCTTTTCAGCTCTTAGTCAGATAACTTTCAACCCTTGATGGCTTCTCAAAGGCCTTCTCAGAATGGGGAAGGAAGCAGCACACAAAGGCAACTTAGCTCACTAAGAAAATTGGGCACCTATCTTGTAATGTATTCCTTTTGTATAAAATTCAATGTGGTTCCCCATGGTATTTTGACCCATCTCATGACTTGAGCTTCCTTCAAGTAATTGGGTTTGCTTCCCTCTTATTAGAACCTTATTACTACTTTCTAAAGGAAAGGCCTGATGCTTTGATTAAAAGATCGGTCCTTTAGCTAAATCAACCCTAAAATTTTGAGTTTCAATTGCCTTCAGGTGAAAGAGTTGTTTTCCTAAATCCTGACTCAGAAACAACTCAATGTAGTACTAGAGGGGTTGAGGAAGGAGGAAGACTTTCTGTCTATAGTTCTCTAGTCCATGGATGTCCTTCCCTAAAACTGGCTCAAGAGCTAGATTCTAGATGGGGCTTCTAATTTGAATCCTCTTTCCCTTGTTCTCGTTTCTCTCCTTCACTGGTCTACTCCTACTGTATTGAAACCTTTTGTGTCCACTTCAATTGCTCAGTCGTACCCTTGGTGAATGAATTTGACTCAATCTTTTTCCCCATTTTTTGAAGGTGTGAAGTCCCTTGGAGAGTTCACAACCAAGAGCTAAAAGGTGTTTCTTTAGTCACCACAAAGAAATCCTTGTTAGACCTTTTCCAAAGTTAGGGGCCAAACTCGTAAACCAGTCCCTTGTTGGATCGTTCACTTTGGGATTCAAACCTGGTAAATTAGGGCCAATGTTCGTCGCTTTAACACTGAGAACATCAAGCTAGTCAAGTACTAAGGGAAAGACATCCTTTGTGGCAAGAACATTGCCTCTACATGATATGAGTAAATATTCCAGGGAGCTCATATAGATCTTGATATGATCCCTCATCTGCTCCACAAAAAGCGTGGAGTGGTACTTAAGCTGAGGTTCTCCCACCATCAAACTCCGTCTGTGGGTTGTCGTCGATCGGGCCATGCCCTATCAAGGCTTCATTGTTCTAAGACGCAATGGTATGCCACCTGGGAAGGGCTACCTAAAAGAGGGCTTACCTACGCCCCAAAATGCCGGTCGGAGTTATCGTTATCCTGAAAGCTACAGCCACCTAATGAACGTCCGCAAATGTCCGGTTTCTTAAGGGGAATGGAATGATACAATCCCACACCGGTTCCACACAAGAGTGTGGAATTGTACTTAAACTTGAGAGGCTCTTCCATCTATCTGGTTGGTCTTTTGGGTTGAACTCTCCGATTGGGCTTGAGACCATATCATTGGTGCTTTAATGAGAGCCTGCACAAGTGGAGGTCTACCCGAAGAGGGCTACTACGCCCAAAAAGGTGGGTCTTAAGTGAATGCTAGCCGCAGTATGTGAGCCATCCAAATTGCATGTCAGCCCGATGTCCAGGCTTTCGCAAGGGGTATGGAATGATACGATTCCCACATCTACTCCACAAAGAGTGCGGAGTGGTACTGCTTTGAGAGGTTTCACCCACGCCTGGCTCTTTGGGTTGGGCCCCGATTCGCACATGAGGCCTTATCACCTTCTTCTACGCTTTTTGATGATTCATAGGTTTGTTCCTTGTGGGTGGTGTTAGGTCTTTTAGTGCTTACGTGAAGATTATTAGTTAGAAGATTAGAGGGTCGGGTTATCGCCTATCGGAACAAAAGAAGGATAGTTATGGATTTTCTTAATCTTGAAACTCTAGTCATTGTGATGTTGCAAGGAAGTAAAGAGGGAAAATTGTGACAGGAGCTTCATGGGCAGTGTCTAAAGTTAGAAATAAGAATGTTTTATTCTTTTGACAGGTGGGGCTTCCAAGGGAGTTATGATAATTTGGGACTCAAATAAGTTAACGTGTTTACAAATGGTATTAAGGTTTCTTTTAGTGATAATTAAGTTGTTTTCAGATGAAGATGGATCTTTTTGCCTGGCCCAGTTTGTGATCCTGAATATTCCAACTTGAAGAAGGATTTTTGGATGGAGCTCTCTAGACCTTTTTGGGTTAACCAAAATAGTGTGTTTCTCGGGATGGAGCGAGGTGGGGTGAGAGAGTCATTTCATGTTATAAGAAGAATTTTGCCTAACAAAAAAAAATTGTCATAAGAAGAATTTAGGAAAAGTTGGGTGGCAATTAGATTACCCTAACATGAGAGTTTTTTGTGCCTTATAATAGAAAGTAATTTAATTAACCCTCCTCAGAATTGGTATTTTCACTTGGTCAAACATGCAAGTAGTTCCCAATGACAGGAGGGTAGATGAAATCTTATATTTAAATGAGCAGGGGCAAAGTTTCCCTCAAAGTGAATAAGGCGGCCTTGAATAAAAGCAAAGCTCTTAATAGGAAAGGTTTTTGGGGCACCAATGAAAGAGGATGTGAGCTCTCTTTAGAGGATTGGAGGCTTGACTATTTGCAGTGGAGAACCTTAACAAGTGGGTTGAAAATTGTGGTTGAAAGAAGGTGATAGGAACTAAAAGTTCTTCTATAAGATGTCTATGCCTGGGAGAAAGCATAAATTTTTGTCTAATATTACAATGGATGGTGAGAAGTTAACTGAAAAGACAGATATAAAGGAAGGGATGGCTGTGTTTCAGAATTTTTTTTTGTCAGAGATGGGGGACTGGAGACTAATTATTACTGGGCTGCCATTCTTCTTTTTAGACAGTACAGTAAAGAGGCAGGCTCCTTGAGGCTGCTTTCTTCAAGGAAGAAATCCAAGCTGCTATAACCAGTTTGAGTGGGGATAAACTCACTAGTCTAGATTGGTTCACTTTGGTGGCATTTTGGCAATTTTTTGGGGAAAAAGGTAATGGGTGTTTTTGCTGAACCTCATTAATCAAGCCATTCTGAGAGAAGTTTAAATTACACCTTTTAGTTCTCATACCTAAGAAAGGGGGAGTCGATGATTTGAAGGATTTTCATTCGGGTAATTTGGTGGGGAGCCATTACAAGATTGTAGCTGAATTTTTTGCAAGTAAATTGAAAACAATAGTGGGGAAAGTGGTTTCCAATTCCCTACATGTCTTCGTGGAAGGTGCACAAATTTTGGATGCCATTCTTATTGCAAATGATGCCTTAGATTCAAGACTAAAAAGCGTAATTAGGGGAATCATCATTTACTCTGGGCAATTTGGAAGGAGAGAAACATAGTAGTTTTCGAGAATGCTGAATTCTCCCTTCCTAAACTGAAAAAATATTTTGTAATTGCCATTTGTCTTAATAATGTTCTGGCTACATTTTGCACATTATGCTTGTTAATTTCTAGAATTCTCTAATGGTGTTTTGTTCATCATACTCGGTTCCTTGCATACCCTGTATACTTTTGGGATCCTGGTGCTCTCTTTTTGTGTTTAATGGATTTTTTCTTTACCTATAAAAAAAAACGTATCTAGGGGAATCATCTACAAGATGGATATGGAGAAGACGTATATCCTCTACAGTGTTTCTTCATGTTTTAGAAGAGAACACAAATCTAATCTGGAGGTGAAGGGGAGAATAATGTTGGCCCCCATGGAATATGTAATGGGTGATCACATGGACACCTCATGTAATGAAATTTTAAATCCTTATGATTACACTTGCCAAGTTAATTTAAATTATTTTTTAAGTATTCTTACTCAATTTTGTTGAACTGTCAAATGATGGTTGTGGCATTGTATTATAATTACCCGTGCATTTTGTCAACAGTATGTTCATTGCTTTTCTCTATTTTCCCCTATATTTTATGGGCTTATGCTTTGTTTTTTTTTTTTTTCCTTTTTCCTCTTCAAGAGGATATGGTTTGTAGCTAAGGAATGTGGCCATCAGGTTTTCTATTGCATATTTGTTGTGTATATATGTTTTCATTTGTCTCATGTGACTGCTACTGTATAAGGAAATGTACTCTCATTTTCATTCGAAACATAGTTGCTTAATATAGGAAGTCTAACTGCTATATATATAGTATATATATATATATATATATATATATATATATATATATATATTTTCTTTTCTTAAAACTTTGCTACTATGTCCAACATATGGGATTGAATCTTCCACTTACCTGCTGCCAGGAAATATCATCAATGAAGTCTAGCACTCAGCAAGAAATTGTATCCTCCAAACAAAGGATTTTCTTCATAGATAAGAGAGTCCCTGAATTGGAAGCAGAAAAGAAAGTTGCTGCAGCTGCAAGAAATTTCTCAAAGAAGCAGCAAGAGAGCTGCTGAAGCAAAAGAAATTAAGTGTTGAAAAAGAAGGTGAAGAGGTTAAAAATGGATGGAGCCATGTTAGAGCTTGCAAAGCTTGAGGAAGAAATTAAAAACACTGTTAACTGCAGGGCACGATCAACGATTTTTACATCCTGCCAGGAAAAGTGTGGCAATGGCTAGATTCCAGAGGTTGCTTTTAGTTGCCGGTTCTGCTAAAGCAGAAAGATCGGCTGCTGTAGAGTTGGGGGACCTTGAAGAAGCTAACCTACTACTTGCAGAGGCCGAAGCAGCAGAGGTTGAAGCTAAAAACCTTGAACAGAGTTACAATTTGAAGGTGGAAGAATTTGAAAATCTTCCTAAACATGTCATGTCCATGGAACTGGTATCAAGCCTTGGTGGTAAACAGTTAGTGGAACTGGCTGCTTCAGTCCATCTTCCTGCACTGTAGTAGCGATTTACCACGTCAACTTTGGAATATTTGATGGAAGATTGAGAAAGACAAGAATCTATCTGTTTTTCCGTTTTCAAGTGAGAAGCCGGAAAATCGAACATTGGCGAAAGCACTCGAGAATTGCATCCCCTCCTCTCCAAGCTCTTCAAGCCGATAGGTTTGAGTTTCATCCTATGCTGATCCCGCCCGCGTTTGCTTGCTGTTCAGCAGGGTTCTGTTCTGTTCTGTGTATACTTTTTGGAGCGCTTTCTGATTTGGTCTCTGCAGGTACAGGGAAAAAGGAGTTGTAATACCAAAATAATTTGTTTTTGGAATTACTCTGAGCTGTTCATATTTCTTTTCCTGTGTTATTTAATAGCACTGTGTTCTATAGGCAATAATGATTGAGGCTTCAATTCTTTTTGCTGTGTCTTCAACTGTATACTTTGTGGTATAGCTCCTTCATGAATTTCAGTCTCATGTCCGGATAGGTTATTTTATGAAACCGCTGACAGTTAGAAAACTTTAATTTTTCTTGGGGAATACTTTGTTTTTGTCCCCATTTCAATTACTTGAAAAAAATTAGTGAATGTAAAAACCTGAAACTCTAGGTTAGGCTCTTTTGATTTTAAAATATTTGATTAAAAGGGTAAAATATTTAATATGTGGTTCTCATTCGTATGCAAACGTGCGTAGCTTCTCATACGTTTCTTTTTTTTGTTTGTTATAAGATCGAAGAGTTAGCCTTGATGCAAGAAAGAATAATTGGATAGAATCCTAAAAGAAGTGGACTAATATAATTGAGGGGCTGAGGGGGGGAGCACAACGAACTCTTATCAGAATTATAATGAATCTAAATGGCTACCAATAAATCTAGTTCAAGTGATTAAGAGCTACGATTAGGCATGGGAGGGGAGGGTCTAGGGTTTGAGTTCCAATGAGAATAAATTTATAAAGAACATAATACTATGATGTAATGCACAATGAATAGATGTAAAAAAAAAAAAAACTAATTACCTCCCATTTTAGCTACAGAGAGATACAATAGGTATGGAAAAACAAAAAAAAAACAAAAAAACTTTGTTATTATTGTAAAAAAAAATATTTTTGGGTTATTTGGGTGTTCCCTAAGTCAATTAAAGAGACCCTCCTCTCTTGACTAGGTTCCTTTGTGGGGAAGAGATGTAAGAAGGCTTGGATGATAGTACCCCTAATAACTTTGTTTTGTACTATTTGGTGTGAAAGGAACAACAATGCTTTTGATAATAAAGACTTTTTAGCACAAATGATGAAAGTCTTATTCCTTTGTAATTATTGGTCTTGGACAAATATTTACATGGCTAATAGGCTTAGATCTTTAGTTGATTTTTTGACTTAGCTTAGATCTTTGTTGATCTTTTGACTTGGTTGGGATGTAACCGAGGGCTATTAGGTTTTCTTATTTCCTTGTTCACTCTTTTGTTCCCCTTGAGGGACCTCTTGTATACTCCCTATGTAACACCCCAAAATACACCCTAGTCGTTTTTAAACATAATTAGGGTATTTTGTAGGTATAATTTGAATTTTTTATAATTTAAATTCAAACAAACCGGTAAACTTTGGGGCCATGCAGGGTAAATTTGTAATTTGTCTAAACAAGATATAAAAGTAAAAAAAGATAAGAAGATGAGATGCTATTTTAGAAATAGCATAAGTTGTAGTGCAAATAGAAGGGAGTTTGAGGACTAAATTATAATATGAGGAAACTTGAAATCAAATGGGATAAGACCAAGGAATTGGTCTAGGATGAGATAATTTCTCATACCCATTTGGAGAGCAAAGAAAAACGTAGAGAGAGGGAGAAGAAAAAGAAATAGAGAAAGGCAGGATTTGTGGAACTTTTGCATGGATGTATGGATTACTATGGGTTTTTGGACTTTTGTATGGAGATTAGTTTGTTCCATTTCTAGGGTTTAGTTAGAACCATCATAACCTAGATTTGAAAGTCGGGTTGGTAAACTCTAATTCAGATAAAGATGAGTATGGAATCCTCCTTGCTATGGATTTGTATGGATTCTGGTTTATGGTGTATGGATACATGTTTAGTGTGTTAGGAAGTTAATCAATCCATAAGTATTTGAGTTAAGGTTTGGAAAACCTAATTAATCTCTATGTTTGGTTTTGGTTGGGTTAGAACCACACTTAGGAGTTGTTTTCGGTGATGCTTTTGGATTATTTTGGGGTTTTTGGTTGGATTTCTAGAAAAATGGACAAAATCAACAGATCTAGGCAATTTCGGGGTCTTACCCCGCGACGTAGGGATCCCACACAGCAGCGTAGGTCCACGCCATGCCACGGCCGAGAGGAGGCTTAGACAAGCCTCGGGTACGCTGAGGCGTCGCAAAGCTACGCCACGGCGAAGGCCTATGCCACTGCGTAACACTGTTCATAGACAGGTGTTTTGTCACGTTTTGCCATTCTGTTTGAGGATTTGTCTATTGGACTAATGAGGACCCTATAAGTGTATGAAAAGGTCCATTCATGTCTCAGAAGTAAAGGAAAATTATACCATCACCACTCGACGAGTTTGATGTTGACAAACTTAATGCCTTATGATAAGATAGTAAGTTCTGAGCACATATACCTGTAGGACCGCCTAAGACCGACATGAATGACACGGCACCTCTCGTTACGTAAGGCATGTATAATAATTTCTGCATCTGATTAGTGCGACGATACTCTCTGACCATGCTTTGGCACATTTAGTACTTCAATACTCTCTGATTAGTGCGACGACACTCTTTGTCGTTGCTTCTCAAGACTTACTTACAAGGCTACTTCAAGACCTCAAGATCAGACCGTACCGAGTACTTATTAGGTTGTATCGTGATCATTTCTTATTACTAGTTTAGGTAGTCAAACAGTTATATGATAAGAAATCGACAATGTAAATAAGAGTAAAGTAATGTACATCGCTCGCTTTAATGTGTTCATGGGTACCTCTCAGACAAGTATAAGTTCAGAGGGCAAATTCCACTAGTACTCCGTGATAAGTATAAGCCTTAACTCCTACGAGATCCGAACAATTATAAGTCTACCATAAGTACAAGTATGTGTATGTTTGTTATATGAATTCATGATAAATCTCGATATCCTGCAATGTATATTCATTATCAAGAGAGTGCCACCGTGAAATGAGTATTAGTGCATGCGATACAAGATAAGTCATATGTTTCCACTCAAGTCATGTCTTAGCACTGGGCTCGAATCTTTGTAGGTACAAAGGAGGACGCCCACGATCTTCCGTGATTCTCATTGGCCAAAGACATACTTCTGTGGGTCCATCACCGTAGATTTTATGCTCTAATTATGTAAAATGTAAATGTATAGTTTTTATATATGTGGTATAAATGAGACTCCTCGTGATCAGATGTATTGACACCGTTAAACACCACTACGGTGGTAGTTTTACTTTGTATCTTTTGTATATGAGTATTTCGATTCGGGCTTATAGCATTTGGACCTACCAAAGGTTTTAAAAACAAGAAGAGTTTTAGTATAGTTTCACGCCCCTTCATCCGCCAGTATGGGTCATGTGACACCCTATATATTGATGGGCTTCCCTATATTTTTTTGGTGATATATATATAGATAGATAGATAGTGCTTTTATTCATAAAAAGAAAAAAAATTATTGTAATGAAAAGTATGAACTTGGTCATAAATGTTCAAGGAATTGAATCAAATTCTTTGTTTGATGACGGTCATGAAACTAAAGGAAAAGCAACATATGAAGCTAAAAATGATATCACAGAAGATGATCTTGTAGTCTCAATCGGTGTATTACTTAATTGGATTCTATTATGGCATGTGACTCATATTAAGACTAAAAGACTTGCATATCCTCTTTGTTGGGGGACGAAGGGGGTGCAAAGGCGAAGCCCCTACGGTACGATACAATCTGTTCAAGGTATAAGGGTATTTTTGTAATTTGATCATATTCAAGTTTATTATAAATACTCATCCTATGTAACCCTATTCGAGTGACAGTGAAATTTTGATCTGTTATTCTCGTTGATGTAGGCATACTGTCAAATCACGTAAAATCTATGCATCGTGTTCTTGTTTTTCTTCTCCAATTCTTATCTTTATTATTGCACGATTCACAACAGGTTCAATATACCATAAGGATCCATGGCAACATCAAGTAGAAGGAAAATTCATGTTATTAAGCGTGTCATTTACACATGTGTCCCTACCAAGTAATTAGTTTTAACTAATCTGATTCAAAAATGATTTAAGCCATATGTCTCAAGCAAGCATCTTTTAACCACATATTCTCTATACTAGGCGATGAGGAAAATATATCTGAAAAGGAACAACAGAATGAGTGCTTATTCAATTGGTTCAACTCAATTTTGGATGACACAACATGGGAAAGATAATTACCAGATTAAACAAAATGTTCCCTTCTTTTTGATAAGGAAGAAAATGTGACAATCCGATCAAAAGGATTTGTAGAATTCCTCAATCTTTAATTTATGTTTTATGTTTAGTTTGAGGAATAAAAGGACCTTAGGATTAATTTCTATTTCTATTTAGTTCAGAAAATAAAGGATCCTGTAAATTAACTTCTATTTAACAAAATAGAGACTGTAATGGGAATCTCGAATCGCAATATTTTCGCATCTTAGATCGTAGGATTTTTTTATAGATTGTAAGATGTTATGGAATGGACATCTTTATTCCATCTCAATTTTGCGTCTGAACATTCTCCAAGAAAATCACAATCAGTCTGACAGATAGATTTGTCTTCCAAACATAAAAGTAAAAAAATTTCTTTCTCCCTGTCCATTACAAAATGAAATGATGTAGATATAAGTATACCTACGTAGGTGCGTGTGGTAGCAATGGCACATAGGAAGATGCAAGAGAAATCTTAAACAAAATTTAATGTCACAGAATTTTGCCTTCGTACATACATATACATGTAAATATAGCGGGACAAGGCAAAGCCTCCCACTTTATTGTGAACAAACAGAGAGAGAGAGGGTAGAGAGAGGAGAGGGAGGGAGAGACGAGTCCACAATAATTCACTGTAATGTACTGTTGTTCAATCCGACCCTCCCTTCCTTCCTCGTATGTGGCCAAACCGATAAAAATACCATGCGCTTCTAACCATCACCACCCATGGCCATCGCCAGCCAGGTCAAATCTTTGAACCCATTAGCCATTTCTCCCAACCCACGAGAAGGAATAGTGTTAAAGTGGGATGATGATGATACTCATCAATCAACTCCTAAGACAAATAAAAATCTACAGATGGCGGACCCTCCACTACTGATCACACCAAAGATTTCTTTTTTAGCACTTTCACTAAGATGATATCTGTAGTAAAATGAATTGGCCCATGCCAAGAGAAGAGAATATGCACTAGAGTAATTAACTAACTACAGTCCAAGCCACATTCCTCCAGAACAGGGCCATCTGACTTAGCCAAAAAGGGATCAATGCGAACCCACAAAAGAGAGAAGATGGAAGCAAGCAAATTGACCAGACGATAATGATTGTGTGGTCCTGTTCTGCTGACTCCAGCAAACCCTTGAGGAAAGGATAGAGATGAACAATCACCCAGGAATCAAAGAAGAGTTTACTAAATAGAGGTCCCCATGATTCGTACCCATTGTTTATTTGCATCGAGATTCCAGCAACAACTCCAATCAGGTTTATTATCAGCAGGCCAGGGCGGGATGAGCAATGTGGTCCACTTTGAATGCATACAGCTCTGAGAACTCGTCATCCCCTGCAGCTTTTGGATGTCACTCGTGAAGCTTCTCTGTGCCAACAGCTAACACCTTCAAAAGTCCCTGAACACCGCAAACAGATGTGCTGAAACACCTAATCACCTAAAACTGTTCTGCTTTCAATCATCATCTATTCCAACTCCACTCCATCTCATTTCTAGGATACTTGCTGCAAATATACATATGAAAAGCATGAACCACAAGCTCGCAACGTTAAGCTGCATTTTACAAACAAAAATTTAACTATTTTAACCAAATATGATATGCACCTTAACCGGATTCCATCAATAATTTTAAAAATTATAATAAGCATCCTTGCTGCTGCTTCCATGGCTGGCAGACAGAGCATTAAAAGTTGACAGTTTCCATAATTTCTGAGTAATAATTTCCAGTGAGCAAGCAGACAGCAGGTAAAGTACAATATGCTAGCAGGGGAATTGAAGTCCACGGATATACAGTAGCATTTATGTACGACAGACGCTCTAACCATTTCAGACCACCCCCATACCCATACCACAGGGGACAATGCTGGCTCAGGAAAATTTCAATTGAACCAAGAGCCCATCGAAGGACCTGGTGAAGACGATCAGAAAGATTGATGGGTGCAGATCCTTTAAATGCAGGTCTTGGGGGTATACAGTATATGGATCGCCACCCATGGCAATGCATTTTAAAACCCGTCAAGATATCTTCCGTAACCGAGCCATATCCAGCCAACCTGATGGAAGAACGAAGGTCCCCTGCAAAATCATGTTAAAACTAAGATTTTAATGGAAGACCCAGAAGATGCTATATGTACCTCCTTTTCCCACTCTGTTTTCTCTTCATAGCCACAGCTAATCACATGAATGGCTTCCTAAGGATGCGCTTGTACTTTTTAGTGCCACCGTTCTGCAGAGTAGAGGCACAACACAGCAGACTTCTGTCCAAACTTCTTTTCCAGCTTCTGCTCAGACATGAGAGCCACATTTTCACTTTCAATACCTGCACCTTACCAAGTTAAATGGCAGAAGAAAAAACTGTTGGGCAATATTCATCATGATTGAACTATAGAGAAACCAGTATCGGAAATAAGCCTCTAAAATAGTAAAATTGACAATGACTAGAAAATTTTTCATTTAGATGCTTAACTAGAATTAGTATGTCCAGCAGAAGAATGAAAATTATTTCCTAAATTCTTCTGCAGAGATCAGTCAACTTGATAAATTTGGTTTAAGCTGGAGTTAAGTAATATGGTTAATCTAGACTAACTAAAAAATTTCAGTGCTGCATATGTTAGTGCTAAAACTACCAGCTGGGTGGCTAAATTGTTGAACACCTCCCTTTCGGAAAGCAAAATATTTACCTTCAATACCCTCCAAGGCGCACACAGGTACATGTCCTCCAGCATCTGCCTTACTAGAATTTCTCTTCTTTAGTTCAGATTTAGGCTTGTTAGTCTTCTTCTTCTTCCTTCCACCACAACAGCAGCACCATTTTGGCAAGCAGTTGCATGTCCTTGTTGGTGGCTTCTTTGTCTTTGGAGCATCACAACCATTTAGCGCTTGCCTTCTGAACACACATCCAGTCCCAACATATATGGGTCCTTGAATGCCATCTAAACCTTTCATGTTAATCTGCAAAGTAAGGTTTTGTAAATTAGTCTTTGGTAGACAAGACAATTGATGTTATGAGAACAAAGAAATGAACAGCAGAAGAAATGAGACTACGAAAGAAGTGCACGCTCACATCAAAGAAAACAGTGTTTCGATTGGCATATCGATCATTTTTGTCAATACCATCAAACCTCTGTGGGAACTGAACATAGCAGACTCTCTTTCCAAGCAATGGATCCATCATGAAACACATAGACTCCCTTAGAGCCTTACTGTTATTGATGTAGTGATCACAATCCAAGTTCAACAGATAAGGTGCATTTGTGAGCACAGCAGAAACTCTGACCTATTTGATGGACAAGCCAACCAAGATAAAGGGTTACAATATAAGATTTTTGTAGATTTGCATAAGAACATATGGAATTCAGTAGTCACTTTCTTAATATTTACCAATGCGTTCATTGTTGTACCTTTTTATGGTGATTAAACCCAGGTCCTTCTAGAGACGTACACCACCGCGGTGCAGTTGGATTACCATCTGTGTCATGCCCTCCACTTTGACCAAGAAAAACCTACAGGAATCCAAGAACGCAAGTTACCTAACTGCAACCTGTCCAATAAAACTAAACATACAGAATAAACTGTGCACCTGAATCATTCCAGGATGATCACGGACGTTATTCCCAGGCCATGGAGTCCCATCCTGCATTGTCCACCCTTCTTCTGGGACCTTGTGCCTGGAAACTGTGGACATTGATTCGAACTTTGAATTCCTCATACTCTCTCTGTAATCTCAGTAAATACACAGAGTAAACACAAAATCCACGAGACAAACCAATGAAGGATGGAGATGAAGGACAACCAAATCAGCTCAACACATAGATTAACAACTCATTACCTTCATTGCTCTTCGTTCCTTCACAAATGAAGGTAGCACCTTGTCTTTGAGATAATCCATCTTCTGAGCAAAATACCCCTCAGGTGCCCGCGGCTCAATGTTGAACTTCTTGCAGAAAGGGACCCACTTCCTTGAAAATTCTGATGTTTCTGACAAGGCCTCGAATGTCAGCATAGCAGCACCATCATCAGAAACATAACAAGAGACCTTATCGACAGGGTAATCCACAGCAAGAATGGATAAAACTGTGTTTGCAGTCACCAGAGGAGGTTCTTTTAGCGGATCAACTGTACTCACAAATATATCAACCGGAGATAGTTGAGAAGGTTGGCCTTCCTTCATAATTTGACAAAGAAACAGACAAAAAAGGATAAGAAAGGAATCTAAATCAATCTAACACCCTAAACATTGACTAGCAGTAGCCCACGAAGTTGTTGCGTACTCACCCTCAAAGACAACCTGTCTAGATAAGTTTCCTATCAATTGTATCACTTTGGGAACTGATCAAGAATCCATGAAAGAGCAAACCAGACTTCACAGATGACGGAGACTAGCCACAATGCATATGCATCATTTACAGGATGCATTACTCGATAATGGAAGAAGAAACCAAGGACAACCAGTCGAATTATGATGATCAGTCGGTATGTTGACTGGCTGGACGGAATAGGCACCTTTCTTGACAATGGCTGCCTTGCTTCATCCATCCTGATTGGAGAGCAGTGATTAATTATAATTTGCATAACGGCAAAATCTATGATGGCAGATCGAATAATTGAATTATTGAAAAAAAATGAAAGATTAAAAGGTCCAACTTAAATCCTTGAATTAGCGTGAGGTAATCATTCTAAGCAACTTTGCGGAGAATAGGTTTGCTTACAGTGGCAGCTCTGGCCCATCCCCATCATTGTCCCACCTTATTTTGCCATTTTCATTCTTCGTCATCTGTAATTTTTCTTGTTTTTGTTTCCAATTCTCCATCCTTTCCTTCCAAGCTACACTTCCGTATCCATAGGCAGCCAAGTCCTTGGAGGGATCCATGGATCTGGGTTGTACTGCAAAACAAAATATTAAAAGAAAAGGGAATGAAATGATCCAGATCTTGGCAAGTAACCGGCAAACAGGTGAAAGAAGGGAAGCAGAGAACTAATCCAGAAGATTACCAGGAAGGTTAGGATCTGAGAAAGGAAGGGTGGATCTCGCCTCCACCACCAGTAGCACCAAAGCACATGGTGCTCGGGAGGAATATCATCAACCTGCAACAAGCAAGATATTAGAGAAATTTTTTTCTTTTTTTTTTATTTTTTTTTTCAAAAAAAAGAAAGGAAGAAAATTAAAGAGGAGAAGAGAAGGTGCACCACGGACCACTGTGAGGAGGGGGAACTTGGGGCATGGTATGAAAGGCATGAGGAAGGTCAGAATCATAGGCGCGCCATATAGCCTGCGTGGCCGTGAAGCATTGCTCTCAGCAAGAGTGCCTGCATATCCACTTTACCCCTCTCTTCAAAATTGAACTCGTTGTCCACATCGTCAATGTCGTCTTCTTCTTCATCACCCTGAACTCTAGCACAACCTGGCGAGCAAAGAGGAAATTGAGAAAAGGGAGATAAAAAGAAAGAGAGGAAGAGGAGAGCGATAAAGGATTAAGAGTACCCTTGAGACGTTTAAACCTAGTCTTGCACTGGGGGCACACTTGGCTTCCTTCTTTGCGCTCGTACTCGTAGCAAGTTCTGCAAACCGGAAAGGCACATTCATTGCAGGCCACGAACAGCTCCCCATCCACATTTAGCCCAACATCATCTCCACATATCTGGCAAATTTGTCCACTCTGCTGCTCCAACGGCTTTCTCTGCTGCAGCAAATGCAAATCATAAGTCGATAACCATTACATTATCTTCACTACCAGTACCAGTGTTATAGAAAATAAAAGGAACTGAAGAGAAGCAGATTTGGCTGCAAACTTACTCCAGATTCACCGTCTCGACGGATGACGACGAGCTCATTCCGGTTGTGAGAGCCGGCCACTAAACCGGCACTGGCCTCCATGGTCTTTTACAGAGAGAGAGAGTGAGCGAGCACTACGACTCAATTCTGCTTCCCCCCCAGATCTGTCCTCAAAACCAAAACCGATCTTCAAAAACTCTCCCTCTGCCACTGCAAGGGGCCAGGAACTAGGGCCTGGGAACTGGGGGCGCCACAAGAAGAAGCTTCTCTTCTCTTTCTTTCTGATTCAGATTTACCAATTGAAAGCAGCACCTCCCTTTTCCCTTTTATGCCTCCTCCTTTTCTCTCTTTATCATTCTCTACTCAATCAATCAATCAACCACCATTAAAAGCTTAACTCTCTTCATTAAAAAACAAATCTAACTTCAATTATTCCAAAAGGGTAAATGAAAATGAATAGAAAAGAATAAACAGATAGAGAAAAGGAAAAGGAGGAAGATGGAGGAGAGACGAGATAACTGAAGATCATGTTTCAATTATAAAACAAATAAAAAAGATAGGTAAAAATAAAAAATAAAAAACCTGGAGCAATGCTAACAATAAGGTAAGGTCAGGTCATTATTTGTGTTACTGTTACCCAGGCAAATGTTGTATCAGTTTCTCTCTCCTCTGCAACTTTCTGAGTCCCACCCACCTACTCGTTTATTTATTTCTGCCATTTTCATTCTTCTTTTTCTTATTATTATCAAACATCTCTCCGCCGACACCGTCAAAGGAACGGAGCCAGGCTAGGGTTATATTACTTATTGTATTAGAAGATGGTTAAAGCAAGAATTTCAGAACAAGGAAGGACAGCCGTAAACCTGGCCTTGACTGAATACGATGTAGCCACAGAGAGTTCAAACATTCATGATTTCTTTTGACAGCCATTCCTCCAAATCCACAACCCAGTCATTTTGACCTCTCCTCATATAATTAATAAATTAATGAGTACCCACGATGTCGATGTCGATGATGAACAACTGTCATTACAAAATAATAATAATCATCATCATCATTATTATTATAATGATAACAATATCAATAAGTGATAAAGAGTTGAAGGTGGGACTCATGGGAGGAAACAACGACCAATTAAACAACAAACAAGAGGAGGGTAATTGGGTGAGGTATAGTCAATTATACATGCTTCATAAAACAAAAAGAATGGAGAAAAACCAGGGGACGGCACATGTGGGAATTAGGCAGTCATGTCGCCAAACGGTCTGCTAGCTGTTCCCCTCCACCCTCCACCATACCCGACCCCACTCCGCACATGTCGAGACGCTCTTCTTCTACTAAGTCTTCTTCATCTCAACTCAATCATCTCTCTCTCTCTCTCTCCAATCGCCAATCTTGAATCTCCATCCATTGCTCCACCCCTCCAGCTATTTTTGGTTCTCGGTCCCCCCTTTTGACTTTCCCCTCTTTCCTTGAAATTTCAATCAGACCAGTGGTGACCTCACCTCATGGACGATACTTACCTATCAAGTGTCACCAGTACATATATACTCAACCCCCTCTTATGAGATGTATCCAGTTCCCCCACTCAATTCCTAACTCGATATATTCCACCACCCAATTAACAATTACTAATCAACTTTCCAGAAAATATTAATTTGATCTCATGCCTGCCTGGCCCAACCCAACCTTATTTAACCCCACTTTTTTCCTTACCCTGGGCCTTAATTACTCATCCTAAATTCAAACTGGTTGCAATAATTAGAGAACTTTTATTCCTTGCATGCATCAGTACTGATCCATGCACAAAGAAATTCAAACATCAAGGATCTGCATGCATGGTCCATGGATGTTGGAACCAAAAGCCAGACCCCATTTTAATAAAAATATTTATGCTGTGTTCCCACAATCTCTTTTGTTCTATCTCTACTTCATCATCTCTCTATTCAGTTTTGCCATAAATAAAAGTCCTTATTATTCTCCATCTTAATTGTTTGTTCCAGCCTCTAGGTAGGAATATAACTGTTTATTTTTCTTCTCTTTTTCTTCGAGCTTCTTACATGCTTGGAAAATTATTGGGAGGTTGGAAGACCTAATAATATGTTTGACAGTTTGAGTATTTTCCATTTAAAAAAAAAACACGATAACATTTACCCTGTCAATTGAATTAAGACACTATAAATTTGAACAAAAGTCAGTTTCAGAAATGCAGGAAAAAGTGTTTAGAAACTTTAGTCTAAAATTACACACTACTATAACTCGCATAACTGTTTCACTCCCCTCTAATGAATGTAAATATTTCAGTATAACAATTCCAAAGATAGAAAAAAGGGAAAATAAAAAAATGGTGAAGGTCAGGAAGATCAGAAACCAACGGGATGTGTATGAGAGATTAAAATTGGAGGGGCCCAACTATCCTTGGAAAAAAATAAACAATTAATTAAGAAACAAAGGTGAATGTGAATATGTAGGAAGAGGATTTTAATTGGTATTTAAGAAATTGTGAATATGTACTGGAGGGAGAATGAGGATGTGCATTAACCTGTGTGTTGCCGGTAGCATGTGGCGGCATCACTTGCAAAATTAGTCGGTGGAAAGATGACAAGGGAAAGGTTGGTGGGATGTCCTGGACTAGTTTGGCCTTTGGTGGAATTATCAATTATGCTCAGCTTTAATTTGTTTCTTCCTTCTCTTTAATCTAATATATATATATACTATATATATATATATATAATAAATCCTTAATATTAATGTAGCATTCTTGTATTAATAAAACCACATATATATGGGATCGCGATAATGAAATATAAAGGAGCAAAGAAATGGCGCGCCGTGAGTTACCAGCTGACCTACCGGTTTTTATAACTTTTCTTTCTTGCATTCTTTTATATGAGTTATTGCGAAGGCTCAGACCCAGAATGAGTCGAAAAAACCTGATGGGTATCCACAGTATGTATTTTTCCTTTTCTTTCTTTTTTAAAGAAAATTTTATAGCCAGAAGCTATAAAAGCGGGGGCGTTATTTATAGCGCAGGATTAATCCCCAGATTGATAAAGATTTGTCGTTAATTCGTAGCACGAAAATATACAATCTTCTTTATGTGATAGAATGAGAAATTTGGGCCATGCTTCTCGAGTGCCAGTTTTAAAAGCATTCTGTGGAGAGCTGAATATATTATTATTAAATTTTAAGTTATGAAGTTACATAAATTTTATATCTTTTCCTTTATTAAATATATTGTTAATTATTTCGAAAATAGTGACATATCTTAAACTTTCGAGATTCTTTGCCCTTGATATTGGACGGCAATTATTTATCTTGGATATTGGATCTTGAGAATCGCTTGGATGTTATGAATCTTAGAAATCTTACTTATCGAAGAAGGAAATCTAGCGTCTAACGAGGATCGTGTTAAAGCTTTAATATTCATTCGTCATCATATTAATGAAGGCCTCAAAAGTGAATATCTTATGATCAAGGATCCATTGATCCTTTGGAAAAGTTTGAAAGAATGATACGACCATCAAAAGAACGTAAGACTTCCAAGAGCCCGTTATGATTGGATTCGATTTCACGATTCTGAATTTAGAATCGATCGGTAGCTATAATTCGAACTTTGTTCGAAATTAGGCTACCAGCCCAAATTATGTAGGAAAAAAGGTGCCGGATAAAGAGCGTATTTGAGAAAACTTATACCATTTTCCATATAATATGTCTGTATGTGATATAGAAGGCGTCATTCTAGGAAAATATTTGAGTTAATTCACGTATTTCCTTGTAACTTAGCGAATAATGAATTATTATTAAAAATTACCACTAAAATCTGCTACCACTGCCATATCTATCATTGCCTGAAGCCAATGTCATAATTCAAACTAATAGACCTGGGCATGGGCGTAGGCGTGGATATTTTTATGGACAAGGCCAAGGCCGTAGTCGTGGTCGCCATATTTGTTGGGATCAAGGTGGTTATAATCAACCTCGCAATAAGAAAAACAACTCTGATAACCAAAATCTAAATCATTCAGAAATATTACCGAGAAAGGCAACTGAGCCACATAACAAAAGTTTATGAGAAGCTGAAATCTTTATAGATGTGGAATGAAGGTCAGTAGTCGTATTATCTTATCGTGCGTAAGCGTTTAGTTGACCCAGCTATCAACCACTCCACACATTAAAGGAAAGGTAGCCAAATTGAGTCAACTTTATTAATGGTCAGGGACAATGTGGATCTGGTAATCCTTATCAAGTCTCCCTCGGAAGCTAACAGTGGTGTTAACAATTTAATTGATAATGATGGTGCAATACCTTTAACTCATTTTGATATCTCTGACTTCTTTGAATATCAAAGTGGAAAAATTAACCATTTGATTAGTGGTGGCAATGTATTGCTATCATTAACACTTTATATTCTTATTTATATTTACTTTTTTATTACATATTTAATACAAATTAGGTTCTTCTATTTACATTTTGTCTTGCTTTTGAAGATATATGGATCATTCTCCACATCAATTACATGTGCATTGATTATGCCTGACTCACACAATTTCACGTGATAAAATCACTTTTGTTTTAAACTTTGAGATACATTTAATGTTAGTATACTCACCAAGATCTCGTTAGCAATTAAAGGTTTAGAAGGCAACTATTGTTCTCCTAATGGCACAAAGTTTCAAATTGATGATGCCCTTTATTCCTGACAATCTGTCAAAATTTACTTAGTTTCAAGGATATTCGCGAAAATGGATATACGCATTGAAGCGCGGTATGTGGAAATGAGTATTTACTCATTACTAGGCAAAAACAAATCTTGAAACAATTGATTTCTTCATCATATGAATTATATCAAACAACTATTAAACTTCTTGAATCTCATGCTGTCATTAACCAAAAGTTCAATGACACAAAAGCATTTTTAATGTAGCATGAACGGCTTGGACACCCAGGACTTTCAATGATGCGCCGGTTAGTTCAAAATTCTAACGGGCATCGGAATTATGGCCAGACAATTTTAAAGCGTCGTGATTTTAGTTGTACTACTTGTTCAGAGCTATTCATTATTAAACCATCCTTTTACAAGATTGCGTCACGAGATCCTACATTTCGTAGCGTGTTCAGGGAGATATTGGGCCCTATTCGCAGCCTCATTGGACCTTTTCATTATTTTATGGTTTTAATTTATAAGTCACTAGATGGTCCACAGTGCTTCTTTCTTTCTGCAGGATATTTGCATTTGTCAGTGCCACTGAGTGGAATAATAATTATTTTCGGCGCGTTGCGATCATCCTATCAGAGACAGATTCGTCTTGATAATGTTGATGAATTATCATCTCGAAGGCTTCTTGATTAATGTATGTCCGTTTGAAATAGATGTTGTCTTTGATTTCTCGTATTCATACTCGAGAATGGGTTGGATTCGAATCGCTTTTATCGGCAGTCTGCAATTAATTGCTAGACCATTACTTTTGAACTGCCGATTGCCTTTGTTGGCGTAGGGCATCTTGTATTCATCTTTGTGAATTTAATTCGCCTTCATCCCTCTGACGATCGAGATTTATCCCCATTACAACTTGTTCTAGATTTATCAACCTAATGTGTCTTCACACATTCGTGTTTTTGGTTATCTTTGTTTATGTTCCCCCTTTCCTCCTCCTTCGAACTAAACTAGGTCCTCAGCCAGTCTTGGTATTTATGTTGGTTTTAATTCTTCATCTATTATCAAATTCTCATTAAGTCTCTCCACATAGTGAGGTTTTTCTTCTTCAGTTATGATTACATTTAATGAAGATGTTTCAATTAGTAGGGAGAAAAGCCAATTCGAGAAGAATGGCGAATGGTACATGAAGCCCGAATCATCATTTCTCATCTTGACCCTAACGAGAAATGAGATTAGAGTTCAAAGAGATAATTCATTTAAAATCGTGTAATTGATTTGCTGTGCATTTATTGATTCAACAAGATTCTGAAATCCACATATGCAATTTGCAAATATCTAAGGCACATGTGAAATTCCTAATGGGAAAATTGAAATATCGCATGTGAATAGGAACTAAGCCTGAATTAAAGCGACCTATTGACTCAAAATATGGTCACAGAAAAATGAAAAGTGTTAAATTGATACTCACGAAGAGTATACAAATGTGAAAGGATTAAATTATGAACTAATAACCCTTCGGAGGCATCAATTTAGCAATTATCTCATGGGATTGTACCTATACATAACAATGAAGAGATATCTATTAATTATATACATAAGGGAAAAATATGGGATCGAAATGCTATCCTTGCCAGATGATGTTTTTTCTTTCAGTGGCTATGGACATCATAAACAATGATGAAGATTAGAATGCAAATATGAATGAATGTCGCGTCGAAATGATTGGTTAAAAGGAAGAAGCAATTAATGAGTTAAAGTTACAAATTTAAGCAAGAATGTATTGAATTTAGTAAGTTAAGCTAAATATACAAAACTTGTTGGATATCGATGGATCTTTGTATGAAAACGAAATGAGCAAAATGAAATCGTGCGATATAAGCAGCCACAGTGTGAATACCATGAGCGTGGAATTGATTATGAGGAGACGTATTCTCTCATAATTGATGCAACTATGTTTCGTTATTTAATATATTTAGCAATCTCCGAAGGACATGATATGCGGCTAATGGATGTAGTCACAGCCTATTTATATGGATCTATTGATATTAATGTATATATGAAAATCTCTGAAGGATTTAAATTACTTGAAGTAATGAATTGAAATCCATGAGCGTGTATTGATGATTCTGTGATCTTTATATGGATTAAAGCGGTATGGTGAATGTGGTATAATTGTTTTTAAGCCAATATTTGCTCAGAATAAGTGAATAATTCAATTTGCCCATGCGTTTTTGCTCGAATGTAGCAAGCGGTTCTCAGTTAATACGATATATGTGGATGATTTGAATTTGATTGGGACTCACCCGAAGGACTAAATCAAAACAATTATTCTTTAAATAATTAATTTGAAATGAAATATCTTAAGGAAAACAAAATGTTGTCTCGGCCTGGTCGAGCATTATTCGGTCAATGTGTTAAATCATCAATCCAACTCATACGGAAAAAGTTGAAATTCTTTCCATATGGATAAATCGCCTTTAGTTCCCTCATGGTTATTAAGTCGGCAGAGTAATGAAGATGCATTAGACACAAAGAAAAAATGAAGAATTGGCAGTCTGAAATCATATATCTCGAAGTACGAATTAGTACCTTTAATGTATCTTTGCAAATTATCTTCGATGGTTTATTATTTTTTCGGTTAATTTACTAGTGAATCTAGTTAAAATTTCCATTAAAAGTATTTGGAACAAAATTAAATATGTATTAAGATGTCTTGTGGGACGTGGCATAGGATTATTTTGATAAACATTTTGAATACGATTTTGGTTATGCGGATCTATTTATGTTAGACCTCGAAGGCGATCCCACAAATACGATATGTATTTATTTATGGAAATCTTTACATTTATATCCTGGTCTGATAAAACAAAATGGTGTGCATAATCGACTATTAGAAATACTTGTCGTATAGTAGTTGAATGCTTTGGTTGAGATCAGCGATACGATAACGTTAGAAAATCATGTGGATTATCTCTTACATAAAGAACAAACCAACAATATTATGTGAAGATAATCACTACGTGTATTCTTGTGAGACAAATGAGGATATACTAAAGGTGATCGAACTAAAGCGCATTTCAGAAAATTAACACATATTCATGAACTTGAGCAGTAGAGATCAATGTGTCTGACAGATGAGTCAGGTGATAATGAATTTACTATCTGAAAGCCGCCCACTACAACATTTAGAGAAATTTGTCTGTAGGATTGATATCGTGGGAGTAAAAGTCTTGAAAATAAAAGTATTATGTAATTTATCGAGAGGAAGAATTATTTAAGATGTTAGTATCTTACATCTTTCTTTTAAAGCCCGTTCGGGTTTTATCGCTGAGTTTTTATTAGCGAAGTTTTTAATGAAATAATCTGCTATCACAGTGATGATCAAATTCGGAGAGTCAGTATAATAGTCGTTCAGAGAAATGTGAATGGCTTATATATTTACCGATAAATGCATTATAGATGTCACTATTCTTGTATTAATAAAGGCAACATATATATGAGATGTGATAATGAGAAAATAAAGAAATGACCTCTTGAGTTATAACTTGTTTTTATAGATTCCCGTTTAAATTATGTATAACAATAATATATATATATATATATATATATATATATATATATTATTCATTTAATGTAGCTTCTGCCTTCTCCCATTTGGTGGGATAAGTTAATTATGGAGGAGGTGTAGAAAGTGTGTTGTCACTACTTGTGGTCTCACCTCCTGAATCAAAATATATATATCTATTGCAACTTACTTGTGTGATGGAACTAAATGCATTTTAAATCTAATTCCCTGATCATATATATATATACTCATAAATAAAATGATGAAGAAAAAGAAAATTTGTGATAGAGGCCCGCCACTTCTTTCACATAAATTGATGTGAACGAACTAAATAAGAAGTTGAAAAGCAAAATAACATATATAGTAAGTAATTCTTACTCTTTTTTTTGTTAAAACAAACCGGGACCCAGAAATAATTATCGTTGGGTTAGAGTGGGCAAGTGGTGAAAGAAAGCACTTGTTGAAATGGTCAACTGATCATCCAGAATTAATATATTATAGAATAGTACAAGAGTAGGGGAAGGGCAGTTAGAACTTAGAACTTAGAACTTAGAAATATCATGAAATGAAATCACACCCTTGATTCTTTGGACAAAATGTGAGTAAATTAAAACCTAATGGATTCAATTAAACTTTTTTTTTTTCTCTTAATGGGTGAAGCTCCAAAAGGACACACTCGTGATTGTTCATTGTATTCCTTATTTTCAAGTATTAGGTACCCTAGCCAGAAAAAAGAAAAGTGAGGTCCCGCCAGCAGCCACACAAACAAGGTGATGCAGCTCACAGCTCTGGCTACAGCTGGGGCCTGCCCAAGCCACAACACGTCTGAATCTGATGAGAGATACCGTGCGCCATGCTATTCATGGCTATTTTTCCTTGGCCCATCGATCCATTTATACTTTCCTGCCGACACTTTTTGTGTCTTTCATGTCTCATGCTCTCTCCTAATTCCCTTCTTAATTCCTTCCCGTGTTATAAATAATATATATCTATATAATAATTAATGTAACTTAGTTTTTCCTTCTTAGATGATGCATTCTGTGGTGTGGCCATTAATTTATATTACAAGGTCAACACTACCTAGCTATAATTTAAAATAGCAACTTAACGTCACCAAGATGCGTCTGCATTTAATGCATGCTACTCCTCAGGGGCGGATTTGCACCCAATTCAATTTTTTATTTTTTTATTTTTTCCCATTGTGACGAAGGGTATTCGAAATTTCGAACTAAAGTGTTATATTTTATCCTCATTAAAATATTGTGAAAGCTCCCTATGCATTTAATACAATAAAATTTTAAAATTGAATTTTGGCTCAACCACTGTTACTACTAATTTAATTCTTTATATGGATATGCATTTTTTTGTTGTAGTACTATCAACTTTGTGGTGAGCGAAACAGAAAAATGGGCAATCTGAGTTAGATCAGGTGTGTAATGAGAGAATGTGAAGTGTGGTGAAAAATAAGGAAATGACGGTATTTGCCATTTAGACTCGTATTTTTTTTAATTAGAGATGAAATAATAAGTTGATGGTTATTTTTTTATTGGGGATAGAATAATAGGTTGATGGTTCGATGGTAGGGGTATTTTGAAAATTTGTCTTTTAGGATTTTCATAGCATTTTGTCAAGTATTTAACGTTTAGGAATGAAATAATTGGTTGAAAGGTCTGGTGGCTGTCCCATGTGATACGTGGTAAGGGGTATTTTTTGAAATTTGTCTTTTTAGGGTTACTATAAACATCTTCTCTTGGCCCATTATAGGTAACTCATGTGATAGAAAAGACAAGGATATAGGGTAAGAGGAATCCCGAGTTCTAGTGAAAAAAATTTATTATGTTATAATTAAAGTGTTTTAGATTTTAAAAAATGGATAAATAAATAAAAACCCTCTAATCTTTTGTCTTGGTATGATACATGGTAAGAGGTATTTTTTGGAATTTATCTTTTTAGAGTTATTATAAATACCCTTGTAACTATATTTCACGGTTCTTCCTCTTCTTCGTTTTTCTCTAATTTTATTTTATTGCACGAATCACTACTATCTTTCATAACACTCGATATTGAAAATCTATGGACGTTGTTGGGTGCTGTAAATTTTGAACTTGAAGGATATTGTAATTTTAGATAAGGGCAAAGTACATGTGAAATCTTCAATAAATTGAATCAATGCAAGAACAGCTACCCAATTGAATATGAACAATAAGAGTGAAAGGCAAGGCAAGAATGATTCACATAAAGAGCAGGAAAAGCGATGATTTGATCATATTGTCATCACGAAAATGAATATGGTATATTTACTAATTATGGTGTAGGGAAATTTATTTTATTATTTTGTTTGGGATTATCATATTTTGAGGTGATGGGTAACTTCAGTTAATAAATAATGCATGAGTTATTCTATATATCCTCCGCCTATCTAGGTGAAATATTCAATTTTTTGGCCCAGAAAAAAATGGGCCTTGGAAAACGAGGTTAGGGCCAAGCCCATCCAAAAAA
This sequence comes from Tetrastigma voinierianum, assembly GCA_016808115.1. Taxonomy (NCBI): domain Eukaryota; kingdom Viridiplantae; phylum Streptophyta; class Magnoliopsida; order Vitales; family Vitaceae; genus Tetrastigma; species Tetrastigma voinierianum. Next base: position 552,582 of record JAEQBH010001414.1, on the reverse strand, counting down.
ACATACTAAGTCAACAAATTGGACGTAACTGGAAGTGGATTGGGCCCTCTTTAAGTTAACCCAACCTATCAAATAAGTTGGGAATAATTGTCACAATCGTAGGGTTGTAGCTCTATCAGTGTCGCATTTTGATATAGCTATCACTGGGCTGCTATCGAGGGGCCATATCATGCTCTTAAAGGTGGCGCTTCGATGACAAGGCTTCATTAAGTTTAGTGTAGAGTCCCCCCCTAATTCCTAAGCCCCCAGCCTAGAAAGCAACAGCTTGAATTGGGTTGAAATTAGAGAGATGACACTATTATCTCTAATCAATAATCACCATATGTATATACTATATATTATATATACACCCTTTCTGTCTGTCTGTCTGTATGACAGAATACATCAATATTTATATGTTCAGCTTGATGATTTCCATCACCCATGGGAGAGGAGGAGGGGGCCGGTCAAAATAAAGTTCATCTCCGACTCCGAGGCAAGAATACTATTACTAATTTACTACCTACCTAAAACTAAAAGACTGTTATAACCTTACTGACTAATTACTTATTATTTGGATGCCTCGGGCCTAGGAGGACTAGGAGGAGGATCCTCCCTCTTCCTCTACCCAACTTTAAAATAAATATATTCAGATTAGATAGATAATCCAGGAGCATGACTGCATGATACGAAATTGAGATATCATTTTTTAGAAATGGAATGAGACGGTCATCATATAATTAATATATATATATATATATATATATGGAATGAGGAACAATGGATGGAAGTAAAGAGATCATCAAGAAGCAGAGAAATTGGTACATGGAAGGGGGTGCATGATAGGTAATTCAATTGGTACATGGAGAAATTGGTATCAAGTATGTAAAGTAGTTGTTATACATATTACAGATAGATAGAAATCGATGGATACGTGTGTGTATAATAATAATAATAATAATAATAATAATGTATATAGAGAGAAATAAAAGCTCCCCTTTTCACTTTTGGATTAAATAAGTCTGAGTTGTTGGTGATGGGCATGTCGGGACACATAATTCTGATTCCCGAGCAGCAGTAGCAGCAGCAGCAGCAGCTCTCTCTGTGACTTTAATGGCTTCTCCAATCCCAACTGCATAGCCTCTTCTTCCTCTCCTCCCATTTCTGCTAACCCTAGAAATAGGATATTTTCCTTTTTTTCGCTTTTTATTTTCTCTTTCTATAAAGCAATCCCTTCTCTCTTTTCTCACTTCAAATCCTTTTCACTTTTGTCTTTCCTTGTCCTTGATTAACATCCTTTTATTAATTTATTTCTTTTAACCCAATTAATTAATATTATTATGAATCTCTTTACTCTATCTTTCTCTTTCTCTGTATCTATCTTTCTCCTTCCCTCATAGAGAGAGAAAAGGGAAAATCTGTATGGTGTGTCAGCACACTTGTGATCAAGGTTCGGATGATGCAGAGAGAGAGAGAGTTGAAGTGTAAGGATAGGACCGTAAAGAGGAAGAAAGAAATACTTATAATGCAGATAGTAGTGTTGGAGAGCAAGCTGTAAGCAGAGTGGTGAGTGAAATGGAATGAGTATGGGGTCGGGCAAGAACAGATTCCCGCAGCAGGAACGGGGCGGCGAACGTGAACAGGAACAGGTAAAGTGTTTCTGTGGCTCCTCACCTTTACTCAATTTCTAACTTCCACCATATGCTTTCCGATTTGCCTAGATTATATTGCTTGTCTTGCAGGGTTTTGCATTTACCAAGTTTTGTATCAGATCCGTGGGCGTCTTCTTCACTGCTTGATCCTGGTTTTCATTTTGGGGAATGCCAACGCTCATGCTTCTCTCTCCTCTCTTCAGATCTGATCTTTCTATCCCGCCTCTCTGACTAGGGCCTCCTAAGGAAAAATCCATATTCTACCACTTGTGATATTTCAGTCAACACTACTTGTTGTTATGTGACCACTACCCTCTCTTAATGACTTCCCCCCTCATACATATGCATCCGTTAGCAAGAACGGATCAGATCTGATGGAGAATGAAGAAAACCTAGCTCTCTCTCTAGTGCTATTATCTTTTAAATTACCCAAAATCAGGTGACCCACAGTTCCTTTTTTAAGGCTTTTACTTGGTTGAGTTGTCAAAATCAAAATTAAATCTAATTAGTTGGAGCTGGTCCAAATATTCAGCTCAATTGCCTCTCCTAATTATTTCCTTGCAAATTTTGCTGTCATCTTTCACCAAACCCCCAATTTTCAATTTCTTTGGAAAAACATGAGTTAAAAAAACTTGAACCTCAAAATCATTGTTACTATGGGGATATTGTAGGGTCTTCTGTTATAAAACCAACAGATTTGTAGCTTTTGGAGCCTCTTATCCTAGATTGCATTGCCAACCTTAAGATTTCCGTTTCCTTGTTACATTTCTTTCTTTTTTTTCCTATGGTAATAGGATTCTGTTGGAACTCTTTGTTTCTAAAGCCCAATTAAGATATAGAGTCTCTCGATTTCTCTTTATATGCATTTCTTTCTACATCAGAAGTGTTTGAGATCTTATTGTGTTCCAATTCCATCCATCTTCAATTTGCGTTATTTATTTCTTCCAGTAGTTTTCATATTTTTCTTTGTGTGCCCATGTTGTCCACATGTTCTACAGCCTCTTCGTGGTGTTGATGTTCTTTTGCATCTAATGCTTATTTCTTGGTTTATGATTGTCTTGTCAAATGCGTTATTGACTGCTTTAGACTCATTAAACCAAATCTTGAATCATGGTCCATGGGCACTCGAGAGTCTTTTAGTTCTTAACAGTAGCACTCTTCCCCGTGCACACCCTGTAGGAATTATGATGAACATGTGTCATAAAATTTGAACATGGTCACTGAAGGAATTCATATAAGAAACTTGGAGCTCCTGTTAATGTATCATTCAAGTAACACTGGTTTCTCACTCATGACTCTTCCAGGTGGTGCTAAATCAGAGGTAAAGTGGTTGTCTATAGCAAATACTAAACTGAAACAATCATGTATGGAAGTTGTGGCATAAGAATGGAAAGTCTGTATTTTTCAAGTTTTCCATTGATTTATCAATTTTGATGCTTATCTAATCAACTGATGGCTACTTAGTGCTGCAGTATGTTGATTGCAAAGAAAATAGAAAACTCATTGGACTGGCATTCAATAGGTGATTTAGTATGACTATGGTTCTGAGTAACTTGCCCCTCCTCCCTTGTCGAAATGCAACATAGCTATGATTTGAAAATGTGCTTAGCCCATAGATTATACCATGAGATATATGGCATTTTTATATACCCTTTACTGTAAATATGAATTAGTTGTCTGATAAAAAGGTAGCTGTTGAACAAGAGGATCCTTTTGGCATTTGTTCTGGAGAGTTAGCATTTATATTTTGTCTGTTTATTTTATACAAACTGGTCTCTATAACTATACAAATTCAAACATTAAAATATGTTTGTTCTGAGTTTGTAGTTTTCTGTACATTTTATTATATTATTGGTGTATTTTCTATTTTATGTGTAACAATAAAATGTTCATACTTACCTTGTGCAGGCTTGTGCCTCATGGGACTACAAAATGCTTTGCATTTGTTTCTCACTTTCTATAACTTTGCTTACCTACTTGGTATAGTTTGTAACTCATCTGATGGAAGAAGAAAAAAAGGCTTTGTTTTACCTCTTGCCTTCTAAAAATTTCTTACCTCAGGGGTGAAGTTGATATATTGATGACTATTGGATTCTGAATTTTGGTGATTGAGATGGTTGTCTTCACGGTGTCTCCCCAATAAAGAATTAGATTATATTTATAATCCATGTCCATTATGTAATCAAGGAAATGAAGCACCTATAGTGCTAAGACAACGAGCGCTCCTACATTGACTTCTCTTTTTCTTCTATTATTATATTACTTGTGTGCGTTTATTTTGGGCTGTGGTTGGAAAGGAGCATGGTGGTTTTGAAAATGGGCCCCACTCGGCTCATAGGATGTCTTGGCTACTGTTTACCTTGTGGGGTGGGCTAAGGTGTTACAAAGTAGATAACTCAAATTCTTTGAGTGGGAGTTTTTGGCTTGGATGGGGTGTAGGTGAGAGTGTTTGAGCTCCTTTGTACTCCCTCTTGCCATTGCTTTTGGGTCCTTTGTGCTCTTTTTTACATCTATATAAATTTTGTTTTTATCGATCAAAAAAAAAAAAATAGTGCTAAGACAACAAAACAGGAGATACAATGGAATATGTGCTCAGCCTTCCAAAGAAAACATGAACTGTTTCTCCTTCAAATACTTACGAAGTGTAATGGGTGAGCACTAAACATCATTGATAGAGAAAATAACATAGCAGCTCCACACTGGTCTAAAGTATAAGGTTAAGGAAATTACCTAGCTGATCAAAGTTTGCGTAATCTGTGACTTGACAACAGCTATTTTTTTATAAGTATTACTTGACAACAACTATGAATACAATGTTGCCTCATCTCAATGTGCCTTTTTGTTTTATCTTTTATTCATGGGGAAAGTGAGATTTTTTCTGGAAAGAACTTTTGTTTTATGACTGAAGAAAGTGGACTAGGCAATGATCTGAATAATGAAATTATATATACTATTGTATGCTTAGGATTCGAAACCTTTTAAAGACAGGGCATAGGATTCATATCTTATGTGTGTCATTGATCGATAAGATGTCAAAACATTTAAGCACCCTCCATAAAGTAATAGGCCTTGTAGATTATCGATACAAAAAATGTATTGTCTGAGAATAATATCGAAATTAATCTAACATAGAATTTTCCTTTTATTATCTTACTTAGGTATTGTTTAATACACTCTCTTATAAAAAGAATTGTTATACTTCAAAATAATTAATAGGCACTGGATGAAAATAATTGTGTGCTTTTATTAATTAAAAAAAGTTAATACATGCTTCATGTAAAAGGGAATTTATATATTTTGACTCTATTAGGCTCTGCATATTAGATATGTGTGTGTGTTGTAAATCCTATAGTTTCCAAGATGAGTGTAAATCTATCAAAAAAAATAAAAGTTCGTAAGATGTATGTAGTTTTGTTATCTGGGAAATTGGACGTAATTAATAGTATAAAATTACTTGTTTTACCATTATTGGGAGGAATACTTGATTAGAGGTCGAGCAAATGCTGTGACTCTGCTCTTGTGCAAGACATGTACTGATTCTGATCTAAGAATATCAAAATACTTGTCAACAGAATAAATTTAGAGCTGTACAATTCTAGATCATGCTCAAAGCAATAGTATAAAATTACCCGCACTTGGTTTACCACTATTCGGAGGGATGCAGCAGTTAGAAGGTGTTTCAACATGTTAATGTCTCTGCTTTTGTCCAAGACATGTACTGATTCTGATCTAAGAGCATTAAAATGCTTGTCAACAGAATAAATTTAGAGTTGTACTATTCTAGTTCAGGCTTGGCCAATGACCAATTTAGGGTGACTGTTAAGAACTTGGGAATAGTGGTTTACAGTTCCTATACTTGCACATGCTTGGAGCTTCATTCTTTGTTAAATGGAGTTGCACTAGGAAGTTCTATTTATGGATATAATGTATGTTCCATTTGAAAATTTAAGGCAATCAAGCAACTTGAGTCTATTAATTGACTCGGTGTTACATTTATTACCTCATTGATGGTTGCTGAAAATTTTGTAAAAACACTTTAAAGTATTCATTGGAGTTAAAACAAAAAAGGGAAAAGAAAAGGTTGAGTGAAGCAGACTTAGCTTCGTGTCAGAATTCTGAAATTTTGATAGATGTAAACTTTCAAAAACAGGTTTTGATGTAACATGGAGAAGCTGAAATTATATTTGATATTAATTGGTTTCAAGATATCATGGTAGGTGCAAATTTTCCGTTTGCTCTTAAGACTATCACTAGATAACTCCTGTCTTGTGGATAGCATTGCCTTAGAAAGAGTGCATTATAGCCGGTACCATTATGGTTGTTGCATCAACACCATTTCCTTTGACACCATCAAGAACCAATATGTTAGTCAATTAAAATTCACAAGTTAGCCTTATTTAGTTCATTTTGGTTTGCTATATAAAGGGCAGTTTTAATAGGGATCATAAACCCCCATTTTTTATTTTATTTGGCTCTCTTTCCCTTTGAGAGGCCTAAAGGGCATCTTGTAGGTGGGTGCAATGCCCAGCAATTATGTCTCTTTTGGACAATTTGGAGGGGAAGGGATAGAGTTGTTTTTGAAGAAGAGGATGTTACCATACAAGGATTGAAGGGTTCTTTTGTTTACACTTTGTGGTCTTGGGCTAGAGTTTTTCTGGATTTTGATTCCTGTCTCGTGATTTTATTGTATTAGAGACCTGGCCACAATCTTTTTCCCATTGGCTGTGTGCGGGTTTCTGCCCCTCTCTTTGTTTTTATCTTTATACTATTTGTGTACACACCACCATGTGGGTTTCCCTTTTCTTGTTTTGATGTGTTCACATCAAAATAAATTAAGTTCAGATCAAAAGATAAATGTTTGGATTCATTTATTATATGCAGGTGAAAACTATATTTCTTGAAATTGGATTTGTTTCATTCTTAATTTGGTTATTATTATTTAACCTACATTTAGACCTTCATTCAAGGTTTAAAAGGAAACTTATTAGATGCTTCAATTTAGATAAACATTCAATAAGTTGTCTTTTTCAAAAGAGTTTTGTTTGTTTCAAGTTTGTACTACTTGGATGTAGCTTTATATATATGTGGCCAAGGAATGGTGATACAAACCCCGCTGACTGTGAGGAGACCCTTGATCAATTAATATCGGAATAACTGCTCTAGTGTTCAGCTTGGATGGATGACCTCGATCCGTTGCTTATAGGAAAGCAAGAACCTAGGTATTGGAGGACACCACAATCGGTGATGGAGATCCGATTGATAAGTCTTGATGAATTCCATGGAATAACCGATAAGTTCAAAGAGTTCTTTCAAGAACCAAAGAGAAATTTAAACTCTCAATTTTATAAATTCGTCCCACAGAAACGGGGATAACATGCTTATATAGGCTGAAAATATGAAGAACAAAACAAGAGAATTTAATACAAGGAAAGTAAATGTTCATTATTAGAAACAGAAAAGGAAACTAACTTATCTTCTTAAACTACTCACCCAAAAACGTCCACAAGGAAAGGAAACTAGATAATTTAGGGCCAGACTTGAAGTAGTAAATCAGCCACAAGTTGGAACAAATCAAAGCGACAATTAGGAATAATTTAGCAGCAAATCAACAAGTCAAAAATGCCTTGGCTCTTGGTCCAAATCCGGATTTACTTTGATGATGTGGACCATCTTTGTTTCCTCTTTGGAGTTGAACACGTGAGCTTCTTCCACTTGGGCATCTCGAATTAAAACATTAAGGGCTTCTTTGAATCTCTTGGCTCTAGCTCGTGTCATCGGGCCAAGTGAGATTTCAAGTGGGTCTGCACTCCATTCCTTAGACATGTCTCCATCAGACGGCATAGTAGTTTTGGATTTTTTGGATCCCCTTGTTTTTTGTGTTAATGATATTTTTCCACTTGCCTATAAAAAAAAAGTAGTTTTGGATTTTTTTTAATGGGTAAATAAGAAAATCCATTGAAAAAGGGAACCAAAGGCTGCTTAAAGCTTTTTTTTTTTTATTCAAGCTTCTATGAAATACAACTGCTTTCAGCCATTAGATGTACATAGACATGAGTGCATACACACACACATCGTAAATCCTTGATTTCTCAGTTTCCATTGCATCTAGGAAAAGCCAAGAATTGATATCAAATCTTTCCAACTGAAACTTAGATCCTAATATAAAACTCAATCACTTAATAAATCTTGCAGTGGAATAAAACATTTGCCAATGTCTTAATGAAACAAAGGCATTGTCCTTTCACTACTGGTTATGGCTGGCTTTGTGATTTGCAAGCTTGAGGTGAAACTCCCCAAGGAGCATAGAAGATATATATGTTGCTTTTAAGTTTTGGAAATTCCACTAGAGTCAAAACTTTATAACAGTGTTGCCTTTTTAGTTTAGTTTTGTTTGGCAAGAGAGAAATGCAAAAATTTTAAGAATAAAGGGGGATCTATAGGGGAGGTGTGGGATTTATTTTGCTTTTATTCGTCTTTGTGGGCTTCATGTACCAATATTTTTAAAGGAGTTCCTCTTTCAGTTTTACATCTCAATTGGGTAGCGGTTTGTGATTCTTCCCTTTAGCATTGGTTTTGTAAGTTCATGTTTTGTAGGAAGGAAATCTCTTCCTCCTTTGTATTTTTGTTTTTACATTAATATATATTCCTTTTGATAAAAATACAAAAAATCATAATGGATCTTCATTCCACGGGTCATCCCCCAAACACAATGGAAAATGAAATGACATGTTCTGATTCTCATGGGATGTAAATTCCCTTGCTGTTCGACTTTAATAGCACTTGATTCCATGGCATCCAGCATTTTCTTTGTGCCTCTCCCTCCCTTAAAAATTTTGTCTGCAAAATATTTAAGGTAATTCCTGCATCAGTAAATTCTAGATCTGATCCTTGGATGCTTTCTGGGTTTTATGCATGCCCCATCAGGGCAAGACATTGCATCAGAAATGAAATCAGTTTTAGGAAGGCATCAATTTGATTTTATATGTTCAGTTTTTTTAAATGGGCATTGCTAGGTTAACACTTGATCTTTTTGACAGCGGAAGAGATGGGGAGGATGTTGGGGTGGATTCTCTTGTTTTCGTACACAAAAAGGTGGAAAGCGTATCGTACCTGCATCTCGTATTCCAGAGGGCAATGCATCAGCTTCCCAGCCAAATGGACCTCAAGCAGTTGGTTTGACTAACCAGACTACAGCACTGGCACCGTCTCTTCTAGCTCCTCCTTCATCACCAGCATCCTTTACAAATTCTGCACTTCCTTCTACAGCACAGTCACCCAGTTGTTTTTTGTCAATGTCTGCCAATTCACCTGAAGGTCCTTCATCCACAATGTTTGCGACTGGACCATATGCCCATGAAACACAGCTGGTTTCACCTCCTGTTTTCTCAACCTTCACAACTGAGCCATCTACTGCCCCTCTCACTCCCCCACCAGAGTTGGCTCATCTAACCACCCCCTCTTCCCCAGATGTTCCTTTTGCCCAGTTTCTTTCATCTTCTATGGATCTTAAAAGTGCTGGTAAGACAAATTACATTGCTGCCAATGATCTTCAAGCAACATATTCGCTTTATCCTGGAAGTCCTGCCAGTAGTCTCATATCACCAATTTCGAGGACCTCAGGTGACTGTTTATCATCGTCTTTCCCTGAACGTGAGTTTCCCTCGCGATGGGATCCTTCAATTTCTCCCCAAAATGCTAAATATCCAAGGAATGGATCTGGCAGGCTATTTGGGCTGGATACAGCTAGTTCCTCCATCACTCAAGATTCAAATTTCTTCTGCCCTGCCACATTTGCTCAATTCTATTTGGATCATACTCAGCAGTCGTATCCTCCATTTCCTTCTGGTGGGAGGCTAAGTCTTTCCAGGGAATCAGATGTTTACTCTAGTGGTGGAAATGGGCATCAGAACAGGCACAACAAGAATTGCAAGCAAGATGTGGAGGAAATAGAAGCTTATAGAGCATCCTTTGGGTTCAGTGCAGATGAAATTATCACCACTCCCCAATATGTCGAGATTTCTGATGTATTGGATGACTCATTTACCATGACGCCTTTTACCACCTCTAATAAACCAGACATGGAAGAAAATGTGGTACCGGCAGTTGTACATGATGGACCTAAAGATCAAACAAACTTGCAGAACAGGGAAAGCCTTAAATCTGAATCTGGTCTGGTGAATGAGGGGAAATGCTGTGAAGGTCTGCCATCACGCAAAACATTTGAAGGTGAACCTTACTTGATCTAGAATACATTATTGCTCCATTTGATTGTTGAAAATTGTGGGAAAGAAAGAGGAAAACTTTGAATATTACTATATCAACAACTTGAGGAAAATTTAATACGCGTGATCTATTTTCCTGTTGCTTCTCAGCGATCAAATGGGCCATATACTTCAATACAATGTTAGAATAGGCATTACTTCATGCTATTTATATGGTTTCTAATCTCTATTGTTCCTATCATATTAATAATTTCAATCTTATTTGGGAAATTCAAAACATGTGACACTTTAAGTCCTATTGTTTGGTTAAGTATTATGTTAAGGCCCTGTCTATTCAATGAGGGTGTTTATATGTGATCCATCTCACTGATCTCTATCATCCTCCCTGTATCCCTGCTTCTTGTTTCCTTCAGATCATAAATCAGAGAGGCAATCTGGGAATGATTCTGGAACAAGTACGCCTGGTAAACATATTCTGATTGATGAAGAGGAAATATTTCCCAAGGGGGTATCCAAAATTGGCAGAAAATATCATCTGGGTCTATCAAGCTCTGATGCAGAAATTGACTATAGGAGAGGGAGAAGCTTGAGAGAAGGCAAAGGAGATTTTGCATGGCATGATTAGTCGGTCTCAGCAAAGCATTGAAAAAGATGCTGTTTGTTTCCAATATGTATTAAATTGCAGGTTTCTTCTTTCATACATTTCTGTTTGGGGTTTTCTGTGGTAGGTGGAATGTGATCTAACGTATGGTCTAACCTCTGTCTCTTTCTCCCTCTGGCTCAGATGTGTGACCCGATCCGATCTCTTTTTCTGATTGATGAATGTGTTGTCTATTGTCTCCATATTTCTAATTCTGCCTTTCCAAATTAAATTTGTGATGCTTAAATATTGGTAAATATGAGAATATCATATTATAAGTAGAGTTTGATGTAAGAATTCTGTTGAGCTCGTAAAGTTGGCTACCAACTTTGCGCATTTTCTTTTTTTTGCAATGGGTTGGGACTTGGGAGTAGCTGATTACAATAGAAACTTCTTCTGTAGTAGGTTTTCCCTTGACAACTCCCAAGACTCATCGTTGGTTTTAGGCTTTTAGCTCTGGAATGAGAATCAACTGTTGGGCTCAACCTCGCAGCAGCAGAGATTCATTCTTCTTTTGTTTTCTAGTTTTATTATTTCTACTTGTTTTCGTTTTTCTATTCATCAGTGGTAGAACTTATTCACCTCTCACATTTGCCAAGCATGTATCATTGATATGTCATATTACAATTACCCCAAAGTTGAAATATTTCTCAACTATGCATTATTGATGGTGGTCGTCTATGTTACAAGTAATATCCTTCAAATTAGACTAATTTTGTTCATCAGAATGAAAGTCACATTTCGTCAGAAAATTTGCCAGAGCATCCGGCTTCTAGGTTTATAAATAAAGCCTAGGTTTGGGTTTTGATGCCCGACCCTTTTAAGTGTTTATGATAAGAATTAGAATGTGAAGCATAAAAAGACATGCCACATTTTTCTAAAAAAAGTACAAACCATCTTTTTTAATGAATTTGAGTTATTTTTAACTTTTTGTTACATGTTATATGATGATGTTTCGAGTAATAACTAAAAAAAATTATAAAATCAACTGGGAAAACTTTTACACTGTACAATAGTTTTAAGACATTCATGAAAAATAAGTCAATATTTTGTTCTTAATCTTTCAGTCGCGAAAAAATTTAAAACAAATTTGAAGACTTCAATAAATGGTCATAGAGATCACATGACGATACAGTGCAAAATATTCTGAGATCACATGGCTCAGAATATCACACATTCACACTACGAAGCTTGTATGTTCAATTTGTCCAACAGTAACTTTGTGGTCATACAGATCAACTTGTCTGCTCTGCTCTGCTCTGTTGTTTCATCTCGTATTCTCCATTGCTGATCGAACATATGTCATTAGATATTACAAACAACTATAATCTAAATAAATAGAACTGGGCATAAATTTGGTTTTTCAAAGGGTAAATAATTAAAGCTGAAAAATACTTGCTGGTAAAAAAATTTGAAGATACCACCAAGGTCCTGTGATAAAATCACACTCCCCAAGGTCAGCATTTATATGACAGAAGTCGGACCTCTCATTTACAGTGTACATTATTGGCCTTCTCCATAATAATGGGAACATAAAATACAATTAACAATATCCCATGAGAAATGAAGCAAGCCGGGGCCGCCTCAGTGATCCAACAACCATATGGATAATGCTTGAAAACAGGTGGGATTGTCAGAGAGGTCCAAGGAGGTGCTGTGAGTAGAAGAAGCTCCAAATGGTTGTCAATTCAGCTACAACAAATTTAGAAGGTCATAGACCTTGTCTCGTCAACCAAGATGATGCAAGAACTACTACTCTCCACTCTCCAGCCATAACCTTCCACTATAGCCTATCTGCCAAATGTGCCAATTTCAATCCTTAAGCTAGGCCTAGGCCCAAGTAAATAATAACAAAAAGCTAGACCAGCATATTCCAAGTATTTGCACAACTAATGAATTGCAAAACTGTATAGAATACAAATGATAAAAGGACGTAGCGCTTTTTGGGTGAAAGTTCATAAAACATGTCCAAATTGAATAAATGAAATGAATTAAAAAAATAAAAAATAAAAAAAAATCAACATTGATCTTCTGGGCTTAAACCCTGTCCCTATTAACCCCTCATCTCACCATCTCTTTTCCGAGATTTATGAAATAGCTTAACAACCACCTATTGCTTTCTCTCATCATATCCCATCACCAGTCTGAGTTTGTGATGTTTAACATTTCATCTTCGCTGAAGGACAGATAAAACATAAAACAAAAGCCATATGACTCCCCATAACTAGAAAGTGAGAATCCGAGAGTCCAGAGGTTTTAGACAGAAGCTACGCCTTGGCATCTAATATTTGCTTCCAAGGGCCTCTCTCTCTCTCTCTCTCTCTCTCTCTCTCTCTCTCTCAGTGAAATGTAAGATCTAAAAGGAGACAAATGACAAGCTGTGTAGCCTTTCACAACATTTTGTGAGGGCAAGCTTTTTTATCATTGTTGATTGATTTTTAAGACTCGAGATTAAGAGAGAGAAAAAGGTCAAATCAAATGAAACAGACAGTGCTTTATTTTCTTGCATTTATTCATGATAACCACAAGCATACCTCATAATACTGCTAAGTACCAGAACAAAACGGCAATCATGTGATCCAGGAATCTCATGTTGTTGGCCGTGTCATTGTAGATAAACCACGCCCTGCAGGAATGACTCCCTGTAGGCCCTGATCTGATTCGTCCTCTTCTCCTATACAGAACAAATCCATTTTGTGAGAGAAGGAATATAAGTACATTAATTGAAGAGAAAATGCTTAAAGAACCATAACTAGTAGAAAGTATTAATCCTAGAGTGATGACATATCAGAAAATCTTGGTAGAAAAATCCACAGGTAATGATCCTGAAAATAAATGACAGTTGAAACTTCAATAATTTCATATTTTGCATCAGGTGCCAAAATTTGAGTTAGACCTAAGTTATTTTCATTAATACGAACGGTAGGGGAATAAGAAACATCAGATAAAAACCAAAATATCACAACTAAAAAGCAGGTTGTATAGACAAGTCTTTACCAGAACCTTCTTCACCAGCCTAAGCCCCAGCAATGCCAATACATGAATACAAGGAACTTTCATCTACCTTCAACTGTTCATATTGCGAGGTATATGTCCTCATGGTAACCTTCATACAGCAATGTGAGATCTTTAATACATGATATGTCTGAACCCCCACGGAACAAGTGAATATATTTATCAAAACATTAACTAACAAACTATATATATATATATATCCAGAAAGATAGACCATCTACATATTTCAAAATGTTTGATGATACAAATCTGTTTCTTTCCAATTATATGGAAAAAAAAAAACTACACACTTGAAGAATGTGAGCTTGAGCTTCATTTATTTTCACAATTTACCTTTCTTGGAACAGTTGAAGCTTGTAAATGAGCCAACAATCCCAGCCAATAGGCGTTAGCCTTAATTTCAGCTTCATGTCTCATCAGCAAGGTCCGTTTTGCCTATCATTTCAGAACAAATCCGCGGAATGACTTATACATCAAGACAGCGACAATAACAAACACATTAATTTAGAATTACAGAAAAGGTTATTTTCTCATAAAATGACTTTATTCATATTTTTCTTCAGTGGAACTCTATATCTTAAATATTCAATGCTACTTATTTCAGTCCTTTAAAGCTGAAGTTAGAGTTTAAACTATTCTAATACTAAATAACAGTAAAACTATTCTAACACTAAAAAACTGACCCTGTCTAACTCCCTTTGGGCAATCTTGCTGCTATGCAAACCTCTAAGGACATTCTTGCAAGCATCAACAGCTTTATATACCTGCAGGCATATTAGATTAAATCTATTCAGGGGATCAAAATGGCAAATTATAACTTTATGCATATAAAGGAAACTGAACCCACCTTGCCTGGAGTTGATGTTACCGATATCACATACCACCCAAGCTTAAGCCTATCAAAGAGACTTAACTCAAAAGATACATCATATGTCAATCCAAGAGAATCCCTGACTGTTGTGAAGAGCCTGTACAGAGACCATTGGACATTACACAAGTTAGTATTACCATTTGCTCGGTTTAGCAAAAACCTTTTAATAGAACTATCCTTACCATATCAAAGGCAAATGTATAGAGTAAAAATTACAGTCTTGTTTCGAATAGAGTTTTAACTTCTGTATTTAAAAGGGGAAAAAGAACAGGCATAAAAGTGATTGTTTATCCACTTCTTTAAAACACAGGTAAATTATATCCGAAAGTAGAGCCCATGGTCGAGAATTCTACCCACAGACTCTTAGTAGTTGTGTTTGACCTTCAGATGTTGCTTAAAACATTTGAGAAACTTTCCCAATTACATACACATTGCTTATACAGGCAATGTGTATGTAATGATGATATTACCACTAGCATGCCTATGAAATAAATGAAATGCATCTCATTCTCCATGATTGCGTTCCTCCACAGGAGTCCAACTACAATTATTCCGTGAATACATACATTTTACAGAAGTTTACAAAATCCATAACAAGTACAGCTCTGTCATCCAAAACGAGTATGGAAGATTATTTACTAGTATGTTTGTCATTTTTCTGAGTTCCAATAACAAATGCTAACAAACCATAATATTTTATCTTTCTTCAAACATTACACTCCAAATGTTATCGTTCCCCTTTGGCATACAAGGCATACATGGCACCAGAATTAAATCAACACATGCTTAATCCAAGACCCAGTTAAAAAAATTACTTGATTAGTGAAATTGAAAAGGGCACAATATGAATGAGGAAAATGCACTCAACAGGATTTTAGAACTGGCTATGATTATCCATGAGGTAGCCATGGACCACTCTAGTTAGGAATCAAGGTGTACAATGTGACTTAGATCCTAACAATGTACGATTCAGATCTGAATGAAAACAATAACACATGAGCATGTTTGCACACCAATAATAATTAACTAGAGGCAGCTGAGCAGGTGGGGTTACCTAGAGTTAATGATCTCGGCCAGCAGCCCCATTGTGATGCCAAAGAAAAGTGGATGATTGTGGAGTTTTCTTAGAAGATCCTTCCTGCAACTCTTCATCTCTGAGTGGGACTCAGATTGTGGCTCTTCATCTACAAAGTCACCCCCAGCTTTAATACATTTATGATTTATAATAATATTAGTAAATTCTAGTTCACATTGCTAAGAACCTCTTAATTCACAGTTCACAAGTAACAACAACAACAACCAAAAAAAAGAACACTAAGGTAGCGTTTGTTTTTTGACTTAATGCTGAAGCTAAATAGCTTTCAGCATTAAGCTGTTTGTTTTTTTTAAATTTTCACGACTTATTGCTTAAATTTTTTTAAAAAGTTCTGAATAGAAAAAGTGAAAATATTTGGCTTTTTCTATTTAGAAAAAGTCATTTTCCACAAATAGAAAAGCTCGATCATTCCCCTGACAAGAAAGAGCTAGCAATATACACTACTAGGGATGACAATGGAAGGGTTTGGGACGGGGCGGTCCCATCCCGACCCACCTCGTTTATTTTTTAAAATTTTCAAACTTGTTTCATTTAAAAAGTCGCGGACGAGGGCGAAGAATGGGAAAATTCTCAAAGCTGCCGGGTTTGCATTTTATTTTTGTTTTTATTTTTAATTTTAATTTTTATATTTGCTTTTTATTTTTATTATATTAAAATTAATATTTTCATAAAAATAAAAATATTATGAAACACACCAATTATTTATTAAAAAACATTATAATAATAATAAATATTTATATTAAAGTATAAAAATAAAATAATAAAAAATTATTTTTAAAATATAATCATGGCGAGGCTTATTATTATTATTATTATTTTGGATACATGGTTCATATTGCTTTATTCGGGTCCATTTCTACCCGAAACAATTTATTTCTTTTTATTTCACTTTATTTTAAATGAACTTAGCCCAAACCATTTTCACAGCTTTCGAGATTTTAAGTAAAAATCTCGTCACTGCGTCCTATGGCTTATCGCGGAAAATCGAAAAAATTTCCGCTTGTCTCGAGAATTCGACGAAACTTTTACGTGTAACTAGATTTGTAGGCAATTTAACGGCGCGGTCGTTTCGTCATCAAGATCCTGAAGAATTTTTAGGCTTCCATGAGACGCCATATGACAATTTATATTAACATTTTGCCATTTTTTGAAAATTTCTAATTTTATCGGGTTTCTGAGAGAGTAACAATACGCGAACACATCTCGGATTTGAGAAAATAAGCCGAGAAACCCGTTAAAAACCCGATTAGAATTAAAATTGGCTTTGTGCCATTAGAGCGGGGCAGGACGAGAACCAAAATAATCCGTTCCGTTGCCATCCCTACTCACTACCTAATGTTAAAAAACAAACAACTTAATACTTAATGTTATTTAGAATCTTAGTCGACATTAAGATTTCAAAAAGGGAATTCTATTCGATTATTAAGTAAAAAAAAACAAACCTTTGCCTAACATTCAAGAACAAACGTCATGTATTTGAACAGACTCAAACAGAGGAGCTAAGTCATAGTTCCCAGACTGAAACAGACAGAGAACATGTACTTCAAATTTATGAGGGAATTGAAACTACATGGAAACTTAAGAGAAAATCAACATGAAGGCTAAAAAGGTTGCACAGTAAATCAAAATGTGAAGTTTTGAAAAATTAGATAAATTATTGAAATGTTAATGAGACTGCCTACAGGTGTTATGACTGAATGACGCACATTGGGAAACCATCCAAAAAGGGCAATCGCTTTGCTTCCTATCCCTTGAGTCTGATTACTTTATCTTTTTTTACTGGTGGATGACCATATCATTGTGAAATGAAGATCAGAACCCAACAACTGAAGATATCCATTCAATGGATCAACTATACCAAACATTAGACCAACTGGAATTTTTTCTTTCCTTCTTGGAGATAAACAAGAAACAGATATAGTGAACCAAGTTTGGTTTCAAATCGATGAATAGAGTATAATTGTATTTGTTCATGAACTTCAGCGATGAGCGAATCTCCAAGGTTTGTTCAAGAAAAAGGGACAAAGAAATTTTACTGATTTAAGTTACTTTGAATTTATTAAATTTTCATTAAAAAAATTAAATATGTTAATACATCTTGTGCTTGAAACTTCCCTTTTTCTAAAAGCTACTATTTTCTAATAAATCCCATTTCTAAAAGTTTCTATTTTCTAAAAGAAACTATATTCTAAATACAAATATTTCTAGAAGTTTCTATTTTCTAAAACCAACTACGTTCAAAAAGTCTATCTTTATAGAACCATGTTCTAAAAATTTTCTATTTCTAAAAACAACTACTCATTGTTCTAAGGTTTCTATTTTCTAATAACATATAATTATTATTATTATTTTTTATAAGGAAAAGCTTTCATTCAAAAGAAAGGGAAGCCAAAAAGGCGACCCAAAGCATACATGACGTATACAGAAGGCACCTAAAGCTTTGTACCAAAAAAAAGACAAACAAACAAAAGAATCAAAGAACTCACCATCCCCAACACTACCCCTTAAGACAAAAAGTTAACAAGCGAATACAAAATGAATTTTCATAATTTATAAAACCAGACCAAGACCTCAGGGAAAAGACAAAGGGCTTCTTCAGTCTGTTGAGCAAAAATGCTTCACTGTCAAAGGCTATCCTATTTTCTCCTTCAACAATCAGAATTTGCACACTTGCCTTTTTCTCATAGGAGCTCCATTCCACCAAGAAGAAGGTCTCGCCGAGTAAGGGGGAGAACCCTACCCCATGGGGCGAAAAGAATAATCCCCCACCATAGGGCAATGGATTAGGATATGCCCTATGCTTTCTTCTTCCTTGCCACAAGAAAAACATCTATTAACAAAAGCCCAACCCTTTCTTTTTAGCTGGTCCTAAGTCAACACTTTGCCCAACCACGCTTACCATGCAAAGAAGTCCACCTTTGTGGGAACACAATGAATCCAAATCATCTTTCTCGGAAACAGGGCTATACCCCCTCCCTCCAACTCATCAAAGATAGATTTGACCAAGAACAATCCATTCTTTGTCATTTTCCACACCACTTCCTTTAATAAGCTTCTATTTCATGTAACTTATAAAAAAAAACTCATTTTCTAAAAAAAAGTGTGTTTTTCCCTAATAGTGGATTATAGTCCCCATCCCTACACCAGGCAAAGGTTTATCTGGGATGCAAATTCAAAACCTACTCCCAATATGACATAGAAACTCACCATTATCAATTGAGATACTATTTAAAGACTCAAAAAGGTCTTCTCCTTCAATGGTGAAACCCCTGGCGATTGAGTGCGGGGGCCGGCAATATACGCACATGCTCTTTCATGTCGATTATCCTTGAAGACTGTCAAATGGAAAAATAGCAACACGACATAAGTTAGCATGGGAGAAAAAAAGCCAGCTTATGTTGGAGATCCTTGTTAAACGACCAACTCTCCTAAAAGCTCAAGCTTGTAGGATTTGGATTTAATATGAATACCATGGCTTCACACCCTCCCTCATGTGCATGCGACCACTATTCAGGGCATGTGGAAGTAGAGTCCATTAGGACTTTCAAATCAGCAAATAGGAGATCAAATAATTTCAAAATTTGCAAGGAAAAGGGTTCAAGCGAGGACCTTGCTTTGCCAGCAGTACGTCTGTGTTAAGCAGTAGCTATATTAAGCTCGAGCTTGTGCATTTAGTTTAATATAAATGACTACAAATCCTAAGAAAAGCAAGAACCAACTAGGGTGGAGTAAATAAACATACTTCAAATATATTCCAGAGATTTCTAACTTCTGAGACATTAATCAATTCTGAGTTAGCTTTGTCCTCACTTGTTGAAACTGCAAATCAGATGGATATGACCGAAACATGATTGGGCTAGGCTGTTGCTCTATCTGAGAATCGCTTGTTGCTCTTACTGTGCCCAAGTAATCAAGAATAGAAGATTCAATATCCTCCTCCGAGAAGTCCCCGACCACACTTACCTGAAAAGTGAATAAAGCATCCATAAGATGACGAGAAATGTTATCTTCACATGTAATTCTCACCCAGAATGAAAATGTAAATAAAAAATTAAGCACCTCCATGTTATGACCAACAAACTGATTCATCACTGCATCTTTTACTGACTCCAATGTCAGACTCTGTAATGATTTTGGACTCGGTTCAACAAATCGCTCATCTCCATTCAACATTGCTAACATGAGCTTGTGAGCTGTGGCTCGTTCTAAGCTTTTGGGGATGGACCGGTAATATGACAAATATAATTGTCTTGCTCTATCAAATGCATCATCCAGCCATACACTATGCTGCACATCAACAACCACCATCATCGGAAAAAAAGTAGCAGCATATTTTTAGCAAAACAAGGGTACATGTGCATGGCCCGTGCACAATTGCATAAGCTAACCATGAGGATCAATAATAAAAGGAAATTTCTGACTGTTCTGTTGAGGACTAGGCGGTATCAAATGATCAACAACCAAATTACCTCAAGCACCATATGCAGTAGCTGGAAAGCTGCACGCATCCCATTGTCTCTTAGAGTAAAACGGAATTCCATGCAAATAAATTCTTCATTGGACTCCAAAGAACAATTTATCAGGTGATTCACACAGAAAAGTTCAACCTGGAGAAGAATACTAATATGAGTGAGACAACCACATTTTCCATTTTTCTTTTTTGCCCTTTGTGTGTGTGTGTGTGTGCGCGCGCGCGTGTGCATGTAAATGTGTTGGTTGGCAGAGAGGGTAGAGGAGGGTGAGGGTGTTGTGTGTTGATGGGTGGCGTACTTTTTGGCATGGCAGGAAGTGAATATGAAGATTTCCATTCTTGCATTTTAGAGATTACTATCTACACAAAATGCATCAACATCCAGGATCTTCCCTAGATAATGAAAATTCTAAAAATAAATAAATAAATAAAAATAAAGATATTCAAATCTCCCATGCTAAAGAGATGTATAAGGGAGTTTTGAAAAGTATCAAAAGAACCTTATACGGCTGACATAAGATTTATCAAATAACGGTAGATCAACAAAAGAGTACAAAACTATCGTACCTGCTCTCTGGAAAAGTTTCCTACACGACCACCCTCACTAAGGGTCCGAACACCAACAACAACAGCCCCCCTTGACTCAAAGGTTTCTACCGCTCGGCCACCTATAATAGCCATGCCAGCACACACTCCTCGAGGAAACTTCACTTCTCGATATCTTTTAATATTTCAATAATAAAAATAAAAGTTAGGTCTATGGGCATGGTTAAAGGCACTAGTTATAGATCCATGCACTTGTTCCCATCAAAAAATATACACATATTAGAGAAAGTATATGATCCAAATCAATCATAATCTTCTTTAAGCGGAATGATCAATGCAAACATTGACAAAATGATTCAAAAGCTTAATATTATCTCTCATGATCATCAATGGAAATCATAAATGTATCCTTAAACTCTGAAAATTTAAAAAGTAATGCAAGTACAAACGTATTAGGTTTTCTAAAAAACCACGTCTCTGAATCAACGGTGATTTTTTTTTCTCTTCTGAAAATGATACAAAAATGAAAAATTTATCATGTTCAAAAAGACAATAGTTGAAGTCTTATGCATAGGTTTCATTTACACAAAATATTCAGAAAACATCTCTCCATCAGCATAAATAATAAAATATGAATCCTTTATCTTATAATTACTAAAAGTAGAAGATTAATTTCTCCAGAATTCCCTGAAGTAGTTTTAATACTAGGTATACCTTGTAGTTTACAGGAATTCCATTTGAAAGACGGAGCTGAGTAATTCCTGTTTCCTTGTCATGCACTTTTGTGATATTTACTTCTGGAGATGGAGGAATAAAACATGGATTTCGCTCTACCCTTAATTTTTGTAGCTGTGACGAAGATATCAGTTCTTTTGGCACCTCAAGCTGCAAAATTAGACAAACAAATGATGTAATAAGCAAAAGAGTCTCACATGATGTTTTAATTGGGAGTGTCATGGCCATGGAACTTCAAAATGGTAAGCAAGCTAAGTTTCTACGGACAGATACCTCTGGCTCAGCTTCAATGGGTTCCTCCAAACCTGCTTTTATGGCAGCCGTGATCTCACCTGGAGATATCTTGAACTCAACTTCACCGATACCCTCAATATGCACTTTTGTTGGAACACAGGCAACAATAGCAGCAGGTAGAGGTGCAGTAGCCTTTCCGAAGTCAGAGAATAAATTCTAGCACCTTAGCACCAGTAGAATTGACCTAAACCCAAGACAACAAATATTATATTATAAATGTCAAAAAGCAAGATTAACATGCAGATCAACAGCCAAGAAACTGAATAAACTGAATCTGGCAATTCTTGGTACCAGTAACAATACATTATAAGTCACCAGAGTAAAAACTACAATTCAAAACTTTCCAAAGATTTTCTTTCTTTCATTATCTGCAGATAAATAAGAAGATGTCAAGGGATTGGGTAGTGAAGAATTTTGTGCATTGTGAATCTTACATTTTTGCCTTTTTTGAATTTAACCACCCAAACAAGCATCTATATTAGAATGTAAAATGTGTAACAAGGAAACAAGTCACAAGCATTCACGTCAGAAACACAAAGTTCCCAGCATGATGATCTTAAGAACGCTATAAATCTCAAATTTAAGTGACCATAGCATCTTGGCAGTGCCAATACAAGTCCAACTCAAGCTTTTTTCCAAGGAATTCAAGCATGTTGTAGTAAATAATGATGACTACGATGGGTAATTAACAACATCCATGACAATCTAATGTGGTGAAAGGCATCAGATCAGAATAAAAGATTTAAGAACTATTCTTCTTCAACCTTTTATTCTTGATCATTATCTAGTTTAAATAGGGAGAAGGAGTTCCTTTCATGACTCCCTGATTTGTCTGGTCATTTGAAGCCCTTGTATATTTTGTGTATCCGTTGCCCTTCCATCTGCCTATTAAAAAAGACAAAAGTTTAATATATGATCTTTATGAGTGAAATTACCTCTTCAAGGGTAACTGTTCCAGCAACAGAAACCAAACTCTCATGTCCCTGTCTCTGATCCATCACCGTGTGGCCCAGTGCATCACTCTCCATAATAAAGTCCAAGTTATCCACTGATGAGACATTATCAATCATGGCTGCCAACTGTTCACTATCTTTTAGTAGAGCATCCAAATATCGAGCTAATTCACCCTTTGTGACACCAAACTCTTTAAGCCTTCTAACCTGCAAAGACAAGGCACATTAGATACTAGAAACAAAAAGAAGTCAATAAACTAGATCATCCCTGTTAAAGGCATGATATTCATATTAAACCCAAATCCTACAAGCTTAAACTTTTAGGAAGGGAGTTGGTGGATAACATGGTATCGAAACCTAGTTTAGCGGGAGGTGCTGAGTTAAGAACCACCCTCTTTGCAATTTATTCTCCATTTGTTGATTTGAAAAAGGTCCATGGAGGACTATTTTGACTCTCCATATGCAGGTATGGAGCTGCATATGAGGGAAGGTATTAAAGGCATGATATTCATATTAAAACCAAATCCTATAACCTTGAGCTTTTAGGAGAGTTGGCCGTTTAACAATCCTCATTCACACAAAACTAAGGCTGCAATAATCCTTTTTGACGGTTAAATTGCCTAACAGCTGGTTTGGGTATGTGCTGAAACAAATTTGGTTCAATAAAACATCAGAGAATAGTTCTCAAAAACTGTTTTGCCTAATTTTCTACAATTTGAATAGTACATTAGCAACCTATCATCTTCACAACTTCTCAAAGAAACACCTACTAGAAGCAACTAATATGCTAGATGGGGCACTATTCAACAGCATCAATGCCAAGTCAGAAGTTCAAAATGATAATAGAGAAATAAAGGGATTACAGACAAAATCTGATTGAAGAAGTAAGCAAACACAGTGTTAACAAAGAGTGGGAACAAATACAAACCTCTTGAACCGCAACTTTGATTGAAACTTGCGGATTAAGGTTCTGCAGTTACTGTAAGAGTAGTGACAGTGCATCCTTCCCTTCCAGAATCACTATGATCCAACTCAATTGAGGTGAATGGAGGATTGGAACTCTGAAAAAAAATTTGAGTAAAATAACAGTATTTTAGGAGAATATAATGTCTAATGACAACCTATGAAAGTATAATAATAATAACAATAATAATAACAACAACAATAACAACAACAATAATACTAATAATAATAATAACAACCATAATCAACAATAATCATAACAACAATGATAATGATAATAATAATATATCGCGGTCATCATACAGTAAACAAAAGACAATGGATAAAATTGAGGTTAGTCCAATATTTGTGATAGATGCCTCCAGTAGGATGATAAATATCCAGAAAATATTATAAGTACGAGAAATGACATTACAAAGATAAGGAATATGTTTGGTGACATTATTATATCAATATGGGAGCTAGTAGGGCCAATGATAATTCAGCTAATCATATGGAACAGAGATAATAGAAGAAAAAAAGAAAATAAAGCTCATAGAGAGAAATGGCTATCTATGATTAAATATGGTTAAATTCATAAACAAACAGTCGTATCATAAATGACAATAAATTCATATAAAGAAGTTAAAATGCTGATACCATTAAGCAAGCCAAGAAAGTAATTAATAGAATCACAAACTCATCTTTTACACAAGTGCAAGCCAGCATACAATTGCAGTTTTAATCATTGAATTATACATGTTAAGATTAAGAAACAATCTCAAACAATTTGAAGGAGATGGAGCTAAACCAAGTCACGGAAAGAGGAAGCACCTTGTATCTCGTATTAATCCGGAAATGCAAAGCAGAAAGGAATATTCTCTTCATCAGAACATTTCGCAAGTCACCATATGTCTGAACCTTGTTGACAGGAATCTGCAGCAAAAATTCCAACCAATCTAATCCACTTCCATAGATCTCTCTCTCTCTATATATATATATAAGAAAAACCACCTAGAAATAAAGAAACAAGAACAAATGCATACAGAAGATCTGTTCATGCACATGCTTAAGTATACCTCCAAGCACATGCACTGCGTGCATATGAGTTCATTAATCTTGTTCATTATTTTTTTTTTTTTTGATAAACAAGAAGATATATTAACAAAGAGGCAACCCAACAAATACAAAAAAGAGATACTCACCCCCTTACAAGAAGAACAACAAAAAGCATGTACAAAACCCCACCTAGATCAATTAGCGCTCACCCAATCTATAAAATTTAAAAGGGTAGTGGAACCATCCACAAAAAACAACTTGGTCTCTAACCAAAGAAGATGTACAAAAAAAATGCTTTAACTTTTGTACAGAAAAGGCTTCGTTCTTAAAAACAATGCCATTCCTAATTTTACAAAAAAAAATGCCATTTCTTGTTCATTTTAAATGATCTATAAGACTACTAGTACAGTAAAAAAATTATATGAAAAGAGTTACGATTTTGTTAGTCCAAAATTTGAAATTGACGGCAATTCTGTTCAAATAAAATAGTTGTAACTCCTAAGTAGTACATCTTCACCATTCAAAAAACATCCTCAAAAAACATTAAAAAAAAAAGAAGAATAAAGGCTCAATCAAGAAATATAAATTAAAAAGATATTCCAAATTTTCAAAAAGCAAATAGGAGTAGAGAACTTTTCATTTAGCAAAGATAAATCCTATTAAGGTGTCAGAAGAGGAAGTGGCTACAAGCCTGTGTAACAAACTACAAAAAGGAAGAAGACAAGAAGGAGGACTTCTTGTGGCTGCGATATCCCTTTTATTTCTTCCTTTTTCTTAGCCCTGGCATCATGTCACCGTGGAAGAGAGGACTTTGCATGGTAAAAATGTTTGATCCTCTCTGCAAAAGCTAGTCTGGTCATTTCACTTTTTGCTTGAAAGAAAATGGTACACCGTGTCAGAGAACAGATAATTTTATTGGCTTTACACAGCTGTGTGCATCCAAATATCCAGGAATCATTAAGTGATGCAACAGAACAAGGCAGGTCACTATATATGCAATGAAAAATGCAAGATGACAAACAAATAAAACAAACCGCACAATAGGCCCTATTTTTACCTTGCAGAACATATTAATTGAAAAATTCTGAAGCAACTCATGCTGAAATATCTGCGGAGAGTTCATATCCTCATTGCTTCCAGGAAGAGACCAATTGTGCATGACAGGAGGACGAACTGCATGTCTCTCCTTTTTAATAAATTTAGATTGATCTACAGGAATTGGTGACTTATCATGAGATAAACTTCCGGCCAGTCCAACTGAGAGTTTGGGAACAAGAAAACTAGCCATTGCACCAAATGCACTAGGAGTAGGTGCTGTAGCTGTTTCATTTTCCATTCCAGTTTGTCCAAAGATGGCCTGCATGAAACTTGCATGCACATTACTCATGAAAGAAAAACTAATCCAACAATTATAAGTTATAAAGTTCCTAATACATACACATAATAAATACAAAGAATTTTGAAAAATTAATTTGGTGCACTTATTTTGGCGCTTGTTATAGATTTCTTTTCATTTTCCAATCAAAAAGAAAAAATTAAGCAGATTTATAACATACTTCAATCTGGTAAACTGTCTTTGAAATGTTATCAACATCCCCCACAATGTATAAGGTTGCATTTGCAGGGAAGTACCAACGCTCGTGGAATTTCCTGATTTTATCTGCATCCCACTTCTTAATCTGCTCTTCTAGACCAATTGGAAACCTTTCACTGAGCTTGTTCTCAGAATGCAAATGTTGCAGTAACTGTGCTCAGCAAAGAAACCATACAGAAATATTATGACATTAGCCAACAATGACATAATATTGACATGGCATAAATACCTTAACCTACAAAGGTGGATTTATTTAGGGCTCAGTGGGGGCATTTGGCCCCACTGAGATTCTGGGAAAAAAAAATTTGTTTGTTTAAGGAGTCGAATTCATGTGCTCTAGTTTAAAGTAAAAGTCAATTGCCATTGAACCAGCCTTATTTTTTGCCCCCACTGAAAATAACCCAGTGTTTTTGCCCACCAACTTCTCCCCCCACCCCCAAAAAAAACTTATTTTCTGGCTCCGCCACTATTAACATATCTAGTACCTGGCAGTCAACACGGTATTCTATTGTGTTCATCATCTGTAGTTCAGAAAGTATTGCGCGCCTTTCTTTCTCCACCCGAGAAGCAAGGAATTTGGGTTGGAAAGCAATCTGAATTCATGAAAGGGAGCATTATTCACTAGCCATAACAGTCAATTGTAGTTAAGCTAAGAAATGTTCTTTAATACAAAAATAGAAAATTAAATTAAATGAAATAAAGAAAGTGAACAAAATCTACATTAACAGTGCATGAGAACTAAATTATAGATGATATGCATATTGAAGAAGCTCTAGGAATTGAAAATTTCTCCTTAAATCAGTGCATGTCACATAAATGCAATACAAAAATTTCATTATCCATACCTCATTCAAAGCATCAAGTACACTTGGTAGTAAATCTCCATCAGAATCCTAAGAAAGCCATCCCACACACTGTCAAAATATGTATAACGTAATGGTAGCATGCATAAACCTAATAGGTAAATCATAAACATATACATCCATTTCTCAAACATAAATATACATGCAACACCCATAACTCAAACTTAAAATGAACACAGCTGTTGTCCACAGACTCGGGAGGATTTCAAATTATAATTGTATTCTGTGAACACCCAAAAAATGTTTTAAATGGACACCAGTAGAAATTATAAATACATTTTTTTTCTCTCTTGGCTCCATCATGGTAAAAAAGAGAATATCAATCATCAATACAAAAATAATAAAATAAAATTACAGTGCAGCACAAAGGGAAAATAGGTTGCCTCAATTTTTCAAATATTGAACGGACCTTGGTACTAGTCGGAGAATGGATGTGAAAAACTGTATGATGGAAATCTGTATAAGCATTAGACCGGGCCCCCGTCCCAAGAAGTTTCTCACGCTTCTTACTTCCAAGAAATGCAACATGCTCAATCATATGTGCAATGCCTTGTTCATCATCTTCCTCATCAATTGACCCCACATGAACTTCCATGTGAGCTTCAAACCTGAAATTCGAGATGTGTATTTAAATATTAGAAAACATGATATAATCCTAAAAGTATTAAGTTGATGCAAATGTGATCCCATCCTCAAACTATATGCTGAAGTGGAAGCTACAGTTAATATTCCTTTCATTTTGTAAGTTATTTATTTATTCATATACTTTGTGGGGTGGGGAAGCTGATTGGAGCTGAGGCCTGTTTGTATTTTGAGTACATATTAGCACAATCAATTACTTGTAATGGTTTCTCCTGATCAAAATAGTTGTAATGGTTTCTCCAACTGTTGGGTTAGATTTTAAATGTAGCCAAGTTACCTAGACCTAAGTTTACATTTTCCAATTTTGGCCATCTGATTCACAAGAAGGAAAATTTGAGAACCAAAAAAATAAAAGAATAAAGAAAAAGAGAAGTTCTTTTTATTGGACTATTGGTCTTCTAAGGTCACATTGCTTGATATTATAAGTGGCACTGAGTCATGCATTTGATTTATAATAAATCATGGAATACATATTTTAGGTGCTTCTACTTGTAGTACAATTTTCCATCTTTATTCAACATAATCATAGATTTCTACTCAGGATAGCTCATTCTTGTACTGCTTTTATAGATCACTTTTTTAGGTCCCTATTAGGACTTGAACCTGGAACCTCCTATATCCCTTTACCACTTAATTGAGGCCTTAGTTGCCTTCTTTTTATTCATTTTCTATGAACCAGAATGTTGTCTCTGACTGAAAAATATAAATATAAAATATACACAAACTAATAAAAAAAGATCAGTTGATATCAGAATACGCATATTCTTTGTCCCAAGCATCAAAAGCCACCATTAGAGACATGGTAGTTAGTGTATTCTTTTCTCCAATTCATATAAAGTTATACAAGAATTCAAATCCAAAGGCTAATTTAACATATCTTAGAGGTGTGCCATCAACTAGTTCGAAATATAAACATACATAGAAGAGAGGGTGAGAATCTCTTTTCCAAACCTTAGACATGTTTTCTTAACTGGATTGCACCACAAACATGTGTAGGAAAGAGATCAAGAATTTAGGGTCAAGTGTATATGTAATGAACTGATCCCTTGTAGGATAAGACTGTTTCAATAATGGCCAAACTACAATTGTTTAGCTTCAACCACACATTGATACAAGCATCTGATGGCAAAATACATGCACAATGTAGAATGAACAAAGTTCATTTGAAGGAGAGATACTTAGAATCATTTAGATTCCTCGGCACCGGTTTTATGAGCTTTTCTGAAAAGGCATTCCAAAGGAAACTTTAAACAAAAATATATAAAGATTTACTTATAAAAAGAAGAATATTTAAAGATTTGCAACAATGCACACATTTTGAAAGCTAACAGAAACTTCAAAATAGAACCTATTAGGAAAAAAAATAGAAACTTCAAAATAAACCTCCCTCATGCACAAAGTTTAACTTATGAATGCTTCTACATTCATAAAATGAAGGACGATGGGATTAAAAATAAATTTATCTTTCAAGATATTTGCATACTGTAAGCTCACTTACATGAACATGAATTCTACCCAATGCATACTGTCTCACTTACTGTTAGAGACAGCTCGCTGCTGGATTTTTTAACCTGGATGGGGTATAGTTGAGTTTTTTGGGTTGGTGGGTTTTCTTGAGTTGTTGGCTCCCTCTTTGGCTGTCCCTTATTTGTACACCCCCGGTATACTCTTGGACAGCCTTTTTGTATTCTTTTTGTGATTAATACACGTTGCTTTTTGCCCATCAAAAAAAAAAAAAAAATTTTGAGAGAAAAATGTGGATATACATTATGTATATAAATTCACTGAAAAAATGCAACATTTCATAAACTAGCCCCATCCTTGAAAGCAACCATTAAAAAAAAGGAGCTATGGATGAAAATACCTGTTTGGTGGAACTTTATTAGGTAAAATAAGGTACCGCAATCCATTTTTCAATTGTCCTCGATAAAGTTTTGGATGAGATGGAAGTTCAGAAGATAAAAATCTCTCTAGTTCAGCTTTTCCTATTTCAGGATCCACTAAATCCAGACCTTGCTTTTCTAGAATGCCATCTGGCCAGGCTGTACTTGCTGCATGTGGTTCATCTGGACCCACAGTTGCATTCAGAACTTTAAGTCTTTTCACCTAAAAAGAAGTACAAGTAACAATCAATCAAAAGAGAATTTGCAAACAAGTGTGAGAGGATGAAGATAGGTTCCCCTTGTAAGTTTTCACATAACTATAAAACCTGGATGATCATAATCTGCGATGTCGCACATGCTAACAAAAGAAAAAGAGTATGCAGCACATTGATCATAGGCGTTACATAAAATAAATCATATTAAACAGGTGCTAAATTTGATGGTCTGGAACAATTCATATCTAGCTGAAGATAAAGCAATTTCTGTTTTCTGAAAGAAGTCTTTCACCTTCTACAGAATCCAAGGCGTTACATAAAATAAATCATATTAAACAGGTGCTAAATTTGATGGTCTGGAACAATTCATATCTAGCTGAAGATAAAGCAATTTCTGTTTTCTGAAAGAAGTCTTTCACCTTCTACAGAATCCAACCCAAAGACCAGCAGCAACATCATCACAGAGACACCCATATTATCATGCGTCTAACATATACATGTTTTCACATGCATATAACTTTGTACAAGATGGACACAGTTTTGGCTTTTCTCAGTGTGCCTTCAATAGGTAGCCTGACAGCAATACATCAAGCTACAAAGAACTAAGCTTAGTGCTGATCTGTCTGTTTAAGGAATGATGTTAAAAATAGCATGTTCATTAGCAAGCAATGACCACTATAGTCATCCATTACCATATTTGTCAGAATAAAATTAGTTTTATTCAAAAAACTAATTTTTTTGGAATAAATATATTTTTTTTAGGCAAATAACGATAATATTAGTAGTGCCTAGCACACCAATGTACATAGAGAGTAAAGAAAGGAATCAAAACGGAAAATAGAATAGGAGAAAGGAATAATCATTCACCTTGTTCCCATCAAAAAGTGCCTCACCAATCAAAAAATTCTAAATAGACATAGAGCCATCTAAAAACTTCCTAGAGGGTGGTGCTGAAGATAACACACATTGGAAAGACATAATTATATTAAAATATGGTACTGAAGAGGGTGGTTGGTTCTCTCAAGACCCCGGAAGGACCTATGGTGTTGGCCTGTGGAAAGGGATTAGAAAAGAGGCTGCCCATATGAGAGCTAACAGTGATTTTCTAGTTGGGGATGGAAAAAGAGTTAGATTTTGGGAGGATGCTCGGTGAGGCCAAAATCCTTTGTTTATCACTTTCCCGGCTATCTATTCCCCAGCCAATTCTAAAGGGGCTAAGGTGGCTGAAGTTTGGGATTCTTTGGGAGAGGGTGGAGGTTGGAACCCAAGATTTGGAAGAGGTTTCAATAATTGGGAGCTGGACATGGTTCAAGACTTGTTGCTTTCTGATCCACAATAAGAAAATTGCCCCATTGTAGAGGAAAGGTGGTTTTGGGTTTGAAGTACACAAATGGAACTTTCTCTCGATAAAATCTGTTTTTGACCTCTTGGAAGGAGAAAGTTGCTTTGCCCTTCAAGGGTTTTGCGGAACTCGGGTGACCCTTCAAAAGTGAGGGTTTTTGCTTGGGAAGTGCGGTGGGACAAAGTCTTTGGCTCATGAACCCGGCTAAAGAGGGAGGAGGTTTTCTAAAGCTAAGCCGATCCACTTTGTGGAGAGGCGAAGGGGATGCGCATACCTCTAAATACCTTTGCTCCAGTTTTGGGTATGGAAGTGGCACCAACCTTACAGTCGTGTGCGAGACATTGCTTGGGCACACCTGCCAGCTATCGTTGCTAAAAGGGTTGGAAAGCTGCTCTTACATGGCTTGACAGAAAAATCTAGTTGGCAGCTCTGTTGTGTTGTCGGGCAATTTGGGAGGAGAGAACTAAATTGTTTTTTTTGGTGAGGGGAGTTCCCCCTCCCTTCCTAGCAGAAGAATTCTTGTGATAACCATTTGGTCTTAGGCTAACATAAGTTTTTGAAGCAAGATTTTTTGTATATTAGGGATTGTCTTTTCTTGGGGTGGATTTTTGGGGCTGTTAGTTTGTTTGCCCTTCTCTCTTTGTTGGTCTCTGGATCCCTTTTGTATATTCTCTATATACTTTTGAGATCCAGGTGGCTCTCTTTTATGTTAAATGGATTGTTTTGCCCTTGCCTATCAAAAAAAAAACCTTCCTAGCCCAAAGAGAAAGAGAGCAGTAGAATGATCAATGAGTTTTGGGAGCTTGATCCGTTTATTTCAATTGACAGGTGTCCAATGATCCCTCTAATTCTAAATGGTCCAAAATAAGCACAAAAGTAGCAACCATCTGCACCTTCCTACATTTTCTACCACAAAGGTCCCAAGCCAACTTGATAGTCTTTAGAGCTACAATATCCTCATTGTAGCATAATAAAGAAGGGCAACATCAGTTGACTCCTCCTTAACTTTACAAAGATCACATTTTTTGATAAGTAAATTGGAATAAATTGATTAAGGAAAATGCCAAAAACAGCACCCCCATGAATACATACACCAAAATCCATCCATGTTGTTTTTAACTGATCCAAAGTCAAAGTTTCCCCCACAAATGCATCCTTAGCAATCTTACTTTTGTCAGCCTCAATGAGTTGCAAAACAAAGTATGCGTAACATGCCTACAAGATATGATGTCAATATGGATGCAATGCAACATATGAAGACTCATAATGCAAATATCTGTGCCATAATGATTGTAATATCAAATTACATAACATATGAATATGAGAATAAAAATCAGGAGCAGATTTCCAATTTCCACAGAAGGAGCTTAGGTAGCTTACTTACAGAGACATTGTCAAGGGTGTGCTTCAACAAAGGAAATGTGGATTTATCAGAGAAGACTCTTGGCACAAATTTGTTGATGCTGGAACGATTTCGGCAATGGTTAAGGAAACAGGAGATGCACTTATGTTGTTTTGATAAAGGTGCTTCAATCACCTGCTCTTTAGAAGTATAATGACTCCAACAGCTACTCTTTTTCTTCAAAGATCTTGATCCTCCATTTCCAACTTCACATGGCCACCTTTGGTGAAAAAGAATCCCAAAATAAAAGAAAATCAAAGTAAAAAAAAAGAGGTTCTGAATAAATTAGTTTTAAAAAAAATATACTCTAGAAATGCTTAGCATTTCTAAGACCATAATGAGGTCGGACAAAAACTCATGAATAAGATAAAACAAAACTTCTTCTTTGTTTCTTTTTTTTTTTCTTTTTTTTTTTGATAATTAAGATAAAACAACACTTGTAACATTTTATCTAATAGGGTTTATTCAGATATTATTCTTAGGGTTGAAGCTTGTAATATTCACTGATACAAAGAAGAAAGCTTTCAGTTAGACAACACTTGAAATGTTAAACCAAAATAGAATGATTAATTCACATTTTTTCCATAGGCTGAATCTTGTAAGATGTCACTGATACATGGAACAGAAGGCGTCAGGAAATGGCTCAGATAGAAACTAGAAATCAGAACACTTGGACAGCAAAAAAAATCGAAGTTCGGATGAGAGTACAAATGGGGAAGAAAGGTGGGATTATGGACCCATTTGAGTTGAGAGAATGAAGCACATCCATCCACAAATGCATTTACCTAAATGCTAAAACAACCATATACATAAATACATACAGAACCGATTGTTGATCATTGCTTGGAAACTAATTAACAGAGTTTGAAGGGACAAATCCATAATTTTCAGTCCATGATTTCCAAACCGACGCCATTAAATAAAATTGAAGCAATGAAGCTCTAAAGCATCAGCCTAAGTTATTTAATATTTCCTAAATGCGATGGGATGAATAACCAACACTTGCATGTATAATTGCAAATTTCCAAAAGGAGAAAGCCTCTTGTTAGTTACTGACAGGGTTTCCAGTGCAAAAGAAAATCGAATTAAAGCGAAAATTTGATTAAAAAAAACTGATAGCAAATTAAAAGAAAACCCCTAAAACAAAAAAAGAAGAAGAAGAAATTACCGAGTTTGGGAAGAAAGGATGGATTGAAAAGTGGTGGAAGTAGGGCAAGTGAAGGAACTTGAAGAAGGAGAAGGGCGAAGGGCGATGAGATTGGAGCTACGTGAAGGTGTCCTCCGGTGAGAATCTTCTCTGAAACTGGACCATCGGATTTGAGGATGAACGACAGCCACGCAACCGACCACAGACGCCGAGCCCGCCATTCAAACGCCTCTCTCCTCCCCGGTTCTCTCCTCGCCGCCTTCCCCCTTTCAATCTCTTCGTCTTCTTGATTCTCGATTTTTTATTTTTTATTCTTTATTTTTATTTTTATTTTTATTTTTCTTGTCCAAAAAGAAAATCCCCTCGTTTCTGTTATCGCAAGAACAATGCCTTTGAAGTTAAGAACAAATGAAATGAATAAATCCTGAGTGGTGCCAGATCCAACCACGTTGCCACGTCACGACAGCCGATCTTCATATATCTTTTCTATATTCAATTTTTTATTCATATCCTGGATTTCGGTTCCAAACTTCTAATCCCTTTATTTTTTTTCTATTCAGTAACATTTAAGATTATTTATACTTCAAAAAAAAAAATACATATAAGATTATTTATTAGTGTTGTATAAAAAAAAAAAGGTTATTTACTAGTGTTAAAGTTATATTTTTTAAATTCTCCGACCATAATAGAGTGAAATAAAATCCCATTAAACTTAAAATTTTGTTTTTGAATTTAGTTGATTAATGACGTAATGAAATTAATTTTTTTGCAAAAAAGACTACTCATAAATTAAAAACAAAAAAACTCATTTGTGAGTCTACTCTCTTGAATAAGTTTTGAAGTTTTTTATTTTTATTTTTCTCCTATTGACTTTGTTTGAATAACATTTTAGTTATAACGTAATAAAGAATTTTGATTGAGATTCCAAACCGAAATACCTCTAAGGAATAAGAAAGTTTATCAATTTCTTTTAAATAAATAAGTTATCAATATTAGAGACTATAATTTAAGGTACAAAGATATTTTATAGGTGTCGGCGGCGGGCCGATCGCGATCTGTCGTCTTTTCGTCATCTTTGTGACGTCACAGCGCAGAGTGCGTTGACAATACGATATCCGATAAATTCGTGTGAATCTCAGATATGCAATCTGCGCGTTGTTGTATCCCCGTTTATCGAATCGTATTTTCGTAAAAACCGGACCAGTCTCGTTTGTTCGAAGAGTTTTACCTTATATCTGATCACGTATATGATATATTCGTGAAGCTCGTCGAGATGCCAGCCGAAGTACTTGATGCTGCAGGATCGTTACGTTGCGTATCGCGATATACAGTATATCATGATATTTCATAGAGTTTATTATGACGCTTCTTATATGGCATATATTAAGCGGTTTGTTATAATATAGTTTACAAAAAATATTTATCAAAGTAAAGCATCTATCTTCCTTCAAAATCATAGCCTCGAAGGGCGTCGTCACTCCGAGTGTACCGCTGCTTTGAAATATGGTGATGCCGCCAGGGGTGATCGTGCACAGTAGAAAATAATAATTCCTACAGAGCTCTTGCAAGATGCGCCATAAGATGTCATTCCAGGCATTCAGATAAGCATCGCATTCTTCACCAAAATGTTTATATCTTGCATGCCATGAGAATGTGACTCACACTTTATCTGCGTGTCGATCGCCGCGCTCTCTGGCGCATGCATTGCCAAGTGTGAAGCGTAGTTATGTTGTCGATGGCCGTTTTAAAACAAAAGTTTTTGTTTTATAAATCAAAATTCGTGGATGACTCCGATATTCAATTGTTTAAGTCGGTGTGTTTTTGGCTGGGTGGCAATTTTTGGGGTCGCCTCTCGGGTTTACTTGCCTTGCCGAACACTTTTGCAAACTTTCATCCTCCTTCTTGTACGACATATATTTTCATTTCCTTTAACTTTATCTGTAGTAAGACTCGTTTTGGACGTTGTCCCATTTCACAGGAAACCCACCGTGAGCGCTAAACACAATGTCGATCTACACCATACACTCACACCCATGTCGTACGATGTCTTATGCATAAATGCAACGCCCAATGTCATTGCATGTACCTCATGCTACAGCATGCACTGGATGTCATTACAGCACGATTCAAGATCGTATTTAAATGAGTATGTGGATAATCATATTTAATACATATATTTACATCAATTCAATTCAATATGTTTATCACCTGTATTTCCACATGCTTATACAATCAACATATGATTCATTCTTTAGCGAACTCTGAAGCATACATCACACAAAAGTATCAATCATATCTGCAAAGATAACTTGGTATCATTTACCGGTGCGTCATAAACAATGACCCGCGACAATCTACCGCATTTATTTGAAAGAAGCGAGGGAAACACCCAAGCGTGAGAGCCGATGTCGATTCCGTGGCATAATAGATTTAGATTATGAATTAAAGAAGATTTTCATATAGTCTGGGAATGCGCAGAGTAAATTGAGTTGAGAAGGGTTATGAAGTCGTCCAGAAGTGTTTCAGCGATTTACGCGTGGTGTCTTGAAAATTTTTCGGACCCAAAACCAAGCACTACACCCGCGACCCTTTGCTGACGACCCACCAAGCCACAAACAATTTTGGTTCAGTCCCAAGACTGATCATCCATGGCTACAGGTAGGTTGGATGCCTAGCTACGCCTAATCGTAACTAAGGCTACACATGGGTAGCCAAGAGGTCCAGAACTTCTGTCTCGAAATACTGGATTCGGTCCTTAACCATCAATAAACACATTCTTAAGATTAGTGCTAAACCAAAATGACCCTTACATGACCACTAGTCAAGAAATAACCAGTGTAGGAGAAACTCTTACCTTTTGAAACTTCGACAAAAAATTTGGATTTCGGTACCCACGCGTAGCCCTTATCGCATGGACCAACTGTGTCTCTTGCTTCGACCAGTTTCGATCTCCGATTAGCCGGAGATCATGAATTGAAGTGTTGTTTTTTTTTTTTTTTTCTTTCTCCTCTCCTCCAGGCATGGCTCTTCCCCCTTTTCTTTTCTTTTTTTTCCTCATTTTCTTTCCTTTATTCCTTTGCTTTTCCTTTTATTTTCTTCTTTCCTTTCTTTATTTATTTTTCCCTTTTTTCTTCTTTCCTTTATTTATTTTTTTACCCACATGATATTTTGGTTAGCTTGACTCCGAGAAGTTTATCCTCTTTATCTTCTACCGTAGGTATGTGTCTTCGCGTGTTATATGTGTGTAGTGTCGTAAAATATGAACCATGTGCCATGTGCCATGTGTCACATGGACACATCACTCGGTGGCACCTTCCACACCACATGGCTCTCGTGTCATGTGTCATTCTCTGTAGTGTAGTATTTGCGGCCCCACTGAATCATGTCGTGTAGCGCAGCCGTATGTCACATGACACATGATGCCTCGGCATTGAAATTAAGGCGATCTGCGTAATTTAAAGAAATTCAACTAGGTAACTATATTTCACGAGAAAAATTCAATGATGAAGTCCATTTCGTCATCCGAGATTTAGAAAAATTTCAGATTTTCCACCTGTACTATAGCGGCAAATTACCGTTTTACCATTTTTCAGAAAAATTGAATTTTTTCCGGATTTTACATTCTCCCCGCGAGGAATTTAGATCCCACACGGGGGATTCACACACCGTAACACCCTTTCGCGATCAACGTGCATATGCTATAGAATCGAACAATGCTCTTGCCCATAGGCGCTAGAGTATAAACATACTCTGAATAATCGACTGATCTGCCGGTTCAGTATGAGGTGAAATGGCGTAGACATGCCCCTGGGCCCCCAAAGTCCCGACCTATGAGCCTTGTACCCGACCTCGACCCATGCCTTGGCCTCTACAGTACGATGCGAGTAATGCGGGTGCATGTGCGCACCTGGGGCCCGATCGCGATTCCCTTGGCGTGAGGGTAGAAGAGCGTGTCTTTGCATGTCCCACTTGATGATTGGGGCGAGGTGTCATACCACAGGATCCGTATGCGTGGTGATCGTCTCATGTGTCCGGTAGTGGCGGGTGATAGCGTGTCGGTGGCCAGTGTTATCTGATTTAGATCTTGACGGCGCGGCGCTGCAGCTTCCACGACCTGTGCACGATCTCGTGCTTCCCCGAGCTAGAAGAAGATTGATTCTCCCTCTTCTACTCACTAGCACCCGCATCACGGATGCTCCATGCGTCATCAATCTCTATCTTCTTGGCCATAGATATCATGAACATAGAGTCCATATCTTGTAGGACAACTTCAGACCATCCTCGAATTTCCTCACTTTGGCTATGTCGTTGGCCACATAGTCATTAGCAAAATGGGCTAACTAGGTGAACTTATCCACGTACTCTAACATTGTCATCGTTCCTTGCTTTACCTCTAAATTTGCAGACGCTGCATGTCCCATGATTCTTCCAGAAAATATTTTACCACGTGAAGAGCTGCGTGGAACTACTGCTCATGTCATTAACTATACATGTCCCTCGAGGCCTTTGCAATCCGCCATACTTGGGATTCACCCTCAAATTTGCAGATAAAGGCTGGCTTATGCATCTAGTGGCATCGGAGATGATCTCCATAAACTTTGAGATCCTTTTCCTTGCCTAACTAGTAGTACATGTGCCAACTACTAATAGACCTCACATCCTGAACTAATCAGTTCATTCATTTTCCGAACCCCTAAGGTTATGTTCTCTAACCCTAGTGTTTTTCTTTTTCCATATACATTTTACCATGCATATAATTCACACAATATGTAACACACATTATGTAACACAATCACATAGTGATTCACGAATCTTAATGAATACTTTGTCTGGTATGACGCTAATATCCCGAGACCGTCGTCATACTAGACATTCATAACCTAAGCTCTATACTATAACCGCATGTCCTATTCTATACATTTTACCATGCATATAATTCACACAATATGTAACACACATTATGTAACACAATCACATAGCGATTCACAAGAATGCACAATGAATACTTTGATACCAAGCTATGACGCTGATATCAGACATCGTGCCCTAGACATTCATAACCTAAGCTCTATACTATAACCACATGTCTAAACCCACCATGGCACAGTGCACA
The DNA here is from genome assembly GCA_016808115.1 of Tetrastigma voinierianum. NCBI lineage: Eukaryota > Viridiplantae > Streptophyta > Magnoliopsida > Vitales > Vitaceae > Tetrastigma > Tetrastigma voinierianum. The sequence goes on along the minus strand of JAEQBH010001414.1, from coordinate 513,906 downwards.
TTATCGCAGAAAAGCTCACGATGCAAGTTGTGACGCTGAAAACCCGGTCCATTTGACAACCAAGCGGGTCACGTGGATCTCGGGTAACCCGATACTAAACTGTTGCGTCCCATTTATCGGGATCCATATTTTCACAAAAATCGGGCAAAGTCTCATTTATTCGAGGAGCTCTCGCCCAATATCTGGCATGTATAGCAATATATGAACGTCCAAGGTCTCAACGAATGTGTGACCACCACAGTGTCCATTTGTCCATATCCACAATATACAACTATAACATAATAGTTCATAAGAGTTTATTACAACACTCTTATACAAAACATATATTAAAACTAACTAGTTCTAATATAGTTTACAAAATATTTATCAAAGCCACATCTTGGCTTCCTTCAAAATCACGGCCTCAAAGGAGCGTTGTCCTCCGGTGTACCACCTACACCTGAAATATGGTCCCATGACAAGGTAAGCAATGTCCAGTAGAGAGAATAATTCCCATGAGGCTACTCATATAAGTCTTGAATACAATGCCATTTCATACATTCGGTAAAACATACACATTCCTCTTTCAAATGCACATACCCACGTCGATGAGAATGTGACTCACCACGTCACCATTAATCAGTCCTCATCGACTTCCTCACATATGCATATGCAGCGTGAAAACCATCATTTATGTTCCATCCATTTTCCCCAAAAACAAAAGCTTTTGTTTTATAAATCCAAAAATCGGACAAACTCAGATATTCAATTGTTTTTGCAAGTCCGAGTGTGTTTTTGTGGGTAACAAATTTACGGGGTCTCATAGGAGGGCTTTGCCGCGCCTTCGACACTTTCATCATTTGATACGTATATCTGGCAAGAGAATCTGGTTTTTCACCCCGATGAAGGGTATCTATCCCTCATATTATACAAAATACGTATTTTTCATTTTCCTTTTCTTTTATGCAGCGAAGTGAAACTCATTTTGGACATTGTCTACCATTTCTGAGCCAGCATTGAGCGCGAACCACGATGTCGGCACTCACATGCTCGCTACCCATGTCATGCGATGTCCCATGCATAAATACAATGCAATGTCATTGCATGTATCTCATGTTACATGCACAATGAATGCCACGTGCAACAATTCAATATCATACTTCATGTCAAGTATCATGGATAATCATATTTAGTACATATAATTACATCCATTCAATTCAATATGTAACGTCATGAAAATCTGTGTGAGTTTATAACGTATTTCGAGGTGAAAATAAATTAAATTATATTTTTCTAGCGTTTAAATGGCTAAAAATGAAAAATTATAAAAACTAAAAAATTTCTGAGAGCGAATAAATTTGGTAAAAATGTCAAATGAAGACTTAAGGGTCATAAATGAGTAATGTAAGTACCAAAGTATAAATGAGATGAAATGAAAAGGAAATGAAAGTGAAATGAAGCTTTAAAATGAAAAAAAAAATGATGAATTAATGTGTAGCCAAACATGGCCTTAGTCATGTAATAGACAAAAAACCAAATTTTGGTCTTTAAATGTCATAACCCACATTTTAGGCAAAGGGGAGAGGAGAGCTAGGACACACTATAGTTGAGGAAGAAAATAAGAACTTGGTGATTTTCCTCCATAGGATCAATGATTTAGGTGATCAAAAAGATAAATAAGAAGAAAGAAGAAAGAAGAATACTGAAAGAGATTTGAGTAAGTAAACCAAATCCTAACTTTTTTTTTTTTTGTGTTTGGGTTGGAGAAAACCCTAAATTTGAATAAAAGTGTTTTTATTGGTTTCTCTAAGTTGTTTTTGGTTGTCTGATTGGTTGTGGTCCTCAAACGATAAATTTTTGTATAAAGGAAATGTTGGGTTTTTAGGGGAGATGTTGTCAAAATTTTCCCAAAACCCATGTTCTTGTTTTGGCCATAACTTAACAATCACTAATCCGAATTGATTGATTCAAATTTATGGATAACTGGATTTATAGGAGAACAAATCTTCTTGAAATAAGTATATTCAAATTTGGACCCTATTGGACCTAGAAATTCATCAAAAGTGAGGCTTTGTTTTCGAGTCAATTATGGTTCAATTCTGATACAGTTTTGGTGTTTGGAGCAATTTCGGTATTTAGGCAATAACTTGGCCATCACTCATCCAGAATTAGGTGATTAATTGAATAAACTAAACCACAGAGACAAATCTCACGAAATAAGTGTATCAAATTTAAGACCCCATTGAACCCCGGAAAATTCGTCAAAGTAAAGGCTCTATTTTGGTCGAATTATGACCTCACGATTTGGTGTTTAGGTAGTTTGATTATTTAGGCCATAACTTGGCCATCACTCATCTGAATTGAGTAATTCAAATTTCTGGGTAAATTATACATCTAGGAGAACAAATGTCCCTAAAATAAGTGTATCTAATATTAGACCCCATTGAACCCAGAAAATTCGTCAAAATGAGACATATCAATGCCTTAAAAGAATGATAAGAATGTCTAAGGATGAAGAAATGAAAAATAGAAGAACCGATGTCACAGAAGGAATTAAATTATAAATAAGACCTAAATAGAAACCTCATATCTCTGTAATATATGATTGTCATTTGTAGTGGATTGAGGGCAGCGAGGAAAAACCCGAGTTGAGGTCGAGATTACGAGGTTAGGAATTGAAGGGCGACAATGCTTTGTAGTTTGTTCACTTCTCTCCCCAATTTCAAAGTGTTTGAATGATTATAAAATGATTTGAATTGCTGAAATGATTTATACAAAAAAACATATTGATTTGTTTTAATTGATTTGAGGCAATTGATTGTGAAATAATTTGCGTATGAAAAATTGCATGAGTATTGAAAATGAATTGTTTGTATAAATGTACATACTATATTATATTTTCCTATGAATGATTTGAATGTCCTTAATAGAATGTTAACCGTTAAATTCGAGTTGAGAATATATTGGTATACCAATAAGGGTCAAATTAAGCGATCTTTATGACAGATGTAATGATGTGTCACTCCGTCCGTGGCGTGGAGACGATTATTAGTAGTATTCGCGAATTAATTTTTAATAACGATCGTGACCTAAACGAGAGGTAGCATTTGTATTATAAAACAAATTTTTTTATGCAGGCGCAACGACCCAGGGTGGGACACGTTGTTGATAAACCAAGAACACACTACAAATTTGCGACGTTATCACGAGGACTATTGTCTAGTCCGGCGGCGTATGTAAAACTTGTTGATAGACCGAAGACGCATCTAATTCTGACGTTATCGCAGGACTATTGTGTCAGTCCCGACAGCGGCGCCGCTAAAACTGTTGCGTGAGACCAAATGACATTTGCATCAGTTTATAACAAAATTAACAAGGACTATTATCTATTCCGGGCAATCTTGCCATAAACTTGTTGACATTATACTATATAAACCAAAAATCTCCTAGAGTAAATCCTTTTCAAAGTTTGGTGGCAGTACGATATTACGCAAGTGGTCGACAAGTAATAAAATGGATTTAAGTCCGGATATCGATCGAGAGATCTCCGAGGAATTTTAAATCTAAGCCTGCATTTACTCAATTTCCATACTATTTGGACCCTTCAAAGTAGTAAGATCCGGCATTAAGGTCTTTGGAAAATTAAGCGAACAATGGGAAATAAGCTGAAATGAGCGATAAGCTTGAATATAAAGGAATAAAGAATAAATTAATAATAAGGAAAGCGAATAGAAATTGAACCGTATCGTTTAGAAGACGCGTGCAAGATCGATGCTATTGTGAAGTATCGATTCACATTGTCAACTTGTAAATTTTGCTTGTGAACCAGATTTCAAAATATGTCAGGAATTAATGGTTGGTGGATCTCTCCGCCCACTTCATTTAAATTATAATTTTTGACTGATTCTGCCGAATACGGGGAATTAGATAACTACTTTTATGAGGACTTCCTAGTGCAGGTATTTTCTTGCAATACTTCATACCCATTTTATGGACTGTACACCTTATAGTTGCTCGGTCGAGCAAGGATATACAACTTCGAGGTTACTCTTCTTCCAAATTAAAATAGATCACCCTCTCCTTGATTAGATCTCGGCTAACACGGGATTGGCTACACTATTAGAATTGAGGTGAACTCCTACTTGCTTGTTTAAATTGATAACTCATTCAAGTGGATTCTTGATTTAGTGAGAAGAGGATTTATCAGTAAACTCACAAAGCTCATTAGATCTCTAATAGCGAGGTTAATATACCTTGAAATATTCATAACTCAGGAATTTGTCATCTCTGTGTCACTTTCAGAGGACCTCCTTGAAATCGAGCAATGAAACACTTCTTATGCGAATTATAAGAAAATGATATTCAGATCCAAAACTTTAAACCATAGCAGAAAGTAAATTCATAAGCGAAATTAGCAATTTCTTGAAATAACACAAGGAAAGATAATTACACAATAGCATTCTCTTAATGAAAGCATTTGGGTTCCTCGATTCTTGAATTACCTTCTGGCGTTCTACATTCATCAGAACAACTGCGTTCGAAATTTGGATAAGCGAATTCGAGGGTATGCGAACTTCAACATTCAGGTGGTAATTTAGAAAGAGAATTAGTGCACGTCGACTTTGGCTAACTGATAACAACCCATTCGAGGAAAATAAAAAGAAATGCAGAGCGATCAAATCTAATAATCTAATCTATCCATATTGAAGAAAATAAAAGAAAAGGAAAGAAAAAGAAAACTAAAAATAAAATAAAAGAAAATGAGCCTTGACTATCGGTTCTCGTGCGTGGCGTGACTATTCTCCTCTTACGGATAGTACATTGTATTTATAGGGTTTTCCAATTGGGCCACCAATTCGATGCGAGTCTTTGTAGTTCCAAAGTTAGTTGGCCCGTGTTACCGTTCAGTCGCGACCTCAATTCCTTGTCGGCGACATTATCCCATCAGCGACCTCGATCTCGTATCGCGACCTCCAGCGCCTCTTGTCTGTCTGATGTTGAGCGATCATTGTGATGTCGCGGCGTCATTTATCTTGTCCACGACATCGGCTTACTTGTCTGCGGGTTTCACATGTTGCTCGATGTCAGCGTCATTCTCTTGTAGTGACATCGACTAAATGAAATGCATCTTTCAAAATGATTCTTACGATGTCGCGATCTCGATCTCTTATTAGCGACATCTCTTTATTTCTTTTCGACACCATGCGAAGGTTCACGATGTCCGCGACATCGATCTCATGTCGCGACCTCGACTTCGTTCTCTGGAGCCTTCAGCCCGGTTTGCTTTCTTGGTGTCAGCGACCTGATCTCGTCGACCTCATTTCATATGTCTTCTGCGACATTCAACTTGTCTTGGATGTAGCGACATCAATCTCTAGTCGTGACATCTTCAAAGGATATGCGGGTTTAAGCGGTTTATAAGCGATGTCGCGACATCGATATGTTATCGCGACATTAAGCGATCTTGCATGCTTGATCTTGTCGCCACTTGTATCTTTCCTTTGATTGCTCTTGTTGTCGCGACATCAACTTCTTGTCGCGACATCACTTCATGCCTCCACAAGTCTCAACTGTTCGTTCCTGATGTCGCGACATCAATATCTTGTCGCGACTTCACTTCATGACTCTGCAGCTTTGAACTGTGGTTCCTGATGTCACGACTTCGATCTCATGTCGCGACCTCAGCTCGCTTCTTTACAGATTTCTCATGAGCAGTCTCATGTTGCGACCTCGATATCTTATCATCCATGTCGCGACCTGCATCAGATTTCTTGATTTCGATGTCGCGACCTTCATGGTAATTTATGTAAACCCAAAATTACAATAAGTTAGCCCGATTGCTTTCATTTACGCCACGCTATTTTGCATTTTACTCACTTGATTCTTTGCATTTTCCAGCTGCATTTCTTGCTTTTCTTTTATCTTCGCACAAATAACGAATTGGTGAGTTTCTTCATATTTCTGCATATTAATTATTCTTTTATAGATGAAAATCAAACAGAAAAATGAATTTAAAATAGATGACTTTTAAGCTCATCAAACTCCCCGAACTTAAAATTTGCTTGTTCTCAAGCGAAAAAGAAAAATTGTTGTCCCCGAACAAAATAAAAGAAAAAATTTTAAGGACATTTTTCTACGATTTGTTACGGTGTCATTGATTTAATTGCAACATGAGCATGCATAATTTTACATTCATCTGGCTTAAGTCGAGTTCAAGGTTACAGTCTTTGCTCTTTATACTATGCAAAACTAAAGCATTGAAATTGTTTTACAAACAACATATTCATTGGATCTACATTGAATAATAGATTATTTTCCTTTCTCATTTTCATCACTAGGTCATTTAACTCCACAAGTCTTTCACAATTTTGATTGTTTCTATTCTTCCAAATTTCATAGGCTTGTTTTCATATTGATCTCCACTAATGGATGATTTCCAACCTTGAATCAATCAGGTATTTTGGGCTTTTATTGTTAGGCCTGGGTAATGGGTAGGATGGAAGGAATTTTTAGGTGAAGATTACCCTGAACCTCTTCTCTCCCTGCTTGCCTGCTTTCTTGTAGTTTCTATACTAAGCTCCTAAACTTCATGTTTGGGACATCTCTTTAATTTCTTCAATTAGGCTGTATACCCCATATTTCTACATGTAATTCCCTTTGGGGAAACTTCTTGTTTATCGACATTCGGAGATAGTGCAATGTTTTAACTTTTTAGGCTTTCTAGCACTCTTAGAACTTTGGGTTATTAGCTCCCATACCGAGATGGCATTTAAACTAGGTGTTGAAACACCCACAGAACTTAATCGTTCAAGAGAGTTAGGCCAGATGAAACATCCTATAAACTTTCTTTTCCTATTGCATTTTCTACTCTTGTCTTTTTCTTTTCATTCCCTTTTTGAGTTCTCGAAAATATACTCCCGAGCTTCATTTCTTTCTTTCTCTTTGAATTCTGGGTAATCATAGGTTCTTTCTTGAAGGATTGATGTCTTAGGATAGGTTGGGAGTTTCCATTGGTCTATTTTTTTGAAAAATAGGCTTGTTGGCTCAATTCTGAACTTCACGTATATCATGGCACTATGAATAGGGATAAATTTAGAATGGCTCAGTAATCCCGAGATAGCTGCATCATCTCTTGTCAGCTGTATCACCTAAGATTTCGCCTCGACCAATAATCTAACAAATTCTAGAATTTGGGTTTGAACAATGTGTGACTAACCATAGGGAGTACCTTGACTTCATTTGTTGATGAGTATTTAAATTAATTGATATTCAGGTTCTTGACTTATTGTTCATACCGCGAGCACAAAAAATAGTTTTTTGTTCCTTCTATTGTATTACCCCTCGGTCTAGACTTATTCGCTAGACTTAGTAACTTTTTGCACCTTGTGTTTCAATCATTGTATTCATTTGGCGTATTCTCTACATTGATCATTCTGTTCAGCTGCTTCCATTAATTAAATAAATTACTGACATTTTTTATTATGAGGCTAATTTCTACTTTAATTTCTAATCATTCAATACGAACAACACAATCATGGAATCAAAACAAATTCAAATTAGCACCTGACAATTCTATTTAAATTTCTCATTTGTGCGATTCAAAATTCGTGATTGGATCTGGTATAGGAGAAGGATGGTAATGAAAGTTAGGCGGGGAGAAGATGCATTTTTCTTTTGAAATAACCGGGGGCAAAAGTGCCCAGGGGATCTAGGTGTGTACCTAAATGGGGTACAGAGATTCGGGAATTTCATTTCTCTTCTTTCCTTTTCTCTTCTTGGTTTCCCTTTCCACTTGTTAACGATAAATCTCATTATTAGAGAGGTCGACTTTTTTGTTCGACTCATCTGTCTCTTTCCCAGACCATTCATTGTATTTCTCCATTTCGGTCATAACTAAGAATTTTGAGAGGTTATTGTTAATCGAATCAAATTTCTAGCCATTCTTTTTGTCTATAGGATACGTATCTTTTACCTTCTTGTCTACATCATCGATTTCTTCTCGAAATCCTTTTGTAGAGACTTGTATAAAAGCAGATCCTTTGACTTGCTCCCCCAGGGTGATTCCTGCATCTCTTTTCTTTATCGAGTTAAGAGTTGAGAATCACGCTCAAAGCTGGGTTTGTTATAAAAGCTTCATGGCTGAGTTTGAGTTTACGCAGCGGTGTGATCTCTTTCGCCGTTTCTTTCAAACTCTTCCCACCTGGCATGAAATTTTCCATCTGTTCCTCTTTTCTATTCAACTCTTCTCTCCACTGCTGTTCTCTTTGCTGTAGCTCCACTTCATGCTCCTTTTCTTTTCTATTTGGCTCTCTCCCTTTGTTGGTCTCCTTTTCAATTCTTTCTCCATAAATGCTTTCTACAAATTCTTTGTTTGTAGTTTCCGTCCTTCTCTCTTTCATACATTCTCTTATACAAGGCATTGAGAGCTTCAGTCTGGCTGTGCTCTTGGCCTCCCCCTTGAGCTTTCTCCGGGTTGGAAGTTTCGTGCGCACGGAGGAGGCGTAGGGGGTGGAGTAGTCTGTCAATTTTGCCTTGTCTGCCTGCATTGTCTGCGAACATGTAGTCATTGTTGTCAGGTGAGTTTTCTAGGTGCTCTGCTCCTTGATCATCAACCCTCTGAGTTTCCTTTTCTGGTTCTTCAGTTTGGGCTTCATCTCTGTTCTCTACCAGCACTCCCTTTTTTCAGGTTTCTTGGTCCCTTGCTAACTCCTGTCAGAAGGAGTGGTGAAGCTCTGGGTATAACTGTGACTCCCAAATTCCTTTGACCCCGGCCTTGGCCTGAGCGGTGATTGTTCTTTGGTGAAATAAGACCTCTTTATTTCCCTTCATGATATCTCATGATAGAATTCTCTATGATAACTCTATATTGATCTTGTACCTTTGAGTATGGCGTCAAACTAACCTGACTTCTTGTTCTCTCACTTTGTGCGCCATGTTTTGTTAGGACGAACGAAGCGAAAAATAAAACCATACCTTAGCCTCTTCAGTAAGGCTTCCTCTGTTCACTATTCTTGGCCTTCCTTCTTCTTGGTTCAACTACACTTTACCGTTAGTGAGCTTCTTGGCAATCTTTCCAAACTCTGGTTTTTCCAACAGTTTCTTGAATTTGGAACCATGTTTGTAGGCTGTCGCCTGCAGGCCTCGTTGATGGCCTTGGCCCGTATGAGACCAGACTCCTCTAACAAAGCGCTCCCATCCTTCCTTCCCTACCATATTTGAATAAAACTCTTTTACAGTCTTGCCTCACCACTGATTTTGAATTGTGCGCGAGACTCTCCATCCTCTGTTCGATCATCTCCTTGAAAGAATGCTTGAGGTTTGAATCTCCTCTCACTTAATAAACCCCTTGTTAGCATAATACTTCTTCCCACTTGGGAATCTCGGCAAATGCAGACGGAAATCTTCTACTTCTTCTTCTTCTCTCCTCTTTTTCCCTTTCCCTTTTCTGCTCTTTTTTGAGAGTTCACAAGACTTAAGGTGTTTACGATGGCACCTCTCTTGCTTGTTCTTCTGAAGCGAATCTCATCTAGCTGTTCTTCTTGAGTTTCTTCTTCTTCACGATTGTCATGATCCCTCGCCAGTCGTCTAGGTTAGGGACCAGGGGTGGGAATTTCAGCCGTGGAAACAAGAAAGAAGCTTTTTCGAAGGTTTGGGTTGCTAGGGTTTTCGGGGGTTGAGATTCAGAAGGAAGACGAAGGTGAATGGTTGTAATAGTTAGGTAGATGAAAGTTTCAACGATTCGCGATTCAATCAATGTTTATTGGCGAGATTAATGCTTCAATTAAAACATATGAAGCTTCCAATTCCGCCTCTTTTATTTGAGATCATTAAATTTAGGGCTTTTTTGAAGTGAGTAGTTGGCACATGTCGCACTGTGGCCGCGACACATAAGATGTTCTTGGCTTGATACAAGGTTTCTAGGAATTGTTTGATGTGGCGACATCCTTTCCATTTTGAAACTTAATTGTCGCGAATTCTAGTGGTGTCGCGACATATACCTCTTCTTTCAATACGCCCAGTTGCCCTTTAGACGAGTCCACGACATCAATGTTTTGTGTGACATAACTTATGTCGCGACATAACATGCTGTCGACGCCACCCCCAATGCTAACTTCGATGATTTCAAAAACTTTGAATTCTCTTATTGTTCCTAACCTATTTAGACATCTCTTCAAGCATATTTTAAACAAAGATTTAACAATCAATTCAAGTATATATACATAATTGGGTTAGGGAGAAGGTTACGCCCCTTTTTCTCATGTCGCGACTCCTCTGCAAGTTGCTGGAATTATTCCTGTAGTTGCCTTGCTATTCATGTCTTTAAACCTTGCAGAAGATCACTGCAATATTCAAGAAAATTCTAATTAAACTACAATCGATTTCTAAAAATTAAATCTATTCTTCTAAAAACAAATCTGACCTAATTAATGTCAGTTAAAAGAAAAGAAATATTTCAAAATTTAAAATCAAATTTAAATCCTCATGGGTTTGCTTCCCATTAGTTTCCTTTCAGTTTTGGGTCAACCATTTAGACTTATTTGTTGTAGTACTTCTTCTTTTTCCTCAAAGAACCGGTTAGGTTCTTCAATTTCTCTTCCACATTGAAGATAATGCTTTAACCTTTGTCCATTGACCTTGAATTCTTCGCCGATGCGGTCCTGATGTCCTTGCTCCAAATGTAGTACTTGACACCACTTGTATATGGCCCACTCAATTGGATTTAATTTCCCTTTGAAACAACTTAGTCTAAATTAAATAAGCGGAACTGTTCCCTGATACGAGAACTCTTTTCTCCAAGATTCTACGATCATGCCATTTCTTTATTCTTGTCTTTGTATATTCTAGCATTATCATAGGCTTCATTTCGAATTCTTTCCAATTCGGACGGTTGGAGCAATCTCTCTTCCCTTGCGACCTTAAAATCGGTTTAACTTCTTAATGGCCCACATTGCCTTGTATTCTAATTCAAAGAGGTAGATGACATGGTTTGCCAAAAACAACTGCAATATGGGGACATTCAGTAGAGTGCTGTATAGATCCTGTGGCGAGTGCATGTCATCGAGTTTGGAAGACCAATCCTTCTGCTTGAGCTCCATGATCTTTTCAAGTATTCTTTTGATCTCCTGTTGGAAATTTACCTTGTCCATTTAGTGCGGGATGATAGGCTAAACTCGATACGCTTGATCACATACCTACTCATAGGTTTTGCCGATATTTTGTTTTGCAAAATAGGTTCCCCATCAGCAATGATGGTTGCAGGGTTCGAGGCCTACACAAAATATTCTTTGCAAGAAACTCTGGCTTGTGTTAGCATCATTCCTCGGACAAGCCCACTTCCACCCATTTAGGCGTAATCTACTAGCGGTGTGTATAGGTTTCGAATGATGGTGAAAGGTCCCAATAAAATCTATTCCCCGAACATCGAAAATTTGTATCACCATAATACCTTTTAGGGCATTTCAGTACTATGATATTTCAATCCTTTGGCATGATCACACAATCTCACCCTGCACAATCTCTGAAGATAGTGGGCCAATAAAACACGATTGGGTATCTTGTGAAATTTGTTCTTTCTCGAGAAAAATGTCCCAGTATGGTGATGCATGGCATTCATTTAAAATGTTGCCTTGTTCACCTTCGCACCACATCTTCTTATTATCATGTGACACCTCTTGAATAATAGTGGGTCATCGAATATAATATCTGCTTGTCGGTTGAGGTTTCCTCTTACGTTGGTAGGCGAGATTACGAAGGCATTACTCCTGACGGATAATTCACAATATCGACATACCGTGAAGTTGGAAGGAAACTTTAAACAATTATCATCTGGAGTTCTCTGATAGCGAGAGCGTTTTCTTCTTCATCAACTGCTTCTTTCTACTCTTGACAAGTGGTCGGCTATCACATTGTCACATCCCTTTTATCCTTGATTTCCAAAGTCAAACTCTTGTAATGACGCCACCTTATCAATCTTAGCAGCTTCCTTTTCGACATCAAGTATTTGATTCTTTGCATGATCGATGTGAATTACCACATGGGATCTAAAATGTATTGCCTAAATTTTCTGACAAATACTATGGCTAACATCTCCTTTTCGAGTTGTTGAGTAGTTCTTGTGCTTCGATTGAAAGTCTTACTAGCATAGTATATATATTTTGAATACTTTCTCTTTTCTTTGCTGACCACAGCTCCATAGCAAAATCACGGCATCACACATTATTTCAAATCTCTGATCCATTCATTGCGGCCATTATAGGTGCTGTGCCAATTTGAGCTTGATTTCGTCATAAGCATTCTTGCAGGAGTCATCAAAATTGAACCTTTATCTTTTTCCGATGTGCATAGTGGTCTAGCTATTTTTGAAAATCTTTGATAAATCTCACCTTAAATCCGGCATGCCCCGAGAAGCTTCTTACTCCTTTTCTTGTATTAGGTGGGTGCAAGAGTTTTGATAATGGATACTTTGGATTGATCAACTTCTAGTCGATGGCGAAATTTTATGCCCCGAGAACAATTCATACATTACCATAAAATGACATTTTTCCAGGTCGGTGCTAGATTGTTTGTCTTGGCATCTTTGGAGAAATCTTGTTTCGGATTGTTTAAACATTGATCAAAAATTTGGATCATACATAATTGAAGTCATCATGAAATTTCCATCCTTCTTGACCAAATCTGAGAATATGGACATCATACACCTCTGGAATGTAATTTGGAGCATTACGCAGCAGGCATCCTTACGAGGCAAGGTACCATAAGGGCATGTGAATGTGGTCTTCTCTTGATCCTCGGGTGCAATAGCAATCTGATTGTATGCGAATATCCATCCGAGGAACAAAGTGAGGGTGTCACGCTAGCTTTGTCGACATCGATTAATGAAAGGTAAAGGAAATGATCTTTTAAGTTTGTTGTATTGACTTCTGTAATCAATACATACCCTCCATCCACGTGCTATTTCTTGTTGGAATCAATTCGTTTTTCATTTCGATCCACAGTAATCCCCTTTCTTTGGAACCATATGATTTGGAGGCTTACGAGGACTATACGAGATAGCATAGATAAAACCAGCATTTAACGATTTAGTACCTCCTTCACGACTACTTCCTTCATCCTTTGGATTCAGCCTCCTCGGGTGTTACAAGATGGTTTTGAAGTCTCTTCTAGCGAATCTTATGCATGCAAATTGATGGGTGATACCCTTTAGCTCTTGATGGACCCGAGCTAGCGATTCCTTATGCTCCTTAATATTTTCGACAATCTTTGTTCCTCGTCCTCACTTAATGTTTGAAATGATCTTGGTTTTTCTTTATTATTCTAAGTAAGCATACTTTAAATGACATGGCAACTCTTTCAAAACTAGCCCTTTTGCACTTGTTTCTTGATGAATTTCATGCCTTTCAACATTTTCCCCATTATCGTTTCTGTTTTGCTTGAGCTTCAACCACAGGTTTCTATAGAATGGCTATTTGTATGAAATTGGAATAGACCTTCGGTATCGCAGGAATTCATCTCTTTTCACATTGATAAAAGGCGGAGTGTTACAATCATTGTTAACAACAAAGTTGGAAGTATAGACAAAATCAGCTACATTGCATCCTTGTATCTCACGCATGCATATTTTGTATACTTTTGATCAGGTGAATCTGACTTCTTCTCGACCCTCGAGATAAGAACTCCTTTTTTGCATATCAATCGGGCGACTCCGTGCTAGGAATGAGTCTTCCCGATAGCGAGGGTGCCTTGAATCTTCTTCCATGTCGGAATGATGAAGTCTTGGAAAACAAACTTCCGACGGTGACCGGTCGTCTTCAATGACTCCTTCGGGTTTTTACCATCGATCATGCGCCATTTGAAGGAGTAACAGGTTGTGGGAGTAAGCTCCCCGAGCTTAGTTTCTTGGCAACGAGAAAGAGGCATCAAATTGATACTGGCTCCACGAGTCACGGAGAGAAGCTGCGGATTGATTCCTCACAGGCAATACAAGGTGTGAAACTCCACAGGTCCTTCGTCTTTCTTGGTAGTTCTTTTCGATTCACCCTTCTGGTAGTGAGATTCACTATTCATGATACTATTTTCTTTTCTTGCTCATTATGTCCTTCGAAATTTTGCATAGAGTGGCATCACAGTGCCACTTCGATAAGACATCTTGATCTCCCGGCTTAAGAGAACCTTACAGAGTGCTCTTCCATTCTTGACACTGCGGAGTCTTTGTGGAAATTGAAGCTTTGGGCTTTGTCCTTGGTTGTTTCTTCCTCTCTATTCTTTCTTTTTTCATTCTCTAGTTCCTCTTCCCCCTTTACGATCTTTCTCGTCTTTGTTCTTTGTCAAGTCTTTCCTGCTCGTCTCTTAGCTGGCTTCCCACTCTGGCTGACCATGCAGTCTTTGGGTTCTTCCTTGTGTCACTTGGAAGGCGTCTCTGCGGCTTTGTAGGGTTAAAGGGCCCGGTTGCCCTACTTGTGTCTCGAGGTTCTTGGTGCATTGGTGGTGCGAAGAATTTGAGAATTGGTAGTAGTTGTTTTGACTCTGAGCTTTTGCTTTCGTGGAGGTTAATGACTTCTTATTATCCCCCATGAAATCACGACATCTGTTCTTGAGATTGGGCCCTCCTCGACCACAGTATTCATTCTGTACTCATTTAAGTCTTCTTTGCTCTTGGAACCTTGGTGAGCAGCGATACCCTTGTTGAGGAGTTACGTCACCTTGGGCCTTGAGAAGCCTCGCCATCTGTGAGAAGTTCTCATGGTTCACGAGTCTTGGGTGATAATGTCTTTGGAAGGTTAGGATTGGAGTTTGAAATGGTAAGTTCTTGGCTCACCCAAATAATTAACCTCTTCGACATCATAAAGTTCTTGATTACCCTCGGCGTTCCTTGTGCTCCCTTTCAATTGCTCTATTTCATGAGCGGTGTGTCTTTCTTTCTTGCTTGTCGACACATTGCATAATGGCATCAACTTGGCTTCCATGGTTGTCATCTTGCTCCGGCTCAAATCCCCCTTTCCTTTGTTGTTTCCTCTTGAAACTCGGAAAGGAGTTTCATGTATTACATTAGCAGGTCTTGATCGGCTCTGCCTCTTGGCCTTTTCGTTTAGATGCTCCACGGCGCATGAAGCATCAATGATCCCTTTTGATATATCATTCAAAGCATGATATACAATGTCCATCTGAGTTTTCAGATCTATCCACGTACGTGGACATCTTCTCGACAAGCGTTTGAATCTTTCCCCGAGCTAAATACGGGCTTCGTCTTACCTCTTTGGAACACAATGATTTCCCTCCTTCTTTACAATGGTGAGGGGGGAAAGATCTATAAGTGAGCCTCTACTAATTCCTCCAGTATCAAACGAGAACCATATGGTAAGGTCGTACCATGGCGGATGTATGTAGAGAGAATGGGAATGATCTGCGGAGTTTTATGACCACGGTCGCCTGGCGTTCGGTACAACGGTATTAGCCATCGAGGAATCTTCCCGAGGTGCTCATTTGGATCTTCGGTGGGATGACGATGAAACTGTCTTCTTTGGACCATTATGTCGATCTTGGCTTCGATTCAAAGTATTAGCATATTGCGAAATTTGTCGATTCTTGGTGTCTCTGTATAATTGGTCTCAAGAAATCCTGTTATCGATGTTGGTGGCCTTCTAGCTTCTTCTATATGTATTTCAACCTGATCCTGCCTTTCATCTGCCATTGTTGAATTTTCTGCCTTCTTGGTCTTTCGAAGCCCGACGTCCTTTCTATTCCAGTGTCGAATTTGGAATCGATTCAGTCATTACATTTCCTATGCATCAAGTTTTGAAAGCAAAACACCTCCCATGTAGTTAGTCAAATCATCAAATATATTCAATGTGTTTCGTTAAAGGTTGAGTGGCTAAAAATAGCCAGCGCCAACTATTTTTGTTTTCTTACTTTAAATGTCAATTAGTATTTCCTTCTTTCATCCCCAAATATTGATTTATTAAATTAATAGCACCAGTCCGGCAACGGCGCCATAAAACTTGTTGATAGACCAAAGAACACATACAAATTTATGATGTTATCACCAAGGACTATTGTCTAGTCCCCGGCAACGGCGCCATAAAACTTGTTGCGTGAGACCAAATGACATTTGCATCAGTTTATAACAAAATTACCAAGGACTATTATCTATTCCCGGGCAATCTTGCCATAAACTTGTTGACATTATACTATATAAACCAAAAATCTCCTAGAGTAAATCCTTTTCAAAGTTTGGTCTTGGTACGATGTGCGAAGTGCAGTCGACAAACAATAAAATGGATTTAAGTGCAGTTATAAGATCCACAGAGATCTCGAATTTTAAATCAAGCTATACTATTCTTTCGATTTTATACTTATTTGGACCACTAAATGATAGTAAGATCCGACATTAAGTCTTTGGAAAATTAAAAGCGAACAATGAAATAAGCGAAATGAACAATAAGCTTGAATATAAAGAATAAAGAATAATTAATAATAAGAAAGCGAATAGAAGTGAATAATTATCGTTTAGAGAGCGTAAAATCGATGCTATTGTGAAGTATCAATTCACATTTGTCGACTTGTAAATTTTGCTTATGAACTTGGTTCAAAATGTCGGCGTTAATAGTTCATTTGGATCTCTCCCACACTTCACATTTCATTATCTAATTTTGACACGATTCTCGAATACGGGGAATTAGATAACTACTTTTTGCAGGGACTTCTAATTAAAGGTATTTTCTTTTGCAATACTTCATACCCATTTATCATTGTACACCTTAGCTCCCGAGTTATCGGTCAAGCGAGGATATCTGACTTCGAGGTTA
Organism: Tetrastigma voinierianum; assembly: GCA_016808115.1. Taxonomy (NCBI): domain Eukaryota; kingdom Viridiplantae; phylum Streptophyta; class Magnoliopsida; order Vitales; family Vitaceae; genus Tetrastigma; species Tetrastigma voinierianum. Next base: position 497,125 of record JAEQBH010001414.1, on the reverse strand, counting down.
CTCTTCCTCGAATTAAAATAGATCACCCTCTCCTTGATTAGATCTCGGCTAACACGGGATTGGCTACACTTTATTGTGTCGGGTGAGGTGAACTCTTTGCTTGTTTAAATTGATAACTCATTCAACTCGTTCTTGATTTCAAGTGAGAAGAAAGTTTATCAGTAAACTACATAGCATTTCGTTAGATACTCTAATAGCGAGGTTAATATACCTTGAAATATTAACTCAGGATTGTCATCTACTGTGTCACTCAGAGGACCTGTGAAATCGAGCAATGAAACACTTCTTAATACGGGTATAAGAGCGTGTCGGATCAAAAACTTTAAACCCATGTAGAAAGTAAATTCATAAAGCGAAATTCGCAATTTCTTGGAAATAACCTGAGGAAAGATAATTTACGGCAATGCATTCTCTTAATGAAAATTTGGGTTCCTCGATTCTTGAATTACACACTACGACATTCCTCTGATCATAGAATAAGCTGCGTTTCCAAGGCTGGATAAAGTAGAATTCAGAGAAATTTATCACGAACTTCAACATTCAGTGGTGAATTTGAAAAGAATTGAATTCTGCATTCAGCTTTGGCTCAAAGCGATAACCCATTCCGAGCAAAGAAATCTAGAGCGATAAATCTAATCTAATCTATCGTATTGAAGAAAATAAAAGAAAAGGAAAGAAAGAAAGCTAAAAAAATAAAATCAAAAAATAGGCCTTGACTATCCGAGACCTCGTGCATGTTGTAACTATTCTCCTCTTACGGATGTTGTGTATTTATAGGGTTTCGATTGGGCCCCTAATTTGTGCGGTCTTTGTGGATTCCAAATTGGATTGGCCCGTATTTACGTTCAGTCGCGACCTCGATTCCTTGTTTGCGACGTATCACGTATGTCGCGACCTCGATCTCATGTCGCGACCTCAACTCTTGTCTATGCGGTCTTGGCTGATAATTAATGATGTCGCGACGTCATTATCTTGTCACGACATCAGCTTACTTATTCTGCAGGTTTCACATGTTGCTCCTGATGTCGCGACGTCATTCTCTTGTCGTGACATCGACTAAATGAAATGCATCTTTCAATGATTCGCCACGATATCGCGATCTCGGTCTCTTATCGCGACATCTCTTCCTTCTTTGACTTTCATCTGAAGGTTCACGATGTCACGACATGATCTCATGCGACACCGACCCGTTCTCTGGAGCCTTCAAGCGGTTGCTCTTGGTGCGACCTCGATCTCCGCGTCAGCGACCCCTCGGCTCCTCGCGTCTTCTGCGGCGTGACTTGTGGCGGATAGCCGGCGACGCCGATCTCTAGTCGTGACATCAACTAAAGTTTCTGCGGGTTTCGCGGTTTCTCATGATGTCGCGACATCAATATATTTAATAGCGACATCGGTATTCTTTGCGTGCTTGATCTTATGCGCCACTTATCTTTCCTTTGATTGCTCTTCTTTGTCGCGACGCCGGCTTCTTGTCGCGACATCACTTCATGCCTCCCTGAAGTCACCATTGTTCGTTCGATGTCGTGACATCAATATCTTATCAGCGACTTCACTTCACGTATTTCTGCGGCTTTAGGCGTAGTTTCACGATGTCGCGACTTGATCTCATGCGACCTCGGCTCGCTTCTTCCTGAATTTCTCATGGCTTGATCGTATTGCGACTCGATATCTTATCATCCGTATTGCGACCTGCATCGATTTCCTTCAATTTCGATGTCGCGACCTCATGAATTTGAACTATGTAAACCCCGAAAACTGCAATATAAGTTAGCAGTTTGCTTTCATTTTTACGCCTGCTTTATTTAAATTTCCTCGCCGATTCTTTGCATTTTCCACTTTTTTCTTCTTTCTTTTATACTTCACCGCAAATAACGAATTGGTGAGTTTAACCATATTTACATATTAATTATTCTTTTATAGATGAAAATCAAACAGAAAAATGGACTAAAAATAGATGACTTTTAAGCTCATCAACCGTGTCGGTGATTCCGTTATCCTGTGCACTGAAAACATTGGTTAAATTCGTTTAAGGGCAAAATGATAAGAATATTTGTGAAATGCATGATTTGTGTTTTGAATGATTTATTGCATATGAAAGTGCATATTTTGAATGATCAATGAACCGTAAATGAATGTATATGAAATGAATATATGTATTGTATTTACATTGATCATTCAAAAAGATTAAAAAACATGATATAGAAAAATTGCATGATTTGACTTAAACTGAAATAAAAGATAGTACTATATAGAACCACTAAGCATGAAAATGCTTAACGCGTTGCTTTTATCATCGCATAGGTACTGAGTGAACATGTACGAAGACGTAGACCGTAGTGAATCAAAGTCATCGTCAAAGTCACACGGAGGATAAGTAAAGCTCCGTCACTTGCGTATATGAAATTATTCGACTCATTTTGTACAAACACTATTATGAAAATTGAACTTTGATTATGTTTTGTAAATATTTGGATATTGAAAACGGTTAATAATGTCGCATTGTATAAAGGTAGGAAATAGACCAAATAGGTATGAAAGGCCACATCGAATGAAAAAAAAGTTTTGTGATCAAATGATGGGCGCCCTATATGTTAAAGTGGTATTTATGTATATATATTTTCATTGAGTATTTGAAATGTGTTTGGAAAAGTAATTGTATTTGGATTATTCGAAATGATTAAAAATAAATAAATAAATAAAAGAGTGAGGACCGTGTCCCCGGATTTGACCTCAGAATCGGGTTTAGTACGGCGGCGAGGGCCGTCACACAATATGCTTATCACACATATTTCAACATGCTTCCATACAATCAACATGTGATTCATTATTCATGCACTACAAGCATACATCACACCAAGCATCAATCATACACGCAAAGATAACTTGGTATCCTTTACCAATTGTGACATAAACAATGCCTGACAATCCGCTGACTCTTTGAAAGAGCAGGAAACACCCAAAATTGTGAGCACCAAATGCCATTCACTGGCATATGGTTAAATTCTAGACTCAAATATCTTTTCATAAAGTATAAGAACGCGCAAATTGGAGTTCGATCGAGAAAGTTATGGTCGTTTGAAGTGACGCCACTTGGAATTTGTATGGGTGTATGAAATTTTCGAGACCTGAAGCCCGAGCCTTACACCTACGCAAACCGCAGCGGCTAGAAACCCTGAAAAGCAGTCCGAGTTCAATCTCGGGACTGATCATCCATGGCTACGGGCAGGTTGGATGCCTAGCCACGCCTAGTTGTAACCAAGGCTACACACGGGTAGCCAAGAGGTCCATAATTTATGTCTCGAAATACTGGATTTGGTCATTGATTGTCGATAAACACGATAGGATTAGATTTGAACCAAAATAGCCGCCCGTGGCCCGCTGGCGAAAGAAATGGCAATGTGAGAAGCCCCTGCATTTTGGAACCCGACGAAAATTGATTTTGGTACCGGCGTATTAGTATATCATGTAAACGCCTTGACTTTGTAGGCGCCCTTGATCGCCACCGATGAATGACTTTTCTGATATAATCAATTACCAATGCGAAATACAAATATGTTTCCAATACCGTAGCTCTATCTTCTTGTTGTTAAATCTGCATTTCATCGAATTGCAATTTTTCATTTAAGGCGTATTTCACGTATTGATGAAAATATATACATATATACTAATTAAACGAGAGTGATTCATGTGTAATAGGTTATAAGGAATCAACAAAATTTATAACCTAAATTCCTCCTACTGTCGTAACATAGCTATTACAGTATAGTGGTTCTAGGGTCGAACATAGGGATGAGTTTTCTTCGTGTAAATGATTTGCAGTTGGCTCAAAATGGTGAATTTGGTTTGGATTTTAAGGTTTTGTAAAAACAGTGGGTTGAAATGTCTGTGAACTGAAAATAAACTGAACTAAAAAAAAAGAAAAAGAAAAAGAACTCCTTGAAGCATCGGGCTACTGGGGTTGAGGTCCTAAGGCAAATGAGAGGTTCTCAGGTCCTTTTCCTCGCGTTGGGAGGATGACTATAGTCATTTGTAAGCCGGATCTTCATTTAACTATCAAAGCCCGAACCTAATAATTTTCCTTTTGAAATATAGCATTTATTAGCCTTAAATGTTTAGAGGCGTGAAAATCTATCCCCCTAAATCTACCCCTACAGTAACTAATGAGAAAGCTGACTAATGAATCTACGATTGGATTTAGCAATAAATCCACGAACCTTAAAAACTTAGTCGAATCTGGGTTAATCAAGGTACATTTAAGAGATTTAAACCTAGAATGAGAAATAGGAACATAAATGCCAATAACTGCTTACGTTAAAAACAAGAGAAACAACATTTCACCTCAAAACCGTTGCCTAGTAGCCCTCCTCTTCAAGGATGGAGGGTTTAATAACCATCCCTTGAGTTGTCATCCTCAAGGGGTGTTTGGCAGTCGAGAAAATGCAAGAAAAGGAAAGAAAATGAAGAAAAGGAAGTAAGCGGAAACTCCATCTCTGTGATATCTTCCGACGGAATAATAAAAAAAATCCCCTTTACAAGATTTGTTTTGAGCTTATATATTGCTCAAGTAAGCAAAAAGACAATACTACCCTCAATATCACTTATACATGAAGAGTAAAATGAGAAAAAGTAGTCAAAAGGGGGCCAAAAGTAAAAAATGAAGGAGAAAATTTCGCACTTGGCGAAATTTTCGCACAGGGGTGCGAAATTGCTTATGTGCTCTTCTTTTGCTCCTCCTTTCCTTATGATTTCATATCTGCAAAGCTGGGTTCGACTCGGATTCTTTATGCTTGGGTCCATTCAACAAATTTGGCAATAATAGATTGCAAAAACTATAAAATTAACCCGCAATCGCGTCCAATTAGAATGGCAGGGACTTTAATGTACAAATTGGGTTAATTCGGTTGATTAATTTTACAAAGTGCTCATTCTAATAAATAGAGCTCAAATAGCACTTTTTGGGCACCCAATGAGACATCATTTTGTTTTCAATAAACATTTTCCATTAAATATGGCAGTACATGCCCATTTGGTCAATTTGCCGCATTTATATATTACGACATTATAAGCCGTTTTAATACCAAAATTTACAAAACAAAATCAGAGTTCACTTTTCGAATTATAGTTTCAATACAAAAAAAAAAAAAATAGTCAAATCAAATTCATGTATGCATGTGACGAAGTTTTACTTTTCCTCCGTGTGGCTTTGATAATGACTCTGAATCTCAGCAGCCCTTGTTTTCGTACCTATTCTCTCGGTACCTGCGTAATGGTAAAAAACAACGTGCTAAACATTTTCATGCTTAGTCTTTTCCATTTCAATTTAATTCAAATCATGCAATTTTTTTCTAAACAATGATTTTTTAACCTTTTTGGATGATCAATGCAATACAATACATATATTCATTTCATATACATTCATTTACAATTTATTGATTATTCCAAATATGCACTTTCATAGGCAATAAATCAGTCAAAACACAATTCATGCATTTACCATATTTTCTTTTCATTTTTCCCTTAAGCGAATTTAACCTATACTTTTGGTGCATAGGATAACAAATCAAGCGCGGTCATTTGAAATTTATGATAGGTATAAAGTTTTATAGCGTAGTATGGTCATGGCGGGTTCTTGTTGGTTATTAAAAATCGATTCGTGAGCAGCTGAATCTTTGTCATTGAAATTTCTGGATCGGAGTGACATATCATTACGTTCGTGTGATCTTGTTCATTTGACCCTTATTGTATATCAATCTATCATTAACTCGAATTTTAACGGTTAACATTCTATTAAAGACATTCAAATCATTCATAGCAAAATACAATGTAGTATATACATCTTTATACAAATAATTCATTTTCCAATACTTATGCAAGTTTTTGTATGCAAATCATTTCACAATTATTTGGCTCAAATCAATTAAAACACTTCAATATGTAGTTTATTGAAAATCATTTCAATAATAGAACAATTATCGTAAGACTTAAAATAAGAAGAGATTGAATGGAGAATAAACTCCAAAATGGAAACAAAAGAGAGAGTTGAAGAACAAACTCCAAAATGGAAATCAAAGAGAGAATCGAATAACAAACCAAAAAACTTGTTGCACTTTGATTCCAATCCTCGGAATCTTGATCAATTCGGGCCTTCCTCCTCGTCAATCGCTATTCCAATACAATTAACAATCATATTATTAGTCGGGTATTCTAGGAGTTCTATTTAGGTTTACGTTTACCTGACTCCCTTTCGGTACATTGTTCATTTCGTTTTTTTCCCATTTCCTCATTTTTAGACATTCTTATCATTCTATTAGCTAATGATTGTAAGAAACAATGTTTGCCCAATGACCGGATCGCCGAGGCAAAGCGAAACATTTTTCATATAACTTGTATACTTGTAAGAACCATTTCATTTACTTTTTAGGATCCTCATTAGTCCAATGGATGATGGTTAGATTTAGTAGAAGAGAGGAACCAAAACATGACTTGTAGGTATGCCTAGGCGAAGCTTCACTACGCCTAGGTGGATCAAAACAATAGGAAATTCGGCCTCGGGTTCGCTTAGGCGAAAGGGCCTCCGCCTAGGCGTGCACTCTTGCAGCTGCAGGCGTAGAGGTGTCGGGTGTGCAGAAATTGACAATTTTGCCATTTCATGAAATCCACGATACAACTCGAAAACGAGTTACAACCTTTCAAAGCGCTTTATTCCCACGTTGGAGTTTTGTTAAGCCCGAACACAAGTGAGAAATGGGTTAGGGGTTTAGTTTTTCTTACCTTAAACCTTGATTCTCTTTCCTTTCTTTTTCCTCCTTCTTGATCAACATCCCTTGATTACATAGAGAAGAATCACAATTCCCTTCTCTTCCAACCTGCCAGCCCGAGCTACAACTCTCTCTCTCTCTCTCTAAAAGTATGAAATGCCCCATTTTAAGACCAAATTTGGTAAACCTTAAGTTTTCATAAGGCCTTGTTTGGCTAGCTCATTAAATGGGCCTTATCTATTTTTTCTCATTTTAACTTTTCATTTTCACTTCATTTCATATCATTCTCATTTTAACATTTACACTCTTAATTTATGACCCTTAGGTCATCATTTGACATATTTACCAAATTTATTGGGCTCTTATAAAATTTTGGGTTTTATCGTTTCGTTTTAACTATTTGCTTGTAGAAAAATATAATTTAATTTATTTTACACCATGAACATGTTATAAAACTGTTAGGATATTTTCAGGGCGTTACAAACTTTACCTCTTACTCCGATGAGTTTCAATCGTCGATTAACCGGAGATCACGGAGGAAAGTGCTATTCTTTTTTTTCTTTTTCTTTCTCCTCTCCTCCACGTAGGACTCTTCCTTCTCTTTTTTTCCCCTCATTTTCTTTCATTTCTTCCTTTTCTTTTCTTTTTTTTTCTTTTTTCATTTATTTCTTTCCTTACCCACCGATTTGTTTTTGATTTGGCTTGACTTAGGAAGTTTTATCACAACATCTTCTCTCTCTTACTAATTTATGTGCTTGCGTGGTGCAATCGTCGTGTATATGCCTTATGTAATATGACTTTAAATGTGTGTTGATCTGTTGGTGTCATGTGACTCTTGGTTATGTCACGTGACGTCACCTATATCATCGTCAAACCTTATTTCGATCTTTCGAAAAAAGCCCAAAATTCGAATCTTGGAATTGATGAAAGTCGATTGGGTAACTGAATTTCGTAGCGAATTCAGATGATCCATTTGTCATCCGAGATCTATAAAATGTTCAGATTTTTCACTTGTACTATAGCAACAAATTACCGTTTCTGCTTTTTCGCAAAAATTGAATTTTTAAGGTTTACATACCACATATAGACCCGATAACTTCATGCAATTGATATAAAGTCGCTTAAGAGTGGTAAAAACATCGTAAAACAGTTGCATCACATGGCTCGAGATTCGAAGACTTTTTTAGATTTAAAGAGATTTATAAGATCTTGTTTATCTCGCTACAAGTTTGATGGTTATAGGTGTGTTTTATTGATACTATAGTTAATTTTCAAATCTAATATTGTTGTCAGATCCATTTTTTATTGGTATGGGAATTTTCCATTATTGTCAAACACTACCCAACCCATTTTTTTATTTCAAGACGACAGAGATGAGAAATAAGTTATATAGGGTCCCATCCCGAATTTGCTCCATCGTCATCCCTAATAAACACAAAAATAAATTATAAAAAATGGTTGCGAAGAGAGGCTCTAAGGCCCTGATTGGGATAGTTGATAGTCAATTTATCGCAAGTTAGTTTTTATAGGTTGTTTGATAAAGACTCTTAATTAACTACTAGTAATTAATTATGGCTAAACAACTATTGATATGAAAAAACTATACATTGTAGTTTTTTCTTAAATGCTCTTATTAAAATATATAAAAATAATAATATTTTAATTATTTTAAATAGTTAATTACTTTCATTACTTATTAAATTATAGATGTAAATTTTACATGATTCTATTAAAAAAAAAATCTTATCATGATAATTTTTAGTTAAATTTTAAATTTAAGGAATGTTAAAGATTAGAAGATATTAAGGCTTTACTATAGTAATTAAAACTTGTTAATTTTATTATTAATTAAAATCCTAATGCAAGTAATTTTTATTTTATCATATGTGGTTATTTTTTATTATTTTATTCGGATTGATGAAATAAAATAAATATTTTTTTACTAAATAGGATATTTATATAAATATCATATCTAAATATTTATGCATGAATAAATATTCTTACTGTGTCATATGATATAAACTAAATCAATCACTTGAAATCTCTTTCAAAAAAAAAATCAATCAATAGACATAAAACTTTACAATTTAAGGTAATGTTTATTATTAAAAAAGAAAAATCGGTATATATTTTTATATATACATGTATTATTTTTATATTATTCTATTATGACATATAGGTAAATTAACATTTATGGAATTAGTAAATTTATTGTATATATTTTTATGCGTGCGTTTTTTTTTTTTCAAAGAGTTTTTTATTTTTATTTACATATAATTGTATGTGGATTAATTATACCGTGTTTTAAATTAGATTTTTACTTATGGAGGGGGTTGTATGTTACATTTAATTTAATTTTATATTTTTTAAGGTGAATGGAAAATAAAATAATTGCTCTTATTAGTTTTCCTACTTCTTCCGTATTGTTTCTGTTTTTGGATGATGATGATAATAATAATATACAAGAGAATAAAGAATATGTATAAAAAGAAGAAAAATAATTATGTAGAGTAAATTTGTGGTATTGATATTCGGATAAAGACACGGTCATTTTAAAAATAATTATACGACTTAATAAAAAAATGCATATGTTAAGAATTATTTTTAAATATATGAAATTACAATGATTTAAAAATTTTGAGATTCTCTTTCTACATCATTTTATTCATACTTTAATGTTTTGATTCCATTCAACACCCTTGCTATAACTCAAATTAACTTAAATTATAACTAAAAATAGCTAATGAGGTATGATTTAGTGGTTAAGGATTGAACGATGTAGAGAAAAGAATTAGGTTCAAGCCTTAATGAGAATAAAATACTACAATATTGTAATATAAAGTGAATAGATGAAAAAAATAATAAAAAAAAATTAGTATTAAAATCCTAAACTATTATCACTTTTACATTTAAATATTGAACAAAAAGTTTGGTTTTTAAATATATCAATTTTCATGAATTTTGTTTTTATATCTCAACAAAACTCAAAACATCTACCATGTTCAACGTAACACGAAATGACGTCGTCTTGATGTTAGAACTATAATTAAAATGAAAATTGAGGATATAAAAACAAATTCATGAAAGTTATTATATTAAAAAAAAAAGTAAATTTCTTATTATGAATTTAAATGTAAAAGTCATGAAATTAATTTTCTCTAATAATAAATATTTGATTGAAGTAGGAAGGTGAACGGAATGATGAGAGGAGAGGTAAGGCTTAGCATAAGGATGAATGGGGGGATGAGCTCAATTTTTAAGCTCCGCGTCGATGATTTGATTATACTATTACTTAAAAGATAAATAAATAAGACGTAAGGAAGAGGAAGAGGAAGAGTTGAGAACTTAAAAGGCCCTTTGTTCTATTATTAAGTTCTGGGGTTGGTTCAAATTTATTATCCTTTATTTATTTATATATTTGAGAGTTGTTAGAGAAATTATAGTTCATTACAAATTTAGAAACAATATTTCAATTTCGTGGCTTTAATAGATATTTATAAACCATAGATTTGGCTTAATTTTTTTTTCTTAGAAAAAGAAGCCTGATCTAATAATTTCACAACATGCTAATAAGTTAATAACCTGTTTCTTCCACACCAATCCGGTTTCATTTGTTTTTATAATCCGGTTTCTTTTGTTTTTCTTTGCTTTTTTTTTTTCATGTTTTTAACATTGACTTGTTAGGATGTGTATTTTGTTGTCTTTTCATATGTTTTTGTTGATAATTCAGATGATAATTTGGATCAATATATATAGATTTGTAATCTTAAATACTATAGATATTTTTAGATTATCGAATATACAAACCTTGAATAAATCATTTATATTATTAACTTGAATGATATGTTATTCTTTAAAGTTTTTAACCTATTTAATTTATATGTTTTTATTAATTACATTGCTAATCTAAATCAATAAATTCATCTATTTAAAAAAAAACAAAAATTAATAACCTAAACTCACTTCAAAAAAAGGTTAACAACCTAAATTTGATTAGCCCTTAAGATAACGATAAAAGTGTGAGATGATGAATAGAGAAGATTCATGATGCAATCCTTGTAAGAAAATAATACTATATTTTAATACGGACAAAAGTGAATAGAAGAAAAGGTTAGATATTTTATTAGGCGGCAGCCAATTTCGTCCATAAGTACTCATCATCTCATCAGTCATCACTAAGAAGTAAGAAGAGTAGGAAAGATGAGATTGAATACGGAGCGACCGATAGACGACGGTGACTAAAGCCAAGCCAATCCAATCCAATCCAATCCATGAGGGCGACAACCGTCTGCTCTGGAAAGTTCAGGAAGGAAGAAGGCTAAGAATTAGAAACTTGTTTTGTTTTTTTTTGTCGATTGAACGATGCAAGAAGTTTCCCCCTTACGCGCTAACCGCCACAAAGTTTATCAACCAGCTAACCGCCTAATGGAATCCAGCACATTGGATCCATCTACCCGTATCGTACATATCTTCCCCCGCGCTCTCTCTCTCTCTCTCTCTCGCTAGTCGCTCCCTCCCTATAAATACATACCATCTATGATCTATCTTCTACAGTTAAACTCTACTCACAGCCAATTTTCCTGATTTCTAACTCTCTCTCTCTCTCTCTCTCTCTCTCTCTCTATTCTTCTTGTATCTAACTCTTTCTTTCTCTCTCTCTCTCTATTCATCTTGTATCTGTCGGTGAAGGACGGTTCATTCAATTTCAATCCATAAACAAACAACACGATGAGAAGCAAAGATGCACCTCTCTCTCCCCCTCGTCCTCGCAATTCTTCTTCGGAAAAGCCTAAGTTTGGCTTGAGAAAATTGTCATGGAGAAAGGGAGCGGCGGCATCATGCAGCCAGCTGGAACTGGTGTTCAGCTACTTCGACGAGAACGGGGACGGAAAAATATCAGCAGAGGAGTTGCAGAGTTGTGTAAGAGCAGTGGGTGGGGAGCTGTCAGCGGAGGAAGCAGAAGCAGCCGTGAGGTCGTCGGACATGGACGGAGATGGGATGCTGGGAATGGAGGATTTTAAGAAGTTGATGGAGGCAAACGGAGAGGAGGAGAAGACTAAGGACTTAAAGGAGGCATTTGGAATGTACGAGATGGAGGGGTCTGGATGCATCACCCCTAAGAGCTTGAAAAGGATGCGAAGACTGAGCAGAGTCAGGACCATAAACATTGAAACCATGGTTGTATGTTAAATATCGCAGCGATGGCGTTCTCAGCTTTGAGGAATTCTCCATTATGATGAACTAATCTTCTCATTCTTCATTCTTACCACAATTCATTCATTCTTCTTCATGCTCTTTGGCCCATTTGTCTCCCCAAGGTGTATATTTTTATCTTTTTTTTTTTTTAGGTGCAGAAATAAGTTTGCCTCTGTTGTATAATATCCGATATCTGAATTAATAATAATTTGACGTTAACATTGTTGTTTTGCCTTGATCAAATACGAGAATCTTCACATGTTCAAACATTAGTGATGGGCGTGTAGAATCTGAGTATAAGGAAAGTTGGGTCTTGGAGACACAAACACTTTCGAACTAGCACTGGCATCCCACTAAACAAGTGCATTTATACATGTATACAGAAAAACCATCTTGACCTCCACATACTTTTCTCTCATTAAAGGGATGACCACGACTCATGTGCAGTGGATGATCTGATTGCTCTGTCATATCCCTGAAGCAGGGAGGAAAAAGAGTAAATACTATAATTTCAGACTAATGTGGTGAGAAAAATTCTAAATCTATAGTCGTGATAGACTGTTTGGAAAATTGGATTAAATATATTCCTATAATAATAAAAAAAGCAGAAAAAATAGGAAAAGAACAATGTTAATAGGATTCACAGTTAGTTCTGTATTCCATGATCTTATATCAGAGTATTACAGCATTTCACACAAATATAAAAAATCAGCTCTTCCTCATTCAGACTAATATGGTGAGAAAATTAAATACAATCATTGATCATTGTTGAAGATCAAAATATCTGCAATAATACAAATAATAAATCAGAAAATGAGAAGAACTGGCCTTAAAGTTCGGGTTCTGTATTCCATGATTTTATATCAGAGTATTACAGCATTTCACACAAATATTCTCGTTTTACAACCCATCACTTTGATGAAACAGTGATTTCCTAGGGGTATGCCATTAGTGTAATGGCTATTTTGAGATGGTAAACCACCCAGGATGATGCTGAAACATGGATAAAAGCTGAAAGCCTGATATGATATTTAATGGATAGTGATAAGGTCAAAAATCCAAATATGAGATTTCGCTGATGGAGGAGATGGTGCATTTATGCTAGTTGGCCACTATTTAACATATCTTCATAAAGGATGCAAAAACCTTAACATGTAGTACAATGGGCAAAACTACTCTTGCGTCTTAGAGATTCTTTCTAAATGATGGAAACTTTCTCAACCAAGTCCCAGCCTTGATTGCTCATAAGATCAGAAAACCTTAAAAATTAAGCTATTTCAAATGTAAAGTAGGCTAATAGAATCCATTCTTCTCCAAAGAGCCTTCAGAAAATCTTCAATGTTGAAAAACACCACCTTTGTAGATATTTATATCATATATTAAAAATCAAGCCTTGTTCTTGAGAACAGTATGGCCATTTCTGCCTGCATACCATTTCCCCACAAATAATCCAGAAATTAGATGAATGCTTTCTCTGAGGTATAAAGCTAAACTTCAAATCAATTGATGTTCAGAATAGTAACTCTCTTAGGAAAATCGCTCTGCTAGGGCAAAATCGCTCGGGGGCATTCTGTGGGCCTTGGTTCAGGGACGTGATCTCGCGGTGAGGACTAAATGTGGAGGACCTCTTCAAGTCCACCAAGCCTAGAATCAGCCTTCTATGGCTCAGCCAGTGATGTGATCAACCAGGGTGGTGGAATGGGAATCCCGAACTCCACCGCCTCTACCCTTTTACTGCCTTTTTCTTTCTTGGGGCTCCAGCTCGGACTGTAGATGGCCCATGATTGCTCTCAGCTGACCTCATCTTCCCAATGCACTCTTGTTTTTAACATTCCTCAAATGTTGCCAAATGAGTGAATTTTTGAGAGGGGCTGCTAGACAATCTTCAGTGACAGATCTCATGGCTCAGGTATGTTCCTATAGTTACGTTATTTAAGATTATCAAGAATCTGAGTGTATTCTCACGCTGCGGCATGAAGATATTCTTCTCGCTTGAGAGCCTCTGTTCTTGCCCAGTTTTATCTCTTATACGTGTGAAGCTTTGCACCAGTGGATTACCGATTTGGGTAAGCTTTGATTCAGAGGGAGGATGGATAGATCGATTTGGGATAGTAGCGATAGTGCGATTAAACTTTAAGCAATTGTTTGGTGGAAATTTCTCACGATAAGCATTTGGACTTCACGGCCATGCGCAACCGATTAGTTGTCTATGGAGACAGAATGAAGGGTTCTATTAAAGATATTCCGTCAAACGGTACATTTAAGTTCACTATTATGGACCTCCTTAGTATTTTGGATGGAGGCTATGGACTTTAAATGTTTCTATCTGGTTTTAATTGACACGGAGACATACATTACAATTTCCATTAAATCACTTTGCTAATGGATTACAAGTGCATGAAGTACCGAGTGGGATATATGCTGGAAAAGTTGGGATACGAAGCTTGGAATACAGTGGAGGAGTCGTATCTTGATCTGGAGTCAGCCAGGTGGTTTGCAGAGTCTATATGAATCGGAGTGAGGTTAGATGTGAGATTCTGCACTCTATTTGGAAAATAAGAAAGGCTGATCACGGGATTAGGTAATCGTTCATTTTCGAATATGAACTGAAAGCTAGAGGTTTTTGTACCTCTGTATTTGATTGGTCATCTAATTTTGTATCCGAGGGTTCTTTGGGAGTCTGAGCAAGAAGTTAAGCAGGTGGGAACATGGTTAAAGGCTCCTTGAAGACGACACTCAGTGGTGGATAAAGTAGTTGCGTGATGAGCAAGGTATGGTGTTGGGTAACTCACCTTAAAAGTATATTTCAGAGGTTGCATCATCAAGGGTGATGACGGTGGATTCGACCATCTCTGACGTTACATCGATTAACCTTGGAAGATATAGTGATATCAGTTAAGAGGATAGAGCGTGAGGCAAAGAAAGCGAGGTAAGGAAGTTGATTTAGATTTGGTGGTGGTGGAGGTCTCTCTTTGACAAAGAGGACCGGACATCGATGCTTGTTGCCTTACGTGAATCTGGATACAGCGACTGCTAATCCAGCTCTTGTTTTTGGCGATCGATGGTCGGATTGCCGGCGCAACTAGAGGTGCGCTCCAGTTGGAATTTACACGAGGTTGGGCAACTCGTGATTAAATTCAAAATCGCCGTGAGGATCTATGCGGTCCTCGAGCGCCCTTAACTATTTTCTCATTTAAACGTTAGTGAATGAGTGAAGTGACTGTAGATCGATTAGGTTTTGATCGAAAGTTTGTGGTCAGCCAAGGTTGTGAAGGTGGTGGTCTAACTTTACACTTTGGGAAACTAGCCGATAAAGCTGTAATTCTGAGGGTTAGAACCTGTTTCATTGATGTCACCGATTGCATGTGCCAAACAAAGTTGTGTGGAGGATGACATGTTTACATGGTTTTCCGGAAGTAATGAAGGAAGGACTCTTGGGGTCTCCTTGCCAGTACTTTACATAGTAACTCTTCTCTACCTTGGTGTATCTTTGGAGATTTCAGACCTGTGTATCTCTACCTTTATTTGATAAGATGGGTTCGGAGTTGAGCATCCTGGTTTGGCTTTAGACACGGAGGCTTTGTGATAAGTTCGCGCCCGGTCGACTTTTGGGATACGATTCCGTGGGAGATGGTAAGAGGACTCTTGCCTTGGTTGAGCAGTTGGATAAATTCATCGGTTTCATGGTTAAATTTCGTTGTCGCGGACTTACTAATTTACTTTGATCCTCTTCACGATCATTCCCGACCTCTTTAGAAATTTTGGACATCACAAGCGGGTATGCTCATACCGTTCCGTTTTGAAAGGTTATGGGTTAAGTAAGACAAGACTTCAGACGCGACAAAGAGTGGTGGCGATCGTCAATGATAAAGATCGATAGAGCTATCCTTGTGTTCCAGTCTCTGTGGCTAAACTCTGGGGTGAGATTCCAGGCGGTTTAGAAAGCGTGCATGATGTTGTTGAAGGAAGAAGCTGGTGAGTGCGTGGAAAGGCGAGATGATGGCGATCGTTGGTTCTTTGGAGCTGGAAGCGAGTGGATGCGTCTTTTGGTGAGAAGAAGTGTCTTCCGAAACAACGGTGAAGAAGATTTACGGTTTAAAGGAAGGAGATAAGTATTTCGCTATTTCCGTTCTCTCGCTTCTTGGCAAAAGCGTGGATTATTAAAAAGTTGAATGATGCAAATGGTAATGAAGTTTGGATAAGGGCCTAAGATCTGAAGACATATTTTGGAAGGCCTTTTTGCTGCGGCTAATCTGAGAAGAAGTTTCGTATAGGGCTTCCATGTAGTTCACGTAACTTTGGAGGAGAATAGTGAATTACGGTGGCTCGGTTTGGTTAGAAGAATTCTTGGAAGTATTTATGAATGTTTCGAATAAAGCTCCAGTGCAGATGGCGAACCCGGTTTTTACTCGACCCATTTTTGCAGACTTATTAGGCGGAGGTATTCGGGCACTCTGATTGGTTCAGAAAACTTATCGTTTCCTTGTCTGAATGATCTTTTGTTATGTTTAATTAAATGTCTGATCCCCGATCCATGAAAGACTTAGACTGTTCTCTTTGCAATGTGATTACATAAAATTATTGCCGAGTCTTAGCCAATCGTGAAACATATCTGTCTCGTATTATATCTGTACTCGGTCGCATTTGTAAGGACGCTCTATGCGATAATGTCATGATTGCTTGTGAGTTACTGCATTATATGAATCGTAAGCAGAGAGGCAATGTTGGGGAAGTAGCATTGAAACTGGATATTAGTAAGGCCTATGATAGAGTAGATTGGAAGTTTTTGCACCATATGCTTCGGGTTTTGGGGTTTGACGTCAGGTGGATTAAGTGGATCATGATGTGTAGCATTACATTCGTTATTACGCCTTGTGAATG
This sequence comes from Tetrastigma voinierianum, assembly GCA_016808115.1. NCBI lineage: Eukaryota > Viridiplantae > Streptophyta > Magnoliopsida > Vitales > Vitaceae > Tetrastigma > Tetrastigma voinierianum. The sequence goes on along the minus strand of JAEQBH010001414.1, from coordinate 480,290 downwards.
GTTCAGAGGTGGGTCCTATCATTCCTAAACGAGGTTTGCGTCAAGGTTGTCCTCTTTCTCCATATTTTTTTATTATTTGTGCGGAGGGGTTGTCAGCTTTGCTCCGTCAGGCAGAGTCTTCTGGTTTGATCAATGGTAGTAAGGTATGCCGTGGTGCTCCGAGCATATCCCACTTATCTTTGCTGATGATTCCTTCTTATTTTTTAAAGTCTGAGAGGGAGGAAACTAGAGTGATTCATCGGGATTCTTGAAATTTGTATGGATCTTATTCGGAGGCCAAACAATGCGGTAGATATTATGCAAATCTTTTTTTCTTTAACATTCTTCTTGTATTGTAGGTCTAACAGTGTGTATATATATAAGTCAAATATATAATACAGGAAGCCCCAGACTTATTTTAATGGAAATAATAAAATTAGGGATTCTCTATTTTCTCTCTTCATGGATATGTCAGGCAAGGGAAAACCTAATTTATTTGTTCGGTGATCGTGTTTCATTAAGATCTCCTTCTCACGTAGCGGATCTCCTTCTCGCCCGCCCGCGACCGCCCGTCGCGAATCACGGGTCGTGGCGACTTTTCCGGAAGCTATTCTCCGACGGAAACCCGCAGTTTGGCGCCGCGGGCGATCTGCAGCCGGTGGCAACCTCGCCCGACAACCGAGCTAACCTACCGGCCGCCAGCGGCCTTCCCTCCGGCGATTTCGCGCGCAGCAACCGGCGGCGTGAAGTTCGAGTGGGCGCATGGCTTCTTCTCGTGGCGGGACTCCACACACGAAATTGCGTCCGTGTCTTCAGTGTTCCTATCCACCAGATCACCCCGAGCCTCACCTCCACCTTTTTGCCCTTTTGCCCTTTTTTGCCTCCGCCGCCCTCAGTCGATCGTCTTCTCTCACAGTTTGGGTCTCTTTTTCTTCAACCCGGGTTCTGGCGTGATTCAGTTGCTAGCTGGTAGCGTTTCAAGCTCCTGACCGTGGTCGCCCTCACCAATAAGAACCTGCTTCAATCGGCGTGGTTCGATCTCGATTAAGTGGGTGTGTTCCTTGAATTCTATTTTTAACACATTTATCTACGGGATCTCTACTATCACATCGAGAAAAATTGATTGGTAGTGAGAATTATCTCTCTGAGTGGAAACCTGGCTCAGGAACTTGATTCATGGGACGGGGTTATGAGGATCATCTTATTACACTTCAGAGGGATGCTATACCTAGTGTTGACAAGAGTGCACTAAAGAAACTGATGCACAACTATGTAGCGTATTATAGGCGGTCGGTTAATCAAAAAATTTTGCTTCATCTTCGGGCTTACAAGACATGTTCTAAGTTTGGAATCGAGCAAAGCTCTAACCCTACGAATGATATCCAACGTCTTTATAGAAATTGGCCTGCTATTGTTAATATCGCCCAACAAGACATGGATCTATCTAATTATATTGGCGAATTGCCTCTCTTAAGGAGGAGTTCTTGACATTGATGCCTCTTACCAGTAGCGTTGAAATCAATAGCCTTGAAGGGTTGACAAGTTCTTCATGGTCATACCTCTCATTGGCCTCATCCGGATCTTGAGACCTTCCGAATCAGGATTCTTGTGATCCATCAGTCAGTCCTTGGATGATGTGTTTTGCTTTCGCCTCCTCGTATCTCCTCTACCGCAGGCTTTGTCTATCCCATTAGCCCTTTAGATTCTTACGTATTGCTTCTCATACCTAACGCCCGGGAGGCGTTGCCTGGTCGAGAACAAAACGTCCTCGTGCACCTATTGCGATAGCTTAGCCACACAGTGATCGTTGTCTGGTTGCATGGGCGGCCTCCCGCCTTGCACCGTGTGATCTTGATTGATTCTGGCGCGAGACTCACGAGCTCCTGCACATCTCGCACGAGTATTCCACGCTGGCGATTGAGTATGATGCTATGTGCTATCAGCGGCCCAGAGTAAACCACATTGCCTCACATTGCCCGGGCGGTGACCTGCCTGCGCACGCCTTATACATCTTCTGGACCACAGTTCGAATAGACGCTTCCTGATCACCATTCACGGTAATAAGATCGCCTGCTATCTTACTACTACCCTGCTTTACCCTCACATTACCTTAGCCTAATGGTTTCTGGCTTGTAATTTAAGGTATGTTTAACTCATCCTCTCGCCCCGCTACTATCTCTGCCCATTATGTACCTCACAGTGTCCCTTTAATCTTATTTCTTTTCTCATTAAAATCACTCGTACTCTTAATTGTTCCATTATTTTTTTCGATGATTTGTGACCTTGCGGAATTCCCGAATGCGGGGAAAGGCGATTGTATGGGGCGTGATCGCAGGGCTCATCTTTCACCTCGCCAATCATCTCCCTGCGGTTTCGCGTTTCCCGATGCTCACTCTCATCCGATCGTGCGGGCCACCTAGTCTTTCAGTTCCAGATGGTCCTCGTTTTCCACTTTGTATGCGTCACTTGCGTGTGAGTCCTGTCGGCGAAACATACTCGTGTCGTTCCGCGGCGTTTGAATAATGGAACGCATCCGCGCGGTGCCATCACCGCGATGTTTGGTCCTTGTCGATTTGCGTCTACTTTAGGCTTTCGGTACGGCACATCTATTTTCATTGATGACTATTCTCAATGTACTTGGTTATTTTAATGGCTTCAGTGAGTTATTTTCTATTTTCGAAATTTTATCTTTGAAATTCTTACCAGTTGATATTTCTGTCGTGTATTACGTGATGAAATATTATCCCAGATAATATTTTTACGCACCCTTTATTTCATTTATGTCCCAGTATGGGATCCTTCATCGATCTTCTTGTGCTCATACTCCCTCGACAAAATGGGGTAGGCGAGCGTAGAATCATCCATCTTGAGACAGCTCGTACTCTCCTCTCCACTATCATGTTCCTTTTCGTTTTTGGGGGGACGCTGTTCTTACAGCTTGTTATTTGATTAATCGTATGCCCTCATCTGTATTACATGCTCAGATTCCTCATTCCCTTCTTTTCCCTGACCAACCTCTTTATTTCCTTCCTCCTCGTGTTTGGTTGTACTTGCTTTGTTCATATTCTCACTCCAGGACAAGACAAGCTTTCGGCCAGGGCTTCTGATACATCTTCTAGGCTACTCAGGCTTGAAGGGTTATCGTTGTTATTCCCCTCGGAACTATTCGATACTTTCTCTCCCGTGATGTCACCTTACAGGAATTTAAGCCTTCCTCATCATCAGGAGTCTCTTCCAGTCTTGAAGTCTTACCCCTTCCTATCATCTCTCGCTAGATTTGATGATCTATCTTCTCGTCCTTCGGGTTCTATCTTGTGTCATAGTCTTGGGTTGTTCCCTTTCCCTTAGAGATTTTGTTGACTCACTTCCTCCCTTACCTGCGACTTGCCACCCGCTCTGCTGTTGCTGATGACTTGCCCATTGCTCTTCAGAAAGGTAATCGCTCTACTAGCAATCCTCATCCTATTTACAATTTTTTGAGTTACCATCAATTATTTTCCACCTACTCTGCATTTGTTTCTACTATTTCCGTTGTCCTGTTTCTAAGAACACCAATGAGACCTTTCCCATCGGGCATTGACCGACGATGAGTAGATGAAATGGGCAGACCTGTGACTCACGCGCAGGTCTTGTTGTTTGCCGGGTTGGTAGTTTCCGATTGGTTGTCGTTGAGTCATGGGTTAAGGTTGGTCGATGGTCGAGGTTGGTAGCCTTAAGGCCGGCAGTTGCTAAAGGATATACTCGGGTTTATGGTTACGATTATGGTGACACCTTCTCCCAGTTGCCAAGATTGCCCACGTTTGATGCACCTTCTCTCCATAGGCGCGCTAACTATTGTTCTGGCCGCTTTTTTGGTTGGATATTAAAATGCCTTTATGTGGGTGATCTCGCGAGAAGTTTATATGGAAGCAATAGCACGGTTTTGTTACTCGGGAGTACGGTTTAGTGTCTGAGTTACGCCGCTCTATGTAACCCAGACTGGATCTCTCCTCGAGGCATGGTTTGACCGTTTTAGTTGTTTGTTCAAGAATTTGCTGCCCTTGTCTGTGAAGCCGTCGGTTACATCATCATAACTCTTGAGGCGGTGTATTTATCACGGTTGTATGTGGATAACTGGTCATTGAGCGTGTCGGGATGGTATTGATAGCCAGCGTCTTTTCCGCACTTTCTGAAACTGAGACTTGGGAAACTCAGAAGTACTTTTTAAAGTGAGATAGCTGATCCGGTTGAACAGTCACTCTCCCAAGCGGAAGTATGCTTTGGACATCTTGGAAGCAGGTATATTGGAAACGTCGCCGGTTGGCCAACCCTTATGGATCACAATGTTAAAAAAGCTTTATGCGGGACGAAGTCTTCCGGAGATCACCGGGAATATCGGCGGTAGTAGGTAAAGCGGAATTATCTCACCATTGCACTGGCGGACATTTCCTTCCGGTAAGTGTTGTTAGTGATTCTCCGGTCACCATGCCTTGATAGCCATTGGGATCTTTATATAATCCGCATTCTTCGATATTAAAGGTACGGTCGAGGTGTGTTGCTCTGCGAGAGAATAGAGAGTCACACCCGGTTGGCGGATTACGGATCGCAGTTAGAGTACGGCTCATCCTGGATCGACGTTTTCCACTTAAGATGCGTGTTTTCATTGGTGGTAACCTAATATCTGGGAAATAGAAACAACATATAGTGACTAGATCTAGCGCTGAAGCCGAGTATCGAGCTATGGCCTTGGCAACATGTGAACTCATATGGCTGAGACACCTTCTCCAGGAGTTGAGATTTGGAAAGGATGAACAGATGAAGCTTATCTGTGATAACCAAGCTGCTTTGCATATTGCATCCAATCCAGTCTTCCATGAAAGGACCCAGAGCTTTTATTGAAGTTAATTGCCACTTCATTGGGAGAGACCGCATCAGGATAACATGGCTACTAGTTTTGTCAATTCAAATGATCAACTAACAGACATCTTTACTAAATCTCTCAGAGGTCCTAGAATTAAATACATTTGTAACAAGGCAGTGCGCCTTAATATATGCTCAGGAACATGAGGATATTAGATATTATGTGATCTTTTCATTTGCTGTATTTGTGTTATTGAGTCCACATCTTTATTTATGGTGTGTATATATATAAGTCGATATGTAATGTAGAGACTAGACTTATTTTTAAATGAATAATAAAATTAGGGATCTATTTTCTCTGTTATGCAATCCAATGCTCCGAAATCGGGTATCATGTTTTCTTAGCGTCGAGGCAGAACTATTGAGTGTGCCTTAGTGATGTGGAGTTACTAATGGTAATGCTGCAGGTAGGTACGGGTTTACAACCGTTCAGATGGTAGGTCAAAAAGCGATGCTACTTTTAGCTATCAAAAGACACAATTTAGGAAGAAGGATCCAAGGTGGAGAAACAAGTTGCTTTTCACGACGAGCAGAGTGTGTTAATTCATCCCGATTTACTCGATGTGACATATAGTATTATGAGTGTGTTTCTTTGCACATCTCGGTTTGTGATGAGAGATTCGAGAAAATGATGAATTAGTTTGGTGGGGTGCGAGTTCAAGAATGGGAAAGTTAGATGGCAAAAAGAAAGTTTGGACTAGACTAACTCGTGTAGCTAAAGGAAATTGATGACATGGGTTTTTACGTGATTTACAGGTGTTTAATGCACTTTGTGGGAAAGCAAGGGTGGAACTTCATTCATAACCCCAACACTTTGGTAGCTCGTTTGATTCGAGGCCAAATGTTTTCCTCATGGAAGCTATCTCTGATCATCAACAGGAAGTAATCAGGAGTTTGTTTGGCGTGTTGTAGCATTTGGGTGTGAAAGAAGTTGTCAATGAGGTGCTGGTGGAGGCGGGGATGGTGGTAAATCCATTTATGCATGGAGGGATGCCTGGGTTCGTGATTTGCCAGGTTTTAGGGTTAGAACCAATGGAAACCACGGCCTTGAAAACTTAAATGTTTGAGATCATTGAATGCGGAAGAGGATGGGATTCGGATGCAGTTCCTCTATCTTTGAGAATAATGTTTCTACGGCTATTTGTTCATTCCCATTAGCAAAATCTCCTTACCTCGACTTCTTGATGTGGCATTATTCAAATAATGGTTTTATATACGAGTAAAATCATGCTATAGAATGTTGTGGGTAGCCTTCATGAAGCGAATCTAGGTTATATGTCTCTAGTTGGAAGAAGTTGTGAAATTATTTTCCTTCCCCCAAAATAATTTCTTTATGGCGTCTTTGTAATAGTTGCATTCTGTTTCGGTTAAATTCTTTGGATAAGGTATGAATTTACTTAACTTGTTGTGTGTGTTGTATGGCGAGGGTCAGAGGAGCATTGCAGCATCTATTCTATGGTTGCAGTATTGGTCCTCATGTTGAACTGTTTGCTAAAGTGGTTAAGCAGGCGGTGACCACCCGACGAGTTTCTGTTTGGTTGCTAAGTTAATTGATGATCTTGATCCCGATGTAATGTGTTGACTTGTAATGATCTTATGACATGTGGGTGACGAAACCCCGAAGCTTTGGGATAACTCTTTACTACTACCGTGGCCCGAAGGCGGTGGAAATTTCAGGTATGTGTTTTCTAGGATTAGGCGATGACCGTCTTCGGGTACATCTTCCTCTGGCTGTTCAACGTGTCAGGGCGCCACCTGAAACACGGTCTCGTGCCTTTGGAGGCCGTTGGAATACAATACGAGATCTTTGACATTGTTTCATGATCCTATCGCGGCTATAGGGTTGAGTATGGTGTTCTGCGAAGGGAATGATATGACCGAGTTTATGCATGCAAGGCGTTGCAAATACCATTACATTATCACAGCCAACCCCAGTGTCAAAGAAAATTTGAAGCATTAGCACTCAGTGGGGCCCTTCTTTGGGCCTTATCTTTGAAGTATTAGTTGATGTAAGGTTTAGAAGCAGATTCTTTATTAGTTGATGCTGTTTGTCTCTTCACACTCTTCAAACCCATTACAGATATGGATTTTTAATTTCGGTTGTGTGCGTCTTAGAGGTAACTGAGATTACTCTGTCGGTTTGTAAAGAGGCAAATAAGCAAGTGTGCTCATGTTCTAGCTATAGACATATTTGTTTGGTATTGGTACCTAGTGATCTTGTCATCCCTTGGTTGGGAGGTGATTAACTACGATTTATGTCTGGCCCAATGAAGGTTCTTCATTATTTATCAAAAAAAAAAGTAACTCTCTTAGGAGATATGTTTTATGTGTCTATGTTCCAATTCAGGGAATAGTTTTCTTTATTTTTTTATTTTTTTATTTTTTTATGAAGGGAAACCACAAAGCAAAGCACTAAGCTACAAGAGTATCTAAAACAATTAAGGGTTTAAGATGCTACGCAAAAGATCAACTTAAGCATCCTCTCCATTGAGAATCTTCATGGTAGCTCTTTTAGCTATATAATACTTTCTTCCAGCTCATTCAGAATGAAAGCACTTCTGTGACTTTGATGGATTAACATACTTAGGCGTCTTTTCCCACATTAGCCAAATCAAGATAGATTTGGCCTGTATTATTCAGCGTACTCAGAGCATCCATGGTTAGTTAACTAATAAAAAATATGCATATGAAAGTTAGCTTGATCAGAACAAAACTCCAGATGTTATTTAAAAAAGAACATTCATAAGTACCTGCCAAGTTCCCATGTTAAGCTGTCCATCAGTAATTGGAATCCTGCACAAGAATAAAAACCAACTAAGTGGTAATCTGGTAATAAAATTTTGTAGACGAGGGAAAAAAAAACAAACTACAAAAAACCCAAAGAAAATAAAATCATTACGTGAGACTGCAACCAAACATTGAAGATTTGATGTGCGCTGGCATGTCATCGGGACCTGAAAAGGTTGCAGGATTAGAATCAATTTTATGGCAAAGTTTGCATAAACAACTTCTCTTATTTGCTTTCCTTTTTTATCATTTATCTAATATTTTTCATTCCTCTCTGAGTTTAACCTATGGCAAGAAAAATGCTTCCATCAAAATCCCTGTTCTCTGACTTAAAAAATAAGAAGTCTATAAAACTTTGTGCTAGTTGATAAAATTGATGAGATTGGGAAAAAAGTTCACAACACAGTCTTTGAAATACCTTCTATTGAGTAAACGGGCATGGAATGTTTAGGTTATCTCCAACACATTAGTAGAAAGAGGGGCTTGGTACAAGAAGTTTTTCAAAAAAAGTAAACTGCTATTTTATGTGTCCAAAAGCATCAGTGCAGCATTCTGCAGCAAGGAGGATACACAAAGAGGAAATAAAAGAAAAATCATGAAGTAAAGACATTTCAAGTTTCAATTTCATCCAGAACTGGAAACCATCCAAAAGGGCAATTTTATCTCTCCTTCTGATGTGATAGAGCAGCTTTGTCACTGTTGTTCTGAATTTTTGCTCTCTCTCTCTACTTATATATATAAATATATAAATATGTACTTGGTAACATAAAAATTTAAATTTTTTTCAATAAATTTTAAGAAATTGGTTGATCCAGTGAAAATTACTTATATTACATGTCTAAGCAAATTATGAACAAAAATACATAGCTTAGAATAATATGATATATCTAGATAGGGAAAAAAGTAATGAAATCAAAATATCTTATGCTTTGAGAGAAATGATATGCCCGTAAAAAAAATATCATTTTCCAAATCCTAAATTGCTGCCGAATACAAAATAATAAATCAGAGATAACATCAAAGTTATTCAGGAAGAACAAGTGTTTTCTAATGGTTAGAAGCATTTTTACTACAAAAGAAAAAAGAATTTCACAAAGTCCTAAAAATCTAGAAAATCATTTAGACAAGCACTGGGTAGTTTTTTTTTCTTCTTTTCTTCAAAAACCACTCTTTCGTAAAATAGTGCATTGCCAAAAACACCATATATTTTCACTTATATGTAGAACAATAACCGATTCTCCATTAAAGTGTTTCCAACAGTAGTGCTGCAAAGTGCTAACAGAAGTGCTAAAAGCTAAAAGTACTTCTGCTAGAATAACTCCCTAAATGGGCCCTAAGAAGCCAAATTCTTTCTCCAATTTTAAGAAATGAAAGCCAACTGAGGAGTCAGATCGAGAAATTGCTCTCTCGAATTTGAAGAAATGAAGCCCATACAAACCTTCCAGTGTATGCTTCCAAGGAGCAGCTCTTCCCTGAAATTATGAAATCAAGCACCATATAAAAATCACTTTTCAAATAAACTACTCTGCCAAAGTAAGCACATAAGAGAACAAAAAACCTCTGGAACTATTTTGCTGAGGAATGTTTCAGTGTCATCCCGAACATCTGAGTCGTAATTTTCATTTATAGTCAGAGATGCACTTGTGTGCTGAACTGGAAAATCCCAAGCAATAAAGTAAAATCATCAGATGTCGAACATGAAAGAGGGGATATTTCATATGGCGTCTGAAAAAGGAATTGGATCACTCACTGAACAGATGAGCCAGGCCACATTTGAATCCTGACAGGTCTTGCCCGATTTCTTTCAATACCTAATGAGGAAAATCTTAAATTAACACGAGCATAAACAGATGAAAATCAAGTGCTTCATCGAAATGATCTTCTTAGCTCAGGACAATTATAACTTGTCTCAAACATGCAGAAAAGAGGTTTTTCAATCCAGAAAAGGGGGAGGGAGAACGAGGGATGATGATACCTCAGGGGTGATGAGGTGACAGCCTCGCCTGTGAGGAGGAATGGTGATGGTCTTCTGGGCCCACTTGGGAGCAGCCATGGAGGTAGAATCGAAAGGATCGTTGAAGGTGGTGGCAGGAGAGTAGAGCGATCTCACACGGATCTGAGCCTGAGGCGATGTCAGTGATGGCTTTGCAATAGCGCCCAAGCTTAGGAGTGAATGCAAGGCTTGCATGGGTGGCCGTGCCTCCTCCTCTTTCCAAGCGCTCCTTCGAATTAGGGCAACCACTGCAAGGGCCACTACCACTACCAGATATGCTGCCAGGCTTTTTATTCGAGGTGTGCAACACATCTCATTTGCTTCACTTTCTACAAGTGGCTAATCAAATTTGTCTCTTTTGTTTTTGTGAATAAGGAAACTTACAAATTATATTAAAATATTTTCTTGTATCCTTTAAAAAATATATCCATCAAATATTTGAATTAGTATTACAAATCATTTTAATTATTATGCATTACTTTCAAGTGGTAGAGCATTAAAATAAACATAAGGCCATTGAGAGAGAGAGGGAGGGGGTGGTTGGGTGGATGGGTTCCAAGTCTAGTCCTAATAATAATTTACTATTTTAAAACTGGAGTATATTAAAAAAAAATTAAAATACATTAAAAAAAAATTATAAATACCTTCTTTAACTAAACAATTTGTTCTATTATTCTATAATTAAAAACATATTTTTCATTATAAACCATTTTAGAGCATCTCCAATAATGAAGTAAAGGCAAAAAAATAGATGTTGGCAAAAAAATGTTGTTTAAGTAATGAAAGCAAATCAGCCCAATAAAAAATGATTGATAATGAGCAGTTGCCATAATATTTGAAATTGCAGATATTATTGAGAAATTATTCGCAGCGATATTTGGTATATGATGAAATTTAAGATTTGGGTATGAAGTATAGATGAATGAAAGGTATATGATGTAATTGTATTAAGGAGGAGGAAAAAAGTAAATTGAATAGATTTAGGATAAATTAAAGTTTAGATGTTTATTGTTAGAGCTATATCCTTTTAGCTTTTAAAAATTAAATACCGAAAATTATTTTTAAACGAAAATATATAATTTTAGATACTGATCTTTTTTATTAACTACTAAAGATGCTCTTACTAATGAAATCTTTATGTCTCTTTTATCAGCATTGATTCCCTTTACTTTTAGCTAAGAGAAATAGTTGAATTTAACTTTGACATTTATTGATGGTTTGGGGTTGCTTTCCCCAATCCTATAAAGTTTAATGAGTGCATCTAAATTAGTAGAATATTTATTATAGCAGGTTACTGGATCTTTCATTTGGTGAGGTGAGCGCACCACCAATTGTTCTGAAATGGGCCAGACCTTGGAAAGGGCATGTCAAGTGAATTGGACAATGAGTCCCCAAAAAAAAAAAAAAAACCATACTTTTGAAATAGCACCCACTAAAAATATTTCCAATATCCATGAAAATTGCCTTAAAAATATCCAATAATTATTCAAGATATGAACCAGACTGGTATGGTATCAACTCGCTAGCCAACATATTGAAGGCCCAAATTATGGCTCAAAACACCGTTGGAATAATCTTATATTATACAGGTGGTTGTCATTTATCATCAAACATATGGTTGAGATGAGTGGGATAGCATAGTGCTCCATGGCAAGTATATTACAAACGAAAATACACTGTCGTATTATGATATGAGTCGAAATGAATCATATAAACTCATATATATATATATATATATATATATATATATATATATATATATATATATGAGCTCATCTTTAAAAGCCCCATTATACTCGAGATAAATCACTTGTGCGAATGGGGATAGACTATATGGGCCTAAAAAAGGTTTTTATCATAGCACGTTAAGAATAATCCGAACCGACATGAACAAGAAAGGAAGAGAGTCATAAAGTAAATAATAAAAGAATTCAGTTGGAGATAAAAGAATTCAGTAGGAGCCTGCTGGACATGGAGGGAAGCGATGCTCTCTCTCTCTCTCTACCTAAAATAACAGCCAATAAATGGAAAATTATTGTAAAATATTGCGTTGTAAGAATATAATAAAAAGAATAGAGAGATTAAGAGAAGTAGTCATTGGCAAAAAAGATGGTAGGAAGAAAATTCAGTGAGCAATTTTATTTTCACTTTCATTTTCTTATATACATTGAATAGGGAGATGGGCATTCAGTCTATGTTAGAATGTAGGTTACGAATGTGCAATAATAGATGCGATTGAATATACATTGATGACATGATAGGTTAAGTTGAATATAATGACTCTTCGTTCATGTATTTCATAACTCCCATGAATATTCATTGTATTCATGAATGTGCATTGGATAATCTTTGCCTCATTAAAACCATATCGCGGAAAAAGCCCGGTGGGACAAAAAGACGGTTAAAAGGAAAAACGTCAGTTCATGAGATATTTGATCTCATTTTATTGATCGTCTGTTCCTCATTAAAGCATAAGCGAGAGATGGCAGCGCCCCCGGAAGAGCGTAGGGGTGTCTGGGTTATTCTACGTCAGCCACTGTCTGGAAGATCTATTTAATGCCGTATCCCGGACCCATCCCCTGATAAAATGCGTTTTGAGATATAATAGCCATCTTCATGCGATTTCTCGAATTATATCGCTGTAATTGAGAAGTTTATTACACTTTTATACAAACATATATTAAAATCTAATTCTAATACATGTTGTATCCAAAACCATCAAAGTTACAAGCCGACTTCTTCAAAATCGGCCTCTAAATACTGGCATTTTCTCTCGGGCGCTCCTTATTTTTAGAAAAAGTATATTCTCAGCCAAAGGGTGAAATTTGCTCCACATTTCATTAATTGGAATCATGCAAATGGATTCTTCTCAAAACGAGTCTGTATCTTTGTCTTCCATTTTAATGACACGCACTCAAATGAATCGTGATCATGCTTGAATATACACCCAGTCACCCATGTCACGAGTCTTCTGCAGACTCACTCCACACTTACCTATTGTTTTTTGAAAACAATATTTTCAAAAACAAATCTTGTTGTTCTTGAAAATATACTACGAATATTCGAGTAAAAAATATGGATTCTACCCTTCGAGGCAATTGGTTTGGTGGACTTTGTAGAAACCAGTCATAGTATCTTAGAAATGATACGATGACCCATCTCGACAAATTCTCGGGAATATCGTCCTGTGAAATTCCTTTCGCCTTCATGTCATTTTTACAAAAATCGTAGTAAAATGCGCTCGCGCAACTTCTTTTGTTTACGATGCGTATGAAAATCGTTATCGCAATTTAATACTTCATTTATCTCGTATGTCAATAGCATGACTTAAATCAATTACTATTACCAACGCGTATAATTCAACCATCAATCATCTACACCCAATTTGGCTCCCGCCAGGCAATTTACGTTGATATTATAATCAATGGCTTCTGGCGCGTTTTAACCATTATAATTGTGTCGGCGTGATAACGCGTAAAATCATGTCTTAACCTATCTATTTTCACACGCATACCAGAGTCATTCATTTCAGCAATTCAAGCACAACATATGGGCGATTTTGGTCCAATTCACACAAACAGGGATTGTTTTTAACGATCCCAAAACGAAAACATGTGTTTGTCATTGTGACCCCTCATCTCATTTGAAATTTACTTTTTGAAGCAGATTTCCACGGTACTCATCCGGCCTCTACATCAATACATGATTTATTTAATAAATTATCCTGCCCAAACACCAAGCAGGTCATTTAAATGCTATGGGCCTCCACCGATCTAATTCCAACACTTGGTTCAGATTTGGGACGATCAACTTGACCACTCACGACCTCAGTCCAACACAAACATCAACAAAGCACTTAAACTTAAAGAATAGAACAAGTAGGATGAAACCTCTACCTCTGAGATTTGTCGAAAACTCACGCCAAAGCGGACTGCAGCGTTGCCCTCATTAGAGTAAGAGCATTTCCTTCGGCAGAAGAATTCCATTTGTCAGGTGCGGGATCTTACTGGAAAAGATTCTCCTTCTCTCTGCAAAAACATGAAACCTAAGCTCCTGCGACACTTTTTTGCTCTCACTAGCCCTTTGCCGCGTTTTCTTTGCCCTTTTTCATTTTTGAAGACAACTATTTCATGTATTGTCTGTTTGTTTCTTATTACAATTATGTCACATTCTTCCCATTAGTTTGACTTTTCTATCAATGGCATCATGCCATGTGTCCAACGTGGGTCCCACCTTGAGCTCAGACAGTTAGTTGGAGCTTGACACGTGGCACCACAATGTCTCGCCCAAAATCGCCCAGGCGTGTTAGTCAGACTCGTTTCCCGAAAAAGCGTGTAAATTGTTGTCTTGGTCGACAAAATTATAATAGTAGTTAGATTTCGCGAGGCATTCAACGGTGAAGTCGTTTAATATCTGAATCTGAAATTTGGATTTTAAATTACGAATTTTGCCATTTTTGAAAATTTGAATTTTTTGGGTCTCGGGCCGATGGAATGGCCCCAGATGAGGAAAAAGTGCAATGCGTGGTTTACAATATATTTCAATTTGAGCTATATAGCCACTGCTGGGGCTAGTTAATCTTGCATCTTATGAACTCGCCGCATACCAATGCCATATACTAATTTCTCCCAAAGTTCAGCGTTGGCAATGATTTAGTAACGAATTATTTATAAATTAGATCAACCACTTGTCAATTTATCGACTTTCTTGGAGTTCATGGTATAGAAAAGAATTCGGCGAGATATGCTTGGTCCTATCACCTTTGGATATATCCTCCCTAGCATGCAACACAAACAACATTATCTTCGCGCATAATTCTTGTGGAGAATTTGTAGATTAGCGACAGAATTGAATATGTTATAATGGATCTTAACCAAACACACACTCTCTTCCCGGCTTCATAAAGCAATGATCTCATAGTGGTTAGAAGATGTAGCTACTAAGCGATTGCTTAAGTAAACGCCAAGAAATGGCGGTGCCATTATAACAAAATAAATAACCAGTTTGAGAGCGAGCTTTATGTGGATTATATCTATATCCAGCATTAGAATATCCAACTAAACCAGAGGTAATAGATTCCTTGGAATAATATAATCCCAAATCTATGGTTCCTCGGAGATAACGAAAAATATGTTTAATTCTATTCCAGTAACGTGCCAATAAATTTGTTTGCAAGCGATGCGGTCTCGGGCATTTGTGCCAAGTACATCTGAAGCCCCGATTGCGTGAGATATAGTGCTTGAGGTGCAGTATCTCTTCATCAGATTCTCTAGGACGAAACTGATCCTTTTGGGGATCTAGAGACCTTACAACCATAGGGGTGCTCAATGGGTGAGCCTTGTCCATGTTGAAGCGTTTAAGTAATCTTTCAATGTATGATGATTGTTGGTGTTATTCCATTTTGTGTACAACTCAAGGCTGAACCGAATAGTTTTGGTTTTGAATCTTTAACTAATAACACAAACGTTTGAACTAACTCTTTTAGTTTAAATAAATTTATATGACATAAGCTAACTACAATAGTAAATCAGGTTTAAATTTCTTAATAAACACGCATGCTCTGAATGGATCATTATGCACCTTTCCTTAATTAGGGTATTCACTTGGCGTTGTTATATGCGTGGGATTGCTTAGTGACATATCAGGATCTTTGCAATTTTATTGAGAATAAGTTGCGGGGAGTGCATGCATTAGGCATTTTGAATCCCTTGGGAATTTTCATATAAATATCCATGTCTAATGAGCCATATAGATATGCCGTCACAATGTCCATAAGACGTATTTCCAATTTTTCAAAGATTACTAGACTAATGAGAAAACGAAATGTAATCATATCCATCACAGGTGAATATGTCTCATTATAATCAATCGGTCTGCAGAATCCCTTGAGCGCGGTTCAGGCTTTATACTGACAACCTCGTTTTTCTCATTTCGTTTCCGGAAAAATACCCATTTATATCCAACGGGTTTTACATTATCGGGGATGCGAGTTATGGGTCCAAAAACCTCTCATTTAGCTAGGGAAGCTAATTCAGCCTTAATCGCTTCCTCCCACTTAGGTCAATCTTGCCTTTGATGACATTGATATGAACCCTCTTCACGATCACGTGATCATCCATCATATTTATGAGCTGTGAGAATGCAAAAATATCATCAATGATGATTTTATTTCATCCCAAATCTCATTACAATATGTAATGGAATTCTCAGTATTCCTAGGGTTAGTGATCTTTTCATGGGTTTGTGCCTCTTCAAGGGAAGTAAGCACAACACTAGGCTCTTCTGGAGTGGATTCTTGATTCTTTCCCCTTCGTTTTCGAGGAACAATATCTTTTGATCCTATTGGTTTTACCGTTCAAGCGTAGGGATTTTCATCCATTTTAGCTTGTCAGCCGAGAACAACTATCCTAGCTAAAGCATTTACATTTGAATAACCTGATTTTGTTACCCTTAAGTAGCATCATTAAATGCATCGGGGAAATCTATTGGCTAGAGCACGTAAATGGTTATCTTGTTTGCACCTCGTTTTCGCACTCAAGAGTTCTTGGGTTGAATTGAGATAAAATTTTCTCATTTTAGGAGAAAACCTTAAGCGGTTTTGCTTGGACATTTCAATTTTAGGTATATCTAATATGAAACATGAATATGTTAAGAGCAGTGTTCTGAATCGACGGTAAAAATATCACGATGAGTCGGTTCGGGAACCTAATGATGGGCCGGTGGTCAGCCCAACATAAATGATTTAAGCGGCATTGGGGACCCATTTTCGTTCTTTTTGGTGGTGCAATAAGCACCTATACTGCACAACCAAATGTGCGTAAATGTGAAATATCAGGTTCATAACCAAGAACCATTTGAAGGGGAGATTGTAGGAGACTAGCGGTGGTAGCGATCTGACCTTACTGTGATACAAAGCTGGGCGCTGACCAAATCTTTGTGTCGTTGAGATCCGTTCTGATAATAGAGTGCGGGCAATGATTTGCTATATGTTTAATCCAATGATTACGCAATCCATTTTGAGTATGAACATATATTGGGTGCTCAACCTCGATTAAGTGAAGCACAATATGTATCAAAACCTCTTTGATGTAAATTCACCAACATTATCATCCTTATACCTTTAATTGGATAAGATAAGTATTAGAGAAGCTTTATAATCTGTGCAAATAAGCGTAAGGTGACATTCTGCGTAGGTGAAATAATGAACAAACGTAGGACCATCTACAGGATGCATCTACTAGTACCATAAAATATTGAAATGGTCCACTTGGTGATTGTATTGGTCCACAAATATCACCCTGAATTCTTTACAGGAATAAAGGGGATTCAAGATCAACCTTTGTTATAGAAGGTTTGATAATGAGTTTTCCTTGTGAACAAGCTTCACAATTATAATCTTTGGACAACAATACCTTTGTATCCTTTAAATTGTGCCCTTTTGTATTATGGATTATTCTAGCATCGTGGCTAGGATGACCAAAATGATCATGTCATAATCAAGGCGATCGGGATTTACCAATCTCGAATGTGGTGGAGTAGGTTTCAACGACCTTAATTATGATTACAAATAATACAAACCCATAGAAGAAGCTTTTAGCTTCTCATGGACGGTCTTCAGGCCCATCTTATAAGAGGTAATGCTAATATATTCTTTATTTTGCTCATAAATAGTCTCAACATGGTACCCATTACTGTAACGCCCCAAAATAATTTCTAAAATCTTTTATAATAATTTCATTATATATTCCGGTATGAATCGAGCCAAACTCGGGTTTTTCCGAAAATTGATAAATTAACAAATTGTGAAATGTAAATTTAGTAAACCCGGAAATTGTAGCACTGTAACAAGGATAAAATTGTAATTTCTATAAAGTGGGATATAAAATCAAGTAAAAGGAGTAGAGATGGGCCACAACAGGATTAAAACAAGTTGATTTGCAAAATTAAAAGAGTGAAGGACTTAATTGCAATATAGAGAATTATGGGAGTATAAAAGGAGTGTTGAGACAAACAAAATCCAATTGTCTCATTTTTGGCTAGGGCAAAAACGTATGAGAGGAGAAGGAGGGAGAAAACAAGAGGAAGAAGAGGAAGAAGAAAGAGAAGGAGAGGAAGACCAAAACCAAGGTATGTTTTGTCTTGAAAGTAAGGGCAATTTGAATTCCTAAGGTTTTGGTTTGGAGAATAGTTGCTCCTTTGGTCTAGGGTTTTGTGGAAAGATCACACAAACCCTTAAATTGTTGAGGTTATGTAGGTAAACCCAAATTCAGAGAAAATAAACACAATCATCAAATTATATGATGTTTAGAAGAATTGATGGACCTTTGGGTGAATTTATAGGACTTTTACCTAGGGTTTTATGGTATGAGGTTCCAAACCACCAATACAAGTATTTTGAAGTTGTTTTTGATTATTTCCATAATGATTTTTGAGGAATTAAGGAATGGGGAAGTAATATAAGGAGAATTGGTATCAAATCGGTAAAGAAGCAACTGACACCTCCAACATTTACTGCACAGAGCAGGGTACCTACACTCCCACCGCAGGCCAACATACTAACATGCAGTCCAACATGTACCGGTACAGATCCAAGGTGTATCGGTACATGTGAGCCCAAAATGACCAGATTGTGTAGTTTTTGTGTATTTAAGCCTAAATTCATACACCATTAGTATAGGTACCCTACGAAATGAATAATAGGGGTTCGAATAAGAATGATACTAAGTAAAAAATGTACCGTCGTACCTCGCTTTGCCGTTTAATATGATTATTTGCTTAATCACTAAGAATGAATAAATTGTATTTGACTAGGTGCGGGTGAAGACGACAACCTGACCTATGATTGATATCAAAAAGGAAAAAGGAATCGATAATTGGTTTGTTCTATAACCGATCTTTATTCCAGTTTGTTCTATACTTGTTCTTTATTCTCATATTACTCTATTTATGAATATATATATATATATATATATATATATATATATATATATATTGATTCGAATGATTAAGTATTTGAAATGTTTGATAAATATCTCGTATTGAACGCGCGGTATTCGAGCCACAAGCCAATTTATCGCATAAAAGAAAATTGGATTTGAACGTATTATTGAAACGACTAACATGACGATTCACCAACCGAATTCGTCATGAAGGTAATGTGATTTGTTCCAACGCTAAATCGCAGATTGCCATCGAATGACAACATGATGCGATTCACCAACTCGAATACGCTGAATGCTTCCACTTCTATAGTCATATGTGAGATGGTAATATTAAACGCTAAATCACATTACTGAATGATGTATATAACATGATTCACCAATCGAATCGCTGAATGCCGACTTCTTATAGTCATATGCGGTGATCGCAATATTGAACGAAATCATATTGCTATCACGACGTATTACGACAGATTCACCAACTCGACCTCGTTTCATAACGCCGACTTTTATACCATATGTGAGACTCGCATTATTGAACGCGAAATCACATTGCTACCGAATGATGTGATAAAACAGATTCACCAACCGAATATGTCGTGAATGCTCTAATTTCTATAGTCATATGTGAGACTATAATATTAATGTGGCAAACCACATTGCTATCGACGATTAAATGCGACAAGTGATTCACTAACCGACCGCTGTATGTCGAATTCTATAGCCATATGTGGAATCACAAACCGAAAAATGAAACGATGGTATTGAAAAGTGTATTTGTATAAGTATCTTTACATTACACTGATATTGCATAAAGGCATTATTTGATAAATGCATGATTTATATGAACGAAAAAGGAATACGGAATCGTATGTAACCACCTACATGAAATGTTATAATGTGATTGCTTTTATCAATGCGCAGTACCGAGTGATAGACATCAAGCAAGACCCAAGATCAGAAGCTCAGTCATAGAGTATGAATTACGAGTATGCTCCGCCATATGCATTACCCATTTCTTTCTAACATTGACATTTTGTAAAATGCTTTGAACTTCAATCATTATTTCAGAAATGCATTTCATAAATGTAAGTGGTATGAGTTTTTCGAATGTGTAAATGCTTACGGGCTTGCCTAAAATGAATTGCTTCCAGAATTACAAAATCTAAAATAATAAACCAACAAAATGTTTTGATAAGATAATTGAAAATGCCTATAAACCGCCCGGCCGATACGCCAACAAAGGTCAAGCTCGGATTCGTCGCGACACTTTTGAAAACTAAAAGTTAACAAAACGATAACTAAAGGGATTTAATTAATGACTTCGACCAGCATCCCTGTGGTTTTTGCTCGCCAGATCCACCAACCTGCCTGCCGCTCTGGTTACACAATTACGTCAGACATCTGCTAAGTAGATTCCTTTTCGATATAACGCTTAGAAATGCATTCTCAATACGCAGGATGGTACCTTTCGGCAAAACAATCGCGGGCATCCCCAAACCATCAATAATCGTAATACACCAAATATTGTATGGACATGTGTCTTACGAATGTCATACTCGAGAAAAGTGTCTACTAATTTAAATATGGCATGCGCTTGATGCACCATCAAGCAAAACAAACATCTTCATTTTCTGTTTTCCATTCTGTACTTATGTTGACAACTCGTACTAAGTATCATAAAATTTTCATATTAGTTATGTGGTCAACAAATTTCAAAATAATAAATATTATATAAAGTTCATAAGCATTTCATTGCATAACCATATTAAAGAACAATAAAAGGTAATACATTTAAAGAAAAACAACTATAAAATAAATTATTAGAATCATAAAATTCAAAATCAAAGATGTCATCCTCCAGTCTGATACTTCATCAAAGTAATCAAAGGTCCTCAAAGAAATTAGAGACATCCAGTGATTTACTACTTCTTCGTGTTTGAGAGGAGTCCCACCATCGTAGATATTGTCAGTTTCAACAATGGTTATGGCAAACAGGATTTCAATTTCAATGGCGTGAGATTCACCACGTCACTCGCGTATTTTTAAAAGATGCCCGTATGATCAACAAAGTGCTTCGCGCATGCTAATGCGACTGCCTGGGCCATGCCACAACGATGACAAATACTTTCATTAGTCACCTCGCTTTCTTTTCATTAAGTAATTCTGGCCCAGTTAGATTCTTAGGCGGTTAAATTTTCTCGCCAATTTTGGGGGATTATATTCTCGTCGCGCTTATACCTCTTTAAACGACTAATAATTTTTTCAGAGTTTGCATGTGCTTCGGGCAATGCTTTTGAGCCAAACAGTGTCTAAGATCATGATTTTTTGAGCGAAGACCATTAGTTTGCCCACGCTGAGGAGCGCAAAATTGGGAACCGTGAGTATGTGGCAAATCGACGTTGTTTGGTATCACACAGAATACAATATTCAAGCATGGAAGGTGGAGAAAGTTTTCTCTAACAAGCTTTGCATCAGTTGAGCTTGATACCGCATAACCTGCCGAGAAACACATCAAATAAAGCGAGTTATAGTCGATTAATCGACGGTAAAATCTCAGAATCGGCATCTTGCTACCATATCAGACTTGGAGGAAGGATAATTACCTTAGTATGATCATACCTATCCTTCAACCCTTCCACAAATATTCGAGGGTCTCGAATCTGATAAATATCGAGTCTCGCAGCTCTCAGCAAATGACGCATTTAATAAAAATCAGCCAGATTCGCTTATCTTTTTGCATTTGAGGTTCCGTCTTCCTGTAATCATGCTTAGCAAGATCTTGCCTCGTGAGCGATTTCCATGTCAAGTGCACCAGATGTATAATTATTTCCCACTCACTTTGAGGATGCTAATTTTGGCTTTTCAATATTTGCCATAATTCTTGCAAAACAAATGAATCCTTAAATTAATTATAAGGATTTTCAAATATCCACCGCCACTTCGTGAGTGTATGATATTTTTAGCCAAAATTTGGTCGTGCAAATAGTTATAAAAAACAAGCACTTATGTAAGAAGACAGCGATAAGTTCATTAATAAAAAAATACTCACCTCAGCACAAAATATTTACTCAATTTGTGATCTCACGCTGATAACGTATCAGAAAAATATCAACATCGTGTTAATATAATTAATGTATAGACATACAGAAAGCATAAACACCAAAGCATTATAAAAATCAAACGAAAGCAATTTTATTTTTTCATTCTCTTTATATACATCATCAGACACAGTGAGGTTCGACATTCATACGCACGTATGCTACTTAATACTTTCATAATAGATATCAATATACATTAAATGTATATGTGCTACGAATATATGTGCTATTTAACGCACATAACAGTGACATCAATATACATTTACGATATAAAAAGCATTAATATAATGACTATTTATTCATGTATTTCATAACAAAAATGAATTTTTTTTTGAAATTGAGGATTCTCTTCAATCGTAACACTAATGACCAAAGAAAACCAAAGATCGACGAAGAAGAAAAAGAGTCATTTGATAGATTCCTGCTGCTTTCGTGTTAACTCTCTAACCATGGAAGGAATAAGAGCGAGGGTGAAGGGTGTTGAAGCTTTTTCTCTTTCATTCCAACTTTCCCACACATTGAATGCAAATACAATTGCAGCACTCTTACTCAGACACAATCGATCTTATTTGGCTTTTTCAAAAACTGAAAATGGGAAGATCGATGTTGGAACTGTGCTTCTTATGGTCGGTGGTGATGCCAGTCATGATCGCCCTACCAATCGCAAACACCAC
The DNA here is from genome assembly GCA_016808115.1 of Tetrastigma voinierianum. Taxonomy (NCBI): domain Eukaryota; kingdom Viridiplantae; phylum Streptophyta; class Magnoliopsida; order Vitales; family Vitaceae; genus Tetrastigma; species Tetrastigma voinierianum. Next base: position 457,918 of record JAEQBH010001414.1, on the reverse strand, counting down.
CGCTTCGTCTACTTCTCCCCAAGCGGATCTTCTTGTTTCTCGAATTGCCTTTGGATCATGTGCCAACCAAAGCGCGCCTCAGGTTTAGGGCTTCTTCTTTTCTTTCTACATATCTCTTTGATTTTTGGTTTTTTGTTTTTTGTTTTTTGTTTTCGCTTTCTCTTAATCTTTCTCTTTTGAATGATATTTATCACTATTTTCACATGTTCTTAGTGCTTATTCTTATTCCTTTTTCTTTTGGCATTTACTGGGATTCTCTATTGCAATCATTCAGCAACGATGAGGTGGGAATGGTGGTTTAAATCAGTTGTTTTTTTGATAGTTTAATTAATGTACCGGACTAAGCAATTTAATACCAATGAATTCATTGGTTCATAAAGTTAGAAACATTAACATCCACTTCCCACAAACAACAACATAAAAAGACAAATTAAGAAAAAAAAAGGAAAAGAAAAGTAAGAAAGATTTATCAGCATCTTGTTTGTAAGGAGAAATCTCATATATAAATTATATCTGCAACGTATCCGTCCATTTTTGTTTCAGCAAAAGCTTTCTTCCAACCTTTTGGGATTGGCTACATAAATCATGTTTTTCCAAACCCTTGTAGCTTTCGTTAATTAATTTTAGTTGCTTATTTGGTTGTTGGGAATCAAATCTGGAGTCTAACTACAAGGCATCTTTCCCCTACATTTTCATTGAACATCCATTTGCAGCAAGTACTGAGCATTTAGATGGTGATTTCCATCCATAAATTATCGAATCTTTAGAATTTACATTCATGTAAACATCTGAACGGCTTGTGTTTCTTTATACGTTGAAGTGAAGTATCATTCGATTCCCAGTCTGCTTTAAAAACAGAGCATGCTCTCACCAGTAAGTTAACAACAGCTTTACTCCGGCTGTTGGTTTTTTTATTTTATTTTTTTTAGTATATGATATTATTACTTTATGATCTTGTTATGGTGCACTGAATTCTAAGATATCATGGCATCCATTTGACTCAATCTGAAGCTCAAACCTTGGCAACTCTTGTTACAACGAGTTCTATACACTGGCATTTTCAACAATTTGGATTGAGGTGGCTTCATTTTCTTATTATTCTTTCTTTTTGCATCTCTCAAATCATGGCTACATTTTTTGGGTGAATCAATGTTTTGGACTCATTCACGAAAGGATTTTTTTTGTAATCTTTGAAAAAATTCTATGCAGAAATTTTTTTGACTGGATGGCCATTGATTGATGTTAAAACTTTTCTTGCTTGCAGCCAATATGGAATGCAATAATTGATTTTGATCCTCAATTTTTTATTTGGTTGGGTGACAATATCTACGGGGATGTTAGGCGCCCTTTCAAATTATTTGGAAAAGAAAGGACTATTGGGCCGTGGAAGAATGTTCCCAGGTTTATTCCTTCCTCAGAGCAGGAAATGCAATCCAGATATAAGAAAATGAAGACTGATCCTGGTTATTCACGTCTTCTAAAGAATACTAGGGTGCGCTTCACAAACATTTTAAATTAAATCTGGTGGGAGGCAAATGCTCATATATTGAGTAATCGTATTCGTTATATGTCTGACATTCTCTTCGCTTCTAATCTACTCCTTCATGAGTATTTTAGGTGATTGGTACATGGGATGATCATGACTATGGGTTAAATGATGCTGGAAAAGAATTTAATGGGAAGATCACTAGCCAAAGGCTCCTTCTGGACTTCTTAGACGAACCTCAAGATAGTCCACGGTAAGCAATCCTCCTTCCACAAATAATTATTCCTGATTGTGTACCTTTTTCCTATAAGTTGATTAAGATCTAAGCTCCCACCCAGTCTGTTAACCTATGAGAATAAATAAATGAAAATTAATGACATAATAAGGATTCATATGATAAATGTAATTTGCTTTTGGATTCAATGACAAATTTATTGCTTCTCTTGTTAAACTTGTGCTGTTTTCTCTTACATTGGGTTCAATATTGAAGGCGCAAGCAGGCTGGTGTTTATACATCATATACATTTGGTCCTGTTGGTAGACAGATTAAGGTATCAAAGCTAATGAATTTAGATTCTCTGCTCATGTTTCATTTCTTTCATATAGAAGATTGTAAGCAGGTCTTCAGTGGTTAGGTGTGTGTATGTGTACTAGTGTAGCATTTGCTAGCTGCTTTTGCTGATTCTTATTTGTATTCCATGTAAATCTCAATCAGCAAACTACTGACTGCACATTTAGACAGAGAGACCTATATGGACCTCTTGTTTTGATTGAGTATGATGAACTTCTTCAGGTTATTCTTTTAGATACTAGATACCATAGAGATCCATTGATCAGTGACGGTACCATATTGGGGAACTTGCAATGGACATGGTTAGAAAGCGAGTTGAAGGGCCCTGCATCGGCCCTTACCATAATTGGATCTTCTATTCAGGTATGGCATAGATTTCCCATGTTGCATAAATTTATTGTCTAATTGTAATGGCTACAATGCCTGCATTTATCATTGTTTACATGACAAAACACATGCATTTTTTGTTTTTAAGACTAGTAACAATTGGGAAACATCATAAGGAGTTGAATACAACATCGAGCAATTTTGTATCTCCTCTTTCTGATTTATCTTCTTTACGGTTTTTTATATTGGAAATTTGTAGCTGATTTCAAACTGTGTTTTGGACAAACATGCTATATTATGGACTTGAGAAAGAAATTTTCCTAGGATTTGATTTCCTCTGCCTTCCTCTCTCCTGCTTAGATAAAACTGAATCTTGCTTGGCTTGATCACCTGAGGTAGACTGGATTCATTTGAGTTAAACTAATAGACTGGATTCCGGTTATAAGAATGTGGACCATCTGGATGTGTCTCTGTTCCATATGGATAATTCTGATCATAGCATTCTGGAATATCATGAAACTGATAGCAATAATGCACCAAAGTTCTATTCTGCTGACTTGAAGCTAAATGATTGCTAGAAATAGAAACCATTTCTTTGGTGGCGGCTAGGGGCCCTAATCCTATAAGCATTTATTGCCTTAAGGTTGTCTACCATGAGTCCATGACTATTTACTTGCAGAAAATTGTCTGCATCTTGTATACACCCGAGTGTTTGGGGAGTCACTCAGATATAAGCACGTTGTTGTCATGTTAACACCTGTGAGCTTGGTTTTCTGTTTCAGCTTGTTTTTTCTGTTGATGTTTTGCACTCACACGCAGCTACTTGCAAACTCTTCCTTTTCTTGCTGGACGGATTACTTCTTAGATTGTTTGGAAATGTTAAGCTAGATTTTGTTAGGAGGTTTTTTACATTGCAATTTGGCATGATCAGTCTGCCTTTCTTATTTTTCTACACTTCAGGTTATCTCAAATCTTTCAGCAATAACTGGTCCAATATTTTATTTAGAGTGTTGGGGACGTTTCCCTAAGGAGAGAGAGCGCCTTTTCAAATTGATAGCAGATAGCAAGGTGATAATCTTTTATTTAAACTCCAAATTCAATTTCTTGCTGCATATTTCCAATATTGTGCTGCAATTTTCAATTATAATCTCATATTCTGTGGCACAAGAAACTTGTGTATGGCAGTTTTCTGCCCCTTTATTGTGCGAGTAGAGAACAGTTAGACATCTAAAAGTTTTTCCTTTTTCTTTTTATACTTTCCATGTTACAATTCCACTTTTCTTGTTTAGAGAGATGGGATCTTCTTCATAAGTGGGGATGTTCATTTTGGAGAAATTACCAGGTATGACTGTGCTACTGGATATCCATTGTTTGATGTAACAGCTAGTGGAATTACCCAAGCTGTTGAGAAGGCAGTTCCACCACCATTAAATTACATAATCAGATTTGTGGCATGGTTAGCACCAACTACAATGAGAGTTATGGGACAACACTGCAGGCACAAATCATGCACATATGGTATATTTTTTAACTTGGATATTGTTATTGTTTATGCGGCCTTTTGGGGAGGATATGTCAAGAGGTTTTCAGTTTACTGATCTTAAAGGGGATTGGCTTTCTCTAGGCCAGCCAAATTTTGGAGCAATCAAGATAGATTGGGATGCAACTCCAGTCACAGTGGCAATGGAAGTAAGAGATGTGAATGGATTTCCTGCGCTTAGTGTAAATACATCGTTATTGGAACTGCAAATAGGAGCTTTGTCCAAAATTAAACCTGGAGAATATAGGAGGCACTGCTCTCTTGAAGTCACTCTACCATGGATTGTTAGGCACCGCCTGGCGATTCTGTTCGTATGTGCCTTAGCTAGTAAGTTTTCTTAGATACAAGCAACATCTTTCTTAAATGCATCCTTCACCTGATTTGCTCTCTTGCTTCTGCCCATGATATTTTTGGTGCTTGATACAATCTGAGGAACAAAGATTATTCAGATTGTAAATAGAAAGAAATGATGCTGGACCTGTCGTTTTCTTTATAATCTGCTTTCTATCTGATGCTCTTTTTCTACTTGCGGAAATTTACTTTTCACAAACCATGCATCTCAAATACCATTTTTAATTCTTGATGAATCCAATGGAAATCAGTTGAACATGCAGTTTCATGCATCTTTTTTAATTTTTTGTAGTTTGCTTTGAAATATAAATATAATTTTATATTCAGTTTTCTGTCAAATATTACGGTTTTATGCTCTAACATATAGTTTGCAAGCATCACTTGTATGGGCTGAATACTAGAGAAAGTCCAATTATTAGTAGCATAGCTAAACTGCGTTCCTCATCATTAATATGTTTTAACTTTCTTTATTGTTAGAATTCGACATTATGTTTTTCATCCTATGGCCTTCTATCTAGCAACTAATATTTACTACCATTCTTATTAGCATTCTTTTCCGGAATTTACGGTCTGTGATTTATGTTACTATTTTATCACTGATTTTTTTTTCTGGCAGTGCAAACTCCGCCCAGGAATGTGCTGAAACGTAAATAAAACCTTCCTCAGTCTCCCGAACACTTTTACATATCAGTGCAGTTAATTTCCTCGATATCTACAGCTTCATCACAACACACTTGATCAAATAACGTTTCGCGATTCCCAAAGAAACTAGTGGTACACCTGACGAGCTCACAATGATCCACAAAGATCTGTTGTCGAATATCACGATTCTTGAAAGATCCACATGCTTAATTTAAATATTCATCGAAATGTAATGCTCGACCACCCAGCCCAGGCTGGGTTGGCATCACAGGCTTCCCAAATCCTCAAAAAACCACTGCTTGGTCTGACTTTCTATCACGCGTGGTGCGTACTGCATCCCAGGTGGAGGGAAATAATGCAAATTGAGTTTGTGGCTAGGTAAAAAGTGAATCCTTAACAAACGCATGCTGCAAAAACATTTCAATTTATACATAATTCAAAATATCTAAAACGGCGTTTTTGAATAATAGGTTGATGATAAATAGCGTGAATCACAATCTACGCATTATCTGGCCCGCCGTCGATGTTTCTTTTGTTTCACCGGGTAGCCGATCATCGAGCAAGCCGTAGTGCGGGACCGCGAGGAATATGTTACATCCGTATATACGTGACATTTGGAACTGACCCGGGGCCCAGTCATCGTTCCGTGTCCACTACGTAATCCGGTTTCTCACGATCTGTACGTATCGGCTTTAAAACATTCACAAGCATTGACCATGGATGTTTAAAGCATCGTGTACGATTAATTGGGTTTCCATATATATAAAAATATACATTTATATCAGACATGCAACCTTGATCCAGCTTTAGCGGAATGATGTGAATTCGCGACATCAAATACGTCTGGCGGAGAGGTTATAAGATCCTTGCCGGATTAATCATGATAAAGTCGAAACGAGCTACTCGAAGGATCTGCCGAATAACAAGTCGCCGTTCTTGCTTTCTGATAAAGTGTCGGCGTAAAAATTACTCAGAGTGGTACATTACTTTATCACCACTCGACTCACATATATTCTTATACCTTAAGCGTAAACCTTGATCCACAAGTACGCTCTCTCTTACACGCACTTCTTTAGGATCAGCGTTTATAATATATTAAGCTACCGAAACAACACACACTCGAGAAACCTGAAAACACCTCTTGTATTCTATCTCCATATTACTCATTTGAAAGATGAGGTTCTTTTCTTAGAATCCATGGTCGAATAGCCGGCTTCGAGATATATTTAGCAATATGCTTGGCTTTGAATGAATTTTAGGTCGAAAGATTCTGGTGGACACACATATTTCGAGGATATTTGTGCTCCTTGAAGTCTAGTTGACCATGAATAACTTCGGTCGGAGCGAGAAATGACGAGTTATGGCAAAAATCTGCTGCTTGGGCCATATGAAGAGTGACCCTCGAAAATGCGAATTTATGATTTTGCCCCTTTTCCATGGTTTCCAACCGTCGACTGACACTCAAACACATCGAAACGCTCTATTGATCCAAACGTCTTGAAACCACATCTTAACGAGAGTCAGGGTTTTATGAAGGCAATCATTTCGACAATCTGAGTTAGGAATGAAACCTGAAACAAAAGAGAAATCGGCCAGATAAATGCCTGCATACAAAATCCTCAATCGCACAAATAACGAGGGATTAGGGTTTACCACTTCAGTATCCTTGAATCGGGTTAGGAGAAGTTCCACTGACTAATGCAGAAAGGCAGTTTCTGAGAATCGATATGACCTTCATTTTTGGTACCGATCCTTTCCTTCTCTTTATTTCTCCTTCTTCTCTTAACCTTTATTCGCTGTATTTATTCCTCATATATCTCTTTCACGTTTTATTCCTTCCATTTGATGATAAGTATCACTTTCTTCAGATGGTTTGATCTTATACCCGTTTTGACTTTAAGTTTGTTAATATGATTGGCCGAATTATTTCTTTCTGTTAATGTATAATTCTCGATGTATCTGTTGTATTAGACTTTCTGGTAATGAGGGTCATGGTGATAATTCTGGGTGCCTTGCTCGTGAAGCTTAGGTCAATCGTTTTATTTTAGGAAAAATAATATTTAGCTATTGTAATAATTAAGGACATTACATTTCCCTCATAAAGGAATTTCGTCAGCCAAAATTAATATTACTAACCTATGAAGAGTTAAGGTACCTCTTTGCTTCTATCAGCAAATTTCTCGCCTTTGCTTCTTCACTCATGGCGTTCCACTAACACGCTACTAGGAATGCTTTGTTCATGACTGTGTTCTTCCACACATCCCGAATCTCGCCAGCCGCTCTTCATATTTTATATTCTGCACCAGTTTGGTTCTGCCGATCTAGTGGCCTGCGAAACATCGGCTCATACTTCCCTGCAGCAAAGGAGGCGTGGAATACGCGGGTGTATGCCCGAACAGCTGCGGCGAAGAGCTAGCTGGTAAGGCACCTCGACTCTTTGGAGAATCAAGCAGACCAATGTACTGAGGGCGGTTGCCTTTACTAAACAAAACGCTCCTTTGAGGAAGCACTCGCAAAAACACATGGTCCCGAGCACGGAAACTCTAAGGGTCTCTCTGTGGTGATAACGCGCACAGCACGTGCATGGCGGCCTTTGCGGATCACCGCCATCTTCTCTGCGTTTCCTATACGCTCTGGAATGATAGTAGCTCTGGTCGATCCGGCCCGTAGGCGTCTATGGCCTTCGCAAAAACTTCATATGGTGCCATCCAATCGCTCTGGAAGCGTATTATCATGAGCTGATCGAAGAGGCAAATGTTCCATCCAGCTCTGAGTCCTAACACACATGCTCTGAGACATATCTTAAATTTTGAATCATTTCTACCGGGTTCTTTGCAAAGTCGGTCGAGGTGAAATCTTTATCTTCGTCTGATTCTGTTCTAAAGGCTTTGTGAGACAGAATCGGGATGTAAACCTCGGAATCTATCGACTGGCTGGAGAGGGGTACACCGTGACCTCCTGATCTCCCTCCACATACAACTTGCTTTCGAAGTAGGATGAGAGTCGATTCCTTATTGCTAAAGAGGAAGTATCTGCGATTTAGTCAACGGTTGGCCCGACCACCCGAACATATCTTTGCGCAGTGAGTCTTGTGAACGATCAAAGTCCATCGTCTGATCATTCCAAATTCGCGTGTGCGGCTGCTGTGACTCTGCGAGATACTGGTGCCTCGACTTTGAAAGCTGTTGGCCGCGTGAAACTATGGAGGCAAACCATCGTCTCTACTTCATCCGTACCACCCAGGTAGGCGCCTGAGTCGTGGTATCTTTGTCTCACGGGATCCCGTGGCGGAAGTATTGACACCTCATCACTCTCTCAACTATCTCGTCAGCTGAACAATCTATTGAAATAGATTCCTCCATTTGCATGAACCACCCTTGAGTGCATCATCATTCCTGCCCTGTGGCGATCATGCACCCTCGACTTCTTATCATCTCTGACCCTCGATGACTCGTCTTAAGTAAAATTGTTGGCTAAGCTACAGTCTCAAAAGCATGCCTTGGCTCATCCCATCAAAGCACGGGGCTTGTTGATGTAATCACTTTACATCTTCCTTGTCATAAGCCATGAGCCGAAAGGATGCTCTTGATTTTCTACTAAAGGCATCGGCCACATTTACTTTGGATGTTATTGCGAAGAAAATTGAAGACATGAGTGTCTCCATCCGTACGCACGGCGACCGTCTCTGCGAGTAAAGATATATTTGAGCTCTTGTGGTCGGAGAACAGCTACAAACTTTCACCGTCTGGTGTGCCTCCATAACTAGAAGCGAGCTTTCTGCTGCGTGACTCACAAATCGCTCTGCGTGGGAGTAATTCCTTCATGTTTCTTGATTGCACAGAGGCTGGTAACCACTTGACCTTTTTGCATAAGTACACCCGAGCGGCTCTCGGGGCATCCGCGAGCTTGGGTATGCTTTTCCCATCTCTGCCAGGGAGTAATCAACACGGCGTTGTGGTCAATCTCTTTTGACTCTGGAAGACTCCTCTTTGTGTTCCGAATTAAACTCATCACCGTGTGATCTAGTCTGTAGGACGTGCGATCAGGAGAAGTTCTCGATAAACCGGTGGTAATAACCATTCTTTGAGAAACTACGTATCTCAAAGACCTTGGGTCGCTCCCACCACATCGACCTCGGCCTTTGGATCCATGAAATACCTTCCTTAGACACCATATACAGGAGGCTGATTTCTTGTAGCAGAAAATCACACTTTTCAGCTTGGCATACTGTGATTCTCTCGATGCACATGGCGCCCATTTGTAAATGTTGCTCATGCCATCAGCCCTTGGAATATATCGGGATCTTAGTCACGAACACTACCCTGGCCGATCAATCACGGACCCGATGATATATCCTATTCGCCAGATCCGCAAAGCGGCCCGAAGCATTAGTGATGAAGCATAATGACAAACCGAAGTTTCCATACTCGTGCGGCAGTCTTAGGGATGTGCAGTCGAAGTAATCTCAATGATGATACCCCGGATCTTAAATCAATTTTGAGAAGTAACAAGCCGTTCGATCGACAAATCCTTGTCTGCGGAAGTGGGTACTTGTTACTGCGTTATCCCATTCTGACTTAGGTAATCCACACACGAAAAAAAAAAGAAAGAAAAAGTGGTAAGTCTTTCTTTTCACGAAACGTCACTAGACTTGAGGCGAAAATTTTCGGTCCGGATGAACCGCTTTGCGCGATTGCTTTGCAGGTTGTAAGGTTCCAAACTCCTTAAACTCAGTGGAGGCCATCCAGGAATGGGGCCTCTTGAAATAGGATCGGTCTGCGGGATGAGCTCGATGGAGAAATCCATCTCTGGGAGAAGTAATCTGCAACTCATGAAATACGTCGGCGAAATCACGGCACTTGTGGAATCTGTTCAACCGTCACGCTTCCTTTTTAATCTCCCTCGACATAGTAGAAAGGAAGTGCTGACCCCCATTCTCTCTTCCCCAACCACTTGTTCTCCATTCTATCAACTGGGCCGAGCCTGACCAAATTCTCGATCCGCATAGAAGCCGAAGCACGTGACCCATAACCAACTGAAGGTCACCTTCTTCAAAATGCCTAGACCGCATGATGTGGGGCTAACTAATCCATCTCACAATCACAAACATCGTTATAGCGTAGGAGTACTAAGTCAATCACGACTTCGTATCCCCCAACATTCAACACACAACCACTGCATCCCCACTTAGCTTCCATCACGCCACCCATAGGTGTCTCAACAAACAAAGGACAAGAGAGTGGTGCAATCTCTAAGTCCAAAATAGAAGCAAAAGAAGTAGACATAAATGAACGGGATGCACCCGAATCAAACAACACATGTGCCCAAGTGCTACAACATGAAACCATACTTTCCACTAGCACACTAGGCCTGATCTTGGCCACAGATAGCGCTAAACTCACAGGAGACCCTCGCCCGGGCCGATGCAGCTCTTCCCCTGGGATCTCCTCCCTGGAGGTCGTCCTCCTTGAACACGCGAATGGTTTACTGGTCGAAACTGCCCTTGAGGAGGCCAGGTGTTCTGGCAGGTCAGAATCCCAGTGGCACCACCTCCTCAAGTGTCCCGTCGCACCACACCCATAACACGTCCGGGCCCCATGTCCCCATCAGACCCCACCTGGCTCGTCATTGCATGGGCAAATCGCTGCGGACCGCTCTCATCCTCGGGCTTTAGTCCTCTCGATCCTCGACCAAGTCTCCAAACCCGGGAATTCTGCTTTCTTTCCTCAGACCTCAAGTTACCCTCTCACAATCGTGGCCCGTGGCCACCACCTCACTGTAGGTGCGAAGCATAAAAGGAGCCACCTAAGCCCAAATGTTCAAATTTCACCCTCTTGAAACCCGCTCGTCTCATCCGCTCGTCACACCATATGTCATGGCATAATTCCGATAACAAAGTAAATCGGGAGGCATACTCTAAGCAACCATACCCCCTCGTCAGAAAGCACAAACTCCGATCTCTTCGTCTCTCATGGCCTCGGGAAAATACTCTGGCCGAGTAACTCCGAACTGAGTCCACCCTATGTGGCACACCATATGGGTGCTCTTAACCATATCCCACCAACCCGGTCACCCGTCCTCAACATAAAGGAGGCTAGAGATACTCTCCGCCTCGTTAGTGGACTTCCAAGACATCCGTAATCTCTTCACTCCTTTAGCCAATGCTCACCTCATGGCTGGATACCACCTCAAACACTGGGGGAACAAGTGCCTTGAGATCCTTGATCAACCGCACGTCTATCTTCTTCGGAATGACCCTCGGAGGTAACGCAACCCTCTCTCCAGCTCTCGCCCTTCAGACCGGGTGAAGAGGATCTCACAGTCAAGCCACCCGTCATCCACTCTTCTTCCTCTAATCATCATTCTGATTCAGATACCAGACATGGTATAAGAATCATTACACACTAACCGACACCATGGGAAAAATCACACAGCATTATAATATCTAAACTCGTTATATCATGCTTACAATCACACCAACATGTTATCACATAGTCTCATGTAAACATGTTATCTTTAAATACCCTTCAATAGCTGTCACTGCTAGGAAGCCTTATACCATATATGAAAATCATATCATCCCTCAATAGCACAAATCCTAGCACTAAAAACCTAAGCTCCCATGATCATAGCTTAAAGTGTGCCTAGGAATCCTTTATGTATCTATTAAATTTTCCTTTAATCTCCCAAGGATTTATCCCTTAGCTCTGATACCAACTTGTCACACTCGACTCCACCCTGTGATTTATGTTACTATTTTACCACCCGATTTTTTTTCACAACTGAGTTCAAACTCCACTGAGTAATCACCTGAAACGTAAATAAACACTCACCTGCGCTCCAAACACACATATCTGCATGCAGTTAATTCCTCAATGTACCCAAACTATACACTTACACTTGATCAAAATAACATTTACACAACAAAACTAGCTATTACACAAGCCAAATATACAATGATCCACAAAGATACCAACCGGTCCAAATATACAAAGGTGAAGATCCACATAACACTAAATATTCATCAAAATGTATGCTCAACCACCAACAAGCTAAGGTCGTACAAACTCCCAGAATCCTCAAAAAAACCCTCAGAGGTCCAACTTTCATGTCACGCAATGGTCTCACTGCATCTAAGGTGGAGGGAAATAACGGGGGTGAGCTCGATAACCCAAGAGTGAATCCCATAACAAGCCATGCTCATAAAAAACATTTCAATTTATACATAATTCAAAATATCTCAAAACACGAGCATTTTATTAAATAATAAAGTTGACGACTTTAAACACAATGAACGCAATACTACCACCATCTCAACCCCTCATCGCGACTCTTCGGGGCTTTCACCCGCGGATATGCCCACATCCCGTATAACGACAAATTGGCCGACTTACCACCCAGTGGATATGCCCACATCCCGTATATCCGTGACCTTTCTAACTACAACCTGCGACAATATCGTCCCGTGTCCACTACATCAATCCCGACATTCACACAAATTTCATACCCATGTCACGCTTTAAAACAATTTCACAAAGCATCTAATCACATGGATATTTAAACATCATGTACCAAGCATCTAAAGATTTCCATATATATAAAAATATATGCATTTATATATCACTAACATCACGCCAAAAGACTGAATCTAAGATTGCACTCCTACAAATATCAAACCACAAGATAAGCAGAGAGAAGGTTATAAGATCCCCTACCTTCCTGGATTAAAACCGCAAGTCTCCCATGAAGTCAAACCCGAGGCTACTCTAAAAGGATCTCTGAAATAACAAGTCACAAGATTCCTTAGCCTCTCTCAATCCGTGTCCATAAAATTCACTCAAGCTGGCTTCCATTACTATCACCAATTCGACTCCATATATATTCCTATACCTTCCAACATAAACCTCGATCCCCTGCGCACTCTCTCTTACACTTACTAGATCACATCACTCTTATTAGGGTTACACAAACAACACACTCAACACAAAACACCTCTTGTATTCCTATCTCCATATTACTCATTTGAAGATAAGGGTTCTTTTCCAGCTGGAATCACCCAAATTCAGAGCACCGAAACTCGAGATATGTCCTAAACAACATAGCCCCACTTCGAATGAATTTTGGGGTCCAAAGGGTTACGAATTTGGACACACATATTTCAGGGATATTTGTGCTTTTGGTCTAGTTTACATGTACCACTTGAATCACTCAATCTCAGAGCAATGACTAAGTTACACTTAAAATTACAACACTGGCCATACGTAAAAATCCAGCCCTAAAATGCCTGTAATTTATGATTTTTCCCACTTTTTCCATAAGTTTCCAACCAAATCAACCCCAACACTCAAACACACATCAAAGCCACTCTATTCAACTCCAAAACATCTTCCAAACACATCTTAAACAGCATTCAGTGTAGCTTTACAACCCATCACTCAACCAATCTATGCTAGGATGAAACCCTGCAAATTTTCAAAAGAGAGAAACCCATTTAATCATACCCCCTATACAAAATCCCCCTCAAATCCCACAAATAACCAAGGATTAGGGTTTTACCACCCCATATCCTTCAAATCTGTGGTTGTATAAGCTCCCAACCAAATCCTGTAGTTAAATCCATTTTACAAGAATCAAACCAAAACCCTACCTTTACTAATCTCCTTTCCTTCTCTTCTCCTTTCTCCTTCTTCTTTCTTTCTTTCTTTCTTCTTCTTCTTCTTCCTCTTTCTCTTTCTTCTTCACGCTTTTGCCCTAACTCTATTTCGAAAGAAAAACGGTAACTATCCCTTTGCTGTGATCAGCTTTTAAATTTTATACCCATTTTTTGGCTTTTAAAGTTTCACCTAATAGTAATTTAAGTCATTAACTCTTTCTATTTGCATATCACATTCCCAATCTTATATATCGACCACTGGGGGACTCTCACACGACCCAAGGTCCCCAAGTGGTAAATTTACCAATTTACTCCTTGGCTCTAGTACAAACCTGCCTATCGCTTTACTTTCTGAAAACACATTTAGCTATTGTAATAATTCCGGGTGTTACACTTATTATCTTCCTTAGTTTTTTTTTTGTTCTTATATATATATTATATCAATCTTTTTAGTAGAAAAATGCAGTAATTGTGTTTCCCTTTTTATATTCCAAATATAGTTTTATTTCTTTTATCCTGCAGTCAAACCTTGTTGTCCTATACTGTGCATTATTTACCATTTTTTATGCTTTTGCATGAAATCCTTGTTAATTTTCTTCATTCTTCAGCTGACATCATGAACATCTTTGCAACCCACTTTTGGATAGGTAATAAGATTATATATGGATTTATATGTAAGAAAAGCGCCATCTTTTGCAACCCACGTCTGCCAATCTCTCTTGGATGTATTCTTATCCTAGTTTTTAAAATTCTTTTCAAATATCACTAGACTAATTTTTTGCTAATTTTTTTTTTTTTCTTCTTTTTGTGGAAAGTGCTTTTATTGTTTGAACTTCATCGAGTGATCACACTGTTAATAGTTGCCATTTTTTAATATCAGTTTCACTTCCTATATATATATATATATATATATATATTCTTTTATGTATTCCAAACCCTACTATATATTTTTGAAATGGCCTACATGTTTAATTTTGTTCAAGACAGATAATGCCATTCTTTAATTTTTCCTTGTAAATGTCACTCTTGTAAGGAAAAGTTTAAAAGGATAGCTCTACCATCTGACAAGGAACCAAGTTTATTCTATTCCTGTGTATCTAATCTCTTGTGATTGTATCAGTGTTATGCTGCAAAATCTTCTTGTTGCAGTTGTGGTGATCCTATTCCTCCCTCCATTATTGATCTATGCTGTTTCCAATTCCATGTTGCAGTATTGCTTCTCACCTTGGCTGGGCTCATTTTTGCTGCTTTATCAGTTATTGCACAGTGCCTCTGCAAAAACAAGCTTGATTAACAAAGTGAGGATAATATTATAATTAAGCACAGGTTTTCTGCTGCAGATCCAGCTCTTGGATTAGTAATTTTAAAAATGTATTAGCATAAAAGATTCTTTGACACCTCTTGATAATTGTAGAATCTTTTTTTGTATGGTGCTGTCTGAATTATCATTATCAGAGTCCATAAAAGAAGAGAATGAAAACCCTGTTTTTTCTGAGAGAGGCCAAAGTTATCGTCGCGGATAAAATTACAGGGGTCATGATGCTAGTAAAACCAATTTGCACAATTGCAAAGATAACTCTTCCAGGAGGTAAGTAGTAAGTACGGAGACCGAAAAACCAGTTTATGGTGCAAGTCCTAGTCAGGGGAAAAGTTTGTTTGATAAAAAAAAAATGTTTCCTTCCCTAGGGTTAATGGCTCTGTCCTAGCCAAAGCTTATTTTGTTAAACCTGATTGAATCATTGGGAATTAACTTTTTTTTTTCTTGTGAAATAATAAGAAGAGGAGAGTATTTGAATACTTTGGCGTTGTACCATTGGAATTGACGGAAATGATGACTGCATGTCGAGTAAGCTGGTTTTGACTTATTAAAATTGCCTTTCGATCTGGTTTCCTGTTTAGATGAAATGTTGTGGGATATGAGGTTTGGATATCCACGATATAACACCAGGAAACCAATTGCTTGTTCCTAGGATAAAAACGCAAAGGAAATGAAATAAAAAAGAAAAACAAAAGAACGGAAAAAAAATGAAGAGAAGTTTAAAATCGATTTAAAGTTTGTAAATTAATTATAAAAGGCTATATTCATTGGATTTATTTTATTTTAGTATTAAACTATTCCATATAAAAATTAAATAATTAAAGAATGTACAAAATTTTAATTAGATTATATTTTTTACTTATATATTTCTCTGTAAGACAATTGAACATGAGAATATATATATAGTAAAAGAAGTGCCCTGGAATCAAATAGAAGCTAAAAGAAGAGTGAAAAAGAAGTTAGTCCTCAAGATCTCAGCGAAGACTAGGAGCAGCAGCCAGGAAAGGGGAGTCTTAGCTTTAGGCATTAGGTAGTGTTTCCATGCTTGGTTTTGCTAGGAAAGGGGAGTGAGTCAAGAGCCTAGAGGTGAGGCTCAGCAGGTAGTAGGAGTAGGGAGGCAGCCAGCCATAGGAGGCTAGGTAGGGTAACGGGGGAAGGACTAATGTCACGGATTTAGTCTTCACGCTAAGCTCCCGTGCGACACTTAAACAACTCATCCCTGACGTCATGCTCGCTTTCCCGGGTCGCTCGCTGGGTTTCTACCTACTGACGTGGGGCGTTCTAATGTAACATGCTATAACACTGGAGCAGTTAAACTCTATCAAAGTTAACTTTACAACGCTTTGTAGGCTCTCTCACCTTGGCTCTCAAATACTACTTGCAAACGAGTACTACCATCTCCTTATATACACATGAACGGGAGTATATAACCCATGAAGGTTCTTTAACGAATCTGTAATTCTATAACGTTTCTACTCACGCACACGCATTTATGCGCACTCACCCAACAAGATTTTAGACTACTTTCCCATATTCCATGGTCTTCTATATTTTTCCACATTCTTCCACACTCTTCCACACATGTGTGAACAACCTTCCACATAGCTCTAGTCAAAGAAGTCTCTACAAGACTCCAAAACATTCCCTCTCCTTATATATGGGCTTGAGGGGCTCTCTTGTGCCCATGAAAGATCCTTCCCATAAGATGTTGGGGTCTAGAGTGAGTTTGTGACACTAAGGAGTGCCGCTAAAGTTAAACCTTGAGGGGAGGGTCTGAGTCTCAACTCTCAGGGAAGAGTCCAGTCCAATTGCATTGGAGTGCCCCACACGCTGTGGCGACGACTGACTCACTGACTGAATGCTATGGAGTCGAGTCAATCAACCATTGGGGAACGCGTTTTATTCACTAGTTGTTTATTATTATTGGGGGTGGGAACTCAGCAGGACAGGACTCGGTAAAAGATTTCAGATTTGTGTTGGCTGGTTTCAAGTCTTCTTCACCCTTCCCCATTTCCAAGTCGCTCATGGAAATGGAGAGGATGAGGATGAGGATGAGGATGATGTTCCTTCTCCTCCTCCTCCTCCTCTTGGTGCTGTTGATATCCTTAGCTCATGCTCAACAATCTTATGTCAACAACCACCAGAATGACTGTTACAAGAATTTCAATGAGACGGACGGATTCCAGTGCAACGGCCCTACATCATGCCTTTCGTACCTCACCTTCCGATCTGCCCCTCCTTCCTACGATTCCCCACCCTCCATTGGCTACCTCTTGAATTCCGAACCTGCCCAGATCGCCACCATCAACCAGGTTTCCGATGTTGACAAAATCTCCAAGGACACCGTCCTGATTGTCCCAGTCAACTGCTCCTGTTCAGGTGATTTCTATCAGTACAACACCAGCTACACCTTAAAATCTGCTTCCGAGACTTACTTCTCCGTCGCCAACATCACCTACCAAGGTCTCACCACTTGCCAGGCCCTCATGTCTCAGAACCCCTCCCACGACTCTCGGAATCTTTCTGTGGGGTTGGATCTGCGGGTTCCCCTTAGGTGCGCCTGCCCCACTTCCAATCAGACCGCTGCTGGATTTAACTATTTGATCGCTTATCTCGTCACCTGGGGCGATTCCATCTCTTCCATTGCTGAAATCTTGTAAAAAAAAAAAAAAAAAAAAAAACGGATGACCTGCAGTCCATACATGAGGCCAATCGCCTCTCAAATGACTTCATTTTCCCCTTTACTCAGATTCTCGTCCCCCTTAAGAATCCTCCCTCCAAGATTCAAACTACAGTCTCTCCACCTCCGGCACCTTCTCCAGAAACCCCCATGGTCCCCTCTGCTGGAGGCAACTCTTCTAAGAAATGGGTTTTCATTGGGTCTGGTCTTGGAGCCGCTTTACTCGTCCTTTTACTAGTCTTTGGAACCATGTTTTGCTTCTTTAGCCGCCGCCGCCTCCGCCGCCAATCTGAACAACAAGACAAGCCGGTTTTGGACTGGGCAGAAGCTACTCCCAAGCTGTCAAAATCCCTAGAAAGCAAAACATTGTGGTCTGTTTCTTCAGAAGGGATTAGTTTTGCATTGGAGTCCTTGACCGTGTACAAGTACGAAGAGTTGCAGAAGGCAGCAGGGTATTTTGGTGAAGCTAACAGAATCAAGGGTTGTGTATATAGAGCCTCGTTTAAGGGGGATGGTGCGGCCATAAAGATAATGAAAGGAGATGTGTCAGAAGAGATCAACATTCTGTGCCAGATAAACCATAGCAAGGTGATCAGGCTTTCAGGTTTCTGCATACATTCTGGGAACACCTACCTTGTTTATGAGTATGCAGAGAATGGGTCTCTGAGGGACTGGCTTCATGGTGATGGTGGAAGTTGTTCTACTCTGGGATGGAAACAGAGGGTTCAAATAGCCTATGATGCGGCAGATGCCCTGAATTACCTCCACAACTTCATCAACCCCCCCTGCATACACAAGAACTTGAAGAGTAGCAACATCCTTTTGGAGGGTAACATGAGAGGGAAGCTCACCAATTTTGGACTGGCAAGACGATTGGAGAATGAAGAAGGAGATGGAGGGGGATTGCAATTGACGAGACATGTGGTGGGGACTCAGGGTTATATGGCTCCTGAGTATATAGAAAATGGTGTGGTTACCCCAAAACTAGATGTTTTTGCATTCGGTGTAGTGATATTGGAGCTGTTAAGTGGGAAGGAAGCTGCTGCGCCTGCTCAAAAGGATGGGAGGAGGAGGAGGAGGAGGAGGCGAGTTGCTATATGTGTCAATAAATGAGGTGCTTGAGGGGGATAACGTGAGAGACAAACTGAGAGGCTTCATTGATCCTTCCCTTGCCCCCCATCAGTACCCCTTTGATTTGGCTTTCTCCATGGCCCAGCTCGCCCAATCTTGTGTTGCTCTTGATCTTAATGCTCGCCCAACCATCTCTGACGTTTTCCTTAGCCTCTCCAAGATTCTTTCCTCCTCTCTGGACTGGGATCCATCCGATGATTTTCAACCCTCAGGCTCTCTAAGCAATGGTAGATAGGCCTCATCATCATCTTCTTCTAATGCTTTTTTTTTCTCCCTCTTCTCTTGGCGTATCCCATATGCATATCTACAATTAGACGAATCCCCTCATACTCATAGTAGCGGTGATATTGTTTGTGAGCTGCTGCTTGCCACTCACTGTTTTCCCCTCTAGAAACTAGAAATGGAATGTAAAAGTAGGCACCAAAGAGCTGCCGTGCCAGATGTAATTTCATAGATCGTAATAAAATTCAAAGCAATTTCCATGTTTCTCTGCTGGGGTTTAAAATAGCTCGCCTTGGAAATTCGACCTGTCCTTTGGTTTAGTAAGGAGCAGTATATGAATACTTTTTGCATGCTATTAGCCTATTACAGATATGCTTCCATTTATATGCTGTTTTTAGCCTAGGACGGTTCCTCTTTCATCCAGTTTTAGGATTTGGATGAAATGTTGGGAAAGGCATAGATGCAATCCCATCCCATGGTAGTCTGAGTGCATGAGTAACTCGCCACAATACCACTGTCACTCACTCACTCTCTCACTAACCCCACATCTTGTGCATCATAAATGAAATCCTTAAGCTTTTTATTAAATGTTGAAAAATAAAACAATTCTACTAAACAATTAATATACTTTTTAGCTCAACATGAATTATAATATGTAGAAGCCATCCTCTCTAAGCTAAACTTTTACAACAACATGATTGCATGAATTACAGATGGTTAGACAAAACATTCAGTCATATCCAAACACTAAGGCCACCACATCCGTTCTTCATGTAGATTTGAAATTTGATTGAGGCTTTAGTAACCACATTAGTTGATCTCAGGAGCACACTGAAGAAATGATGGGGGGGATCATGAGAGTTTAGCCTTCCTCATCACCTAGTCTGTCAATGGGGGAGAGGTGCATTAACTTCCGCAAAACCTTCCAATATCTCATACAAAAAGGGTTCAAATGGATTGCCCGAAGAACCCATCTCTGTTGGCTCTGATAGGGCTCCACACAGGAGGATGACTCAGACCCAGCTTTGGAGTATGTTGCAAGCAAATGCATTTGAAGAAAGAAAGAGTTCAGCAGGTCTCAACTCTGTAAGAAATATAAACCAAATCTCAAGATATATACTCAATGAAGCCATACTTTTGCACTCTGCACAACAATTATTTATTGACCAGAGTCTAGAATCCATTATTTTTAAATTCCATTCGTCATGTGATCCGCCTACAGTTCATTATTCTTAACCAGATGGTATATAAAGGAAACAGTAGGCTCCAGCTATGGGTAAATTTTCATTACGGAAGTAATATATATCATTAACACAGTTGATATACTGGATGTTAGAATAGATCTGTCCATATGCCAGGTGATTCCTAAAAGCATATCACAGTCGACCAATGTGATACCACGGAATCAATGTTACTCTAATTGTCTCGTAGCGAAGATCCTGTATCATTAGAGCCCTCTCTTTGTTTGAACTGGCCAATGTAATGCACTACCTTGCCGTAGGCAATCTTTTGGTAAGAGGAGGGAGGTTGTTTATTGTATTCCGTTTTCCTTTAGGTTTGCCTGTTTTTGAGCTTTTTGTATACACCATCTTTACCTTGCTGTAGCACTTATTTTTGGGTGCAGCCCATGTAATATTTGCCTTGCTTGCTTCTCAACAAAAGAAAAGCAAGAGCGACTAAATGATGTACCTCAAGAGGAGGTGTTCACCAATTAGTAGTCAATTCCTTTTGGATAAAACAAATAAAAAATAACAACAGATTATCTCACGAAATGCATTACAATATTTGTAATTCTCATATACTTTGTTTTTATAGTGAGTAGCATAACCATGTTTATAACTCATTTGTTTAACACGAAAAAGCTTTACATTGGCATAAAATTACAGAATTTGTGAAATTATACTTGTGAATAATGATAATTGCCAATTCCTTTACCAGCATTGTGTTTAGCTATAACAAAATCAATTTTCGATCATGGATTGTTCAATGCTCAACCGGTCATAAAATGAGACATAACAGGGGAATGATAATGATATGTTAATCCAACGCATAGGAAATTTGCACCTATAAATGCTTTTGAAGCATCTTTGCAGCACCAAGAAGCATTGCAACATGGGCATCTTTCCTAATATATTACCTATATGCCATCTAGGGAATTGGCCTCCTTTAGCAAAGGATGTTATTTGTTGGTGTCGTATGATACTAATAGATGTCATGATGTTAACTGTTTTATTGTTCATTAATCTAATCAACATGGGTCTCATAACCAATCTCGTTTTATTCATCACTGTCAAAGACGTATGAAATGGATTCTCCTCTAAAGATGAAAGTGATATAAAGTTGATTTGGATGTGGTTATTATTGATCCCTTAATAAGGACGTGTTTGGTTTTTATGGATATTAATAAAACAATGAAATCATAAATTATATTTGAGGAATTGGTTTAAAGAGGATAAAAACAAAAGTTATATTTGCAAAACTATCCCTTACGTTTATAACCTTAAATTATCCTCACTTTAGACAAAATTACCCCTTTATGTGTTAAAACTCAAAAAATATTGTAAATATAACCCTTTTTTATACATGTTCGTTAAATTAACATTTGAATAAACTTAAAGGGTGTTAAGTTCAAGTTTCTAACACAACTTCTATAGGATGTTGGGACTTAACCATCTTAAGCTTATATTCAACAAACTTAAAACGTTGGCCCAGCTCAGAATCTTGTGATAAGTAGTTTATTTAATTTGGATCTAATCACTTGTTGTATTTGAACACACTTATAGGGGGTTAATTGAAAAGACCCGACCCGGATACCCTCCTAGGACTTCCGTGGTCCCGTCTGTACGTTCCACTCGTACAATCCCTAGTAATATCCAATAAACCCCACTTTAAGAAAAGAAAGAAACACACTTGATTAATATAATACCTCAAATATATATAAAGATCTAAAACAAATTTCAACCACAACCGACCTATTTTACCAGAGGTCATAACCACAAACACACATAATGTTAATTATAATAGCTCAATACTAAAGATCGGGAAGATTCCAAGAGCGTTTGCTAATTTAGTGGCGACAAATGAAAGTCATATAAGTCCAATAAAAATAAAGACGTATAGATAAGATAAATACCGCAATCGTCATGAGAAGAGCAGCTGAGAAGCTATTACGGCGTAGTGCCTCACTAATTGCCCGGACCTGGGGAAACTGGATTAAAAACAATAAACAGATAATAACTTAAGAAACGACATAATTTATAGCTTAAAAATAATGTTTTTATTTATAAAATTCCTTCTCTCAAGGCCTCACTTCCACTCTTTTGCAAAGTTCCCCGTTTAAAATCATTTCACAAAACCCAAACTTATACCCAAGTCAACAATATGAAATTTATGCTCAAAATTAGATAATTATGAAAATACACTAACCATAAATATTGAAATGATTATAGCTTACACAGACTCCAACAATGTACCATACCATATATCCTTCATAAACCGTGGGATATCCCACCTCACGACCCTCAATCTCGAAAGGTAGCCGCGGTAATACACACACATAAACCGCTGCAAACCCGACCTCACGACCGTGAATATATAACCGTCGACGAACCAACCTCACGATCGTAAATAATATATAACTGGCTGGATGAAACCAACCTCACGATCGTAAATACAATCGCCGAAACCAACTCACGACACTGGCAAACCCAGCTGCAATCAGATTATAATTATTGGATCGAATCCTTGGTACTATATGATACATCAATTTATAAATAACCAACACAAAGATCCTACTACATATACTCTTCCAACGATATTAGAAGAGGTAAATTATGAATTTATAAATTTAACTTCAACAACTCAATCAAATATATTGATGAATTTCAATTTTTCAATTCATGCCGAAACCGAGAAATACCACAATGAAAATATTCACCATAACCAATTTTAAGCACATAAAACTTTAACAATATTTAACATGCTTAAAATCCATTTCTTAAATCAATAACTTTTCAAAGGGGTTTTAAACCTCAATCCATGTACCAAAATATTTAAATACTACAAATTTATACATTAACTCGCAAATGTCCAAATATTTAAAATGCCACAATCAAGAATAAATGATAACTTTGCTTATATAAAAATGTATAATTATATTTATGCATAACCAACCATTCGATCAAATAATGTATATATAAGATAATTAACCACAATTATATATCATAATAATACCCAAAGCATTTAGAACATATAAACCACTCACCACTACAGACGCTTCATCCGCTCCTCGTTGCGATCGTCTCTCACTGGAGCGCATGTAATATAATAAAACACCACTTAGGTCTAATAATTCAAAACCAAAGACATCGTGGATGCCCCAAATGTCTTGGTATCAATTTTTCAAATAATGCCTATCTAAATCGACTCCGATTGGCACCAATTATACAAGCAGCCCCATGCATCTAAGACCTAAAATTTGGGCTTTCTAACCCGAGGCTAATTTTTCGAAATCGAACCTTCCAATAAATCATAAAATATCCACTCTACTAATCCAACTTCAATTTTGCCTAATTCGACCAATCGGTGTCCACTTCTATTCAAACCTTTCTAATTACCCTAAAATGACCCTAAAAATGGAAACTAACCAAATGACACCAAAATTTACAAACTTTATATCAAAGGAAAGCCCAAGAGACCAGGAACACGTAAGCACTTACCTTGGTCCAAAAGTTGGGCTGGTGGCCTGGAACTCGATCCAACCGCCTAAGAAAATTTGAGCCACAGATCTTCAAACGGTGAGAAATCCCAAAAAAAGGACCACGGAATGAGTTCAGAGGGTCCAAAATGGGGAGGGAGGTATGGTAGCCCGAATGGCCTAAAATAGCAAAATCCGGCGACCCAAGGTATCGCCGTGTTTACCCGCCCGACCGGGCGCCGCTCGTCACGCTCAATCGCGGAAATTTCACGGCCAAGGTCGTCTGGTGGTGGCGCTCCTACCTGGGTGGCGCGTGCATCAAGGGGGTGGCCGGAAACGTCTCCCACGGCCAAAACCCGATTGGCCTGAAAACGGGTCGAAACGACCCAGTTCGGAGTCCTCGGGTTTTAGGGAGTTTTCCTAGGGTTTTGGAGCTGAAAATGGGTGTTTTGGGGCTAGGGTTCTATTTGGCACGCAAAACTAGGTTTATATAGAGCCTGTGGTCGCTCAGTAAAAACCCCTTGACCGACTTTACACCGATAAAATACCGCTATTCAACTTCTCAGCAATATAACTTTATCCGTAGTCTGATTGACGTTCAACCCGTCTATGAACTTGTATCGACGAGGCCTACGAGATGGTGTCTTAGTCAACCCAAAATTATTCATCCTTGAAAAGGTCAATTTGGGTCCACATACTAATTGTTGGTCAAACTTAGTCAAACTTGGTCAAACGTGTTAAAAACTTGTATTATTTGGTACGGGTCGTTACATTAACTCCAGGTTTGTATGGAGGATAGAGGGATAAATTTGTTAAAATAATGTAAAAATATCCTTCCTTTTTAGGTTTTAAGAAAATGGGTTAGATTTCCAATATTTTTTTTTTACTTTTTATCTCTTTTAAACGGATTTATTTTATTAAAAACAAATAATAATGTTTCAAAATTTAAAAGCTAACCCTATTGTATTTTAACTGAGCATCAAAATCTAAACCTATCACATTTGATAGATATATTGATTTTGAATTGCTAATTTGAAAAATATAAGGGAAGAGATTTTCGCAAATCGCTTGATATATACTTTGCACTCCAATTCGCTTCTCGTTTGTCTCGAAACTATTCTTGAGAAAAGTCTTTGAAAACAAAGAGGATACCATAATAGTGTTGTTTTGGAAACTTTTCTTCTTAATTTAGTGTTTTTTGTGTTATTCGTGTTTTTCACAATAAATCAAACGTGTTTTTTTTTTTTTTTTTGTGTTTTTGTTATTCCTCTTGTTTTTCAAAAAAAAAAAAAAAAACAGACCCGAAGAAACTCTGCAAGCTAAAAAAATGGAGGCATTGTATATTGAACGATAGGTTTATTTACTTTTAATTACACAAGACCCATAAACCCACCATGATTAACAAAAACAAAGCTGATAATAAATCCATTAGAAAGCAAAGAAGATTATAACAATTAGTGAATCAATCCCTGAGAATTCTTGTAGTAGAGAATCAATGCTTTTAGTTTCTCTTCATTTTCGCAGTTCCTCACACGTAACACCCACAAAGATTCCGGTTTTATCTAGCGTCTCTCTCCGCGCCCTTGGCCTTCCTACAACCACCTTGAAACATTCCATATGCTTCTTTACGTTTCGCTGCAATGACTTCCAAAAGCTTGCACCATTAAACCTACTTGAACCTCAGGGGCAAGGTTGATCTCCGATGGATCGTCTGTTACTACCAGGTGACAAGGATGAATATTTCGATTGTGGTGAAGTTTTACTACAGGAGTTGCAATTAGATGGGGATTTAGAGAAATAATTGACATTAAAGACCAAGGTATCAGATGTGATGTCAAAGGCAAATGCAAATCCTTTAGGTTCCAAAATCTTCCATGTGGCAACCCTCGAGCTCTGGGTCTGACTCGACCTGGCTTATTGATCCGAACTAAACCCCCGGACGCCGACCGCTTTATTAACCAAATCATGACAAATACATTTCATTCTCAAATCTTATAGCCTAAGCCACTTAGTGGCAAACCTAGCAACATTTACACATTCATCAGCCCATAACATTTAACAAATGCATTTACAATGAAGGCATTCTATGCCTTTCAAATGATTTACAAAATAGATATTCAGAGTTCAAAATGTTTTTCTCAAATATCAAAGTTAAAAGGAAACATGACATGAATGCACGTCGGCATACCCGCAATTCCTTCTTTATGACTCGACGCTCCTCGATTCGATTCGGTCGATCACTATCTATCACCTCAGACCGCTCATCAGAACACGCTAAGCATTTTCATGCTTAGTGGTTCTATACAAATCCATTCTTCGCTTTCGGGCTTAATTCAAATCATGTAATTTAACAATTCAAACTTTCAAATCTTTTGGATGATCAATACAATACATATACTTATTTATATACAACATTTATGGGCTTCATTGATCATCTCAAATATACACTTTCATATTCAATAAATCATGCATTAATCAAATCATGCATTTCACAATGCTCTTTTCATTTCAATTGACAAACATGCTTTTCAATTCCAATATTTCACAATCTCAAATCAATTCAATTATAAGCAACAAATTAATGAATCCTACAATTCAATTCGGCCTCGCCCAACAAATTTAACCTATAAGCTAGATATAGATACATCGACCACCGGCATGGTCCTCAACAGTCAGCAGGTTGGTGGGCAAAATCCGCTTATAACACAAGACGGTCCCCGCTGGGTTGTCGACTGGTTATTAAAAATCAATTAGTGAACACTACCAATACGGTCCCACTGAGCTGCTAATCGGAGTGACACATCAATACAATCATTCGCAGTACTACTATTTTCGACCCCCATCGTATACCACCCATCCGTAACAGCGGCCAAACTAAGCACATTCCATAAGGGCGTTCAAATCCTTTTATAGCAAAATATAGTACATTTGTATAAACAGTTCATTTTCAATAATCATGCAATTGCCATATGGCAAACATTTCACAAACGCTTTTCTCAAATTAATTAAAATCGTGACTAATATGCTTTTCTTATGCATTTAGAATAAATAATAGTTCAAATCTTGAAACGAGAATAGAGAAGATAGAATAAACCAAAATTGTCGCTTGATTCCGATCTCTCGGAATCTCACTCTCAATGCGGGTCTTTCCTCCCTGCCAACTCCTATTCAAATACAAATGACAATCACACAAGAGGTTATTCTAGGAGTTTTCGGTCGTGGTTTATGTCAACCTTATTACCTCTTTTCACTTGAAAAAATTTTCTGGGGACACATGAGCCATAAATTTGTCTATGCTTCCTTTAAGAAAATTTTTTATCTCTATGAGTCTATTTTTAGTAGGAATTGGAATCATCTCATTTGGATCACCCAAACTCAGTTACTTACATTTTACTGCCAACCTGGTCATATGCCCACCACTCGCCATTTCCATCAAGTATTCCCAATTTCAGGGGTCTTAACTCCATAAATTGGTAATGATTCCTTCTAATTATTTGAAGCTATGGTTCTAAGGTTTCATCTCCAACTAGAATCATCCAATTTGGATTACCAAAACTCAAGTTATTGCATTTTACATCAAGACTAATTCCACTTCCTAAAAGCGTGACCGATCGTTTCACATAATGCTAACTCAACTTGACAAATTTCGCACTCAAAGTTAGCAACCTGCACACAATTTCCCTTCAAGTAAATTATTCCCCAGAAGTTTATTCACCCACACTCTTGAATCACTTAATTCTTTGATGAGTAAACTCAACTTATGGCCAAAATCCTATAACAATACCCAACACATAACCCGTGAGCTACCCGAGCTCACCTTTAAGTTCAGACTGGGGGAGCCTTAGAGCTACAATTTGCTCCTGGTCCCTTCTATACATTTGTAGACCTATTTCTTATGGTTCTTTACCAATTAGAATCACTTCATTTTGATTATAATTTAATCTATATCCAAAACAAGAACATGAGTCTTGACAAAATTTTGACAGCATTTCATTTGAAAACCCAACATTTTCCCTTTTTACAAACACCTCCTCCAAACCAATCCAAATCAATCTAAACAATGCAAAATAATCTCAAACTGAACTAAAACCATCCAACACTTTTATACCATGACTTGGGTTTTATTAAACTAAACACAAGTGTAAAGGGTTAGGGTTTGGTTTTTCTTACCTTTAAATCCCTTTCAATCTTCAATGTCAAACTTTCTTCTTCAACTTGATCTCTAAACTTTTGCTTTAATGGAGCAAGAATCACAACTCTCCTCACTTCTTTTGGTGTGCCCTAGCTCTCCCTTCCTCTCTCTCAAACCGTTTGCTCAAAATGAGCTTCCAAGACCACTTTGGTCTTAAATATCCTATGCTCATAAGGCCTGCTGGTCTTCTTTTAAAAATCCATTTTTCGGGCTTAAGTTCTCCTAATTGCCAGCTTGCCCACTCATTTGTCTCATTTACATTTAAATTCTCATTAATCACACTTAGACATTTCTTTTTTCTAACTTATGACCCTTAGGTCCTTATTTCACAATTTCCAATTTTTGCCCTTTTTCACTTGGGTTTATTTCTGGGTTCAATTAATTTCTCATTTTAGCATTTAATATTTGCATTTGGATTTTAGCCATATAATAATTTAATCAATATTCATTTAACAATTTTTAAAAACCTAAGTCGGGTTCAATTTATACCTCTAATATATAATAAAAATTATAAAAAAATTCTGCAGATTTTTGGGGCAAGCATCTCCAACCTCAAGCTGAAATAAGTGAATGTACCTAGTTTATAAGGCACGAATTTGCACAAGTTTAGGCTATCTTTTAGTACTACCATGGACCTAAATTTTGATTGTCAAATACAAAAACTTTCTAAAAAAGAAGGGGGAGAGTGGAAAAGGGAGAATGACAAGCAATTGTATTGCTCCTTTCATTTCCAGAGAGATAAAAAGATGAATTATGAGCAATTTATTGAGCTAAATTCTAGCATTTTCCTCATATATTTGAGTCTCCAATAAACCATATCTTCCTCATATGGTCTACTTTTTTTAAGCAGGTACAGGTACATAATAATTAATAAATTGACCCTTCAATACCCTCCTTACGTAGTATTAATCAAAGTCCTTACATGGTATCGAGGAAATTTAAGCACCTCACAGCTCGTCATGTAAACTTTTCATCAGCCAAGTTGGTATCGATTTCTAGTATTCCAAGAGGTACCTTTTGGCTAATGATGAATGTAGAGCTACACCATATGGAAGCGAATCCTCATTGACAATATAGTAAGGTGAATGTCCCGATTCGAGATGCCCCGTCGTTTCATTTTTCATCCCCAGGAAGAAGTACCGTAGAATGGCCTCTACAAAAAATGAGAAGTCTTCGGCTCCCATTATTGGAGGCATGTCCTTGATATTCTGGGCACCCAGCATATCCCCCGCTACATTCTGGAAGTGCTCGTGCAAATCTTTGTCATTTGCAGTTACTAGGTAGAAAGGGTCAATAAACTATACTGTTGCGTTGCACCTCTGTATGTCTGCTTGTAATGTGATTACCTACTAATGCGTTTGAAGATGATTAATAGAATGATAAGATAATCGCATTATAAGGAGGAATATTTTGAAATTTTCGAGGGATAGAGTTAGTTATAAGGATATAGAGGTTGAGAGCAATTCATTTTTACCCATTGTACCTCTTCAATTCGTTGTTTGAGTAGTAGAAAGTTTTCTTTCGAAAACGCCCTGAATGTGCCTCCGATTGTAACAGAATCAGGAATGACATTAAATGCACCACCACCACCTTTGAATTTCCCAACTGTGACTACTTGTACAGTTTAGTCATTTTCTAATTCATCCTTTGTAGAAAATGGGGAAAAAAAGGATTAGATAAAAGTGTTATCAAACTCTAATGGATTGATTTCATCGCTCCATGGTCCTAAAAATGATTATTGTGATGTTTCAATACAGATTTGTTTCAAAATTCAAGGTAAAAGAAAATATAAGAAAGCTTCAAGTGTTGTGAAGCATACAAAATCCCCCAAGTGCACTTTGGTGGATGTGGGTAACTGTTATAAATCAAAAGACAGGGATCAAACTTTTAACTGCAAATCTGTAATGGCCCTGGAAACCACAATCCATACGTTGTGAACCATCAACGAGAGGCAAAAAAAACAAGCCATTGCTAGGGCTATTCCATGAAGAAGATAACTATGATTTTTGAATTTAATTGATTGAATTCAACACAAAATTAATCACTATTGAATTAGACATGGGTAGCTAGTTACAGGAAGAGAAGAAAGTACTTGTGAATCCAAGGTATCAGCTTCAAGGGAAACTAGTTTGTTGGTTTTGATAGAAACAAAGTGTAGAAACTCTCAAGAAGCAACCGAACGATTGAGGGAAAAAGTCATATTTTATTAAGCTTCAAAGCACTTATTTATATAGCTAGCTTAAAACAGAAAAAAAAAATGCAACTTAATCTACTACTTGCAGATAACCCTAAAAAAATAGCAACAAACCTGCTACCTATAGATGCTTCCTAAAGATTAGAAACAAACCAACAAATACTTCCCAAGGAATAGGAAAATCTTCCACATGACTAACTTATTTGACTATTTCCACTTCAATCTACTCAGGTCCATGTCAACAACTCCTAGGACGTGTCATTCAACACTTCTCCTTGTCTCTGGAGTTGCAAACTCCAAGCCTTTGCCTCAAGAACTCATTTCTAGCTTTGGGAAGTGGCTTGGTTAAGATATCCGCATTATGACTTTCTGTTTTGTAGTAGACCAGCTGAATTTCTCCCTCATTCTGTACTTCTCTTAGGAAATAGAGTTTCAGCTTAAAATGTTTTGTTTTTCCATGGAACACTGGATTATTTGCAATTGAAATTGCATCTTGGTTGTCTACGAGTATTTGTGTGCTTTCCTTTTGCTCCATAAACAAGTCAGTCATCAATTTCCTAATCCAGAGAGCCCGATTCACAGCAGCAGCAACAACTACATATTTTGCTTTTGCTGTGGATTGAGCTATGACTTCTTGCTTTTTGGAACACCATGAAAAAATAGCAAAACCAAAGCTGAAACAATAACCTGAAGTACTTCTCATGTCATCAACACAACCTGCCCAATCACTATCTGAATAACCATGGAGAGTGAAATTTTTAACTTGACAAAACTCCATCAGAATCAAGTTGTACCCTTTGACATATCTAAATAATTATTTTGCTTCGTTTCGAACGTGAATTTCATTAGCACAATGCATGTACCTTAAGAGTAAACTTACAACATTCATAATATCTGGTCTAGTTGCCGTTAGGTACATCAAGCACCTGATAATGGTCTTGTAAAGCCTTTCATTAGCTTTTGCAGCTCCATCTTCTTTGCAAAACTTCTCATTTTGATTCATTAGAGTTGCACTAGGATTGCATTCTTCTATCTTGAAATTTTTTAGGATTTCCTTGGCATGTTTTTGTTGACATGTGAAGATCTCATTCTACATTTGTTGTACCTCCATGCCAAGAAAGAATGTTATTCTCCCAAGATCTATCTCAAAACACTCTTCATTTCCTCTCTTTTGAAATTGTCACCTCGCTCCATACCGCTCCTGTCATAAGTAGATCATTAACGTATAAAGATACCACAAGTGTTTCATCACAAACCTTCCTAAAGTATAGAGTAAATTCACTTAGGCTTTTTGTAAAGCCTAAGCCTAACAAATGTGAATAAATCCTGCTATACTAGGCCCTTGTGCCTGTTTTAAACCATATAAGGCCTTTTTCAGCAAATATACTTTCTCCTCCATTCCTTGAACAATAAAACCTTCAAGCTACTCCACAAAAATTTCTCCCTCCAAGTATCCATTCAAGAAGGCTGATTTGACATCCATCTGATGTATATTCCAGCCTTTTTGAGCAGAAAGAGCCATCAACATTCTTATAGTGTCCAATCTAGCAACTAGGGCAAAAGTCTCAAAGAAATCCACTCCAAGCATATGAGCATATCCTTTGACAACCAGTATTTCCTTGTATTTGTTTATAGAACCATCAGAATTGATTTGGTTATGTAAACCCACTTGACTCCAATTGCCCTTTTGTGTGTCGGCTTGTCCACTAGCTCCCAAGTCTGGTTTTTTCAATCATTTTAAGCTCCTCCTTCATTGCATCCATTTATTTTTTATCAGATGTAGCTTCTTCATACCATGTAGGCTCTATTATAGTAACATTGCACCTTTAATAGATGTCAGAGAGTGATCTATTTCCCCTGACAGGTTCATCATCAATATTAATGTCTTCCCGAAACTCAAGGTCCTGGGAACTCACAAGATTTTATCATTCTCCCAACTCAACTTTCCTGATTCAAGAATCACGTCCCCGCCAACCATCACTTCGCCGCCTCCAAACACAGACCTACAAGGCCCCGACGGCCCAGCCCACAAAACCCACCCGCTTCATCCGCACCCGTCTCCAACCACGCAACTATAAGAGAAACAAAGACAACTAAATGCTTTTAAAGTTTTCACTTTGTTTATAGCCATACCATGCTTTAAACGGAGTCTTGTCAAGTAGCTTTATTCAACAGAAAGTCCTATTACTTGCAAGTTCACCCTAGAATTTCTTTGGCAGCCCTTTGTCATGCAGCAAACACCTCGACATTTCCATAAGTGTTTTATTTTTCCTCTCAACGACTCCATTTTGTTGAGGGGCTTAAGGTGTTGTAAGCTGGTGCTCAATGCCTGCATCCTCACAAAATTTGTTAAATTTCTCAGAGGTGTATTCAGTTCCATTATCAGACCTGATCACTTGCATTTTACATTTGCTTTGATTTTTAGCCCAAGCTTTAAACTTCCAAAAGATGTTAGCAACTTTAGATTTAAATTTTATGAAATAAATCCAACACATTCTTGTGTGATCATCAATGAAAGAAATATAGAACTTACTGCCATTCAGTGATGGTGTTCTCTGAGGTCCTCCTTCGTTAGTGTGTACTAATTGCAACTTCTGAGTAGCCCTTTAGGCCTTGTTTTGTGGGAAAGGAAGTCTTGTTTATTTCCCGCACTGATAGGCTACACAGGTATGAGGCTTCACCTCTAATTCATGCAAGCCTTTTCCAAGATCGTTTTTCTTCATAAAGAGAAGGGCGGTATGATGAAAGTGCCCCAAACTCCTATGCTAAAGCATTGTATTGCTTTCTTCAGTGAATTCAACCCGTCTTCAAGAGATCAAATCCAAGGCAAAGCTTTTGCCTTTCATTTCGACTATAAATACCTCTCTGCCTTGTGCATCAACAATCATGCAATGATTGTCCTCAAACAACACCTTATAGCCTTTTTCTAGCAGCTGACCAACACTCAACATATTTTGATTAATCTGAGGAACATATAAGACATTTGTCACGCCCGGCGCGACTCGGATCGACTCTTTACTCGCTGATCGTGACGCTGGTATGTCCAAGTCTTATAACTGTATCAACATATCATATACAAAAAAATACAAAATAAAACTACCAATCGTAGTGATGCTTACAAAGGTCACATACATACGCACTGTCCATTTATATACAAAAACTATGCATTTACATTTACCAATCAGAGTGCAGAACCTAAAGTGATGAACCCCTACTAGTGTGCTAGCCCAACAGAATGCGGAAGATCACTGTCTCCTTCTTCTGTATCTACACGGATTGAAAACCCGTGCTAAGCTTTACACTTAGTGGGAAACATATGTATTATGCATATACACATTTATAGTAAGCATATAACAATAACATATATCAAAATTTTCTGGGGCGCATTCATATAATTGAACTTATATAATTACTATTATAACAGACTTATGTTATTCGGATCTCCGTAGAGCTGCTGCAGCTTATTCTTATTCGTAACTACCCGTAGGTATTACAGATCGTAACGACATTACTGCTTACTCCTATTCATCATTTAGGTTTTTATCATATAACTATGGAATACCTAGACCGCACACAATGAGTAAGACACACACTGGCCAAGTACCCGAAGATACCGGTGATGCATCAAGTGCCAGAGCACAGCAGAGTGCCAGCATCATCGTGAATGCCCGCCCACGAATGCGGTGCCGTATACCCGCAGAGTGCCGAAGACCGACAGGGAACGTGCCCGCCCAATGAAATGTAAGTGCCGTATCATTTAATACCTGGTCTTAGGTCTTCCTAACAACATTATATGTGGCCCAGAATATTCTATCTTATTATAAAGTAACTTTGCTCCATCACTCGCTTTCGCCGGTGAGGCTGTGGTACGGTAATTTTCTACTTAACTTCTTTCTATCTTAACTCCCATAATCATTTATTAGAGCTATAATACTCTAGGTATGCGACCATAGCTTAACTATGCAAAATACCAAACCTGGTTTGCAGGAACTAGTGGTATCCTGCATCAATTATGTTTGGTGTACCTGCATCTCAAACCGGCTCGAGTGGTACGGTGACCACTTTTGATGGTATCTAGCACCACTTTGCCTCGCATATGGTACCCTACTCACCCCCTCAAGCCACCAGACTATTTGCTTCTCATTCGTAAATGGCAATAATTCACCTTTTTTCATTCACTTTTCTTCCATAATTCTCTTCTAATCCATCCTTCATCAAAAACCAACATGGAATCCCTCCAAACCACTCCACAACCACTTTTAATGGTGGTTTAGAATTTCTTTAGCCAAACCTTAGCCAAAGAATCCAAAAATTCATACCAAAGTTCACCAAACTTTACAAAACTAATAAAAATGTAATGATCTATCTAATTGATATCAACTAGGTTTTTCAACCTAACTTCCTGTATAAATCTAGAGTTGGGATGTATTCCTAACAAAACCCTAGGAAAGGGAACAAAACTTAATATCCAAAGAAAACCCACAACTACCGTAGTAGTTTTTATACAAAATCATACTAGAATCCATACAAAACTTTAGAATTCCATACCTTTGCTTGACTCCTCTTTCTTCCTCTTCTTCTTCCTCTTCCTTCCAACCTGTATGCTCTCTTGTTTGGAGACCAAAAATGAGTTATTTTTGTCTCCCTCCCCTTTTTATAGTTAAACTTTCTTTTATTTGCCTTTTTAGTCCTCCCTCATTCTATTATTTGCATTAATATTTATGTTATTTCCCACTTTGACCTCTAATCTTATCAACTCATGACTTTTATGCCCCTTTTTGACGAATTACAATTTTGTCCTTATGTCTTGTACAATTTCCGGGTTTCTCAATTTCCATGTTTCGCATTTACATTACGAAAAAAAAAATCAATTTATGCCTACAAAATACCCTAAACATGTTGAAAACGACTAGGGTATATTTCGGAGTGTTACAACATTAGAGATTAATTTTAAACCTCTTTGGCCTTCAATTGCCATTGTTCCTTTGCCTTTTACTACAAGATGTGCTCCATTTCCAATTCTAACTTTGGAAGTAACAGTTTTGTCAAGTTCCTTAAAGAGCCCTTGATCATTAGTCATATGGTTTGTACAACCACTATCTATAAGCCAAGTTTCGGGAGTCGCTTAACGGCAAAGTTACTGAGTTACCACAAACAGTTGCTCATCTTGAAGTTCTTCCACAACAACCTTGGCTTCTCCTTGCTGCTGTTGAGATTTGCATATCCTTTTCACATGCCCTAGCTGACCACACTTGTGACATTTTTCATTCGGCCTCCACCAACACTCAGATGATTGATTTTATTATAAGGACATGCAGGAAACTTTCAGTGTCAAGTGATACTATTATTGTTGCCTTCCATCTCTTTCTTGTACTGAGATATGGCTTGAAATGCACCCTCCACAGATCCTTCTTGTCTCATAAGCCTCCTTTGTTCTTGAGCTTGTAATGCATTCAACAACTTTGCCAAGGTGATACTTGACACATCTTTTGAGTTTTCTAGAGATGATAGATATTGTAGTCTCAAACTTTTCAGGAACTGTTATAAAAATTTTCTAAACTATTCTAGAATAAAAAAAGTCAGTACCAAGAAGTCTTACTTTGTTAACAATACTGAGAAGTATGTTTGAGTAATCCTTGATTGTTTCTGATTCTTTCATCCTTTGCATCTCAAATTCTCTAACCAAGTTCAGCACTTGCATACCTTTGACTCGTTCATTTTCTTCATATGCCTTCTTCAAGAAGTTCCATATTTCATTTGTTGTCTTCAATGTCATGATTTTGGTGAAAATTGTAGATGATACAACTACAAATAAACTAGCTTTTGCCTTTGATTTCCTTTGTCTCCTCTCATTGTGTAGTTTATCTGAGCCATAGTTGGATTGTCGGACAGGGGAAGAACTTCATATTCCTCACTAACAGCTTCCCATAGATCACTAGCATCAAGGTAGGCTTCCATATGGACAACCCACACTTGATAAGTTATTCCATCAAACATTGGAGGTGCCAGTGCATTCAGTGAAGCTTCTAAGGTCATTCGATCTAGATATTGTTTGTAGATGGTGGTGTATAGGCTCACTCACCTCATAAGTTTACTCAAGAACCTGGCTCTGATACCAATTTGTTGGTTTTGATAGAAACAAAGTGTAGAAACTCTCAGGAAGCAACCAAATGATTGAGGGAAAAAGTCATATTTTATTAAGCTTCAAAGCACTTATTTATACAACTAGCTTAAAACAGAAAAAAAAAAAATGCAACTTAATCTGCTACCTGCAGATAACCCAAAAAAAAATAGCAGCAAACCTGTTACCTATAGATGCTTCCTAAAGAATAGAAAGAAACCAACAAATACTTCCTAAGGAATAGGAAAATCTTCCACATGACTAACTTATTTGACTACTTCCACTGGGCCACTAAGTTTCTCCCCGTCGCCAGCCTCAGGACGTGGTCATTCAACAATAATTCTTGTTGCAAACTAACTATCACATTTGAAGCTGCCAATATCGAGTCTATGGAGGTTAGGAAGGTTACATGACCCTTTCCCATTGACGCATAAAAACCATAGGCGCCTAAAACGAGGCCGACCCGAAGCCATCAACCAACATGCACACAATGAGACACATGAAGCCCGATGATGGCTTCAACATTCTCCAACATTCTTGTCTCTAACATTTTCTTTGCTCCTTCACCTCCTTCCTTAGCTGATTGGAAAACTAGAACGATTGTCCCCTATTCAAAAATTTACCGTCTTATCGGGAGCACAAGACGGGCGTGATATATCCCAACATGAACAGTGAACCTCTCAAAAAGAAGGCATAAAGAGCACCTTTATGTCATGTATGTTGTCCAAGTCAATAGTCAGTCACTAAACAATGTTCGTATAGGTAAATTGTCTCTTTCATTGGTATTACTACTAGTAGAAACACAACTAAACAATTTCAAAGTATCTTCTCTTAGTGGGTCTCTGCCAGTTTTGGACAAAACTATAATAAAGGTTTTTTTTTTTTTGTTTTTCTAAGTAACCAATTTAATTTGAACTACATATTTTAACTTAATAGGACTTGGAAATACATCAACATTCCCAAAAACAGTTCAGAATGAACTATACTTAGCAAAGTAAATAAATTATAGAATTTATACAATAATGGAAATGAAAAACAGTGTAACGATTTTTCATGCTAGGAAAAGTTCTTTATGTTGTGACTTTGAGCATAGAGATAGGTTACTCAAAAGATACAAAGGATGGCCCTTTCAACAAGAGTAAAATGCCATGCCAAACTCCAATTTCCTCATCTGGTATTTGTATGTCAACATACTCTAGGTTTGTGGAAAGGTGATAATTTAGAAGGCCTTATGTAAAAGAAATGTTTTAGGAAACTGTCAAAAACAAGAAAGCATTTAAGAATAAAGGTTCTAGTGAAAACCAAAGCCAGGTAAGGTGGTTCTAATCTACCTATAAATAACATATCACATTTGGCTCACTTCACAAGCAAGTGCATCATGCCAAATAACGTCACAATCAACACATGTTACCAAAGATCTCTTAGTTACAAACCAACAAATTCAAAGGCAACCATACATCATAAATTCATCACATTAGTTCTAAAACAATATCACACAATAAATTTTCCTACCAACCAAATAAATGAATCGAAAAAGCAGCACTATTCCTAAGTAAGCAATAACAACAAATAACTGGATAACAAGTTTTAAAACAACCATATTCATTGCATCGAGAAACAATTTCTTACTTACCAAACACGTCAATCCTTTCTTGAAACTAGGGTTTGCAATATCAATTGCAGCTCTTGACGATTGCCTATTCTGAGGTTTGGATTGGACTTACATTTTATTTATTATTATGTAACCTATTGTTCCGATATTTTGTTCCCATATTATTCTTTAGCAAGTTGCTTGGATGGTTCAGAGTACCAATTTCTTTCCATCTCTTTCGATTATTACTAATTTCTTTTAGTTTGTAATCCTAAGTTAAGCACTAGTGTCTTAAAATTTATATTCATAAGCAACATTAGTACTTCACCAAGCACAAAGGTGCCCTTGTCAAGGACAGTAACAAGGGTGTCTTCTTCATTGTTCATAGCAATTACTTTTTTTTTTTTTTCTTCTTCTTTTTAGTAATGTGTTTAGGGTTATGCTTCCAGGCTTATTTGTAAATGAAATGCTTCTTTGCCTATCAAAAAAATATGAGGGATAATTTCAAAGTGCTTACAAACACAGTAATAAAAAAAGGGCCATATAGCAAGCAAAAGAATTTCGTTGCAATTTCTTTCTCTTCTTCTTTTTAGTAATGTGTTTAGGGTTATGCTTCCAGGCTTCTTTGTAAATGAAATGCTTCTTTGCCTATCAAAAAAATATGAGGGATAATTTCAAAGTGCTTACAAACACAGTAATAAAAAAAGGGCCATATAGCAAGCAAAAGAATTTCGTTGCAATTACTTTCTCTTCTTCTTTTAGTAATGTGTTTAGTATATGCTTCCAGTTTCTTTTGTAAAATGAAATGCTTCTTTGCCTATTAAAAAAATATGAGGGATAATTTCAAAGTGCTTACAAACACAAGATGTGGCTATATAGCAAGCAAAAGAATTTCTCTGTACTATCTTCTCTTCTTCATTTTAGTAATGTGTTTAGGTTATGCTCTCCGTGCTTTTTTGTAAATGAAATGCTTCTTTGCCTCTCAAAAAAATATGAGGGATAATTTCAAAGTGCTTACAAACACAGTAATAAAAAAAGGGCCATATAGCAAGCAAAAGAATTTCATTACAATTACTTTCTTGAACATATGTCAACGAATCTGCTCAATGATTAAATAAGCTGGTAAATTTTTTTTGGGTTATTTAACCTATTCCCTACACCCACCCCCCCTCTCCCAACACTTTAAACCATCCATAAAGATGGTTTTGAAAGTTGGTTATCCAGTTACAGAAGTGTGCTATAGGCTTTTGAATTCACATCTTTCTAAAATTGAAATCATGGTAAAATTTTGGTTTATTTAATAACCAAGGACACCTAAATGCACAAATAATCTAAAAATAGGAACAGATAACTGAGGGCTTGTTAGAGAACAGTGTGACATTACTCATATGCATGTGTCAACCAATAATTTATCAACATCCAAAGATATATCTATTATCTATCTAGATCCATCATAATTTTTTGTGAATGATAAAGTGAGTGTAAACCCTTTCTTCATCACTAACATATGATGTTCCTCTCAAAACCTCATCGCAAGGTCTACCTTGCCTGTTTTCTCCCCCAGAAATTTCAGGATTGATAGGGCACATGTTAGGGTGCAAGCATGGTTTTTGTGTCTTCACATCTTTTTTTGTCCTTTGTTTTTATGTATAGATCGTGTATACATTTTTTCTTTTAATACTATTTGATAGGGTTCGAAAAATAAGGCTCACAGGCCCACCTGCTAGGCCCAAGAAAGAGGCCAGCCCAACGAAACATTGAGGCCCGTCCGCTGAACCCCGAGGGAAAGACATGCCCATTAGAGCATTTAGGCCTTTCTGCGCCAACATTCAAGCCTTTGGTGCCAGCCCAGAATAAGGGCCCAACCCGATTGGCTCAAAGACCAATTATGGGAAGTCTCCCAAAGGTACAGAAAATAGAATAGTCCCTAATAATATATTATTCTACAAGTCCAGCCAAATCTCACCAATAAGGAAAGAAAGACAATATTAGATCAGCATCAAATCGGATCCCCCAATAAATAAGGAAGATTATCCCAAATAAACTGCTCTTTCTATATCCATTACCAAATCCGATATCGATAATAACAAGAAATACCCCATCCAATGGGAATAACTCAATCACCATCCAATCGATTTAACATCTACTATAAATACAAGGCCACCCCATCTATGGAAAGGCACGCGCAAAAAACTAACGCCAAGACATTCGCTCTGCGCCCTTTCACTCGTGAAGAACCGACTTAGCATCGGAGCGGCCACGGCGAAGCCCTCGTCGACCCTTACTTTTTTGTTTTTTGGGCAGAGGAGCGATACCTTCAAAACCCGGCCGCAAACCAAATTTCTCGCGGGAACGATCCTACTTAGTCCGGCGACCAGCATCCCATTGCCCAGCCCACTGCATTCCTGATCCCACCCAACGAAAGCCCACACGCCCACCCCGGGGCCTGGGGCTGGTGCCATCACTGGCGCCGTCGCGGGAACGACGCCTTTATAAACATAATCGATTTCTCGCCATCGATGGTATCAACACGGAACACAAGCAGGAGCAACACTAATCCTCCAAGGATGCAAGATCCACCAGGCAACGCAGACAGCCGACCTCCCTGCGTGTTAGAAACAATGCAGGCCAACGCGGACGAGGTGGAAGCACTCCGCCTCACCAATCAACGTCCGACAGAAGAGTTAGAACAACTCACCAGACAGATCAGACGACCCCGGGAGGCGAGACAAACTCAGGAAGGTCATGACATTCCTCCCCATGAAGGACGACACAATACTTCCAGACCCTCAAAGGGCTGAAATCGGCGTAATCCGGTCGGAACTGTGGGTCACTGACCACATCTGTACCCCCGGAGGGGAAGAAATGGAACCTGAGAAAGACGCTTCAGAACTGAGGATCGCTACCATCCTCAAGAAGGAGCAGTGAAAATCATGGGAACAGAGGTTCAAGAACCTCCAGCAAGAGCTCGGCCGTGAAGGAGGTGGTGAAAGGACGTGCTCCTGACACTATGGACACCTTGCTATAACAAACTGAGTCACCCTATACAGCCGAGGTACCCACTTCCCCTTCCACTCAAGTTCGAATGCCACATGTGGAAACGTTCACCCGCATTCAGAGATCCCATCGATCATCTCAACACTTATAAAAATCAAAATGGAGCTACATGGGTATCAAGATCCAAGCAGGATGCGTAGCTTTCGCTATCACTCCAAAGGCCCAACTGGGCATGGTTCATCAGATCCCAATCGCCATCAACTTCATTCGCGGAGTTATCCATCGCATCTGCCTCTCAATTTCATCAGCCGACTACGTAAAGCCAAGTTATCACACCGGCTGACCATCAAGAAGAGCTCACAAGAAAGCCTAAGGTCTTATGTCCAAATGATTCAATGCCGAGTCTCTAAAGGTAGATATACTGATAGAGAAATTCGCGATCATCGCATTTTCCATGGCTGGCTTGTGATTCGCCGAAAGACTTAATGTTTTCCATCTCCAAAAAATCCCCAAGCTAAGCATGGCAGAGGTGCTCGCAAAAAGCAGTATAAATATATTAATCTATGGGAGGAGGCCCTCATATCCAAGAAAGAGAGCTCTTCCATTCACAAAGAAAAGAGCGGGTCAGACAAACGACGAGGACGAAGCCCCAAGAGACAAAGCGACCAGGAAGGATCTCCAAAGAAAAATGGAGAACGGTCTCCAAAAAGGCGTGGAAACCTCAGAGATTGTCTAGGTCCATCGCAATCCGAAAGACGACGATCGCTATCTCATCAACTTTCACCCCTTAATAAATTTCGTTGTCACAAAAGTTCCAGGCGGGAAGTACTAAACGAAAGCAATTCCTCGAGGTGGCTAACCCAAAATGAAGTCGACCCTACAACAAGGGACAACCTGGCACATGAAATCTAGGGACTACTGACACCGCACGGATGACCAGACAATGTACCTCAAGAGAGAAATAGAGTACTGATACATGTGGATACCTTCGACGCTTTATAACCCTCGAAAAATCAGATCCGTGAATCGCTTCGTAACCAAAGTTCCGCCCCAAGAACCACCACCTCTACAGACGACGACCAAAGACCAACAACCCTAGGGTGAAACTGTAACTGTAGAGGATTCAGAGGAGGAGGGGAATCCACCTCACTGGAAGGCCTATCTACTAAATAGATCGATAAGAGATAGCGGAAATTCAAGTTAAAGGTTTAAACCACCGCGCGGCTCGACACATCCATCACGCCTCGACTCGCATTCAGGGATGCCAACACCTCACGACCACTAATCGTAGTTCAGCCTGGGCCAGGCCAACAAAACAGCTTCATCTAAAAGCACCGACAACCCGAGTTCAACCGATATCATCTTCGCCAGCCTGAAGCAAACGCACTGGTGAAACTGTAACCCGCAACACACCTCTACTCTGGGTTCTCCAGGAAAGAGTATTACCTCTAGCTCAATACAATTGGTACTCACATCGGGAGATCCCCAAGCTGCCGACAACTACGCAAGATTCCTCATCAGAGACGCCCCTGCCCGCTATAACATGCTGTCGGGGCGCACCTTCCCACCGCAATGTCGATCCTTCCGCATATCACATGATTTATCAAATTCTCATCAGAACGTGGGTAGAATGGTTCGAGGAGACCAAATGAGCGGAGGAGGAATGCTACCAAGCATCCATGAAACAAAAACGGTCGACAACATATTAACGTGACGAGCTCGACATGCGTGACGAGGTACTCACTGACCAGCCCCCTAAGAACCGAACCGCATCATGGATGACAACCCGAACATCTCGCCTATATCGGCTTCCAACCAGCTAAGACCTCAAAACCACCTTATCCATTTTTTAAGACAAAATAGAGACGCTCTTTTGCATGGAAGGTGCAAACACGGAGGAATTGATCCTACCAGAATTTCACTCCATAGGTCAACGTCACCCGCCCTTAAGCCAATCAAACAAAAAGAGAAGCTTCGCGCCGTAAAGGCAAAAGCCAACAACGGTTAGTCAACAAACTCCTACAGCAGTATTTATCAGTGGGAAGTAGAATAATTCCCGAATGCATGTCAACGTCGACTACAAAAGGCAAACGAAAAATGGTGACTCGTGATCGACTTCACCGACATCAATAAAGCCGTGCCCAAAGCGACGCTCTCCGCCGACCGACCATCAGAGATGCCACCGCGGCCATGAACCCCGCTTGATGGATGCCTCCCGGCTACAACCAGATCGCGATGGACTCAGTGACCAAGAAAAGACGCCGCTCGTCACAAACATAGGAACCTATCATATCGTAGGATGCCGTTTCGCTAAAAACGCAGAGCTACATCAGGTCGTGAATCTGATGTTTCAAAACCAGCTAAAGTACGATCATGGAAGTGTACATTAGACCATTACGTCGGTAAAATCCACCCTGGCCGGCCCACATAAGCCCATCCGTCCGAAGCATTCCGTGTCTTGAGAAACTACAACATGAACCGAATCCACCATGCCTTCGAGTATCACCGAAATTCTCGATTCATAGTCAACCAATCGAGGAATCAAGCAAATCCGCATTAAGATAAAGGTCAGATCGACATGCTTTCGCCATCAAGTAAAGGAAGTTCAAGTGTTCGATCGAAGGATTGTCGCCTTAAGTCGATTCTTCTCTTATCCGTGGCAAGTGATAAATGCCACCTTTCTTCCAAGCTCTTCCCGAAGAAGGCCTTTCAATGGGATGCAAGCAGAGGAAGCATTTTCACTCTTGAAAACATATTTAAGCTCCCTCATTCCAAGAAGTCCTATCAAGGGGAGCTCCCACCCTATACCCGGGCCGTATCAGACTCTCTCAATCCGTCGTCCCTGTCAGAGACAAAGAGCGCAGTACAACACCCGGCGCACGTCATAGAAATGAGCTGGAGAGAGGAGCGGAGGAGAGATACCCAAGGATGGAGAATCCACTGCGGCCTCTGCAACCCGCAGCCTAAACTCCGCCTTACCTGTGCTCACACCATGTGAGGTCCCAACCCGAACACCCGGCGAAGTTAAGTGTTACACAAACCAAGTTCCTGAAGGTCGATGAAGTGGGCCACAGAAATGGTGAGGCCCGACATCGATACAAACCAAAAACCGCGATAAAAGGCAGGTCTTAGCCGACTTCATCATGGAGTTCACTCGCGAACATGCTTAACGCCAAGCAAATTCTAATGACTTCCATCTAGAAATCTCACGAGTCGAACACAAGGAAGCTGAAAGGTGTCTAATCTGACCTCTTCTGCAAGGAATGTATACAGAGTACGCACCAGATTCGATTCCAAGCTCTAACAACGAGACGAATATGAGGTCAGCATAGCAGCTCATGTAACACTCCCAAAATACCCTAGAATTTTTAAAATAAAAAATTTTATGTATTCCTGCATAATCGGGCCAACTCGTATTTTTCTGAAATTGTAAATGGGACCTAAGGGTTATTTGCAAATAAGTTTAGATGTCTAAGTAAATTTGGAGAAATAAATAAGTAAGGGGAAAATAATAGGAGACTTAAATGAAGAATAATAGAGAAATAGAGGGACCTAAATACAAAAAGAAAAAAGAAAAAAATAAAAAAATGAAGGAAAGGACATGTGGTATGTAGGAAAGAGGGAGGAAACTTCCTCCTTTTTAAAATATGAT
Source organism: Tetrastigma voinierianum (assembly GCA_016808115.1). NCBI lineage: Eukaryota > Viridiplantae > Streptophyta > Magnoliopsida > Vitales > Vitaceae > Tetrastigma > Tetrastigma voinierianum. The sequence continues at coordinate 413,554 of JAEQBH010001414.1, read as the reverse complement.
TAAGTGTGAACCATAAGCAGCAGAACGTAAAAGTGTTAGAGAGAGAGGCTCTATCTCTCTAGATTTTTCCGACAATCGTAATTCATAGGTCTCCGCCAAGCAAGAGGGAAAGTCCTTCCACGTGACAATAGCTGCAGAGACCTAATCTAGGACTTTCAACAAACTCCATGAGGTAGGTCTTCCTACTCAGTCGCCTTCACCCTAAGGATTGTCGGGTGGTTATCCTGCCTTAGGGAATGTATGGTCGCATTTTAAACCATGGGAAGTCGCACATTGTGGTAGTAGCGCAACAAATTTAACCTTAGAGCTGATTTTTGAAGTACGAAGTGAAGGAATTTTGTAGTGCGTCTCTTCAGAATTGTAGCCACATCAATTAACTTGATGTTAGGCTTTTGAATTTCTCGACGGACATCTGTAGACTAAGTTATACCCCATCGAGGTCAGCCCAATGCAACTGGTCGGGTCGGGCCACACCGGTCAATCACCCGACCTTAGAATGGGTTTCGGGGTCAAAATAAAGAGACTTTTGCAGTAAGTCCTTATAGGAATTGCAAATACATCAATGAACCCATGTTAGGCTTTTGAATTTCACCTGACCAGAGACCAAGTTATGGTCTTTAACTCGAACAATTAAACGTGAGAAGTCAGTCAAACGCTGGTCGGCCAAACAAAGGGTCAAACCGAGGTCGCCAAACAAAGGTCGCCAAACAATGGTCAAGCCAAACGTGCTGGTCGTCAAACAAAGGGTCGCCAAACAGCTGGTCGTCGCCTGTGTCACTGTCAAAGTTGACTACGCATGACCTCCACTCTAGCGTCATATCTTCTTCGTCAACTCCATTCGTGTTCTGACTCTATGGAAAGCCCATGGAGTCAAGAATACATTGATATGCCTGGAGGAGGATGTTAGATGTCAGACCGAGGTTTTAATGAGCTCGTCACTTCGTTGCAGCTCGTCACCCGTCGCCTCGTCAAAGTTGACTACGCATGACCTCCAACTTCTGGTCATATCTCCCCGCTTGAACTCCGATTCGGCGTTCTTTAATTCTGCTAAAAGTTCTACTGAGTCGGCAGAATACATTCATATGCCTGGAGGAGGATGTTAGATGTCAGACCGAGGTGTTTGACTGAGCTTGTCACTTCAGTGCAGTTGTCGGGCTTCAGCCGCCCGTCAGCCACCACGTGATGACCTCCAACTTCGGCGTCATATCTCCTCTTCTGCTCAACTCCGGATTGGTGTTCTCGACTCTGAGAGCCCATTGAGTCAAGAATACATTCATATAACTGAGGAGGATAGAAGATGTTTAACTGAGGTGATAGATCGAGCTCGTCCAGGTCAGGTCAGCTCGTCCATTCAGGATTTGACTATGTATGACTTCCAACTTCGGAAAGTCATAACTCCTTCGTCCGAACTCCGATTCGGGTGTTCTTTGACTCTATGGAAAGCCCATTGAGTCAAGAATCCATCTATGTATATATTGTTAAAATTGGAACTCATATTAAGTTCCAAAATCCATCCTAACCAAAACTACTAGTACAATATGAATAATATTGTTCTTTTAATGGTTTTGGAATAGGGACTCCACGAGGAGGAAAAGCTAAACTGTGATTGAGATTCCAAGATCGGGAATCAAAGTGCAAAGATTTCGTTTGTTCTTCTAAATCCTATTCTCATCTTCAAGTTTGAAATGTTTGTTCTACCGAATTTATTCCTCGTTTCAAGTTTTTGCATGTTTGTTCTAAAAGCATATTGAATTGATTTAATCGATTCGAGAAAAAGGATTGCAATGTTCAGATATAAAATCAGACGATTATTTAAATAAACTATTTATACAAGCGCATATATTCTACTATATTTTGCTATAAAGGATTTGAACGTCTTTAATAGAATGTTAACCGTTTATTTCGCATTAAGGATAGATTGGTATACCAATGGGGTCAAATAGCAAGCAGATCGTGAACTATCGCATCGACGTGTTCGATCGCCAGCCACGGAACCGCATTCGCAGTGTTCAATTATTTGATTTGCTTATAAACCACGCCAGCCCCAAATGTAGATCGCATCGTGTTATAAACCATGTGATACCGGCCCTGTGCCCCGCCGACCGTGGTTCGCGACTCATATCCTATATATCAAGACATAGGTTAAATTGCCATGCGGGCATAACTGGAATTGGGACGCATAACTGATTTGATCGCGTAACTGAATTGATTGCATAACTCGATTTGATCAAGTATAACCGAATTGATTTTAATTGAATCGAATGTCGAACCTAATCAATTTAAGTAGCATATTTGAATTGATTTGAGATTGTGAACATTGATTATGAAAATGTATTTGGCTGGATGATCAATGAACTATAATTTATCAGATATATATAACAAAGTATATGTATTGTATTTATATCATCATCCAAAAGATTGAAAGTTCCACTATTAAATTGCATGAATTGATTTAAGCTCGAACCGAGGAATGGATTTGTATAGAACCACTAAGATGAAAATGCTTACGTATTGTTTTGTCAATGCGCAAAAATTTCGAAAGTGATAGATAGTGATTGAAAGCGGACCCAAGATCGAGGAGCGTAGAGTCATAAAGAAGGAAATTTCGAGTATGTCCACATGTGCATTCATTTCTATGTTTTTCGATATTGATATTATAAAACAATTTGAACTCGAACATCTATTTCTAGAATCATTTTGAAAAGGCTTCGAATGCCTTCATTGTAAATGCATTTTGTTAAATATAAATGCTTTACTGGCTTGCCCAAATTTTGAAAATCGCTTCCAAAGATACGATTTCTGAAAGTGATTGAGCGATTTTAGTGGCATCCCTGACTTGCTCGATTCGCCAAACTGCCTCGGGTCGTGCGCCTACACCTTAACCTTGCTCATTCAATCGGAAGTTGACCAATTGCAGGTCCGCAACGATCCCAAACTGGTAGTAAGACAACAAGACACTACGGTTAAAAGTGGAAGGATGATCCAGACTTTCCAAAAAGGTACGAGATTTATTAAAAAAATTCAGACAGTTCAGTCGACATGTCCTGCATGAGAACTCCGAGCCGACGCTCAAGTAAAATTAAAGAACAAATTTACAGAAGACCTCACCGGGTCGAAACTCATCGAATGCACCGGCAGAGCCCTATCGATCTGCGATGTGGAGGTTGCCGTCGGTCCGAGCCGAAGCAATGGACCCCATTCGGGACTATATAATGCATCTGATCGCCCACCGACGCACCGAAAGCAATAAAACAAGGACTCAGGTCCGCAGTTCATCAATCATAAGGGAAGCCTCGCATAAGAGAGGTTTCTTCACACCAACCTCAAGTGTATCGCGGGAAAAACACCGAGCACGTACAAGGAAGTTCACGAGGTATACGCGAAATCACATCGAGTTCTGAGCCTTAAGGTGAAAGGTCTCTTGAGACAAGGATACTACCGCCTACAATACTCAAAGATGCACCGATCTATCAAGAAATGCAAGATCCGCCAGAGCACGCCAAGAACTCACGCTCCCATCGTGAGCCTCGACATCAATCACAAGCCCCGCCCTTCCAACGCTGGGCTCGACATATCGGGACCTCTCGCTGGGAAGCGGCCAATGTTCGTATCCTAAGAGCCCTGTCGACAACTAAAACAATTCGACAACTAAATTAGTGGATTTCTGCCGAGCTCTAATTAAGAATTACTCGCCCCCAAAGACATCCGTTACTTAACTGGCCAAAGCCGAGGTCACCATCGAACCCTTAAGGCCGCTTTGAAGACAAAATTGGAAGATCTCAGCGAAAGTGGGTAGAATAATTTCGAGGTGCTACGGGCTTGCCAGACAACACGTAAGTCACCCACCGAAACCCCTCGTCGCTCTAGCCTTCGCAGACGGCGTAGCCCTCGGGCCGAGATCGGACTAAATCCTTCAAGGATCGAATTAGCAAGAAGATACAGACAATGACGGTGTTCTCCGTCTAAATTTGGATATCTTAGATGAAAAACGCGAGCAAGTTCTAAAACGTACAGAAGAATACCAAAAGAAGATAGCAAGGTACTACAACCAAAAAGTCAAACTCAGGAGCTATATGCCAGGTGATTTGGTCTTAAAGCCATCGCCAAAGAAGGAAGAATCCACTTATGGAAAATCAATCCCAACCGGGAAGGCCCCTAAGATCATATCCTCGAGTCGTCGCACCAGTAAATTACGAGCCCAAACAAAGGAGGGAAAAATTTTACAAGATGCCTGTAATGCTAACATCTTAAAACGCTTTTATCGTAGACCGTGGTTCAGAATCTTAAATGGAGATTTATCACCTTTCAGCTAACTATTCACCATTTACTGGTTATTCTGTTAAGATGTCACAAACAACTCAGACATATAATGCTCAAAAAAATTACATGCAATAGAATGAGAAAGCTCATAGACATAAAAGGGAAATTCTCTCTTTATTCCAATCAAGTTACATTTAGCTACAATCAGTAGTGTCATCGATTACATCTCGAAGCACTCGCATGTCTGCCTCAAAAAAAAAAAAAAAAAAAAAAGGGCTAGAAAGGTGGAAAAGAGGAGAAGAAAAAGAAAGGGATGGAAGGAGTTTGTGCGAAAGTGGGAAAAACAGATGTGGAAGAAGAGGAAAAACAAGAAAAAGGGATGGAAGGAGTTTATGTAGAAGAAACAAAAAAGGGGAGAATGAGATGTGGAAGAAAAAATGAAAAAGAAGGAAGGAGAAAGGAGAAAAGAAGAGAAGGAAGAACAGAAAATGGAGAAGGCGACGCAAGAAATGCACCACCCTCTCCGGGCGCATTCCCTAGCACGGAGCTAGGGAATAACATGACTCCTATAAAAGGGAAACTAGGGAAAAACACAACTCCCACAAGCATAAGTCCAACAGAACTGAACCAGAATCTTCGTGATCCTCAAAGAAAGACAACTGCATTCGACGCTTCATTCGCCTGTGCTCTTGCCATTAATTTAAGAAGCGTATCATTCAAAGTATAAACTCTATAGCAATGAAGCCGCCATTTATAAGAAGGCCAAAGCACTCAGAAATTCGAGCAAACGCTTCAAATTCTCCGTCAATCATCATTAAAGGTATCAGACCTTTCAAGAAAATTTAAGTCGACTACGGAGCTCCAAGAAATTTCACACTGACCCAGCTTGTCTACTTTACATAGGTCACGCTACCCGAGGAGTCGATCACCAAAGTTACATCACACTGGGCCACGCCGCCGAGCTCCAAAGAACTCATTTGATCGAGTCTGGCTCCATCGCACAGTCACGCCTACCCGAGGAGTCATTAGTCTGTGCCACATCGCCATTCTACCATAGCGCCCGAGCCCAAATAGCCACTTTGAAGAGCCTCGCTTTACCGCATTGTGTCACGCTACATGAGGAATCAGACTTCAACTCAGTTACATTGCCACTCCGGCCACGGGCCGGAGCCCCAAGAAATTACTTTGACGAGTTCGACCATCAGACAGTCACGCCTACCCGAGGAGTCGACGCCCAGTTACACGCCACTCGGCCAACGCTCAAGCCCAAGAACTCACTTCATGAGTTCGCCTACCACAGACAGTCACGCACCAGGAGTCGATCAGCTCAGGCTACATAGCCACTCGGCCACAACGCCCGGACCCCAGCAGCTTACTTTGACGAGTTCGTCTACTTCAGACAGTCACGCCACCTCGAGGAGTCGACATAGCTCAGTTACATCGCCACTCTACTAATGTACCGGAGCCCAAGACGACTTTCGACGAAGTTCGTTTTACTCGCGACGTCACGCTACCCGAGGAGTCGACGCCAGTTACATCGCCACTCTACCACAACGCCCCCGACCCCGTGCCAGCCTCTCACTTCTTTGATGAGTCTGCCTACTCGCATAGTCACGCCACCGAGAGTCGATCGCCTAGGCTACATCGCCACTCTACCACAACGCTCAAGCCCAAAGAGCCTACTGGACGAAGTTCGCTTCACTCGCATGCGTCACGCCACGGAGGAGTCGATCAACTCGCTTATATCGCCACTGGCCACGCGAGCCCAAAGCAGCCACTCGGACGTAGTTCTCTACTCTCAAGAGACAGTTATGCAGCCTAGAGTCATTTCAACTCGTGAAAATCAGCCGACGAGCTCAACAAACATATTGACAGAGAGAGTTCACGATTCCACACAGAAATCATCAACAATCGTCACGAGTACATTTATTGACATTTCATGATTTTGCACGCGCTGGAGTCACGACGCAACGATCGACGTCATTTATTGACGGATCGACGATTCACGACGCAGAATATTTCAACTCGTGCAACCAGCCGATCGATCAACAGCTCATATGGAAGAGCTCAACGACCCATTACGTGCCATGCAACCAGAGTCATTTCCAACCTCGTGCAAACCAAATACCTGAGCCCAACAGTTCATATTGACGAGCTCAACGATTCTACACAGGCCATGCAGCCTAGGAGTCATTTCAACTCAAGCAAATCAGCCGACGGTACAGCAGCTCGCATTGACGAGCTCTACGATTCTACACAGGCCATGTAGCCTAGGAGTCATTTCAACTAAGGCAAATCAATGATGCAAACCCAAGAAATTTCAACATCTCAACTCAGCGCCCAATTTAGACCACATGCAAGACAAGAAGTCGACCAAATTAAGAAGAACGTTAAAAGAGCACAAATAGAGGCTTTAAGGTGAATGAGGTGCAAAAATGAGTATCTATTAAGGACAAGGCTGAGAGCATGTTTTCAAATTCAGCCCAACAACACAAAAAGGAAAAAAAAAAAAAAGAAGTATAAAAGTCGACATCGGGCAGGCGAAGACGTGCGCAGGAGATTAGGCATCAGAAGGAGAAGCAGACGGTGAAGAAGGGGAGTGGGCCTCAACGGGGGTGCCCGGCTCTCCAAGATAATCAGCAGAGAAGGACCCCTCACCCTCCTCGTCACTGGGAAGGTCAAAGTTAAAGTCCGGTGCCAATAGCAAGAATAACCTTCTTCGAAAGGCGAGCCACCCGTAAACCCATTACTAGAAGCTCTAGCCTCCGCCTTCCAATAACTTCGCCTCTGCTGAGCCACTAAAGCATTTGTCGATGAAGATCCCCACGTACTCGCGACACTCCTCATTCAAGCTGCCTCCACCGAGCCGACCGCCTGGCAACCCCGCGATGAGCCTCGCCCAACAAATTCGTCTTATCACGAAGATCGTCTTTGATCGCACGCAGCTCTTCCTTAGACTCTCGAAACTCGCCTTAGGACGTGAGAAGCTTGTCCCTAACCATCCGCTCATACCGGGCTGACCGCGTACCAGCCCCTAGCCTCCATCGTCGCTCACAAGTGTTCTCAAATCATCCCCGAACCTCCAAGCTCGCTCTCTAAGTGGTTCTGCTTATCCTAAATACATACCCCAGCGCTTTCTGACCGCTAGGGTATAATAAAAGCAAAGTACATTTATCCTAATAAAATAAAGATAAAATAAAATAAGCAAGAACTTGAAATTAAGGTAAATTAATAATTACACCCACACTCAAGGGTCATAATATAATAAGTCCATATACCAAAGAGAATACATAAGTTAAATCAAGAGTACAGAGAATTGGAGGACCAAAGAGTATTAAAAGAAAAGATATTAGAATAAAATAAGAAAGAAAATAGTGTAAGACAAGTGGCTTAAGGAAAGAGGAGGCTTCCTCCTTGGAAAGTGAAATAAAAGGGATTAGACCAAAATAAATATCTCATTTTTTGGTCTTATAGAGAGGAGAGAGCAAAAACGGAAGAAGAAGAAGAAGAGAAAAGAAAAGAAGAAAGAAGAAAAAGGAAAGAGAAGATCACAGGTACGAAACTGTGAATATTTGTATGAATACACATGTCTTGGGTCAGAGTAGAACTGTTGAGTATAGCTTTGTCTAAAAAACTATGGGAGGTGGGAATTTGAGTATCGGGTATGGGAATTGGTATGGATACATGGCTTAGAACCCATCTTCAGGTAATGATTTGGTTTTCAGGGGAACTCCTAAACTCATTTTCGTAGGGTTGAGCGAGTAAGAGCCTTTTGAAGCACTTAGATACTTGCTTTGAGAAGGGTCTAGTTATGTGTCAACCAAGAAAATTCCTTATGTCTGATCATATAGGCAAGAGCTCGACCTTGTGAACGCAGTTTTTAGGTCAGAAATAAAGGGAATCTGGAAGTAAGTCCTTCTGATAATTGTATCCACATCAATTAACTTGTGATGATAGGCTCTTGAATTTCGATTTGGACCTCTGTAGACCAAGTTGGTCCCACCGAGGTAAACTCACTTAAACTGGTCGGGTCACCGTCTGGGCCAGGGTCAACTAAATGTACCCAGAATGGGTTTTGGCCAGAAATAAAGAGAATTTGGTAGTGTCCTGGGAAATTGTAGCCACGTCCGTGAACTTGATGTTAGGCTTTTGAATTTCTATATTCGGACCACTGTAGACCAAGTTATGGTCTTTTACTCGAACAACAACAAGGCGGTCGCCCCATAGAGGTCGTCACAGAGGCCACAGATTCTGCCCCGCAGCCCAACTCGCGCGCAGCTCAATCCGTCGCAGAGCTCAACTCGTCATGTGGAGCTCAGCTTGTCCTGAAGAGCTCAGCTGTCTCAGAGCTGAGCTCAAGCCACTGCAAACAGCGGTTCAAAGTCTCGCTTCAAGATCTGACCAAACACTCCAACTCTTGTTGTCATCCGTCCCAACTCCTGAAGATACTTGAGCAAAACTGACTCGCAAGTCAGATTGAGCTTCAAGAATCCATCCATATTCTCGAGGAAGATATTAGATGTCAGACCGAGGTGTTATATTGAGCTCGTCACTTCAGTACAGCCTGTCGGGCCTAGGTCAGCTCGTCAAGATCGACCGTAATATCCTCCAATCCTCGAAGGTCATATCTCCTTCGCTTGAACTCCGATTTGGGTGTTCTTGACCTATGGAAGCCCATTGAGCCACAATCCATCCATAAGCCTGAGGAAGATATTAGATGTCAGACCAAGGTGTTAGATTGAGCCTCGTCACTAGTGCACCTGTCATCCAGGTCACTGTTAAGATCAGATCACAAGATGACCTCCAACTCTACAATATATCTCCTTCGTTTGAACTCCGATTTGGGGCGTTTCGGACTCTATGGAAAGCCCATTGAGTTTAATCCATCCATATGCTTTATAGATATTAGATGTCGATCAAGGTGTTAGACTGAGCTCGTCACTTCAGTGCAGCTCGTCAGTCCAGGTCAGCTCGTCAAGACTGACTACGCATGACCTCCAACTTCGGAAGGTCATATCTCCTTCATTGAACTTCGACGGTGTTCTTAGACTCTAAGGTTCCATTGAGTCAAGTTAAGAATCCATCCATATGCCTAAGGAAGATATTAAATGTCAGACTCAAGGTGTTAGACTAAGCTCGTCACTTCCTGAGTGTAGCCTGTCGGCCCAGCTCAGCTCGTCAAGACTTACTGCGCATGACCTCCAACTCTAAGGTCATATCTCCCTTCCGCCCGAACTCCGATTTGGTGTTCTTGACTTATGGAAGTCCATTGAGTCAAGAATACATTCATATGCCTGAGGGGAATATTAGATGCCTGACCAAGGTGATAGATGAGCTCGTCACTTCAGGTCAACTCGTCAATCCAAGTCAGCTAGTCAGATTTGCCTGCGCATGACCTCCAACTTCGGAAGATCATATCTCCTTCGTCTGAACTTTGATTTGGGTGTTCTTGGCCTCTATGGAAAGCCCATTGAGTCAAGAATACATTCATATGCCTGAGGAGAATATTTGATGCCTGACTGAGGTGATAGATGAGCTCGTCACTAGGTCAATCCTCGTCAATCCAGGCTGCCTGCCAGATTTGCCCAATGATGACTCTGAACTTCTAAGATCATATCTCGCTTGAACTCCGATTTGGTGTTCTCGACTCTATGGAAAGCCCATTGAGCCGGAATCTATCCATATGCCTCAGGAAGATATTATATGTCAGACTAAGGTGTTAGACGAGCTCGTCACTTCAGTGCAGCTCATCACCCAGTCACTTCAAGACCTGACTGCGCATGACCTCCAACTTCGGAAGGTCATATCTCCTTCGTCTGAACTCCGATTTGGGTGTTCTTGGACTCTATGGAAAGCCCATTGAGTCAAGAATCCATCCATATGCCTAAGGAGAATATTAGATGCCTGACCAAGGTGATAGATGAGCTCGTCACTTCAGGTCAACTCGTCAATCCAGGTCAGCTCGTCAGATTTGCCCATGTATGACCTCCAACTTCGGAAGGTCATATCTTCTCCGTCCGAACCTGATTCTGGGTGTTCTTGAATCTATGGAAAGCCCATTGGAGCTTCATAAACACATTGATATGCCTGAGGAGGATAGGAAGATGTTTGAATGAGGTGATAGACCAAGCACCGAGGTCAGCTCAGCTCTGCCGCTCGTGTCACCGTCTAGGCTGATCTACGCATTTACCTCCAACTCTAATATATCTCCTTCGTCCGAACTCCGATTCGTGTTCTTGCACTTCATGGAAAGACCATTTAGTCAAGAATACAGCCATACATAGTATGATAAAAGTGAACCCACATGAGTCTAGGAAATAAGGAAAAACAGTAAGCAGATATGAACAAGAAATAACAACATAAGTAGATTTGATATGGGTAAAGTCAATTAGAATACATGATAAGCAAAGAGATAGATATGAACAAGAAATAACAACATAAGTAGATTTGATATGGTAAAGGAATATAGAAGAAAAGAATAAAATGATAAGGTATGAAAGATGAACACATGAAAGGTATAGAAAGTAGATAAACGTGATAAAATATTAAATGTATCGTATATGTCATAAGATACATAATTTAATAAAGTACATGAAGAGTTGTTAATAAGATATAAGTCGCTACTCGTGACAAGTAGCATGTACCTGGTTGATAGGCATATAAGGAATATAAGAATATAAATGCATGCATGATAAAAATATAGGAATATATGTATTATAGAGAAATATGAGAACTGACATGGGGGTTACAGATATGAGAACTAATGCCAATTAAAGTAATGATAGTATATCGATAAGCAATCATGATAACAATGGGTAAATCATGCTTATGAAATATGTACAAATTGGTAATGAAACCGATTGCCCTGTCCCACCAAGTAGAGGATACAGGTTGGCATGCCAATAGAGAATAAGTCCGCAGCATACGCCTCTATTCGAATCTGACCTCGTCGTCAACGACATGTATCCCGGTTGGACAGCGCCCTAAAGGGTCACCACTGCGCCTTAGCGCCTTTATAAGATGATCATTGTCTCGTACAATGATAATGACGCCTCCGGGCTATGAAAAGACCACTATCTCGAACAGTGAGTACAACACCTTCGGGCCCTAATAAGACCACGTCAGATAGTGAGTACAACACTTTCAAATAATAAGTCTCATGTATCCACTTTGGTATTTACTGCATGAAACATAAAATAAAATGATTTAATATGACATGTGAAAAGATATGATATGATATGAGAAGATAAAGACCGCTATGATGATAGTTCTCAGAATATGAAGATTATATATCCATTTATTATATGAAAATATATATAAAATGATCCAAGTTAATATGAAAGAGAAAATAATATGAATACAAAAGATATGACAAGACATGATAACAAGATGTGAAAACAAAGACATGATCACAGATATGATAACAATACATGAAAATAGTAGAGCATAACAAATGGTACATAGTATATAACCAAGAAAGTAATATATGTATAAGAATACGATACGCATCGTAATAAGATATGTAATATGAACCATTAGAAAGATAATAGATCAAATGATTAGTACTAGAATAAGAAAATATATGATATGAATATATGGATAGACATACTTTAAATGAATAGATGGAACATGCTATGTACACATGATAAATGCATAAGTGCTAAGAACGATAGAGGTAGCAAGGGACGACAAAGAAGAGGAATACAATAAGAGTATAGATGTGAGACGTGGTCAAAAGATGTAAACCATGTGAACTGAAAAGATTGATATGCACAGAATGTAAAGATGATAAGTGTTCAAAAGTTATATGAATATGTATCGATTTATGAAATGCATATGTATAAGCTTCGAGATGGTCACCATTGGTGGCTGTCCACGCCATGTTCCCACTAAGTGTAAAGCTAAAGACGCGTGTTCAATCCGTAGTACGTGGCGTAAGACAAGGATAGAGAACAGACATCCCACATCACAGAGCAGCGCCGTAGATAGGTGCTCACCGCATCGCTCGATCTCCGATGTTTTGTACAGAAAAAAATGTACATGTATAAGTAAATGGGACTCAAAAGATATGGTCGATGTCAGGGACACCAATTCGATGGTAGTTCTTTTATATATAAAATGATTTTTATTATTACGTAAATTGCTCAGATAACTACGTACAAGTTCAAATTTCTCCTTATGAAAGAACAGTCAATGAGTCCTTGTAAAGATATAGTCTCGCACCGACTCTGCTCGGGTCCGCCTATCTCGCCTGGATTCGATTTAGGCGTGACACCTCAACAATTCACTCCTGTTTAGCAGCTGAGAGGGTCCAACTGAGGAACTTTGGCGGTGGAAGGAGGCGCCCTGTGAGCGCCAGAGCGAGCGGACTTTAACTCGCGGGCCGGGAACATCCGACTTGATCAACTCCGCGTAAGGACGAAGGACCCTCAGCCAACGGTAACGCTATGGCGTTATCTTCAACACTGAGATCAATTCGGAAAAATTCGAGAAGCATGTAGACAAAAGACATAACGTAGATGCCCGCGACTCACACACAAGTTATAATAAAAGACGTAACTATCACTCACGGTTCTGGGTAGTCTTGCCACCTAACGCCTGCAGTGTCGCCCTGCGAGAGGATCATACTCCCTACCATGTCGCTAACGAAGAAATAGCGCCCTTCCACAAATCCATGGAGGAGAGAAGATCAAAATCACCAAAGGAGTGCCGTGAACGCCAGAGGCCAGAAGAAAGCCCTGATGTCTCCTTCTGCCAAAAGGTAAAGAAGCAAGGCTATACCGACACCGTGCCCCCGTCCCAAAGAAACCATTCAACCAAAATACCCCAACCATCGGGCGCGAGCCGAAGGGACATTGAATGGTTTGCAAACCTCTTGGCGAAGGTGCAAGAGAGGGAAGCGAAGACTGCTATCGAAGGCCACTTCAAGAAACACACCTATCCTAGGCAATGTAGACCACATAGAGGGTCAAACGTCAGGGGACCACACTAACGCCAAAGGAGGTCAGATAACGCTCTGCAAAGATGGCCCCATATGAAGGACCACCTTGCTAGGTCCCACGCTTGAAGTATTTAATCTGCAGATATCTCGTGATATTCACCCCCTGTATTTAATCAGGTTCACTCTTCCCTCATCTCATTCAGCAGTTAGAGACCTTGGGAGTATCTCGGTTCAACACCGACTGTAAACGGTCGATGCGCCAGTCATTCAATCCGAGCACAATCGATGAATCACCAGCGATGCGCAGAGAAGAAGAACGACCCGAACCCATGATGAAAGTGGATAATGAAAACAAAATTTAGCCAACCCAAACAACTCGTCTTATCGCTCGGAAAGAAATCAAGAAAACAAAGATGCAGTGGACCCAGAAATACGACAGAAAAGATTATCCCAAGAAAGACAACAGAAAAGATCAAGACAAAAAATACGTACGTGCACTAAGAGAGAAGGGAAGTCCGAACTCGCTTGGGTGCAGAAAAGGTCCCAGAGCAGTGGCACACAAGACAGAGGATGCCCGCGAAAGAAACAAAAGGAAACTGAAAGGAATAGGAGAAATGAGTGCGGAAACTGAAGAGTCATCATTATCACAAAACAAATGACGGCGACCAAGCCCTAACTAATCCAACCTCGAGCGGACACGTGAAGTCGCACCCGGCCAGAGACGCTACAGCCCTCGACTACCACGCCGCATTACGCGGCTGGGGGCAACCATGGGTTCAAAATAAGGCTCACAGGCCCACCTCCAGGCCCAAGAAAGAGGCCAGCCCAACGAAACATCGAGGCCCGTCCGCTGAACCCCAAGGGAGAGACATGTCCATTGGAGCATTTAGGCCTTTCTGTGCCAACATTCAAGCCTTTGGTGCTGCCTGCACAGGCCCAACTCCGATTGGCCCAAAGACCAAATTAGTGCGGTCTCCCAGCATGCAAAATAGAATAGTCCCTAATAATATATTATTCCAAGTCCAGCCAAATCTCACTGGCCAGCGAAAGAAAAGACAATATTGGGACAAGATCAAATCGGATCCTAATACAAGGAAGATTATCCTAAATAAATCGCTTCTATATCCATTACCAAATCCGGAGCATCATGACACAAGAAATACCCCATCAAATGGGAACAAATCCTAATCACCATTCAACTGGATGAACATCTACTATAAATACAAGGCCACCCCATCGGTGAAAGGTACACAAAAAACTAACGCCAACACATTCAAACAAACAGTCTCTCTTTCACTAGTAACCGACTTAAAGATCGGAGTCGCCACGGGGCGGCTTCTCCCCGCCGACCCCTTCTTCTTTTGCCAGAGAGGAGCGATAATTTTCAAACCCGTCGCAAACCAGCCCCAAACATCCATCAGTCCGGGCGATCCAACATCCCATTGCCCAGCTCCACCAAGAGCCTCCTGATCCGGCCCAACGGCCTCACACGCCCAAACGGCCCGCTGGAAAAGGCATCATCACTATTAATCTTATTTACCTATCAAAAAATGAAAAAAGAAAAAGGTTTTGGCTGAACAGCATTCAGGAGGATTTTTTGTATTATAAAGCCACCTATGAATGTAGAAGGGGCTATCAAGAATCACTCTAACTCCCTGTTTGTAACGGTAAATAAATTAAAACAATTATTTGCAAAACCCACTTGGTAAAATCCTGTCATCAAACTAACCAGGAAGTAGCAGTTTTCAGTCCAAAAAGGCCCAATTATCCAGACCAATCCCCTCCCCAGTTCCAAAGAATATCTACATACACACACACACATAAATAGAAAACAAGAAACAAAATAGAACTCCATAGTTAAGAGTATCAAATTTCTTTAGGGGTATTGATAACAAGCCAACCAATTAAAAGAAACAATGACACTTTAATAAATCATCATTGCAATTAGAATAATAAAATAGGAACATTGGATAAATGACGATATGCATTTGTCAAATGAAAACCATACCTGGTGGCCAAGAAAACCATTCAAGAAGAAGGTTTTTCTACCACTTCACTTTTGAGCCTCTGTCTCTATTAAGTGCTAATGTTGGGACAAAAGGTAAAGGGATCAGAGAAATCTCTTGGGCTTTCATGGGACTCTTTATTGCATGTGACAGATACTAGGAATCACACTGCTGCCTGGCAAGCTCCATACAGATGACACCTGGACCATTCAATGGTTTAATTACAGGAGCTGAGTCAGTAGAGAGAAGAAAAATGCAGCAAAATTTAGTTTATATCTATATACATATATATAGTTAGAGTGAGAGAGAGTGGAAAGGTGAAGTATTCACTTACATCCCCAAGTAGAGAGGGGATCCAGTAATAACTGTAATATAGCCAACAAATTGAAACTGCTTGGGAGTGGAATAAACTACTTCCAAAGTTGCCAAAAAGAATTTCAGGATAAATCACTCTAGATGCTTAAAGCTCCAAAAGATTAAGAACACTAACGTGGCAAACCTTTTTTTTTTTTTTTTTTCTTTTAATGGACCGTAAAAAAAAGAAGGGATAACGGAAGCTAAGTGGCCCTTCTTTTAAGAACACCCTGCTCGAGTTGAAAAAAGGCATTTAATAACTTAAGTGATCTTCAGCATAACACAGAATTGAAATAATATTCGAAGAATCCAGTCTGGTAATAGATGTATACCATGACATAGAAAGGTTCAGCTTTCAGCATCTGACAATGAACAAGCTTGTGCAAGAAATTTTTCTGCACGGAGAAATTCTTGGTTCTGAAAAGAAATCAGACCCTGCAGCAAATCGAATAAAGCCCTCGACTTTTTCCATGAACTCTGTCTCTCCTTTGAGCACTTCTCAAAGTTCAACTCTAAGATACTCAAATCATTTTGTAGTTCATAGTGAGATTCCATGAATTTTAGACACAGCCAACCGATACAATAATCCGTTTTAAGCTCCAATCATTTTATATACTCTTGTTGTAGATTTTTAAAATCATCCTCTACAACATAGGCACGACATAGTTGCAAATGTGCAAAAAAGAGGTAGCAATCAGGAAGAGAGAGCATTGAAGCATTTTTAGCATGGTTGACACAACCAAGTTGATCACCACCTTGCAAACTGATTTCAGAAGCACAAAGTAGAAGCTGGAACTTTTGGTATTGACGGCATATATCTTTCTTCAATTATACCTGGTTGGACATAGCCACAAAATTTAACGGCTCAATTGTCGTACAAAGATGTCTTGGAAATCTCTCTTCACATGCCCTCTGTAGAAAGTTAAGTATCAACAAATAACGTGCATTATGGTTCCAAGGTTCTCTATGCAACCATCTGCACATTACTATAAAGAAAAATAATTACTTATGTTTTAAAAATAAATCCAATTGCTAGGAAAAACCAAGGTTCTTATTGCTAATAGTTCTCTCAGCTTATTATATTTATTAAAGAAAAGAACACAATCTTTAGAAGATAAAAAGAAGCTAACTGAACTAGAAGAATGTTAGTTTATATGCCCACAAGGGCATTTTGGGAAAATATTTTTTGAAGTGGCGGTTAATGGCGGTTATGTTTTCTTTATGAAACGATGTCTTTCTCAACCAACACGACTCCCTCAACTAACATATCTCTCTCAACCAACACATCTCTTCCCGAACCATCTCTGTTTATTTATTGGAATTCCTTCTTTTTCAAAAGATAGAGTCTTTTTTGTCTTTTGCTAAAAGAAGTTAAGAAAATGGTGAAAGAAAAATAGGCATTGATTCACCCGGAATTTAGAGCGTAGCGTCGTGGTAACGTGATCGATCCGGCTCGTGACTCACCCCGATTGGCCAAGGATTTCAGCGTCGTTACACTTAGCTACAATAATCAACGCCGCGACACATCCGCTTCCGCCTACGAGGTACGTCCCGCCACTGTACATTTAATATTGTAGACACTATGATCGGCCCATGGTGGGGTCGGAATTGGTAGAACAAGTGTTTAGGAGGAACTTGCGTGTTAAGGCGTGGTCCGACAAAGAAAAATATTATCTGATTCATTATATATATTGTACATGCAACATTCCAGGACATGCAATTTTCAACAGTGAACCCTAAATTGGGGCTTATTTCTACAACTTAAAGACATAGTTGCTCAGACCTCACCATCTGATCCCTTGAGCTTCAAGTTGTAGGGGTCTTGATTGTCGGATTCCTTGAGTATCAGTAGTGCAATGTGAACCTTGATTATCTAACTTCATCACACGTGATGTGAACCCAAAAAGGGCGATCCGACCATCTGTAATACTATCATTCTTCGATAACATTAAGTCAAGAATGTGGAGATGGGAGAAGAGACCACAGCAAGGAATTGCTTACCTTCCCCAAGCAAGCAGGGATCTTTTTTGACCTCTAGGTTAGGGTTCATGGAATCTCCTCCTTCCTTCTAGGGGTAGGATTTTATATCCTCCTCATTTAAGAGAGAAAATCTTCTTTTCCTTATCAACCACTGGTTCTTCCTTTTTAGGGGATTATTCTTACCTCTTCTAGGATTATCTCTTCGAGGAGAAAGAGATTTGGAAGATGAAAAATTCGCTGATAATATCGCTTTTGCGGATTTTCCGCTCCTAGATGCGTATTCGTAACAAACTTCCCATATGAGATAGAATTCTCATATGGGGTAGAATGGTTGGCAAGCGGACTTGAAGTCCCAAACGGGCCTCCTCGAGCAATGGAAGAATTTGTCCTTGCTTTCCCGAGCGGCCTTCATAGATTCTCCTCTCTAAGTAGTGTCCGCATGGGGGAAAATATTGTGGTTTTAAATGTTGAATGTTGAGACTTGAAAGGTTTGTGAGAAACGATTAGCGCATTAAACGCGTTCAGAGGCGATGCTCATTTGTGTTTAAGGCGCATGGGAGACGCACACCTCCCAATGTGCATCCTACGATTCTGCTTTGACGTCGTATTTAATGCGCTTGATGACCCTTCCCCCCCACTCCCTCCACTTCTCACCCCTATAAATAGGGATGGTCTCAAGAGGTCTCTCTTTTACGTTTTCTCAAAAGATATTTTTTTTTACTCCTGTACATCATCCTCCTTCGCGCCTTTGCAAACTTCCCTTCCAAAGGAGTCATTGGAGACCCTTAATGTTTCGACGACTTTTGATTTTTCGGTGAGTGTATATATGCAACTCAATGCGTCACTGGTTTGCTTTTGAGTGGGTTCTGGTCGGGAGGTGTCTTACTAGTTTCCGGTTTTGCCTTTCTTTAGGTTTTATCCCTAGCGAGTTGTAAAATCTCCAGGGGAGATTTCTTTTTCCTTTCGAGGCTTCTTTCTTTCCTTCCTTTTTTTTTTTTTTTGCTTACTTCATGGACCCTGTTGGGACCCTATTCTTCTCCTTTATCCTCCCCGTGAGAATGGTAAGAGGCTCAACAAGAGGCTTTGACCAGCTCGCCCGGGCGGCAGGAGGGCACCGGAACGCCATCGTGCGCCCAGGTGCCAAGTGTCTATAGAAGAACTGAGGTTATTCAACCAAATTCCTACTAATATTAGTCTGGAGACATCGGACTTTGCCATACCTTAACTCGGGAGGCAAGATAATGCCTATTTTGCATACGTGAGCAATGTCGGCAAGCCATTCCCTTTCCACTGCAAGGAAGCGCTTCCTTCCATTTTACCCTAGCACCTCTTATGCTCGTACATCCGAACGCTATTCATATTTTGATGGATTGTAGTGTGCTAAACTCTCTCTACCAACTGGATATTTCACTGGTGGAGATATGCTTCATTTACACTTTGAAGCTTGGGATCGGGGGTCGCTTGTCCATATCTACCACGGGCCCCGCTACAATCTAGACCGGCCTTCCGATTCGTGACAAGATGCGGAGGCGAAATGGTCATCTCGGTTAAGGGCCCATGGTATGAGACCAGCCTCCATCACTCCTTTAATTGCAGAACCGGGCCTCACGTTCCCTGGTTTGTCTCCGTCTGGCTTGGCATACCTTTAATTTCCCTAGGTCGAGGGTGTACGACATACCTATCTTTTTTTTTTCGATGATTTATGACAGCGTTGCACGAGGTCAATCGGGTCAAATTGTGGTGAAGAGGTCAGATCGCATCCGCCTGGCCACTTGAGATCACAACGAGGGAGCGCCATCACGAACTCCTTCTATTTGTGAAGAACCTATAGGATTTGGGCGCTAGTCCTTCCCCATAAGGCCTTATTCTCTCCCTCGCCTTGCTTAGCGAGGTCGCTGGCGGCAAACATTTTGTCCTCAAGTACCCCAAAGTCAAGCCCAGCAGCTCTTCTCAAGTGGAGGCCATTTTAGAGCCCCTTGTTCGGCCAGATTACCTACCTTGGCTGCAGACCCCATGCCCCGCCTCCGCTGTAAAGAAGAAGAATATGAAGCTCCAGTAGGATGAAGGCCCGCAACAGGGATTCAAGTGGTTCATGGACCTGACTGATTCGACAGTTAGCCAATCGCCGAAGAGAGAGGTTGAAATGTCCGACTCGTCGCCGGATTCGGCTGACGCTTACGTGTGCCAGCTTCAACACTCAGAGAGATCACACCAGATCGAAGCTCCGAGTGGAAATGTTCTAAACCGCTTTTGACTCAGCGAGATTGTTCAAGCGATCCGGCATGATTTGATGTACTCATCTAAATGAGTCCTTGAGGCCCCATCTGATATCGAGGGTGCCGCCTAGGATGCCTCCTAAAAGGCTCAGCAAAGATCGGATGAGACTCAGTCGGGAACTTCCCCATGTCGATGAAGGCCCCACGAGGCTTTACTTTGTCGACAAACTAATGCTCCCACATCGCGAGCCGACGAGCTAGTCTTGATACTCATGGAGCCCAGAGGCTCCTGACAAAGCAGTGCTCCCATACGCCGTCAAAGGAGGCCGGCTTCAATGAAGATGCCCCAGCCTCCCGATCAAGAAATTGTCCGGCGCCATTAACTACCGGAGGCCCTTCAAACTGTATGTGGACCCTCCGTCAGGCACATGCACGATTTACCCCCAAAGCTGGCCATCTAAGAGTGACTCGTGGGGAGGAATACTCCATCCCCCTCCCCATTATCCTGGATAAGAGGTCCTACAGGCGCTGCGACGCAGAACGGGATGGCGCGCAACTACGACTTCAATGACCACGAACCGTATAGCTGAACCTCTAACGACAGATCATTGTTCATGTCAGACTCTCTGAATGTTCTTTCATAAAGAAATGACAATTTCTAGAATACGGGAGCCAGCATGTGTGGAGCCACTGTAAGTCGGAAGATGCCGAGAAGCTACTGCTCTATGCTAACGCGCCGCCTCCCGAGCACGCTCCTCGAAGAGTCCCAGCAAGGCCTAGTTCCGATCCGTATACTAGGAACTAAGGCCAATTAGAGAGTTCGAGTAGACGACGTGTGAAAAAAGAGAGACAAGTAAGAAGGAAGCTCAGTCAGCTGCTAGTAGTCGCTTACAACGGGCACGCTAGGTCAAAAATGGAGGAAAATTTGCTGAAATAAAGATGCTCCACGCCATGGAGGAAGAAACGAGCGTAAGAGGCTAGCGTAGGAAGCCGAATATGAGGCCGTCGACTAGAGGGTCGACGGACATCTCTCCTGCTGGGGAGCTTAGGACGTAAAACGAAAGTTCTCCTTCTAGTCTCAAGCTGGTAAGGACAAGGAGGCCATGGAAGAGGAATACCAGAAGGCATTGGAGGTGATCTTTGCCTATGGGTACGGGTGTTGCATTTTCAAACATAACATCCGTGGAGACCGTCCAGAGGTCCTAGAAGGGATGCTTGACTCCACCGACCTACTGCCTCCTGAGTTCTTTGTAAACCCTAGGTGCCTCCTTGTCTAGGTAGCTGCTGAGGCCACTGCGATCGAAGTTCCTCTGAGCGAGGAGGTCAAGGAGCCCGCTGAGACCGCTGCTGCCGAGGACCATGGCAAACTCTAGTCCCTCTTTTTCCTTTCTTACTTAATTACAATTTTGCAGCATTCTGCCGTCGCCATCATCAGGTATTCTCCGACAAATATCGGGTGCTTTAATGAAACACACTTTGTCCTATTTCACTGCATTATTTTTACTTCACCTCAATGCCGTAGGCGCTCTCATAATTTCTAGTTTGCTTAGGCAATTGATTCCTTTCATTGTGCAACCCCTTTTCGCAATTATGGTTTGGGATGGTCGTGCTAGGACATTAATGCTTAGTTGGGAGCTTGGAAGGGTTTGCCCTCGTGTCGACAAGCAAGGCTCCATCTTCGAGCCTCATGATAGTCACAAAGCCATGGCCATCGTGGCTCATGGCGTCGACAAGGCGAGCCTGGTCCGCCTCTTTCTGGCGCCAAATCGTGATTTATATCCACGCCTAGGTCTTCGAGCCAAGATGTCGAGCGCTCCCAAGCGCCGGCCAACTGTGCCTTGACAACGGCGTAGCAATTTAAGAACCACAGAGAATGGTACTATCTTCCAAATCTAGAGCATGGAAAGCTGGAAAGGCTGGAAAATTAATGCGCATGTAAAGTGTGCCGGAAGATGAAGGGTGACTGGTCATAAAGTGTGTGGGTAACACGTAAGGCCCCATCGTTGCTCATGTGCATGATATTTTGTTTCGGCACTAATGCAAGTAGCCGACGCTTCACCCTATATATGTGGGTCCGACTTATACACCTATCCACAAAGTCTTTTTTGCTTGTTGTAATCTCTCTTCCTCTCTCGTGGAAACCCCGAAAATTCAATGCGAAGCCCCCGCAGTAATCTAATTTTCTCGGTAGTGCAGAAATCTGCATTTCGGTTAAAACTAAATTTTTCTAGATCCTGATGATCTAAACGGACTCATCAAGAACTCGTCTCATTTAAATCTAGCTACCACGTCGAATCTCATTTAATTTCGAGACACGTAATTTCACGTCATGACCGAGAATAAATACGACACTCTCGCGCATTTGAAAGGGCTTAAGATGAGACACGGTCAAGTGGAGAGCTAGTTAAACAACACCTCATGGGATCTAAGAGACACGTGGGCAACACATGATCGAGGGAACCAAGGTACTTGCAGCGATAAGCGGTAATCCAGCGAGCCACTTAGATCGGATAAGTGCCAAGTGGGAGGACATCCACTTGATTCTATCTTTTCCCAAACTACGAGGGAGTGAAAGGCAAACCGGGGATTTTTAAAGAGAGAGTTTTAGAGAGAGAGACTCACCTTCTCTCTAAATTTCGCGATCGGACCTGGGCTTATTTCTGCCGAGCAAGAGGAAGAGTTAATCCTCACTAGCAAGTGGCTTCGCACAGAGACCTAATCGGAGAGTTTCCAACAAGAGATGTGTCTTTTCCTACTTTGCTACTTTCACCCTAAGGCCAGTGGTGGTTGTTTCGCCCCAAGTGGGAATGTTCGCTGTGTTTTTCAACCACGAGAAGCCGCCACACAGTGGTACATTAACCGCACTCCAGAACTGGTTTTTCGGTGGGAAATAAAGGAAATTGGGTGTGATTCCTTCTAGTAATTAAGAAATTACTAGTGAACTTGATGTTGCCTCAATTTCTCCCCCCGACCTCCAGAGGCTGCTATAGTCTTACCCCGAATCGCCCAACGGGAGAGGTCGGCGCCAAAGGTCGGCCGCTAGGAGGCTCCACTGCCTGCAGGCTCGCCGGCCAGGTTAGGCTTTCAGGTCAGGCTGAGCTCAGCCAGTCAGCTCAAATGACAAAACGTGACACCCTACTAAGTCCGTCGCCCTACCGGGTTTGACTACGCGGTGACCCTCCAACTTCTAAGGTTATAACTTCTTCGTCCACCTGCTTCATGCTCTGTAATTTCTATGGAAAGCCCATTGAGTCAAGATTCCATTAATATTCCCGTAGAGGATAATGATGCTTTCTAATCGAGCTTCGCAGGTCATTGCCCGGTAAGTCGTAAGCCTTGGCTTAGGTTTGACTACGTGTGACCTCCAACTTCAGAAGGTCATAACTTCTTCGTCCGAACCTGTTTCGGTGTTTCGACCATATGGAAAGCCCATTGAGTCAAGATTCCATTAATAGGTGTCAGCCGCTCGCAGGTCGTTAGATCGAAGTCATCAGCTCGGTTAATGATTCACGTGCGACTCCAACTTCAAGCGTCATAACTCCTTTCGTCCGAACTCCGCTTTCGGGCCGTTTTGACTCTACTGGAAGTTCTATCAGCCAAGATTCCATTCATATTATGAAATAATATGGATTTCAGGCCGAGCCGGGCAGGCTGTGTCGCCTCGGCAAGTCGCCACTCTGGCCAGGTATGACTACGCCACGACTCCAACTTCTGGGCTACGACTTCTTCAGCCCAAACTCCGTTTCAGGTGTTTCGACCCCAGGAAAGCCCATTGAGTCAAGATTCCAGCCATGTTCTTGTGGAGGGCAGTGGGTGAGCTCAGCTAGGTCATCTCAGCTCGGATAGGTCAGGACACCTAGGCAAAGTCAAGTCAGCTCGGCTGGGTTTGACTACGTATGACCTCCAACTTCGGTAGGTCATAACTTCTTCGTCCGAACTCCGTTTCTAGTGTTCTTGGACTCTATGGAAAGATCATTGAGTCACCTATTGAGGGCAGTAGGTGATCATAACCTTACTGAAAACCTGTGTTTTTCACCAAGTGTGTAGGTTGTCGGCAGTCGCTAAATAGCCGTTGACATGACCATCAGATGGCATATCAGATATTGTATTAGTATGATACAAGGATTCATGGGAGGCCATGAGAGTGCCATAATGCTTAGTTCCAAACTTAGGATTGAAGGATAGAGGATTTCTTTATGACCGGTTCCATAGTCCAAGATCAGGGTGGGTTTGGTTTGTCCCAAACTAAAAAGTTTCTAGGTTTTGCGGTTGTTTGATGTTGTATGGATGATTGGAACCAAACTCTTGTTCATGATCAGGAAGGGGCCGTGAGGCACCCTATCGACGGGTCCAAGATTGTGACTGGTTGTGTGTTGCTACGTTGTATGAATAACATGTAAAGGTGAATATGACATGTTAATGTATGGTGTGGCGATGTATTAACATGGGTTATAAATGGATGTTAATTATATGTACCAATTATAATTATCCATGGTGAATGGTTCATGTAGTGCATCATACATGTAACATGAGAACCGTAGCGGGCATAATTGCACAGAAGTGGTACTTCTAGAAACATCAAGCATGACAATGTGGGTATGAGTACAGAGATCAACACCTGTTTATGGTTCATGGTATGTCAGGTACATGGTATATCGACACCATGTTCGTGCTCGATAACACAGAACACAGACAACGCCCAAAATGAGTCATGGTTGAAAGAAATGAAAATAAATACACGTAGTGTTGGGGTGTGAACAAGATGGGGTTAGATCCTCCAGGTGCAAGACCCAAATCTATCGAGGTTGCATTATGATCACCTAGCGGTGAAAGCCCACAAAGTGTCTGGAAAGGTGCATCCGGCTGTAATCCCAAAACTCAGGCCCACAAATGCATAAACACAATGAAATTTGATCAACTGAAAATGAACATCGAGGTTTTTCCAATGGGTTATAAGTTTTTAAAACAAAACTTTTGTTTTGAAAATGGGACAACATGGAACAAATGACGGTTGGCTTTCACACTGCATTAACATGTGCGAGGAGCTCTGAGTGACTCGAGATATGGGCAATACGACATTTCATGATTACATGTGACATTCATGTAGACATTTTACTTGAATGTGTCATTGTACTTACCATTGCATGCAATTCTAGCTGGGAGTAATCCTATAGAGATTATCACTATCAAGCCACACTCGTCGGGACCCTTTCGTGCATGGCGAGAAAGACGTGTCTCGTGCCGTGAGTACGAAGAAGGCCGTGCTGTGGCCTTGACAAGCAATTTGTAAAATATATTAGAATAATCTAATTTTAATATATTTTGGCATGTGAAAAGTGTATAAGAGTTGTACATCAAACTCTTGTATGAAAAAAAAATAAAATAAAAATAACCCCCGAAATTTGGGGCGTCACATTCTCTGATCTTGTGAACTAGTAAGAATAAGGAAGCCATGTAGGAAGACTGTTAGAGGGCTCTACAACCATCTTTCACCTATTGATGGTACTGTGTCAAAACATAACATTCAGGCGACTAGCTAGAGGCTCCAGCTTATACGTCGACCCGAATTTTCTTTCAGAGTACACATAGCCCTGCCCCCCCCTGTTTGGGGTATCCTCTGAGAAGCTAAAATGTCGGGAGCATCAGAGAGGTGGGGCACGTGAGTCCGGCAGGTGCCCCCCTTGGGAATTTAAATGAACATCCATAGTGTGGCTGCACTTCTTCTTCCTCATTTTTCTATAGTGGCCTCTATATGGCCGCTCGGATATATATCATAGTGTAACTAATGACACCTTAGGCGTGTTGATGAGATGTAATTTTTTGTAATGGGTCCAATATGGTCGCTTAGACATATATCTCTGTGTAACTAATTACGCCATTGGCATATTTATGAGATATAACTTTTTGTAATTCTTTGGGTAAACGTCCCTAGGTTAAGAGTGATGCTTTAAAGACACCGAGGTTAAATTATATCGTCTAAGTGCACTCATTAGGCCCTAGCCTCGGTGGACGAGCCAAGTGCCATGGTGTGATCCAGCATACCTACCGAGGACTGTCCAGGGCTATGGCATGCACTAGCAGGCTAAGGATCATGCCTGCAAAAGTGCCAATAGGCATGGAGCCCCAGTCTGGTCTTTTGATAGTGCCAGCAATATATCAACCATATTTGGACTTTTGCAAGTGCCAACAAGCTAAGAGCCACAGTCTAGTCTTGGGAAAGTGACAATAGGATATCAAGCATATATGGATCTTGTGAGTAGCAAAGAAAAGCAAGAGTCACAAATTGGTCTTTAAAGTGCCAAAGAAGATATCGCCTATATCTCGGATTTCTCATGCGCTAATAAAGTTAAAAGCCACGCTTTGGTTGTAAGTGCCGCAGAGGTCGCCCATATTCGACTTTGTGAGTGCCATCAGCAGGCGAGCTACAGTCCGGTTTTAGAAAGTATCGTATAGGATATTAGCCATATCTGACTTTTTGTGGAGTGCCAGAAGGGGCGAGCCAGTAGTATGGTCTTGAAATGCTAAGATATAGTTTACATCTGACTTTTAGAGTGTCACAGTTAAGAATGCACTTAGTCTTATTATTAGATATTCAACTATATTCGAAATTTCATGAGCTGTAATAGGCTATGAGCCATAGTTTGGTCTTTGGAAAGTGCCAAAGAATATCAACCAGATCAGATTTTCGTGAAGAGGCGCTTGCAAATTATCAAGCTACTCGCACACGAAATAAGCATTTTCTTTTTACTCGCAATGAATCCCTTTTCTTCACATCCTATTCACTAATTCTCTCGACTATGATAGTCGCTTAGATTTAATGTTAAGCCTTATAAGAGCTTGTAGTCGTAGGGTCTACTGGCCATTCAGGCAAGGCACCATTTTGGGGACTTTACTTTCCAGCCAACAAAGCAGAGGTCCCTACTACGCTTAGTATTTACTAGTGCTGTGAGCACCGTCTTTCAAAGTGCAAGAGCTCAGAGCCACTCTACTTTGAAAGTGCAGCTGAGACATCTGGTCTCAAAAACAAACAACTGAGAGCCACTTTCGCCTTTGAAAGGCCAAGAGTTTAAACATCCGGTTTTTCAGTGCGCAGTCGAGTCACTTCGTGGGCCTTTTTGAAATAACATGTGCTTAGAGCCACATCTAGTCTTTTGATTGAAAATGTCGGTAGGCTTAGAGTCACATTTGGTCTTTTTGCACACAAAATAGAGCCACTTTCCTGGCCTAAAGTTTACTTTAGTTTGGGAGCTACATTTTCAGTCTTTCAAATGTAGCTATTCCAAAATTGGTAAGGAACAATGTCTTTGTGAAGAAATATTTGATTGTAATATTCCAAGATGAAAGAAAATACTTTAGCGAAATTTTTATTGATAAACTCCTTGAAGAAACTTTTGATCGATAATATCTTTTAAGGTGCATAACATTCCACATTCGGGGCACAAGTGCCTCGTCTAGTTTATTTAATGCGTACGACTTGGCTAGCCCCACTCTTACGATCACGTATGGCCCCTGCCAATTTCGTTGGAATTTGCCCACTTTGGAATTTTTAGGCCTAAAGAACTTCGGGTAACTCATCTACCCACTTTCCTTGAAGGGAATGTAGACTTTTTCAAAGTCACAAGAGTTTTATTGTGATGCTTCCTCGCCCTCGCTATCAGCTTCCGTACCACTGTGGTTGAGTACAAGTTTCGATTAACCTACAAAAAGTGCAAATTTCTATACTTTGTTATCAACCATGGGCCCATTGCCGGCTACAATCGACTAAGGTATTCCGAACCAGAAAACAATATTCTTCCACACAAATCAGACGATGCCCAGTTTTGACGGAGGCGGCGCCTCGCCTATCCACTGCAAAGTAGTTGCGGCAACAAACAAGAGTTTTTCTCAGCGCTCGCAGGCATTAGTCCAACTATATCAATTCCCCACTGAGCAAAATGCACTGATGGTGGCTAGATCTCGAGCTTCAAGGCCCTTGATATGGGGCTGGCAAAGAGGTCGCACTTTTCGACATAGGCGCATTTCATGGTCGGGTCACCACAACTGCATGGCCTCGCGAGCCAAAGTTTTGCCGCTGATATTTCCCACATATCCCCTTCATGGAGTTCTACCAAGATATATTGTCCTCTAAGGGTGAGACACTTAAGATAACGGCCCGGGCCTAGAGACTCGCTATATAATCGTCAGTTGACGAGGGAAACCACCACTGCTCCTCGAATCTCATGGATTCAACCCTATTTTCTGGCAACTCTCTTGAGCTCAAATAATGCATTATAGGGGTTAGCAAAGAAGTGGATGCTTCGTCTATTTGACTTACTTGGTCGGTTGCAATAGACGCCGTCGACTGTTTGTAGACAAGAAAGAACACCATTTCTTTAATCAGGATGGATGAGGGGCCATCACAGACAAGACTCATTTTCATTCAGTCTCTTAAGATATGTTCAGCTTCCAAGCTATTAAACCTTGTCGTCGCCTCTAATTTAATTTAAGGCATTTGACCAAGGCACAGATCTCAAGGCCCTCATATTCTCCTTTTACTTGTCCCACTACCGCAATCATCACAGATAATTAGTTTTTCGAGGATGTGACTTTTCAGGAGGTCGACTCACTAGATCGTCTCAGATTCACTCATTTATTGATGCAGGGAAGTTAGCCAGGCATGCTCTCTATCATCCGCTCTGGTTGCAGTTGACTCCATCTGCTTCATGAAGTGTCGTCCACATTTAGGACCCACTAGCCAACGTTACCCTAGTCCACATTTAGTTGGGGTAGTTCTGCTAAAAAATCCGCTAACACCTGCCCCTTCAATGCATGTCGAGGCTTATACTAAATACTGAATTCACTTACTTCAATTGCCGACCGGAAGCATCCCTTCCTTGACAGTCAAGCCAGGTATAGTGCTTCGCAAGGGAAGATTACAAGAGTGACAAATACAGCTTTAAGTAGCGAAGTTTACTCCACAACTTTGCGGCTAAGGTCGCTTGCTCGAGACTCGTATATCGCCTTCAGCCAGATAAGAGTTCTTTCCTCACGAAGAATATTGGCCTCTTTCGATTTTCATCTTCTTTGGAACAGAGTCGCACTTATCGAGGCTTCGATACCAACTGTGCAAAGATAGCGATCGCCTACCACTGCACTTAGTGGTTCTTATATTGCTTAATCGCTTAAGGAAAGCTTAGCTATTGAGCTCTCATTCCAATCAACCTCAGCCTCTTATAGTGATAAAAAATGGTTTCACCTGCCTATGAAACGGATATGAATCGATCGAGCTCTTTCTAATCAAGCCAACACTTGTTTAATTTATTTCCTGTGAGGTAGTATTTCAGAGTCCATTATAGCTTGAGTTGAATGGGATTGGCCTCATCCCCATTCCAGTCACTATAAAGCCTAAAATTTGCCCGACCACTCCAATCCATTTCAAAGGGGCTGAAGTTTATACATACCTTCTGAACAACTCAAAGGCCTCTTTTGGGATGCTTGCGTGGTCAAAGTGTTCTTCGATTTCTCGGCATCTCACGATATAGGCCTAATCAGGTTGCCCAACGTGGGCTCCGAATATTATCTTAGTTACCACCCGACAGTCATCAACAAGTCTTTGGCTTCAAAGGCATCACATCATAGTAGTATATCCTCATACCATGGCAAATGAAGGTTGTTTTTCCGCCAAAGTGTATCGGAATTTGATGATATCTTGACAAAGCTGGTCTGAATGATAGATTAGAATGCCCGTCATGCATTAACACCCGTCTTATACGTATAAGGGAAAGCCACCTTTGTGTATCCTTCATTCGAGGTTAATAGATCCACACATACTGTTAATTAACTCTTTCTTTGAACCACCACTGTTATTAGCCATTCTGTGGTACTTCACTTTCCTCGATGAAACCCGCCTCGCTAAGTTGTTTACCGCTTGAACGATCTCCATATAACTGCGGAAATGTCTCACTTTGTCTTACCAGTCCGGGGTCGTGGGGATAATATTTAGTTTGTGAGAGCTACCGTCTAAGTTAATCTCAATCATAACTGAGTGGCTCTAATACATCTATACACAACAACATATATTGTAATCGCTTCCTCATTGGATAGGAGAGACTCTGTATGTAAGTGAATTTTCCTACCGTCCAACGTTACTTTTTCCAAGGGATCCACAAACCACGGATCTTCTCTCTTCCGCCCCGATCTCAAAGTAATTCCAACCGTAATTGCTACAGGCTCATCTTCAGGTGGATTTTTAGTGTTCTTTCCTCTCTAATTTCTATAGATAGTCGACAGCACGTTTCGCGCCAACCAACGCTAGCAGCCAACCCGCCAACGTTAGTCAATAGCTTACCATTTGGTGGTAGGTTGAGGGGATAGCTTTCATCAAGTGTAGTTAGGCTTGCCCCATTATGACATTATAAGGCCCCAAGTCTTCGACGATTGAGAGCCTATTGAATCATTGACCCGGCTTTTACAAGGAGCACGACATCTCCTAGAGTTATGGTAGTTGCACCATTAAACATGATTCACCTATCCAATGTCCCGTCCGTCTCTGGTATGCCAAAAAACATGATCTCACCAACTATTAAAATTAATCTTGGTCTAGTTTTGGACCTGGTGTACAGCCCTAATTCCTAATACATATTTATTTTTTTTCCACATATTTAGAATAATGCATTTCATATTCTTTATACCTATTTTGTATTTATTTTCATTTTAATTGCTGCTGATACATAATACATTTGTTTTAAATTCATTTGACTTTTAACTATTTCATATGTAAAATAAATAATTCAGAAATGTATAAAATTTAATTATTTTTTATTTTCCAACAAACAGACAGTTTGAAAAGTAAAGAAGACCCACAAAGAAGCTAATATGAGACTGTGTTCAAGATCTCAGCGAAGACTACAAGCAGCAGGGCAGGTGGAAAGGAGGGCATTAGGTAGTGTTTCCACTTTCTACTTTCCACGCTTGGTTTTGCTAGGCAGACTCTGGTTGTGAAGACTTGCTTTTTTCCTGTTCAGTTCATCTGATATTATATATATATATATATATATATATATATATATATATATATATATATATATATATATTTTCTGAAGTTAAGAATTGAGTTAGATCCTTAGGTCGTAATGGTAAAGCTTTTACTAAGGTATTAATTAATTAATAAAATTAAATGTCAAGGCAATGTTTGATGACGTTTCTGACCGAATTTCAAACTCTATACCACATAGCTTATTTTTGGTTTTCGTTTTTAACCCCCAAATTAATATCTCACTTAATTAAACCTAAGGGACAATATTTTATAGTTTTTTACAAAAAAAATAATTAATGTACCAAAGTAATTTAAACAAAAATTATTAACTAATATATTTAGTCAAAAACTCAAGATTTTTTCAATTTCAAACTGTCTCATTTTAAAATTAACAGTATATGGAGATGGAAAAATTCCCAAACTCACCCCCTTTACATTTTATTTTTGTTTTTATTTTTATTTTAATATTTTTATATTTTTTTGCTTTTTATTATATTAAAATTAATATTTTTCATAAATAAAAAATATTATGAATTTTTTATAAATTATTTATTAAAACATTATAATAATAATATTATATTATATTAAAGTATAAAATAAAATAATAAAAAATTATTTTTAAATATAATCTGTAATGCGCTTATTATTATTATTTCTGATACACGATTCATATTATTTCATTCTAGCTTCACCCCGAAAAAAAAAAAAACAATTTATTATTTTTTCTATTTCACTTTATTTTAAATGAATCTTAGCCTCTAAACCATTTCTAATCTTAGATTAGAAAATCTCACCTGTAATAAATTGCACAACTATCACTCAGAAAACTCGTAAAAATTTCCGGCTGTCTCATAATTCGACGAACTTTTTCTCAGTCACTAGATTTGCGAGATCTAATTTAACGACGCCAGCTCGTCATTATCCGAGATCTGCAGGCTTTCTGCGCTTCTGAACCCTATGGTAATTTATTATTTTTATTAACATTTTCAATTTTTGAAAATTTCTTAATTTTCTGGTTTTTACAGAGAGTAACAATACTGAACTCCATACTTCCGACGGAGAAAATAAACCCAAACCTATTAAAACCCGATTAAATAATAAACCCGTGCTATTAAGAACGAGTAATGGATTTTAAACCAAAATAATCCGTCTGTCATCCCTACTTATTACATAATGTTAAAAACAACAACTTAATACTCTAATGCTATTAAGTAATATTCAAGATTAAGCTCAAAAAAGTTCTTATTCAAAGACAAGAAAAACAACACCACTCATCCCAGATGTACTCAAACGTAGGATAAAAAGCTCATAATTTTGTCTGAATCAGACAAACACAGCACAAGATATACCTGTCTCCACCCTAACACCGGCTCAGATAATTCCATCCCACACAAAATTAATCGTTTAACTCGCATCAAACACGCCTTATAGCTGAAGGAGGTGCTAAACTTAAACTTGAAAGGGGGCTCTCTGGGCGGTGCAATTTTAGAGTCCAATTGCATTTGGGTCGTTTGGTTAAGACCTGCCAGCAGTAATGGCGTGCCCCATACCACACGTTGTGGCGATGACTGACTTTCTGCTAATTGCTAAGGAGTCGTGTCAATCTTCTTCCCCTTCCCCCATTTATCTGCCCCGCCATTGAGAGCGAGCACGCATATGGAAATGGAGAGTATGAGGATGAGACACGCCCTTCCTCTCCTCCTTGGTGGTGATATCCTTAGCTCATGCTCAATCTTAAGGTCAATCACCAGAATGACTGTTACAAGAATTTCAATGAGACGACGGATTCCAGTAACGGCCTCACATCATGCCTTTCCCACCTCACCTTCCGATCTGCCTCTCCTTCCTACGATTCCCTCACCCTCCATTGGCTACTCTTTGACCTGAACTGCCTAGATCGTTACCTATATCAACCAGGCTTCAAGATGTTGACAAAATCTCCAAGGACACCGTCCTGATTGTCCCTGTCAACTGCTCCTGTTCAGGTGATTTCTATCAGCACAACACCAATTACACCTTAAAATATGCTTCCGAGACTTACTTCTCCCTCGCCAACAACACCTACCAAGGCCTCACCACTTGCCAGGCCCTCAAGTCTCAGAACCCCTCCATTCTATCTGAATTCTGCACAGGTTAATCTGTGGTCTCAGGTGTGCCTGCCCCACTTCCAATCTCTCACCG
Source organism: Tetrastigma voinierianum (assembly GCA_016808115.1). Lineage (NCBI taxonomy): Eukaryota > Viridiplantae > Streptophyta > Magnoliopsida > Vitales > Vitaceae > Tetrastigma > Tetrastigma voinierianum. The sequence continues at coordinate 380,602 of JAEQBH010001414.1, read as the reverse complement.
CCGCTGATTTAACTGAATGATCGCTTATCTCGTCACCTGGGGCGATTCCATCTCTTCCATTGCTGAAACCTTTGGCGTGGATGACCTGCAGTCCATATATGATGCCAACCGCCTCCTCTCAACTGACCTTATTTACCCCTTTACTCAGATTCTCGTCCCCCTTAAGAATCCTCCCTCCAAGATTCAAACTACTATCTCTCCACCGGCACTTTCCAAACCCATGGACGGAAGTTCTCATGTCGGTGCTTTCATAGAGCTCATTTCAATTGAAAGACACGCTCATCACTAACATATCATAATCCACCAATTAAAGTTTTCTTTTTTCTACCTTTGTGTGTTTCTAACACGTCATTCGCATTTGCATTGTTAGAGCCCCGACTCTTTGTTTACGAAGTTTTTCTCATATTTATAAAAGTGAAACTTATGTTTTTCATTATTACATACATTTTGACATTTGTCATTATTCTAGATTTTAGATCATTTTACCCATACGAACGATAAACGACGTTTTCTTCTATTGAACAATATCACTTAATGCCTTAGATTATCGCCCCTGACATGCATAATTTATGATCATCTCAAGCAAGCGATAACTCCCAACAGTTATTTTTTGTTTAGCACATAAAAACATCTTACCCGGCATTCGCATTGGTATCGGCTAACATGCCAGCCCATGGTAATGCAAGTGAAGGATCTATACCTCTGGCAGAATCAAATGCCTGCCTTGCCAACTGCGTCTTGCCCTCTTTTCTATAAAGCTGTGGGGGAATATGTATTTTAGACACATAAATTAAGGTAGTGTGTTTCAGGTCATACTACACTAAACACTGAAACATAATCATGAAGCCAAACAAACCAGCCTGACTTCTAGCAAAATAATTTAGCTTTCTTTGTTTCTTTTAAAATATGAGTTCTAGATTAAAAACCCTGAACAAAATAAACTATTGAAATTGATATGGAATAGTACTCTTTCCTAAGGTGCATGTCATGTAATAGCTAAAGATACATCTAACTGCAGTCCCCTGATAAATGCATGTTGCTTTAGTGCATTATGACCAGATACGCATCAATGTCACCCAGAATTCGTTATTGTCACCCTCAAGTAACAATTCTCTCAAAGAAAATTTATCTGGTAGCTGCCTGGTTAATGAGATGGTAAACAAAGAATCAAATAATAAAACCTATGAGACTACTAAGTAAGAACATGACAAGCCAAGATCTTACCAAGAATTTGGATTATGTTTATCATCTTCCCTAAAAGGGCAAATAAGATCTGAACTTATTGCAATGTCAGTATAGATATCAGCTTGCCATGGGGCTAAGTGCAAAGCTCGCTGGTAAGAATTGTTGGCAGATATCGCAGACAAACAGCAGGATTGCTTCTAATTAAGAGTGGAGTTGCTGAATGCTTCCTCATCAATTTCAGGACTCCATTTTTCCTCCAACCATGGTAAACATTTTGCATATGCAAGCTAACAAGGGCAGCACATAGAAAACCAATATATCATAATTGTTGGATTTTTGCTATACAAGCAAGTCCAAGTTGTTTAAAACACTAAATGGGTTCACACATGCACTTGGGCCTTAAGGTGTGGAGGCTCAAATGACTATTAGCATTCTAGGCTTTGCACTACAAACAGAGAAAGATAATACAACCCTAAATCAGAATCTGAATTAATTATAGAGAATAGCCAGAGAAAAAGAAATCATTTCTTAGTGATTCAAGCGCCCACACGCTGCTCCATCAGCTCGAGGATAGTTTGGAAGATCTGCGGTTCTTGTATGCATACTTATCTGCAAATCCACAAGGTACGATCTGACTGGTTATATTAGTTTAGTAATTAAATTGAATATTCTAAATCACATAATGATTTTATTAATTTGATTATTCTACAATTGGTATCAATTTTGTTGTGTGATTAAATTTTCAATTGATCTAAAAAATTTATGTATTTTGTTAACGATTAGCAATGGCACCTAGGTTTCTATATTTGTTGATTCGCATGTTCTCATGTTTAATATGATTTTTTGTTCATGGATGGATTCTTGAATAATTGGTTTGCCCTTGATCCATGGTAGAGTTTTGTGTAGGGTCTTGTACACCCCATTTTATTAGAAGATTATAAGATTAATGTTGTAAAATTTTGAAGATTCATGAAGAACAAAGCGAAAAGAAGATGAAGAACATGAGGAGGAACACTATACAAGCGAGGCTGTTTTGCGTTGCTGCTTGGAGAGCTCTGAGACACATCAAATGAAAAACGTACCGAAGGGGGTTGGCGCAGGAGGGAACCGCTGGGGACCATTCAGTAGAACCACGGACGCACCCTGGCGGCTGCGGGAGCTTCATGCTCTCCCTCCTCAGGCAGCGCGTGAGGAGCGCGTGGAAGGGTTTGGTCGCGGTTTTGGGACTTCCACTCTCCCGGACCGTCGCGCTTCTATGGGTGGCTCCGTTCGGGTGGCAGCACACGAATGATGGCTTTGACGGCTAGGGTTTCATGTTGTGTGTTTAGAGTTTTGGGTTTTAACTCAAATCTCTTACTGATTGCAGGGCTAAACAAATTAATTGAACGAATGGATGGTTGGACCAAAGGCCCGGGCATGATTAATAACAGTGGGCTTAAGTGTTATTGGGCTTGTGATTTTTCTTTTTCTTTTCTTAGGAAAACCATGGATTGGGGCTTTTTTTTTTTTTTCATTAACTCATATATTATTTTTTTATTCATGGATGATTAAATTATATTTGGTAACATGCTTTAGTTGTGATAACATGACATATAGACTAGGTGGTGCCATATTATCTTGCACCAATGATATACATGTGTATAATTAAATTTTGTTTTTTTAAAATTCTAGATAAATATAATTATGAAAAATCCTTTAATTTTTTGTGGGTCCAAATAATAAAATAGTCATGTAAAGCCCCATCGGATAATCATGATCGGGTTTTATTGGATTGGACCTAAATAATTTTAAAATCTTAATTAGATTGACCGGTCCACCACCAACAACTCTTAGAGATTAAGAGAATTTTAAAATTAAACAAGGATTCAAAACCATAAATAATTTATTAACCTCAGAGGCTCTAATAATATTATTATGGGTCATATAATTAATGATTGAAATGAAAGTGTATTATCTAGGAAGGTTATATCTAAGAAGATTGGGATGTAAGTGATCCAGAAGTAAGTATTTAATTTTGGGACTGACTTAGTTGGATACTATTCATTTTATGATGATTTTGTTCATATAAATGTCACTTGCCCATTGTGGCCTTTATTATGGAAACTAAATTATTGTTTACAATAAACAACAAATATATTTTTGTTTTGGATTTACTAAATATATGTTTATTGTATAATATACGAGTTAATATTAGTGAGCACAATGTATAAATTTTTTTTCTTTAGAAAATGACATCTTTCAACCCTCTAGCTATGATTTTGAATCAAAAACCATTGGATGGAAATAAGTTTGAAGAATGGAAAACGAACTTATACATCGTTCTGGATTATGAGAAAATCAAGTTTGTCCTAAATACCCCTAAACGGCTATCAGGAAGGCTGGTGCTAATATTCTGCAAAAAACGAGAGAACATGCGACTTGGGGAGAATGCAAACACTTCCACTTCGATGTTATATTCTTGCAGTGTTGTAGGTCAGTGGGCAACAAATAACACCTCTCGGCTTGATGGGTAAATGCTCCCGGACTCTCGGATGTTTGCTAAAAATCTTGCCACGAGAGACAAGGCTGCTTATCAGCGGTTGGGTCTTTCACCGCGTGCAGGCGGTGGGCTGTGAAGGATCATTGTTTGACAATGATTTCACATATCAATCGAGCGGAAGTGATGGGGGCACAACTTCAAAAGGAGATGAAGATAGATCTCATCTTGTAATCGTACTAACATTTCAGCAATCGGTTCGAGTCAATTACAATATGCATAAGATGGATCAGACTCAGTTCAGGTGATGCATGAGCTTGAGAGTCTTTGAAACAGTCTCTCACGAGCCGAAGCGGTATCAATTTTATGAAGGGTTGCATTAAACCTAAAGGGAAACCTAAGGAGTGGAAACAGAACAAGAAAGGAGAATGTGATACTAGTTACCAAATGGGACGCAATGAAGAAGCCCAAAGGCAAGTGCTTGAGTGCGAATAGAAGGACATTGAGCTTGAAATTGTGAGGCACAATCCGAGGTATAGGTGATTTACTTGTTGTTAGGCTTGTTTAGTGGAGGAAATTTTAATGATAAATGGATCACGATGATTAAAGCCACTAATCATGTTTGTTATTCTTTGCGATTGGTTCAAACATAGCACATCGTGAAGAAGGACAAAGATACTTGAAACTGGGAGCAGGGGCCAATCTGCAGCAAAGGCCATAGGACCAGTTGTTCTATTTTTTGAGAATAATTGGACTTTATGTTTAGAAGATTGTTTATTTATTCTGGATTTGAAGAGGAATTTGGTTTATGTTAGTTGTTTAGTTGAACACGGTTTGATATTACAGTTTAATTCCTCAGTTTCAATAAGAAGTAGATCTTTTTTTTATTTGTTCCGGTGATCTTATGAATAATCTTTATTTTTTAAGTCCCTTGTCCTATGATATAAATGCCATTGAAATTGTTGAAAATGAACATAATCACCTTGACAAGAAAAGGAAAGTATCAAATGAAACTTACCTTTGACATTTGCGATTAGGTCATATTAATCCTAATAGGATACATGGTTTGGTGAAAAGTGGGATTTTAAATTCCCTAGCATTTGAACCTGTACGATCAATGTGAATCTGTTTGGAAAGGTGAAATGACCAAGAAGGCCCTTCAAGGCAAAAAAGGATATCGTGCAACCAAAGCTACTTTGGAATTGGTGCATATTGATGTATGCGACCAAATACGTGTTGAAGCGGAGAATTGGAGTATGATGTTTTGTCGCTTTTATAGATGACTACTCTGAGATATGGTTTTGTTTACTTGTCGCCAAAAAGTTTGAAACTTTTGATAAATTTCGAGGAAATATAAGGGTGAGGCGAGAAAAGAAATTAGGTGTCCATATCAATGACCGATCTTGCAAGGCGTGAATATCTAGAGAGTTTAAGTTTTACTTGCTTCAGAGGATAGTTTCTGGCCCCATCGGCCTGGAACACCTCGTAAAATGGGTTGAGAGAAAGGAGATAGAACTCTCTAGACATGGTGAGATTGATGCTTAGTTATTCATCTCTACTATATAGATTTTAGGAGATATGCCTTAGAAACGCTACATACTTATTGAACTTGATTCCTTCTAAAAGTCGGTTTCTAAAGACACCCAGCAGATTGTGGAGACGGAGTGACTAGTTTAAACCATATTCGTATCTAGGGTGCTCAGGCATGTCTTGAAAGGAACCATAAGTTGGAATCTCATTGCTAAAGTATGTTTGTTGTTGGAATCACCTGAGGAACGAGAGGTGGACTTTTATAGTTCCTCGAGGAGAGAAAGTTATAGTGAGCACTGTCTGAGAATTCTTGGGAGACTATGTAGAAGCAATTTCAAGCCCCAGAGTATGGCACTTCTTGAGGAGCTTGACTCGAAGCTCAAGAATCGCCTAAACCACACAGATTTGGACCTATTGTGCCATTATTTCGAGTGCGTGTTCAACAGAGGGAAAATGAAAATATACTCGAAGGTGAACAAGCAGGTGGAGCTGATAGTGAGACCTCGGGGTAAATATCTGAGTGGAACCCGGAAAAACCGGAAAATCAAATTCAAAGGTTCTTGAGGATCTTCCTGTAGAACCACAACAACCAATACTGGAGCTTCGGCGTAGTGGGAGAACGACACGCAAGCCATCGAGATATCTCTTGTTGGGCGAATCGTAACAAGCTATAACCATTGATAGTGAAGAGGATCAGTAAGAATTACAAAGAAACTTGGAGGATGTTGATGCACGGGAGTGGCTCAAATCCATGGACCGTGAGATGGAGTCTATGTATTCTAACTTTCGGTCACAGTCTCTTATAGAAACTTAAAGGAAAAACCTATAGGGTGCTTGGATCTACAAGAAAAGAGCGACCAGAGATGGGAAGGTACAGAAACCTTCAAAGGTAGATTGGTGGCAAAGAGTTATACCCGAAAGAGGATAGATTATGAAGAAATCATTTAAGCGTAGCCATGCTTAAATCCATCAGGATTCTTTTAGTTTGGATAGCGCAAAAGTCTAGATTACAGTTGTGGATGGATGTCAAAACAACATTTTTAAATGGCAATTTAGATGAGGACATCCATGCACGACAACGAGAAGGGTTCATAGCTAGAGCGAGAACACATGGCATGTAAGTTGCAAGGTCCATTTATGGACTATGTCAACAATGGAAACATTAGGTTGATCGAGCCATAACTTTATACGAGTTTTTGAGAAAAGTCACGATAAACCTTGTGTTTACAAAAGGATCCAAAAGGTAAGTAGTTTTCCTAGTCCTTTCGTAGATGACATTTTATTAATCGGAAGCTTGACATAGAGGTGTTATCAAGTGTAAAGGATGGCTACAAAAGCAATTTGATATGAAGAAAGATTTGGGAGAAGCCAACTATATTCTTGGAGATCAAACTTCTACGAGGCAGGAAGAATAAGGTGTTGTGGCATTATCTCGAAGCTTTATATATAAGATAAAATTAGCTAGGTTCAGCATGGAAAATTCCAAGAAGGGAACTTTACCCTTCAGGCATGGAGTTCATCTTTCTAAGGAGCAATCTCCAAAAACTCTTGAGCAGAAAGAACGTATGAGTAGGATACCTTTTGCTTCGGCAGTAGGTAGTCTCATGTATGCCATGTTATGTATCAGGCCAGATATCTGCTACGCAGTGAGAGTAGTTAGTCGGTATCAATTCGATCTAGGAGAAGAACATTGGATTGCAGTGAAGCATATTCTCAAATATCTAAGGAGAACAAGAGATTATATGCTAGTATATTCTAGTGGGAGTCTGGAAACTATTAGTTATCTGGACTTAGATTTCCAAGGGGATATTGATTCAAGAAAATCCACTTATGGATATGTGTTTACACTAAATGGTGGAGCCATTTGTTAGAGGAGTGTCAAACAAACTTGCGTTGCTGACTCCACAACTGAAGTTGAGTATGTGGCTGCTTCCGAAGCAGCGAAAGAAGCAGTATGGCTGAAGAAGTTCCTTCTGGATCTTCAAGTGATACCGAGTGTAGATCGGCCCATTACCCTTTATTGTGACAATAGTGGGGTTGTAGCACGGTCAAGAGGCAGGAGTATCTGAAACGAGAGCACATGAAGAAAGTATCATTTGATTCGTGGTATCATCGAGAGAGGAGATACAGTGGTTACTAAAATAGCATCAGAGGAAAATTTAGCATACCTATTTCAGACACTACATGTTGAGTTTCAATAAACATGTAGATTATATGGGTGGGTCTACCGGACTTGTTTAAGGCAAGTGGGAGTTCATTTGTGTTTTTAGAACAAGATAGATGTGTTATTATATTTTTTGAGTTTAATTTTAATACAATATGAGGTATTCTTCATATTATTGTGCACACTGATATTTTGCGTAGAAGGTCCGGATTAATTGTAGAGTATATGATCCTTATGAATACGTTCGCAGAAGGCGTGATCGTAGGTTATCATAATTAATGAATAAGATATGATCATTAAACAAAGTTGGACGCTTTTATTTAATTTTGCAATATTTTATGAAATAATACGTCTTGGTTATTATAAATATTGGTGCAAATCTCTTTACATTGATGGGATCAAAGAAGTGAGATTTATTTAAAAGTTAAATTTACGTAAGGAAACAAATCTCAAGCAATGTTCGATTATTATTCTTCTCTTAATCATGAGTTTATTATAGATAGGTATTTAAATGATTTTTGTTCTTTGAGTTGTCAATAAGTGAGGTCTATTTAAACGACCAATATCTTGATGATTTGGGAGCAAGATTATTTAATTGCCGGTATTTATGAAATAAACAATATGGAATTTGTATGAAATATCCTTTTAATATGTTTCAGTACTTGGATGTTATGAAGTCACTGGCTAGTGCATTTTATCCATTAGAGAAACTAATAAATCAAGAGAATAAATAATTGATTTATTGATAGAAAATCTTATCAATTAGTTATTGATATTTTACAAAGGAGAAAATAATATTAATATTTAATATTATTAATCTCGGAGGATTCAATTAAGACTTTTAATTGGAACAACACGGATTAGATAATTGTTTTGGCAATTATGAGGAGTCTTGATTAATGTGCCGTAGGATCCCTAAACTATCTCGGGATAAATGGTGGAGCGTGATATCATAGTTTCTGAAAAGAACCAGGCTTTGTTTTTATAGCAAGTGAGAGATTGTTGGATTTTTGCTATCTGAGCAGAAGTCTGAGTGTTTAAAGCGGCTGATGGGTTCGCACGTGGAGTTGGGCCCTAAGGTGTGAGCGAATAGTATTAAGTATTAAGGGCATCTTTATAAATAGAGAAAGATAATATAACCCTAAATCAGAATCTGAATTAATTATAGAGAATAGCCAAAGAAAAAGATATCATTTCTTAGTGATTCAAGCACCCACACACTGCTCCATCACCTAGAGAATAGTTTGGAAGATCTGCGGTTCTTATGTGCATACTTATCTGCAAATCCACAAGGTACGATCTGACTGGTTATATTAGTTTAGTAATTAAGTGAATATTCATCAGCGTGATGATTTGAAACCGGCGATTATTCGCACAAATTTGTGCTTTTCATTAAAGGAAACAAATCCTATTTCAAGAACAAGCATTCTGATGGGATCAACAATAAAATATTACGGTCCCCCAATCTGGAAGGAGGCAGAGGGAGGAAGTTGGGTTGTTCACCGTTATATTAAAACTGGGTTGAATGGGTTTAGTCGAAGGAGAATGTTGGAATTTTAAGATAAGAGAAATAAAATAGAAGTAGAAAAAGAACTTGCAACTCTCATATTATTTTCAATCATTAAAAATACCTATAAATAGGCTTACAATAGATAAATAAAAAAAAAAACTAACTTTGACCCACTAATTATCTCATTTACAACTAACTCTCCACATTTATCATATAGTTAAAAACTCTCAAACAAATTGAACTCGCCCACTCACAATTAAATAAATAAATAAAATAAAGACTTTCCTAACTAATAGGAACTATTGAGAGACAAACTTTGAATCAGTCTTCAACACTCGCCGTTGATTAAAAGTTGTAGAAATTTTTAATTTTCATGGAGCACTTCTATCCATATTTGCAAATTTGTGAAGCACTTCTCTTCACCTCATGATGCATTTCTCATCATCTCATTGATACATTCTCTCATCAACCTTCACTTTGTTGTTAGATCACTTCTCTCTAAAAAAATTTCTTGGTGCACTTCTCACCAATTAATTCAGAAAAGAGTTTCTTTACCAAATTTTCTTCATACTTTTTCAGTTGTGTTAGTGTTGGATTTGATGGAAGAACAGCAGGATCAGTATCATTCTCAATAACCTTCCACAAACTCAAACCTTTTAGATAGGCCTTCATTTTGATAGCCCATATGTGATACTTTTTTGTTGTAAGAGTAGAAGTAGGAGCAAAAAAATTATTCGATGCCATTGAAATCACTCACAGGCCCTCAAGACCTATGACTTTGATACCATGTTGGAATTTTAAGATGAGAGAAATAAAATAGAAGTAGAAAAAGAACGTGCAACTCTCATATTATTTTCAATCATTAAAAATGCCTATAAATAGGCTTACAATAGATAAATAAAATTAAAATAAAAAAACTAACTTTGACCCACTAATTATCTCATTCACAACTAACTTTCCACATTTATCACATAGCTAAAAAATCAAACAAATTGGACTCTCTCACTCAAGATTAAATAAATAAATAAAATAGAGACTTTCCTAAGTAATAGGAAATATTGAGAGACGAACTTTGAATCAGTCTTCAATGGAGAAGATGAGAGAGGGAGTTAGGGCTTTGGTGAAAGGGGGGAATAAGAGGGAGGGGGTCAGGCTAGTTTAGTTTTTGAAAATTTTTTGATTTATTTTTTTAAAAGTCCACGTGTAATATTTGTTGAAAAGTGAAGATGGCATTTTCGGAAGTGTTTTCCCAATCACAACTTTAGTTCCCGTTGTTACCTTGATCGTTGGATCCTCCGAGCATCAGCGGCTCAATATGAACTTACAAAAAAGGGCGATCCAGCGACGGTGCGCCGGTCGCCTCTCCGATGATTAAATTAGCCAAGAAACGGCGAAGAAGATGTAGAGAGTTTTAGCACAGTTTGAATTGCTTACCTCTCCCTCGTGGGGGATCTTCCTAATTTATAAAAAGTGGTTCACTAATTTATCCTTGATTTTTTGGAAAGAAAATCTCTTCATCTTAGGGATAAAATCTCTTTTTCCTTATCAAAGATTAATCTTTTCAGGAAATAAGGGATTGGAAATTAGGAAATTCGCTGATAAATAGCTTTTGCGTATTTTCAGCCTTCGAATACTTATCCATAACGAACTTTCCATATGCGGTAGGATGACTAGCTAGGGGACTTAAAGTTCTTGACGGGCAACCTTGAAGCTATTCCATAGGAAGACATCCTGGCTTTCTTTAGGATTATCTTGCCTGGGTGGTGCCCCTTGGCTTTAATATGGTAAATGGGGTTGGGTCGCTTGACAACATGGGCCAAGCAGCCCTTGGGCCCATTGGGTAGTGGGTCTAAAGACTATAGTACCCACAATGCCCTCCTTTTCCCCGGTTGGAATTTTATGCTTTTTCAGTTGAGGAAAATACTGTGTTTTAAACCTTAGGTGTGGAAAGGTGAAAGGACTGGGAAAATCAATGCGCTCATCAAATGTGCCAAAAGGTGAAGCGTGTATGAATACAAAGCACATGGGAGACACACGTTTCCCAATATATCTGCGACAAATGATGTTTTGATGGCACATTTAATGTGACTGTTGATGTTTCACCCCTATATATTGGGGTTGGGCTCCGAGTGCTGCCTCTTTTACTATTTCACAAAGACTTTTGCTTGTTGCAATTTCGTTTCTCTTGTGCTTTTTTTTAAGGGAATCATCGGAGGTCCCTCGACTACTTTCAATTTTTCGGTGAGTTTTCTCAAACTTCATTTGTGTCTCTGTTTGTTGAGTATTTTTTTTGTCAGAAAGTTCTAGTTTCTTCTTGGGGGTGTGATCATCGTTCGCTAGTGGTGCTCTTACGTTTCGTCACTAACGGGTTGTTAAACCTCTAGAGGGGGACTTTTTTTTTTCTTTTGGCTAATCCTCCTTTATCTGTTTGTTTGCCTGTAGAATGGCGAGAGGTCACGAAGAGGCTTCTAAGGCTGGGCGTAAGAGGGGGACCCCTTAGGAAACGCCCACAACAAGCAACCTAGTCCCTGCTACGTCTGTAGAGGACTTGAGGTCCTTCAGACAAGTCCCTACTACCATCAGATTGGAGATGTCAGACGGCACGGCTACCTTAACAATGGGAGCGGCAAATAATGCTGTTTATTTTACCCGAGAGCAGTTTGATACTGGACTTTGCCTTCCTGTCCCTTCTTTGGTGAAGTAGTTCCTACACTTCATTAGGGCACCTCTTACACTCGTACATCTGAATGTCTTACGGATTCTTATGGGTTACAGTGTGCTAAACTTTCTCTACCAGTTGGATATTTCGCTGATAGATATTTGTTTTATTTACACTTTGAAGCTTGGGATTGAGGGCTGCCTATCTATGATTACCCATAACCCCCAACTTCAATTTGTAACCAGACTCCCGAACTCCCCCAATACCAAAGTGAAAGGGGTTGTTTTGGTTATGGGTCCATTGTACGAGACGTCGGGCTCTCCAAGGCTTCCCTTCAACCTAAATCAGTCTCTCTCGTTCCTAGGTTTGTTTCAGCATGGTGGGACTTGTACTCCCTTAGGCCGTCTGTGTTTTTGACATGCCTCTCATTTATGGAATTTTGCGTGTTTTGACATGTTCTTCTTTTCAGAAATTTTTGTGGTAGTACAAACGAGGTCGGCTTGTTGGTTGGTGGAAGACCGGAGTCTAAGAGCACATCAAATGGCTTCTAGAGATCATTGAGGGGGAGCACAACCACGAGCTCCTCTTATTTGTGAAGAACTTGCGAGGTGGCGTGGCCTTCCTTACATAGTTCTGTCATCCCATACATTCTTGCAGAGCTTTGTTGGGTGAACACTTTACTCTGTAGACCTCCTAAAGTCAATCAGGCGACTGCACTTTTAAAAGGGAGGGTTCGCTCAAGAGTCTCAAGCTGAGATTGCTCAAGAACCCTTAGCTACCTTTGTCAGGCTCGGCCAATGCCTTTGGACGAACAAGATTCTCTGCTTGCCCCCTGGGCGGCAAAGAAGAAGAAAAATAAAGGAAAGATCATAGCTGCTGGTACGAGATTAGAGGGCTTTGTGGATTGGGTGGATCTGAACACTAGTGACTCGATTGAGGACTATATGTCTAGTCTCGCTGCTGGATTTGCTGCACGGATGCACAAACGGGTGGCGAGTACTCAGGGGGAGACTACCCCTAGCTCTGAAGTATCTGGCAGAAAGCGTCCAAAGCGGTCTGTCCCAAATGAAGAGGCTTAGAGGAGCCCAGTAGTAATTGTTGTGGACTTCCCAAAACGAGCCTCCGATGCCCTACTAGCATTGGAGGGTGCCGCCTAGGATGCTTCCCGAGAGGTTTGTGCATCGCTAAAGGATGGGTTTCCAGCCGGGGGGCCTCGCAATGCTAATAGAGTTGTGAGGGAGGCTCCCTCAGAGGTAGTCGTTGGGTCGCTATTCTCGGCTAAGCTTGCAAATGCCGACCCTCGCAAGCTAAGGGGCCCTAGCAGGATAGTACTGAACTCACCCGTCAATCCGATGTCCTAGTCCTGATATCGCCCAGTCAATTATCGACCGTTGGAACCCCTTCAACCAGAGGGACACTTCTGTCGCTAATATGCGTGACCTCTACCCCACCAACCTTCTCATACCAGTGGTGGCGTTTTTTGAAGAGTACTCCATCTACTTCTCGGGTTATTTGGATAAAAAGTCCTATCAGCGCGTAGATGAAGACGAAATGTACCATTACAACCATGACTTTAATGAGATGGCTAAGCTGGCATGGTTTGTTTTCTAACGCTTGATCCTGAGTCTTATGCTGTGATTTTCTTCTAATTCCTTTCCTCTTGTAAGCTGTCACCGCCATTTGGAATATGGCATGCCAGCATGGGGAGCTTCACCATAGGTTGGAAGATGAAAACATGACTCTATGCTCAGTCCGCGGCCTCCAGGCACTCACGCCTAAAGATGGCTAAGAGGTCGAGGAGCGGAAGTCAGTGTGGAGAGGAAGGCTGGAGGGTATAGAGAGCGGCAATTTGTGGAGAAATAGAGGGGTGAGGCTAAAGAAAAGGCTCAGGCTACTCGGTCGGTTGCGGTCGCTGCGGGTGACCAAAGCCGTGGGCGGAGGATGAGTTGGCTAAGGTTCAAGACGCCTTGGCGGTTGCAAAGGAGGCCAGGGGCAGGGCTAAGGCTGAGGCTGCCCGCCTGGAGGTTGAACGAACTTCTTTTGTTGGAGATCGAGGCAACAAAATATGAAGTGTCCTCCCTCCAGTCCCAGGCCGGCAAAGACAAAGAATCCATGGAGGAGGACTACTAGAAGGCTTTGGAGTTTATCTTCGCCTATGGCTACGGATGTTGTATGTTCAAACACAACATTTTTTGAGACCAGCCATAAGTTCTTGACGGTATGCCCGACTCCTCTGATCCACTCCCTCCCAAATTCTTCATGCACCCTAGGTGCCCCTTGGCCCCAGCAACCTCTAAGGCCACAACAGCCGAGGTGGATCAAAGCGAAGCGATGAAGGAACCTGAGAGGAGTGCTCCCGTTGGTGATCAGAGCTAACTTTTGTCCCTTTTTTCTCTTCTCTCCTTTCTTTGTTGAAGTTTTTGTAAGAGGCCCCGTTCGACCGCCAGAATATATATGAACTTTCATGTAATTATCGACGCCTATCGACGTATTAATGAAATATTATTTTCTTTTTTACTCGTGCAATGAATCCCTTTTCTTTCACATCCTATTCAAGAATTTTGACTAGGATAGTTGCTTTAGGGATTTCAACGTTAAGTTTTATAAGAGTTAGAAGTTGGTAGGGTTCGCACATGGGTCAGCAAGTAAGGCACCATTTTTAGGCCTTTGTTCTAGCCAACAGGCTAAGAGTCGATGTTGTGCTTAGGCATGTACCAGCAGGCTAGGAGCTAGTCCGATCTTTTGAAAGTGCCAAAAGGCTAAGAGCCACTTCTAGTCTTTTGAAAGTGCCAACAGGCTTAGAGTAACATATGGTTTTTTGAAAGTGCCAGTAGATTGAGAGCCACTTCTGGTCTTTTGAAAGTGTCTGTAGGCTTAGAGCCACATCTGGTATTTTGAAAGTGTCAGTAGGCTGAGAGCCATTTCTGGTCTTTTGAAAATGTCGGTTGGCTTAGAGCCACATCTGGTCTTTGAAAGTGCTAGCAAGCTGAGAGCCACTTCTAGTCTTTTGAAAATGCCGGCAAGCTTAGAGCCACATCGGTCTTTGAGGGTGCGAGGAAGGCTTAGAGGCCATACGGTATTTTGAAAGTGCCGACAGGCTTAGGCGTGTCGGTCTTTTGAAAGTCTTTAGTGAGTTTGAGTCGCCACGAGGTCTTTTGAGAAAGTCTCGAGGCTTAGAGCCACGTCTGGTCTTTTGAAAGTGCCAGTAGGATGAGAGCCACTTCTGATCTTCTGAAAGTGTTAGCAGGCTTAGAGCCGCATCTGGTCTTTTGAAATGGGGTTATTCCAAAAATTGAAGGAATTAATGCCTTTAAAGAACACTTGATTGGTAATATTCCAAAGATTGAAAGAAAATACTTTAAAGGAAATTTTATTGATAACCCTTTAAGGAAAACTTTACTGATAATACCTTTTAAGGTGCATAGCATTCCACATTCAAGGCATGAGTGCCCTGTAACACCCCAAATTATGCCCTAGTCGTTTTATAACATGTTTAGGGTATGATAAAAGTAAATGTATATTTTTTCGGAAAAAAATAATTCTAAAATAGGAAATAAACAAACACGAAATTAATACAAAGTCAAGGAGTAAATTGGTAGAGTATAATAAGGACCCAAATGACATATGAAGAAAATATTGTATGTTAAAGTAGAAAATTGAATAAGTTAGAATGGAAAATAGATGAGAAAGGGAGGACCAAAATGCAAAAAGGGGAAAAATTGTGCAAAATTGGATAAAGCCAAACATGGCTTTAAGAGGAATTCATTTTTTTCTTTTCAGGTATGGATATGTATGGAATTTTAGTATGGAATTGTGTATGGAATGTATGGATACTTGTTTGGAGGTTTAGATTACCTTTTTTGTGTAGAATCCTTGTTTGGAATAAATCTTTAAGGTATGGATATTTGATGGAATGGTTGTTTGGTTTGGTTATAGTCCTTAATGGAGGAAAAATTTGTATAGAGAAAATGTTGGGTTTTAGGGGAGATGTTGTCCATTTTTTTTAACCCATGTTCTGTTTTTGGCCATAACTTGGCCATCATTCATCCAAATTAAGTGATTCAAAATTTTGGGTAAACTAGACTTCTAGGAGAACACATCTCCCTAAAATAAGTGTATCCAAATTTGAACCCTATTGGACCTAGAAAATTCGTCAAAGTGAGGCTCTATTTTCTGGTCAATTATGGTTCAATTTTGATATAGTTTTGGGTTTCGAAACAGTTTTGGTATTTAGGCTATAAGTTGATTTTCACTCATCCAAATTGAGTGATTCAAATTTCTGAGTAAACTAGACTTCTAGGAGAATAAATCTCCCTGAAATAAGTATATCCAAATTTAGACCCCATTACACCTAGAAAATTCGTCAAAGTAAGGGAAAATTTATGTCTCTACGAAATGTCTCTATGATCCCACTGACTTGAAGTAGTAGGTTGTTAAATCATAACTTGAGTTATACTAGTCCAAATGAGGTGTTTCAAATTTCTGTACAAAATAAACATCTAGGAAAACAACTTTCATGAAGAAATTATGTCTCTAACATTCCCAAAAAAATTTCAAATATAGGACACAATTCCAAATTATGTTCCTGGAAATTGTCCAGGAGCAATTCTAAATGTTAGACTATATCTCCCAAATTAAAAGTCCAAATGACATGATGTATGACCCATAAGAAACTTAAGACATAGGGGCATATTGAGTTAGAAGATCACTTTCTCTAATAATCCTGTTTACAGGGTTAAAATTGTAGTCAAAAATGGACTTGGGAACTACCTTGAACTATTAAGGCAAAATTCGTTATGGAAATTGAAATTGTATAAAGGCTATATAAATGTATTGTTATATGAAATAATGCATCATAGTAAGTTGATTATGATAGCATGTGTTATGAAAGCTAAAGAGAATACACATATAATTTTGTTATATGAAAAAGTATAGTTAAATGCTTTTAAGAGATTATTTGATAATGAATATCTCATACATATACATGATATCAATAGTTATTAATGTCTATGAGATATCTTTATTTTGATACCTAAAAGGGTGGCATAATAAAGCGATTGTATGCTTGTGCAGGGTAGTTGGATGAATGGGCATGCTATGGGGATCTGCAGTTGTTGTGGCATACAGTTTATAGATATTGAGGCTCCGTGTGGGTTGATGACATAGATCTCATTTGGGTCGATGACATAGATCCCGTTTGGATCATTATAGCGGCCTCGTTTGGGTCATCTGAGATAGAGATCAGCACATGTATGCGGTGATAGTACCTTCCAGTCTGTCACGATTCGTTCTCATATCCACTTCTAAGGTATATGCAGGCATGAAACATAAAAGAAAATGACATGTATACGCAAATGAGATGTATATGATATATGACATGATATGAGAAGCATAGCACTGCTATGTGATGATAGTATATGGTTACAAGAACAATAAGTAAAGTGTAAGATGACACGAAAAGTATATGAAATATGATAAGAAGTTAAACATGTTATAAAAAAAAGTAGATATGAGAAATGGATAAGTATATGTAAATGTTATATTTGTCATAAATATATATATGTATCTAAAGTGAGATGATCCTTATTAGGGGTCCCCCACGAGTATTATTCCCACTAAGCTATAAGCTTAGCATGGGTGTTTCATCAGTGAGTGCAAAAGGAAACAGAGGACGAGACAATGCACTTATCTTTGTCAAAGTAAACACATCACTAGGTAACCATTGGAAGACCATTTGGTATAATGTATATGTATTTTTGTTTCTTTTGTAAGCAATGTAAATATTGTAAATGTTGAACACTTCCATATATGGAGCTTGTATATATTTTATGTCCATTTGCTACATAATATAGTGAGTTAAGCTGATTTAACATTATATGAATGAACAAGCTTAAAGATTATAAGTTTATAGTAAACGGGAAAAAAAAATGACACCCTCGCTTGACACCGGGTGCCGAGTTGAGGGTGTCATAGTTTAGTGGTATCAGAGCCAAGGTTTAGGCGGCTTTAGAATAGAGTATATGATAGAAAAGCATGTGTTTACAAATGTGTTGACTTGATGTGGATGTCCTTGTGTTTTGTATAGATGGATCGTCCTTTGAATTTAGCAGAAGAAGCAACTGAAAGTGTTAACCCAGGAGATCAAGGGTTCCCCGCTTCGGATCCGTCTGAATTTGTCAGAAGTGAGAGTCATGCCCCAGCTGAGCCAAATGAAGCCTTGTTGAGGATATCTCAGGACATGGCTCGAGTGTTGGAGAGATTGACAGCTTCGAAAGCCCCGATAGATATGGTAAGAAGACATGGAGCTGAGGAATTCCATGGGTCAAACATGGAAGAGTCCAATAAAGCTGAATTCTGTTTGGAAAATCTGCAAAAAATAGTGGAGGTGAGATGCCCTCCCAATCAAAGAGTGACATGTGCAGTTTCTCTATTGTAAGGCAGTGCTTATGATTGGTGGAAGCTAGTGTTGAGGAGTCAAAGGCTTCTAGATCCCAACCATGGGAGTTTTTCGTCCAAGAGTTCAGGGCCAAATATTTCTCGATAATAATACGGGAAATCAAGTGAAAGCAGTTCTGAATCACGAGCGAAGGAACTTATCGGTGGTAGAATGTGAAGTTCAGGCTAAATGTCTTAGTAAGTACGCACCTGAATCAGTCCTCACCGAGGCATTTCGGTGTAGGTAGTTTGAGGATGGACTAAATGAGTCCATAAAAAGATATTTGGCGCCTGTGATAGTACTCCAACAAGTAAATTTCTATCAATTGGTTCAAGCGGCAATGAAAGTGGAGAGATATGAGGCAAGCAGTAGAAAAAGATTTCAGAAGAGAAAGATTTCAGAAGAGGAAGCTTTCTAGATGAGCTTCTTCCCCCTTAGGTAAAAGAGCTAGAGAGTTCCAAGCGAGTCGTACATGGATTACAAGGGGAAGAAGACAGAAATACGGTGGTAGTACCTGAATGTGGTAGAGGTGCTTATTGGGACCGGGGAGAAATCTGAGTGCTCATTGCCATAGAAGGCATTTGGGAACACGGATTGTTGATAGGAGGGTGCTTCAAATGTGGAAGCACTGAACATTTTATAGCAAATTGTCCCAAAGAGTCAAGGGATAATAGGAATCCTCAAAGTAATAGCATAGGGAGGTCCGCGGCACATCAGTGAGCTGAGTGTGGTCTAAGAATTTAGAGCCAACATCAGGGGCATGAGTGTCAAAGACAGTAGATCGTCTTATGCCTTCAGTGGCAGCACGAGCATATGCTATGAAGGCTCGTGGTGACCAGGATGCACCAGAAGTAATTGCTGGTATAATTTCTCTTTATGGTATTGAAATGCATGCATTAATAGACCATGGATCTACTCATTCATATGTATGCATTGAGCATGTGACGATAAGATGACAGTAGTGGAGCAACTATCATATGATATGCATGTAACCTGTCCTTTAGGGCATAGTGTCAATGTGAATAGTGTATAAAAATTGCCCTATAATTATTCATGATAGGGAATTTTCTGCTGATTTGATTTCTCTACCATTTTGTGAATTTGATTTGATTTTGGGAATGGATTGGTTGTCTTAAGCAACGAAGAATTTATAATTGGTGTGATAAAAAGACATTAGTGTTTAGATGTTACGGTCTTAGTTTGAAGTGATAGTACATGGTGTTGATCGGCTGATGTCAATGTGATTCAGTTATGCAAGCCAGACGATTGCTAGAAAAGGATGTAGAGGCCTTTTTGGCTTTGGTGTGACTACAAAGGTGAATAAATTGGAAAATATTCTGGATTGTGAAGATTTTCGGATGTGTTCCCAGAAGAATTTTATTATTCCACCTATAAGAGTGGATTTATCTATTGGTCCCACTGCAGGGAACGCTCCTGCTTCTAGGGCACCATACGGGATGGCTCTGCGAGTTGAAAGAGCTAAAGATTCAACTACAGAAGCACGGATAAAGGTTTATCCATTGATGTTTTCTCCTAGATTTTTGTTTTGCTCGAAAAGAAAGATGTCACCTTATAGATGTGCATTGATTATCGTAAAATCAATAAGGTGACAGTGAAAAACAAATACCCATTGCCGAGAATTGAAGATCTCTTTGATCATTTAAAAGGAGTGGGTGTCTTCTCAAAGATAGACCTGCGATCATGGTATTATCAACCCCCAAGAGGAAAGATGATGTCTTAGAAGACAACATTCGGAACTTCGATATGGCCATTATGAGTTCTTGGTAATGTCATTTAGATTTGACTAATGCAGAAACGACATTATGGATTTGATGAATAGGGTGTTTCGACCCTATTTAGATCAATTTGTCGTGGTCTTTATTGATGATATATTGGTATATTCCAGAGATGAGCAGGAGCATGAGCAACATTTGAAAATAGTTCTACAAACTTTGAGAGAGAAAAAGTTGTATGCTAAGCTTAGAAAATGTGATTTTTCGCTAAAGGAAGTTTCATTCCTAGGCCATATTGTGTCTGTTGAGGGTATAAGAGTTGACCCTGCTAAGATTGAAGTTGTGGTGAATTGGAAACCGCCCCGAAGTGTTACCGAAGTGAGAAGTTTCTTGGGCCTAGTAGGATATTATAGAAGATTTGTGAAGGAATTCTCTCTCATAGCTTCTCTGCTCACCAAATTACTCATGAAATGAGTAAAGTTTGAGTGGTCAGATAAATGTCAGAATAGTTTTGAACAGTTGAAAGAAATACTGGTTGAAGCACCGGTATTGACGCAACCTACCTCGGGAAAAGAGTACACGTTATACAGTGATGCTTCAGGCATTGGTTTGGCATATGCGTTAATGCAAGATGGGAAAGTAGTGGCTTATGCATCCAGGTAGTTGAAGCCATATGAACAAAATTATCCCACTCATGACCTAGAGTTGGTTGTGGTAGTGTTTGCTTTGAAAATATGGCGACACTATTTATATGGGGAAAAGTGTATAATTTACACATATAATAAGAGTCTCAAGTATTTGTTAACGCAAAATGAGCTTAATTTGAGACAACGAAGGTGGTTGGAGTTATTCAAAGATTATGACTGCATAATAGATTACCACCCCGGAAAAGCTAATGTGGTAGCAAATGCCTTAAGTAGAAAGGCAATGACAGCTTTGTTAATACAATGCAGTGAATGGGGAATAGTATCTGATGGAGCTATATTAGCTCAATTAAAAGCGTAGTATGTTTTAAAGCAAATGATTATAGATGCTCAGAAAAATGATGTAAAGTTATAGAAAAAGGTACAGATAGTCAAAGAAGGTGATAAAACATTTTTTTTTCAGTAAAAGAAGCTACAAGTTTATATTTCCAGAATAGATTATGTGTGCCATATGATAAAGAGGTAAAGAAAAAGTTACTATTTGAAGCTTAAAATACGGTATTTACCATGCATCCTGGAGGTAATAAGATGTACCAGGATTTGAAACAACATTATTGGTGGAAAGGAATGCAAAGAGATGTGACAAAGTACTTGTCTAAATGTTTGACGTGTCAGCAAGTCAAAGCTAAACACCAAGTTCCAACAGGTTTGTTGAATCCTTCAATTCCTTGTGGAAGTGGGACCAACATGCCATGATTTTATTGTGAGTTTTCCCTCACCTTCAACAAAAACATGACTTTGTGCGGGTGATTGTTAATAGGCTCAAGAAGTCGGCTCATTTTATACCGGTCGGGATTGACTGTTCTATGGATCGACTAGTGAGTTATATGTGGATGAAGTTGTGCGCGGTGCATGGTGTGCCATTGTCTATTGTGTCAGATAGAGATTCGCGATTTACATTCGAGATTCTGAAGGTCTGATTGACCTTGGGAACTTGTCTTAATTCGATACGACATTCCACCGTGACAGGATGGGCTGGTCAAGAGGTTGATTCAAGTGCCCGAAGATATGCTTCGAGGATGTGTAATGGAATTCATTGGAAGTTGGGATAGATATATTCCATTGATAGAATTTGCCTATAACAACAATTATCAATCAAGCATTGGCATGGCACCATATGAGGCTTTGTATGGCCGGAGATGTAGAACTCCTTTGTGTTGGACAGAATTGAATGAGCATAAAGTGATTGGTCGAGACATAGTAAGATCTGAGAATCAAAGTTCATGTTATTCGTGTAGCCCAAAATACCCTAAAATTTTTTTTTATAATTTTATTATATATTAGGGTATAAATTGAGCGACTTGGGTATTTTCTACAAGGTGTTAAATGAATATTGATTAAATGATTATATGGCTAAAAACCAAATGCAAATATTATATGCTAAAATGATAAATTAATTGAACCCGAAAATAAACCCAAGTGAAAAAGGGCAAATATGGAATTTGTAAAATAAGGACCTAAGGGTCAATTGTAAATAAGTTTATATGTCTAAGTGAAATTAGGAAAAATAAATGAGCAAGGCGAATAATAGGAGACTTAAATGAAAAATGGGTTAAGAGCCAAAAGGAAAGGGCGAACATGGCCTTAGGAAAATGAATTTAAAGGCCAAGAGGTCAAAGGGAGCTCATTTGGAGCAATCCATTTTTAAGAAAAGGGAGAGAGAGAGCTAGGGCTTTTGATGGAGATTTATGGTGCTCCATGAAAATCAAAGGCTAAAGTAGTGAAACAGGAGGAACTTAGTATTGAAGTTTGAAAGAGATTTGAGGTAAGACTCAAACCCTAAACCCCTTTTATTTGTGTTTGAGTTGGGGAAAACCCCAAATGTGGATAAAAAGAGTTTTGATTTGTTTTTAAATGAGTTTTGGGGTTGTGTTGGGTTGAGTTTTGAAGAGTATTGTTGGTTGGATTGGTTTTGTGTAATGTTTGTAAAAGGGAAATGTTGAGTTTTCGAAGGAAATGCTATCAAAATTTTATCAAAATCCCTGTTCTTGTTTTGGCTATAGATTAAGTTATAATCATCCAAATGAAGTGATTCCAATTGGTAAATAACCATAAGAGATAGGTATACAAATTTATAGAAGGGACGAGGAGCAAATTGTAGCTCTAAGGCTCCCAAATACTGGCTTAAAGATGAGCTCGGGTAGCTCACTGGTTCTGCTCTATTTTGGGTATTGTTATAGTGTTTTAGCCACGTAAGTTGAGTTCCTCATCCAAATTGAGTGATTCAAAATTCTGGGTAAAATACACTTCTAGAGAATAATTTACTTGAAGGAAGTGTATGAATTGTAACCCAAGTATGAAATTTTCAAATGAATGAAGCAGTGATTACCTTTGCAAATTTGAGTGAATGCGGATGTAAAATGCAATAGCTTGAGTTTGGTGATCCAAATTGGATGATTCTAGTTGGAGAAGAAAGCAGCCTCTGTAGCTTGAGTGGTAGAAGAACCATTACCAATTTATGGAGTTAAGACCCTTAAAATTGGGAATAGCATGAGTGTCAGTGAAGTGGGCATCTTGACCCGATTTGGCATTAAATGTCATTAACTTGAGTTTGGGTTGTCTAAATAGAGATGATTCAATTCTAATAAAAATAGACTCATAGAGCTAAAGATTTTATTGAATGAATCATGAGCAAATTATGGCTCATGTATCCCCGAGAAAATTTTCAAGTGAAGGGGTATCGAGGTAGGACATAAGCCACGACCAAAGCTCTAAAATAACCTACTAATATGTGATTGTCATTGTATTTGAATAGAGAAGCTAACAAGGAGGAAAGCCCACGTGAAGTGAGTTAGAAGTTAGATCAATGACGATTTTGGTTTATTCTATCTTCTCTATTCTCGTTTCAAGATTTGAACTATTTGTTCTACAATGCATGAAAAAGCATATTGAATTGTTTTAATTGATTTGAAGAAATTGATTGTGAAATGTTTTTGAATGAAAATTGCATGAGTATTGAAAATGAACCGTTTATACAAATGTACATATGCTTTATGTTGCTATAAAGATTTGAGCGCCCTTGTCGAATGTTGCTTAGTTTAGTTTGTATAAAGGATAGATTGGTATCTTTGGAAATAGAGAATTCGAAATAAGCGATCTTGCAAGCGATTGTATTGATGTGTCCACTCGATCGCGGCCAATGGGACCGTATCGATAGTGTTCACTAGTGATTTTTATAACGGTCAATGACCTAGTGGGGCCATTACTATGTTACTCCTTGTTTTTATATCGATCTGCAGCCAGAGCGGGGCCGTCTGCAGTGATTAAATATCATATCTCTCGAAAACATGATTCTGCATTGTTAAAGGCGAACCAAATTGAATTGATTTGAGATTGTGACATATTGGAATTGAAAAGCATGATTGCAAGTGAAATGAAAAGAGCATTGTGAAATATGATTTGATTATAAGTAAATTATTGCATATGAAAATGTGTATTGGATGATCAATGAACCATAAATGATTGTATATGAAATATGTATATGTATTGTGACATTGATCATCCAAAAAGATATAAAACATTGTTTAGTAAAATTGCATGATTGACTTAAATTTGAAACAAATGAATGAATTGTATAGAACCACTAATCATGAAAATGTGCATATTGTTTTTATCAATCTGCAGTGCAGAAGTAATTGATGATGATTGAAACGGACCCAACGATCGAAGAGTTGAGTCATTCAAAAAGTTCGGGTATGCTCCAACATGGCCATTCCTCAATTTTGTTTTGAACATTGATATTTTGTAAAAACAATTTGAACTACGAACATCATTTTGTAAATCATTTGAAAAAGGCTTGGAACCTTCATTGTAAATATATTTTGTTAAATGTTATGGGCGTGAATGTGTAAATGTTTATGGGCTTACCTAAGTGAAACCCGCTTCGCAAAGATTTGAGAGCAGCGTTTATATGATAATGGTTTGATTGATGAAAGCGGCCGGGCGTCCCGGGATTACGATCGGATCCCGCCCAGCAGGTCGGGTGGGCTCGGGAGTCCATACATTTATTTTGGGTGACTGGTCGGCAAAGGTTAAAATTTGCAGTGATTGTGAAAGTCATGCCGATTTGAAAAGGAAGGACATTAGATATGAGTGGGTGATAAAGTGTTCTTAAAAGGTATCTCCGTGGAGGAAGGTACTTAGATTTGGGAAGAAAGAAGGAAGAGCAGTCAGAAAGTTATTGTATGTAGTTTTGGAAGAATCGGACCCCGAGTGGCGTATGTTTGTACTCTCAGTTAACGGAGTTGCATGATGTATTTATTATTATATTTGAAGATACAGTCCCAGTGATTGCTTTATATACCCGGTGCAAAGTGCAATGCAGACGAGATTTCATATGATGAGGAGCCAAAGGCTATTCTGGTTCGAGAGGTGAAGCAGTTAAGGAATAAGAAAGTATAGTTAGTGAAAGTGTTATAGCAAAACCATGGCAGGGAAGAAGCTACTTGGGAGCTAGAACTATTAGAGCTAGCATCTGCAAATGATTCGTGTATGAATTTCGAGACAAATTCTTTTAAGGGGGGAGAATTTGTAATACCCCCAAATTACGCCTAGTCGCTTTATAACATATTTAAAGACAAAGCGCAATGTATATTTTTTCTAATAAAATAATGTCAAAATAAAATAAGTAAACCTATATCATTATAAGCTAAGCAGAATTGCAATTGCCAATTAAGGACCCAAATGACATAAAAAAAAAAAGATTGTATGTTAAAGTAGGAAATTGAATAAGTTAGAATGATAAATAGATGAGAAAGGGGGGACCAAAATGCAAAAAGGGGAAAAATTATGCAAAATTGGATAAAGACAAACATGGCTTTAAGAGGAATTCATTTCTTTCTTTTATTAGGGCAAATCGGTTGAGAGAAAAGAGAAGAGAAGAGAAGAAGAGTAGAAGAAGGAAGAAGAGAAGTTCAAAGAGAAGAAGAAATCAGGTATGGATATGTATGGAATTTTAGTATGGAATTGTGTATGCAACGTATGGATACTTGTTTGGAGGTTTAGATTACCTTTTTTTTTTTTGTAGAATCCTTGTTTAGAATAAATCTTTAAGGTATGGATATTTGATGGAATGGTTGTGGTCCTCAATGGAGGAAAAATTGTGATAATAAAATGCTTTATGAGATGTTATTCGCTTTTTTTTTAACCATGTTTTTCACACTCAAGCCATCACTATCCAAATTTTGCGATTCAAAATTTTGGGATAAACTAGACTTTAGAGAACAAATTCCCCAAATAAGATATCCAAATTAGATCATATCGACCTTAAAATTCGCCAAAGTCGGCACTTGCTGGTCACTCGTTTAATTTCGATACGCTGGGGTTTCATAATAGTTTTGGTATTTAGGCCATAAGTTGAGTTTCACTCATCCAAATTGAGTGATTCAAATTTTTGGGTAAACTAGACTTCTAGGAGAATAAATCTTCCTGAAACAAGTATATCCAAATTTGGAACCCATTAGACCTAGAAAATTCGTCAAAGTAAGGGAATAATTTTGTCCCTGAAATTTGTCTCATAACAATCCCCTGAAATAGAGTAATTTCGGTTGTTTAAATCATAACTTGAGTTACACTAGTCCAAATGAGGTGATTCAAATTTCTGTACAAAATAGACATATGGAAGAACAAATTTCATGAAGAAATTATGGTCAAATTATGTCTCTAACATTCCTAAAAAATTTTCAAATATAGGACACAATTCCAAATGATGTTCCTGGAAATTGTCTAGGAGCAGTTCAGAATGTTAGACCATATCTCCCAAATTAAAAGTCCAAATGACATGATATCTGAACAATAAGAAACTTAAGACATAGGGGTATATTGAGTTAGAATATCACTTTCAACAACCTGCTTATAAGGTTAAAATCAGCCGAAAAAAATGGACTCGTAAACCACTTCAAACTATTAAGGCATAATTGCTATGGAAATTGAAATCAGAGTAAAGGCTATATAAATGTATTTATATGAAATAATGCATCATAAGTTGATCATGATAATACGGTTATGAAAGCTAAAGAGAATACACGTATAATCTTGTTATATGAAAAAGTACAGTTAAATGTTTATAAGAGATTATTTGATAATGAATATCTCATAAGTATACATGATATTAATAGTTATTCATGTATATGAGATATCTTTTTTTTTTATACCTAAACGATTGTTAAGAAAATATAATAAAACTTATTGTCTTCTTATTACTGGGTAGTTGGATAGATAGGCATGCCTATAAGGATATAGTTGTCAAGAAGATACATTTTCTGTGGAGCATCGAGGCCTCGCTTGATCGATGATAGATCCCGCTTGGGGTCGATGACATAGATCTCGCTTGATCATTATAGTGGCTCCGCTGTCATACGTATAGAGATAATCGTCTCATACAAAGGATAGTACCTTCGTACATACCCATTTCTCAGTGATCCACTTCTAAGGTATATGCAGGTATGAAATATAAAAGAAAATGACACATATACGCAAATGAGATGTATATGATATATGACATGATATGAGAAGCATAGCACTACTATGTGATGATAGTATACGGTTACAAGAACAATAAGTAACGTGTAAGATGACACGAAAAGTATATGAAATATGATAAGAAATGAAACATGTTATAAAAAAGTAGATATGAGAAATGGATAAGTATATGCAAATGTTATATTTATCATAAGTATATGCATGTATCTAAAGTGAGATGATCCTTATTAGGGGTTGTCCACGAGTATTATTCCCACAAAGCTATAAGCTTAGCACGGGTATTTCATCCGCGTAGGTACAGAAGAGGAAACCAGGGGACATAACAATCCGCATCAGCAGTTAAAGTCAACACATCACTAGGTAACCACCCGGGTATTTTGCCCGCAATGTATGTATTTTTGTTTCAGAAGCAATATAGATATTGTAAATGTTGAACACTTCCATATGGAGCTTGTATATTTGGTAATCCGCCGCTGCATAGCATTGCTAAATACTAAAATTATATGAATGAACAAGCTTAAAGATTATAAGTTTATAGTAAACAGGAAAAAAAATGACACCTTCGCTTGATACCGGGTGCCGAGTTGGGGGCGTCACATGCCCCGTCTAGTTTATTTAATGCATACGACCCGACTAGCCCCACTCTTACAATCACGTATGACCCCTCCCAATTTGGTTGGAATTTTCTAGCCATTAGGCTAGTCATGTTTTCAAAGACCTTTCTCAAGACTAGGTCTCCGACTCGGAATGCACACGACTTTACATGCCTGTTATATAGGTTTATCAGTCTTTGTTGGTACGATGTTATACGCACAGCTGCATTTTCATGAAGCTCGTTTGTCATATCTAAGTCTTTAGTGACGGCTTCAACATTGGCTTTTTCAAGGATTTCACTTCGAAGTGTGGGCATACCAATCTCTATAGGAATTCTTACCACCATCCCATAGGTAAGGGCGAACGACGATATCCCGCCATTCAGCTTGGTTGTTCCAGCTCAATGATTTCCGTAGCTCTTGCACTCCACTTTTCCCAGCCGAATATAAACACTTTCTCAAAGCCGCCAAGAGAGCTTTTTATAGAGGCTTCCGTCTAGCCTTTGCCCCGGGTACCACAGTATCGGTACAAGTTTATGATTTTCAACTCATGGTAGAAAATTTCTATATACTCATATCAAACTACGGCCTATTATCGCTACACCGATCGAGGTATTCCAAAACCTGGCAGACAATATTCTTCCAAACAAATCGATGGACATCTTCGCTCACGGGAGGCGAAGGCTTCAACCTCTATCCATTTGCTAAAGTAGTCGATGGCAACCAAAAATAGCTTTTTCTAAGCTGGGGTAGTAGGCAATGGTCCAACTATATCAATTCCCCACTAAGAAAAAGGCTAGGGGCTCGTGATGGTGGTTAGATCTTGAGCCGGTGTCCTTAAGACGAGGTCATTTCGCTGGCACAACCACACTTTCGACATGGGTGACCGCTTGCTCTCATGGTCGGGCTAATACAACCCTGTGTACGGACCCTCGCGAGCCAAAGTTTTCCGTGGATGGTTTTCTCGCATAATCCCTTCAATGGCGCTCGCTAGTATACCGGGGTCTCCTCACAGGGGTGAGACAATTAAGATATGGCTCGTCTAGAGATCGCTTATATAATTGACCTTTTACAAGGGAAAATCTAGTCGCATGGACCTGAATCTTGTGGGCTTCAACCCTATTATCCAACAACTCTCCCGAGCTAAAATAATGCATTATAGGGATTAGCCATTAGGGCCAGGCCTGGCCTATCCCGACCACTGGTCTACAGGTCAGACGCACGCCAACACCCAAGTAGGTAATTTGGGGAAAGAACATCGCTTTATCTGGGATTGATGCGCCATCACTACCAAAGCATCCGGCCTTTTCATAACAGTCTTTAATACGCTTGAGCTTCCAAGCTCAAACCCCTAGTCGCTGTTCCG
Source organism: Tetrastigma voinierianum (assembly GCA_016808115.1). NCBI lineage: Eukaryota > Viridiplantae > Streptophyta > Magnoliopsida > Vitales > Vitaceae > Tetrastigma > Tetrastigma voinierianum. The sequence continues at coordinate 351,766 of JAEQBH010001414.1, read as the reverse complement.
ACTGTGACTTCGAAGTAATTTAAACCACGCTACTGGGTTCAAGGCTCGTGACTCTATTTACCCTGTCCCCACTACCAATTGAGAGTCACTATGTATAATTAGTTTTTCTGAGGATACAGACTTTGTAAGGTCGACTCCGGCTAGGATTGCTTCATATTCAGTCTCATTATTAGATGCGGGGAAGTTTAGTTGTATGGCCTGTTCTATCATTTCCCTAGTCGGGGCTCTAAGTTGCAAGCCGACCCCAGCTCCCGTTTGGCAAGAAGCGTTGTCCACATTAAGGACCCACCAACCAACGTTACCCTGGTCCACATTTGGCTAGGGTAGTTCTACTAAAAAATTCACTAATACCTGCCCCTTAAATGCCATGCGAGGTTTATACTAAATACCGAATTCACTTGGGCCTAATTACCGACAGTGGCCATCCCCGACAGGTCGTTTGTGTATAGTAAGTCCCCAATGGGAGATCGGGTCACACGCACGATAGGGTGTGCTTCAAAGTGTGGGCTAAGCTTCAAATTTCGCCATACCTGAGGCCAAGGTTTGTTCGAGACCTGCATAACGTGTTTCGTCGTATGTGGATTTGCTCACGAAGAATATTGGTCTCTACTTTCGGTTTTCATCTTCTTTGAATATAACTGCACTTACTGAGGCTTCTGACACCACTAGGTAAAGATAGAGCATATCGCCCACTCACTAGCCGCCGTAATTAAGGCCTGGTGAAGATATCAAGCTTGATCGCCACGAAAGCTTAGTCGTATTCCTCATTCCAACCTAAGACTCAGCTCCCTAGAGTGACAAAAAATGGTTTTAACTCCATTCCCGTGAACAGATATGAATCGCCGAGAGCCGCTAGCCTCCTACAACACCTGTTGCATTTCTTTCCTGCAGGTGGGAGCTGAGTCCATCATAGCTTGAAAGCTGAATGGGATCATTCTATCTCTCTCTGGGTCACCATAAAGCCTAAAATTTTGCCCAAATTGACTTCGAACGCACATTTCAAAGGGTTAAGTATCATGTCATACCTTCGCAACAGCTCAAAGCCCTCTTATAGATGCTTGGTGTGGTCAAAGCGTTCTTTGGATTTCATGAGCATTTCGTCAATATAGGCCTCCATTTTGTTGCCCAACAAAGAATATATAATGATCTAGCAAAAAATCTTGATAAGTCAGTCGAAAGCACTTTAAGCCAAAGGCATCAGCATCATGCGAGTATAACCTGCTTAAGCCGTGGCGTAATGAAGGCCGTTTTTTTCTATGTTAGATGAGTGCATGGGAATTTGATGATACCTAGAGAAAGTGTCCATAAATGACAGTATTCCGTGCCCAGCTGCAACATTAACAATTTGGTCTATACGTGGCAAGGGGAAGCTATCTTTTAGGCATGATTCGTTGGGGTTAGTGTAATCCGCGCATACTCGCCACTTACACTTTTCTTTGGAACCACCACCACGTTGGCTAGCCATTTGGGGTACTTCACTTCTCTAATGAAACCTGCCCTCAACAAATTCTCTACTTTTCATGTGAATGCCTCAAGTTTTTTCTTACTGGTCTGGCCGCGGGGATAACATTTAGTTTGTGAGAGGCCACCGTCGAGTTAATCAAAATCATATCTGAGTGGCTCCAGGTGAATACATCTATATTATTCAAAAGCATGAGTCGTAACTGTTCCCTTTCTTTATTGGACAGGAGAGAGTTGATGTAAGTGAACTTTTCGAGCTTATCCAACGTTACTTTTTCCAAGGGATCGACAGCCAGTGGATCCTTCTCTTCTGCCTTAATCTAGGCGGCGAATTGTGATTGCTATGCGGGGGTTTGATCTTCGAGGGGAGGATTTTCAGTGTGCTTCTCCCTTCTATGTTCGCATGTATAGTCGATAACACCGTCATGTCATAACTCGACTATTTGTGCGCTCAACCCGCCCAACGTTACCAAACATCTAACCGTTCGTGGTAGGTCGACGAGATAGTTTTCATCGAGTGCAGCCAAGCTCGCCCCCACTACGGCATTATATAGCCCCCAAGTCTGAACACGATCGGTGAACATAACCTATCAATCATCGTCTCTTACAAGGAGCGACATCTCCCAGAGTTATGGTAGCCGCACCATTAAAACCATAGCATTCGCTTCGTATGAGTTCACCACATCTAAGGAAAGCTTCATCCGCCAAGGTGAGGTAATAAGAACAAGTTCGCCACACTACCGCGATCTATCGCGACTTATAAGCACAATATCGCGGCATCATGCCTTCGCAATATCGACGCTGCTTCTATGGGCCGAATCACCGGTTCTACCAACTGCCCTTCTCCTTCCTTGCCTTGCTAGATGCGCCACTTATGGCATCATTGAAGGCAAGGTGATGTGAAGGCCTCTTACGGGTCTTAGCCTTCACGCCCTCCCGAGCATTATTTGTTAGTGAGATACTCAAAGACGGGAACCGCTCGATGAAAGCCTGCCACATTCATCGGGTACTGCACGCCGTCAGAACACTTGTCTCCTTCCTTTATCATGGCGAGCGGAAGGCAACAACTGGCTATCTCATACATCTTTTCCAAGATCGCGGGTTTTCTCTATCTAGGCACACAACTAGTCATTCTCTCGCCGTAAGCGTGCTCAGCGTACCTTACGCCTCCTTCATCCGCCTTTACTAAGCCTCCCCGCTTCCTCCATGTCTTGACACGAATGGAGGAATTGGTCATTTAGCGATTGGATCATCGAATTGGTTGATATTGCGACTGCCTTGACTGAATCAAATGTGAAAGGGGGAATCAACAAAGTTCCAAGTGATGCAGGGCTATTAGACAACCGTTGAAGCCAAGCCCTTGTAGCCTGTAGACGAGACTTTCTATTTGATTCCCATAGACGGTGCCAATTGTTGTTACCTTGATCGTTGGATCCTCTGAGCATCAACGGCATAATGTGAACCTTAAAAAGTGCTGCATCCAACGACATGTAATCGGGTCGCTCCGATGACAAATTAGCCAAGAAAACGGCAGCTAAGATGTAGAGAGTTTTATCACAATTTGAATTGCTACCTCACGGGGGATCTTTCCCGATGATAAAGTGGTTCATTAAATCTCTCGATTTTTGGAAAGAAAATCTCTTCATCTTAGGGATAAAATATGTTTTTCCTTATCAAGGATTAATCTTTTCGGGAAATAAGGGATTTGGAAACTGAAAAATCCTTTGATAAATATATTTTGCGTATTTTCCACCTTCGTATGCTTATACATAACAAACGTAAACCAGATGTGTAGGACTGTCATCACGACTTAAAATTCTAGACGAGCCACCCGGCTGGGGTCCATGGAAGACATCCCGGCTTTTAGATCTCCCGCCGCAGGCGCCCTAGTTTTAATATGGTAAGTGGGCTTAGTCCGCTTGATAACATGGGCCAAGCTACTCGGGTCTACTGAGCAAGGATCTAAAGTGTCAGGCGCCCCGTACATCAGCAAGGTCTAAAGACTATGGGTACCACAATTCCTAATGGGGTGGGGTGCGGCACTAACTGTCCGCACTCAAATTGACCTGACCGAACCGTGAATGGACCAACCTGACGATCGAGGGATTTAGGTCCTGGCCTCCCACCCTTAAAATTATCGACCTCGTTTCCTGGCCAGTCCATAGAAAACTCTAATATTCCTACCCGCACGCTGACCGACATTTTGCCACATATGAAGATAATATTTTTCATTGATTGATTTAGTGTTGAAATTTTCTATTCATTTTGAAATGATCCCCACAGTCTTTAATAGGATTAATAATTGTTTTTGGCTGAAGCAATTGGTAATAAATTAGGAGTAACTCAAAAGTCAAAACAACTTCCTAAAAATGTTTTAACTTAGAGAGAGGGTTACAACCACGTTACATTCAGAAAGCAGAACAAAAATGGGTGTATTTTCTTGACTTAATTCACATCAGGTAAGACGATTCATGTCACTTTCTCATAATTGTTATTTCATCCTGGGGAAGGGGACAAAGATAGTGAGGATGGTGATGAAAAATTAAAATATGGGAATTTAACTCTGGTTAGTAAAGCATTAATTCTATGATCATAGTTGATGAGCTCCTTTAAACATGTGGAGAAAGTTGGTCTTAAGTATTTGATGTGATGTCGATGTCCTAGATTTCACATTCCACTCACATACCACTCGTCGTGATCAAGGTTTTCATTCCTTTATATGAGTGAAAAGACAAAGTCAAAGAATTGTCAAAGAATTTCAGTACAATTGATACTGGACATCAATTCAAAGAATTAACTATGTGTATCACCCTCACTTCATTGTCAATGATTGGAAATTGCAAAGATCATAAATTTTTGTCCAATTTCTAGTCACAGCAGGTGAGCTATCAAAGCAACAGGCATGTTCGAATCTGGGTATTGAGGATAAGCTTTTACTTTGGTCACAATTGACAATGCTAGTTCCTAATGATCTTGCTTATGCACACTTAAGAAGAATGGTCTAACTGAATCGATGTGTTAGTGATGGAAAATTTCTCCACATTAGATGTATTGCCTATATTATCAATCTCATTGTGTGGGATGGCATTAAAGAGCATGGTGTGTGCATTGATAGGGATAGAAATGCTATTAAGTATGTTAAGAATTCTCCTGCAAGAATACTTAGGTTTAAAGACCTTGTTCAAAAAGCTAATATAGAAAGCAAATCTTTCTTATCCTTTGATGTCCCCACCCGATGGAACTCAATCTACATGATGTTGGACACGACTTTGAAATTTCAATGTGTTTTTAGTGGGCTATCTCTACCTAATGGTTTAGGTGTGAAGGACAATGAAAGGCCTCCTAAATATGATGATTGGAAAAAAGTAGAGAGGTTGGTGGTGTTTTTTAGAGGGTTTTACCTTTTAACTCGTCGTATTTCTGGTTCTCTCTATGTTACGAGTAATAGAGGTTTCTTTGAGATTGCTACTATTTATGATATGTTGAACAAATGGGAAAAAATGTGGATGAGGATTTTCAAGCTATGACCATCTCAATGAAGTTTTACTTGCATAAAATATCGAGGGAATGGAGAAGATGAATATGTTGATTTATGTTGCTGCAATTCCTTGATGATCTCCATCAAATGTTATTGTCGAGATTACACTCACCCCGACATGTATGGTAAGGAAAAGGGCATGAAACTTGCTAATGATGTGAAAGACTTTTTCTTATTCTTTATTTGATGAGAAGTTTGTATTCCTTTGATTCCTCAAAGTAAGCAAAGCGGGTAGAACCCGTCACTGATCCAAATTGAGGATGATCATATGTGGAGGGGGCTCCAACTACATGAAAAACAAGTACTGGAGGAGCTAAAAGGTTGAAGGGAACTGGTGGATATGGGTGAGATGGAAGTCTATGATACTCTAAATGAACAATTAGGGAAGGTAAGGCAAGAAACTGGCACTGGCCTTAGTGGGTATTAATGGGCATCGTCTAAATCGGTTACATGGCACGTGACATACTAGCCATCCCATTGTCTACTGTTGCATCAGAATCCACTTTTAGAGCGGGAGGTCATCATCTTGATCCATTTAGGAGTTCTTTGACTCTTAAGATGATGCATCTCATTTTTTTTTATCAAATGCAACTTATTTATTCCATTTTATTTATGCATTAAGCTTTAACGTGTTGGATTTTGATTTCATGTTCATGAAAGATGGTACAAGCCTTTTGTACATGATCAAGCCAACAAAAGGAATGTCAAGAGTCGATATGGAGGAAACCCCATGGCAGTCGAGGAACTTGAGAAAGGTAATGATAAGTTTCTTATTTTCTTATTAGATTTTTAACTCCTACACTTTTTGTTTCTCATTAATAATCTCTTTTTTTCTCTTGTTCACAGATTTACAAAATAATAATTTGGATGATGATCTGTCAGATATGTAATCAAACATATGATTTCTTATTTGTGGAGCAAAAGAATGTCATATAATTGAACTTTTATTATCAATTTTTAATGTTAAAATTTGTATTTGTACTCAGAATGTTAGTGCTATGAAAATAATTTTTTTTTTTTGCAAATTTTGGCTTTTTAAGTTGCAAATGTTGAAAAATATGAAACAGGTCCAAAAAGGTCCAAAATCGGACCGAACCTTAATAAAAAGGTCTGGGCTAGAATAATTCTAGTCCGGTCTCTGGTCTTCCAAAAAACATGATTCTAGTTCCGGTCCAAACCGGTCCCGATCTGGTTTTAGACCGGTGTTAACACTCGAAAAATAATTTCAAAACTCTTTTATAATAATTTTATTATATATTCCGTATGAATCGAAAGCAAATTGGGTTTTTCCAGAAAACCGAGCAATCAGAAATATAAATGAATAATATACTAACTCACGCCTAAATGAGAAATTAATTCAACTCGGAAATAAACCCAAGTGTAAAGGGAAAATTTGAAAATTGAAAAATAAGGACCTAAGGGTCTAATGAAAATTGACTTAAATGCCAAAGAAAATTAAATGAGAAAGGAAAGTAAATCAAGTGCCAAATGAGAAAATGGAGAAATTAAATAATGAGAAAAGGAAACAAGTTCATGAGGAAATGAGGAATTTAAGGGTCATTTGAAACTAATATGTCTGGGCAAGTGGATTATTGAGATTTGAAGTGCAAATAAAATTAAATGTGGGCTATTTAGTAAATTGGGAGAACTTAACCCAAAAAAATGGGTTTTAGTGAGCCAAACAAGGCTTTCGAGGAAGAGGTTGAAGACCAATTGGTCTCGAAGCTCATTATGAGCAAAACGCTTTTTGGAGATAAAAAGGGAAGAAAAAGGGGGGAAGAAGCTAGGCAAAGAGAGAGACTCAAGTTTTCGTGGCAATCCTTCCCTCTCATTGCTTCTAAGAGATTAAGCAACCCACAAGAGAAAACTCAAGAGATTCAGCTGCAAGGAACCAAACTCTAACTTTATCTTTGTGATTTTGACTTTGGGTAAAGCCCTAACTTAAGAAAAAGGGGTTTTATCAAAAGTAAACCACTTTTGAGTTTTTGAGGGATTCCATGGTGAGTTTGATGTGTGATGGATTTTGAGGAGGTTTAGATCAAGAAAAGTGGTAAGAGATGGCAAATCCTACCATTTCGGGCGGTAACCCGCAAAAGGGCACCTGCACCATCAGGTAGAGGGATTTGGGTACCGCACTAAAATTTCAGTACCCAATACCCATTCACAAAGGAAGGACTCGGCACCGATGTTCCAACAAACTTCTATTTTTACATACTCTCAGACTATTAAGTCCCGTGTTCATACACCATTGTTAAGGAACCCACAAAGAATTAATGGGGTTCAAATAAGAATGAAACTAAGTGAAAATGCACTGGGTGACCACCGCCTCTAAGAAAGTGAGTTCTGCCTTAAAGTGCACTTAGTGTCTTAACCCAAAACCGTTAACGAAGATTAATCACAGGCTCACTAAAAATGTATAATAATCGCTTATCCACTAAGAGCGGCGTAATGGTTATCGACTAGGGACGGTGAGGATCACCTAACCTAATAACCGAGATCAAATGAACAAAAACAGAGCCGACAATGTAAGTAGGTTCTTCTGACTTCATATTCCGATTCAAGTATTGTTTGTTCATCGAATTCTATCCTTACTCTCAAGTGTTTTAGTTTACCAAATAAACTAAACGACATACGAACAGTATATCTTTGAAAGATATTATAAAGTAATATTAATCAAAATGATATTTGGAAATGTTTAATAACCAAATGCATGTGAGTGATTAATTTAATTGTAAGAGAATCGGCTCACCGACATCTTGAATTTAATCGATATCAAACGAATTAACATGCATGATGCACCGCTCAACCCGCTACGAAAGCAAACCAAATTGTTCAATGTCCCACATGGTGGGATGCACCAATCGCATCCATCATGATAGTAAATATAACAATAAAATGTCCTCACCGAGCGGACGTATCAACTCCAAGATTCGTCGATATGTATATATTTTTAAATGACCACACGGCAAAAACTAATCAAGATCCGCTCAGCACGGGGAACCCAACCGTTGTAGCGCCAGAAGTACATTAATAAATGACAAAAAGTGATTTGATTCGCACTCAACGTAATTCTGTCATGAATGGAAATTGTCTGCATAAAGTGAAATAACAAACTTGATGAGTGTGAATGGGACGGTAAACCAAATACATCCTCGTGGAGTATATGCCCAACCACCTTGTATCAAACTGGCTAACATGTGAAAATGCACATTTTGATATGATCCATGATTCAGAAGTGAAAGCATGTGAAAAATGAATGTTACGAGAGTTAGTTCGAGATAGCGTGGCATGGTTTTATGATAAATGCAATGTCAAAGGTTAAACTAAAAATTCAAACAAACCATATTAATCACTAAGTATGAAAATGCTTTGAAGTGGTAGTTTTATCTATCTCGCAGGTTTCGAGTAAACAGGAAAGAATGCAAGATCAAGAAGTGCGTAGTCAGAGAAAGTCACAGATAAGTGACGCACCACATATGCATATCGCTTTGAACATGTGACATTTTCAGGAACAAAGAGTTAATCTTCAACTATCGTCCACATCATTTTGCGTCGTCCATTCCTCCCGCTCTTTGTAAACGTATCGTATAAAAGCAAAATGTTTACGGGCCTACCATTTGAAACAAGCCTGCACTTGAAACCCAAATGAAATGACATAAAATGAAATGTTTTCGACAAGATAAATGAAAATGGTCTGAGTGTCCCGTCTGTCCGATCCGCCATCTGCCTACGACGGATTCTAGTCGCGACACTTAAAAACAAATAAATAAAAAGAATTAAACGAGCATCCCTAATCGCTTCTAACTACCAACCGGGCCCGACCTATACGCTAAGACCTTAAAGGGTATCGTGAGCTCTAGGTTTAAGCGCTTCTCGAAAAAGGCCCTAAACGATTTTGAAAAGGATTTGAAAAAAAATTTCATTCGATGTATCGTGACGGTATGTGCCGATGATCGCACTTAATCGCTTCTTCGATATTATCTGGGTGATTAATAAAGCATGGATGGTCTGGCACCCATATGGTCGGCTGCACCATTGCACTGTCTCCGATAGTCCGCTAGTGTGGTGTAGACAAGCATCTCATGCCCACCGCAAATGAATATGAATGTTGGGCAAAGAGGTACCATGGTATCCTCCACAATAGTGCTCGCACGCACAGCTCCGCAACCAGGTCGTAATTGCTCCACAAATGATCACCCATCGAGGAGTAGAGAAATGGCAAGGCATCGAATCGGTTATACTTTCGAGCGCGCAAGATATTCTCCCACGATAGAATCGCTCGAGAACCGAAGCGCGAATTCTGCGGCAAAACGCATTGCACATCGAAAGAGAAGTTGGAATGTGCGACCTCACTACTACAAGATGAGGCTTATCAGTGGTGGGTTTCGGTGACCAAGACCGCACCACCAGAGAGAGTTACATGGAGTTTCTTCTTGCATGAGTTCAAGAAGTATTTACGGCCCGATCCATTTAAACAACATATGACAAGAGTTTCAATAACCAAACAAAGGCAATTAAGTAATCGAATATTTGAGAGAATTTACACGTATCGAGCAAGTATGCTTCCGAGATGCTGGGAATCAAGAAAAGAAGGGTAGTAAATAAGATCTAGCCAAATGACTATAGTACAGCCTTATGTCATGTGATTTTTCCATGATGATTTCTCAAAATCATGACATGTGCTCTAAATGTGGAACGAAAGTAAAGAAAGAGAAAAAATGTAAAGTTTGTTTGTTAGTGCGCAAATAAGCTTTTGATAAGTTGCTGCTTCTGCCCAGGAACCTATTCTTACTCAACCGACCTACGCGTGAAAGAATATGTGATTTTTAGCGGATGCTTCACTAAATGGACTTGATGTGTTCTAACGCAAGAGGTAAGGTGGCAGAATATGCTTCAAGACGCCTGGCAGCTACAATGAGAAAACTACCCGCCGTGATTCGAATTAAATTTCAATCAGTGATTATTAAAATTGAGACATTAATCAGATGGAGAAAAGTGTTTCATCTACACCGATCATAAGAGTCTTGGGTGATTCGCTTCACAACGAGTTTAACTTAAGACAACGTGATGGATGGAGTTGATAAAGACTGCGACTGATTACCATCACCCGTGTGAAAGCCAACGTCAGGGTGTGACGCCAGAAGAAGATAACGCAAACGCTACGAAGGCAATGCCCATTCACAATGTCGACGATGGTATAGCAAATGGGCGTAATCTGATTGCGAGGACCGACATGTTAAACCGAAAAGCTGAGGCACAAAAGAATGATGAGAAAATTTCTGCCATTGTGAAACTGATTGAGATGGTAAAGAAACCGAAGTTTACTGTAAAGGAAGACGGATCCTCAGGACATAAGGGATACTGCCAGTAAATCTAATGATCAGGAATTAAAGAGAGCCATTCTAGAAGAAATGCTAAAGAGTTGTGTGATCGACTATGAGGATAGTTGGGATAGACACATCCCTTTAGTTGAATTTATGTACAACAACAGTTTCCAATCGAGTATTGGAATGGCACCTTATGAGGCACTCTATGGGCGAAAATGTAGAACACCATTGTGTTTGACCGAATTAAAAAGAAAAGAAAGTGATTGGCCCTGACTTGATACAAGAGACTGAAGAAAAAGTGAAAATGATTAAAGAAAGATTGAAAGTGGCCACTGATAGACAGAAATCATATGCCGACATGAAAAGAAGAGATATGAGATATGAGATTGGCGAAAAAGTGTTTTCTTTAAAGTATCGCTTCGAAGAAGGTGACGATTCGAAAAATGGCAAGTTTCTGAGCTACCGGGTTTATCGGGCCTTATGAAGTAATCGGTGCGGGTCTAATGGCATATAGTCGTGAACACTTCAAATTATACCCTAACCGTTTCATAACATGTTTGTGGTATAATAAAAGTAATAGTATATCTGGTCTCAATAAAATAAAGATAAAAAACAAAGTAGGAATATGCATAAGTTAAATTACAAATAATAAAGAAGATTTAAGGCTATTTAAAAATATCATAAATTGATTTGGTAAATATTAGAAGAGTCGAGGCCCAAAGTGAAATAAAATGGATAAGATCGTATATAAGATAAGACCAAAATAAATATCCTTACTCGTCTCAAGAAAGGAGAGCAAACACTATAAGAGAGAATATTATTAAGAAAGGAAGAAGAAGAAGAAGAAGAAGAAGATCATAGGTATGGATACATGTCTTGGGTTGTATGGAACTATGAGTATTTGTAGGATTTTGTATAGAAAATTATGGAACTTGTTAAGTTCCGTATGGAAAAGTATCGATTTTCATACAACTAGTATGGAAACTATGTGTGTGTGTGTGTGGAAGTCTAGTTTTGGGTCTAGAAAGTTTAGATACATGGTTTGGAACCCTTTCTTTGGAGTATGGTTTAGGTTTGGAAACTCCCAAACTCATTTCTTGTTAGGGTTTAGTTGAGAAGAGCTCAATGGGATCCTATATATGTGTTTTGGGAAGCGGTCTAAAGGTGTCAAATCCGTTAAAATCTCCCTATTTTTGATCATACTCATAGAATTTTGACCTAGAACGGGTTTTCGTCAGAAATAAAGTGAATTTGGCAAAGAAGTCCCTCTGGTAAATTGTAGCCACATCAATTAACTTGATGTTAAGCTTTTGAATTTCTCTAATTGGACCAATCGTAGACCAAGCTATGGCACTCCATTTTACTCCGGGTCAAAGCCTAAAGGGCGAGAGGTCGCATGCAGACCTCATCCCCCGTAGAGCGGTCAAGATGTGACTTCATCCGGAAGAGAGGGCCTGGGTAGACCATCCCGCAGAGGCCTACAGACACCATCCCGCAGAGGTTTCGCACTTCATCCCCGCAAAGGTCATATACCTCATCCTTTAGAGGTCAACATGTAGACTCCTGATCCAACGCAGGTCGGCCAGACCATCTTACAAAGGTTACAGACCATCCAGCTGAGAGGTCGCAGACCTCATCTCAGAGGTCACTGAAACCTCATCCCAGCGCAGGTCAGCAACTTCATCCCGGTGGTGCTGGGCCAGACCTCATCCTCGCAGAGGTCACCGTGACTCATCCCGCAGGAGCCACAGACCTCATCCCAGAGGTCAAGAGGCCGCCAGACCTCATCCCTGTAGAGGAGGTCGCCTAGTCCGGGTTGACTACGCATGACTTCCAACTTCCTAAGGTCATAACTTCTTGTCCGAACTCCGATTTGATGCTCTGACTCTATGGAAAGCCCATTGAGTCAAGAATCCATTCATATGCCTGAGGAGGATAGAAGGTGTCAAACCGAGGTGTTAGACCGAGTTTACCAAGGTTAGGTCAGCTCGGCTTGGTGTGACTACGTATGACCTCCAACTTCGAAGGTCATAACCTTCGTCCAACTCCGTTCGAAAGGTTCTTAGACTCTATGGAAAGCCCATTGAGTCAAGAATCCATTCATATGCCTGATGAGGATAGAAGGTGTCAGACTGAGGTGTTAGATCGAGCTCGCCGAAGTCAGGTCAGCTCGTCTGGGTTGACTACGTATGACCTCCAACTTCGGAAGGTCATAACTTCTTCATTCGAACTCCGATTCAGGTGTTCTTGGACTCTATGGAAAGCCCATTGAGTCAAGAATTCATTCATATTCCTGAGGAGGATATTAGGTGTCACACCAAGTGTTAGATCGAGCTCACCAAGTCGTCGCCACGCTCGTGTCACCGTCTAGGTTGACAACGTATGACTCCAACTCGAAGGTCATAACTTCTTCGTCCGAATCCGACATCCGAAAGTGTTCCCTCGACTCTATGGAAAGCTCATTGAGTCAAGAATCCATCCATAGATAACTGATAAAATTGAACCTATATTAGTTACTTTAAACTAATAAAAACATTAGGTTAATCGGCAGTAACCATACTTATTCATATTATGAACGCCTATTATGAATTCATAAATAGCTCATACATACACTTTGGTAAGCATAGTTATTTATACATATAATGAGATATGGAAAATGCAAAGATAGCGACAACGATTGTGATATATATATATATATATATATATATATATATATATATATTTATATATATATATATATATATATATATATATCACATACTTATTTCACCGGAATTTATCAATAATTATTCGTAGAATACGTATAGATATATCGAATATAAAATACATATTGATTGTCTGCTGAACCTGGTAGAGTGGATAGATGGGTACGTCGCATAGGGAAACAATTATGCAAAGATAAGTTCTCGAGCATCGAGGCCCCGCTTCGATCGTATGAGATAGATCCCGTCTTCGATCACTCTGCGGGTCTCCGAAAGTGGTCACCACAAGCACTCTCTGCCTTTATACGGTCATTGTCTCGCATAATGATAGTCGCCTCTCGCCCTTTATAGACCACCGTTTCACTACGTTGGAGTACAACGCCTCTAAGTTCTTATAGTTTCCCCAGATCCACTTCTAAGGTTAATGCGCATATGAAAACATAAAAGAAAATGATAGGTATATACAAATGAAATGTAGAGAATATATGACATGATATGAGAAGCATAGCACTGCTATGCGATGATAGAATATAGTTACAAGAACAAGAAGTAAAGTACAAGATGACATGAAAAGTATATGGAAGATGATAAGAAATGAAACTGGTTATGAAAAGTATATATATATATGAGAAATGATAAGAATCAGAACGTTATAATGCGTTATACGATTCAGATAGGTTCGCGACCTTAATAGAGGTCATATTCCCACTAAGCCGCAGTTTCAAGATTTGGCTGCTCAACTGTGTTGACGTACTATGAAACCAGCGACAGCGCAATCCACATCGCACCAAAGGCCGTTACATCAATAGTGCCCACCGGAAGACCTTTTAGTCTATTTTCAGATATGAAATTTTGTAAACCAAATGTAAATATCACAGAATGTCGAACATTTCGATATAGGAGCTTCAGATATATATTTTGTAATCCGTCGCATGTAATATAATACAAGTTAAATGTTTAACATTATATGAATAAACTAGCTTAAAGTTTATACGTGGAAAAAAAAAAAAAATGACCCCTCACTTAACACCCTATGCCGAGTTGGGGGCGTCACATTAGCATTATCTCTGGACTTGGAAAAGATCCATGATGTTTTCCATGTCTCAATGCCGAAGGTACGTATCCATCCTATTCATGCGCCACCCTTCGTGTGACAATCAGCTACATACGCAAGAAGAGCCAAGAGATCTCTTGGCTAGTAAGGAAAGAACTCGTGGTACAAGAAGATTCCATAATAAAGTGACGTTTCAGAGAAACCACAAGACTTAAGAAGCCACTGGGAAAGTGAAGAAACGACGTGGGCGCTTGTAACACCCTCGTCCCGATAAGGTGCACAATACATGTAACTGTAGGGGCGCATATGTGTACCAAGTGCCATTGTAAAGGATAAAATTGTAAAGTTTTCAAATAATTGTGACACTTTTACAATTAAGGAAAGTGGAGGGAGTGAAAGTATATTTAATGAAAGTTTAAATAGTAAAATAATAATAATAAATTGCCAAAATAGTCTGGCTGAAGCCCGAAAATTCTCTAGATCTCGTATTTACGAAACAGACTGTCTGTTCGCCCTCGCTAAATCTAGTAACCCGTGAAAGTTTCAAATTCCGGCATACCTAATATTTTACTAATTTCTGCGCGACAGTTTGTGAAATAACTTCAAAACCCGGATTTTAAAAAATCTCGAATAATGGCAACTATTTAAAGAATATTCAATTATGATAAATGAAATTGAAACCGGGACAAAATAAATTGTTTCGGGGCTGAAAAGGATCGAGAAATGAAATAAAAAGGGACATGTGGGTCCCACTAGAAAAATGAAAAAAAACGAAAATAAAAAACAAAAACATAAAAGCAAAATGGCAGGGAGAAACAGAATGGACAAAGAGAGTCCGTTGAGAGGAGACGATTTTATATTTTATTTTCTTCTTCGCTCTTTCTCGATTTACTAAAATTCCACCAGAGGGCTTTCTGGCCGGAGCGTAAAGGCAAAATTATATACTGATTTGTAGAAATAAGATAAGGCATTCAATATCTTAGCCTTTTGTCAAACTTTAAAAGGTGTAAAATTTACTACTTGTGTTATTTCAAGCCTAAAGGTTATGTAATGGCTTGAAATTTTCTTGTAGGCCGTGAAAAGTCGTGAAACTTTAAATACCCCAAAATTTTGGACCGAGTTTAAATTTTTTGTGAATTCGGGACTGCGGTTCTACGCCGCACAATTTCTCGGACTAAGTTTAATGCTCGCTGAAATTTCAGGCGTAGTCGGGATGTTTCGATATAATTTTCGTAAACGCTTATTTTTGCACTTCTGAAAAGTTCCTCGAGTCAAAAGTTTGCTAAAACATATGCTTAATGATTTAATGTATTTAATATTTCGTCAATTTCACATCATATTATCACGCCCATATCGAACGCGGGACAAGACGCAGCCATAATCTAAGTCGCTCGATATAATCATTTTGAAAGCCCCGCAGATGCTTTTATTGCTAAAACGTTAAACTTGCGTGATTTTCGCATTTTGTATGGATCAGGTAAGCGATTTGAGCATCCGACGAGAATCTAGAGTGTTTGACAAGATTCAAAGAAAATACCGAGAAAAAGGTGAGTACTCAAAATCATTTTCTAAAACGAAAAAGTGTTTAAATATATTGTGTCGCTTTGAAAATAGATTTATAAAGCATTTTACTCCCAATCACAGGCTCAGCAGTAAAGTTCGATTTCGTGATTTAAGAAACAACTTGGCCTCGGGCTTAGCGTAACCCCCTAGATGGTACGCCTCGCCTCCGGCCGTGATGTATTTCTGATCGTGCCGTAAAGGTTATGTGGATATTACGACAACTATATCGGGCCTGGTCGGCAATTTGGGTTGGGGATCTAGCATATATTTATATACTGAGTCTTCCTCCTCCCCGCATTCGAAGATATACTAAATACAATGACTTAGTACATAGCGATGAGGTGTCGGGTTCGAGGTTCCCCACCGAGCATTTTGGTTACGAGGTTCCATTATGCTAGATCCCGCCGTGTTCACTGGACCATATTAAATTCTGGGTGAAGCAGGTTCCGAGTTCACTACCGATGCCAGTTCCGATGGCTCCGATAAGATCACGTCTGGGCAGACGTAAATAAAGCCACAAGTAGTCGGTAATTCTGATTTCCGCATAGCACTTTCGATATTAACCACCACCTAAACAGCTTTTCAAGCAGTTATAAATAGTTTTCGTAATGGGCTTTCACTGTTGCACTATTTTTCTCGCATCAATTTTCGTAGCTAGAACACTCAACAATGTAAATAGTTTTCGCACGCTTAATGCATTATAGCAAAACTCGCTTTCATAAACATTTTACAACCATTTCGTATTGCATTTTCATATCGAGGCATAAAATGTGCCAGACAACAAGATTCTAACTTATAAGACTCATCGAGTTCGCTTCGCCTACAGCTTCGCTTTTAAAACAATTTTTCAAAGTGTGTGTCAGTTTAAAGACCTTTCCGTGATCCTACTCCCAGTTGTTTTGATTATATATAAGATAAGGTGTAAATTAAAACTAGTAAAAGTTAAACGTGGCATTTTGTATATGTAAATATCTTAAAATATGTACGATGGTTTCGAGAAACAGTCATGTATAAACTTATATTTGATCGATCCTTATCTTATATTTTGATGATGTAATTGGGAGGTCCTTTATTGTCAGAATGGACATTTGGAAAACATCGGGAGTGTATTTTGTTTTATGCTGTGTGATTTGTATTTTGGTTCGACCACCGTGCAGCCGTTATGTCACGATTGCTAAATCTAAAGGTGTATTTCGATGTAAAAGTGAAAAATTTTATAACCTGACGCTTTTCCAAATACAAGCCAAAGAATGAATCTGGCTTAGCTTCATGGTAACTTGTCATCGAAATGAGCGAATTTGAGGTTACCGTGGAGTCACGGCAGATTTCCCGTCACTCAGGAAGCGGGGTCCGCCAACTTGGTATCATATAGCCAGCGATAGTTCGCCTGCTTTTGCACGCTTTCCACAAGATTCTATAGAACGCTTTTTTTATAATAATGATTTTCCTATTGCAACCTATATTGTTTCGCTAAACTCTCGCATGCATCAAATATCAAAAGTGTCACTAATCTTAATCTGAAATTCACAAAGATATGTCCGGACGAGGTCAGTAGAGGTCGATCTATAGATTCGCACCTGAGAGGCACCACCAGAGAGATATGTCGGCACACCCCTAGATCCGAAAATGCTCAACGAATCGCCTCGCCAGTAATCCATCAAGGGCCTGAGACCTGTGTGGCGTACTCGATCGATGGATCAAAGCTATATAGATTGTTACGCAACTGCCCATCGACACTGAGTCTCCAAGAGCAGTAGGGGCATGATAGAACGTACTCTTAAAATTGTGGGCTAAAACTTATGATGGTACCTGGACCCGCAGGCAGCACTTGCATGGTCAGATAAAAAGTTGTTCTAGCTATTATGGGCTATGATGCATACGAGGTCTTTCCGCACCGCACCGCCGGAAAAGGACGCGGGACACGGCGGCTCTTCCACTCCGCACTAAGAGAGATACTGTGCTCTCCTGTTTACTGTGATATAGCAAAAGCAAGCAAATAGTTTATGAAAAGTTTTTAGAAACTTTAATGTAAAGGCAAAGAATTTTATGAAAAGTTCGAGGTCGACTAAAGGTAGAAAGGACAACTGGGGCCTAACCCTGGGGCTGGGCCAGACAAGAAGAGAGGTGCTTCCCAAGACTACCACCAGTACAATACTAAGAGAAAGAAAGGAAAGAAATGGACTAGCGGTAGAGGCTCGTGATCTGAGTGATTCTTGCCAAGGATCCGCTCAATCACCAATGTACCTACTGTGGAGGTGGTATCATCGGGATCATCTTTCCATCAGGTCCTTACATTGGCCGAGGAGGCATCTCGAGGAGTGCAGGATGAATATGGCCAGATGTTTCTATCATGTGAGAAGGTCACTTTATCCGAGACTCCGGTCTACGCTTAGTAGCTGGGATCTCCGTGTAGGTACAGAAGATCTACCCTGTGCACTGTCATCCCGCCGCCGGTGGTATTCAGCAGGTGGCAAAGACAAAGACCTAGGCAGAGGTCGCTAGGGGCAGGAGGCAGTGCCAAGACTCGACAGCCATTCGCAGTGGTACTGTGATCAAGCTCGCATTTACAAATACACAAAGCCAGGAGGCACGATCACCACGTGGATTACCGGTATGATTTTAGTTTACGATCATGATGCATACAGATTGGTGGACCTGTGGAGCCTATTCATTTATTTGGGCATTCATTCACCGAGAGGCACTGCATAGAGTCCCACCATAGACGGTCGTATGGTGGTTTCCGCACTAACGGGATACTATGATATCCGAAAGATGGGCCCAAGGCAGCATCGCGATCCGCATCAAGGATTTTCCAAATGTGACTCGAGCATCTATGATTTCGATATAATATCGGGTAATGACTCCGGTTATCCGCATGTGAGCCACCCTTGGGGACATATAAGAAAGAAGTAAGATCGTCTGACCGCAGGAACCAGCGCGATATTTCTGGGAATCGTATGAGAGATCGCCCCTAGTCTCATTAATGCCCATGACCGCCTAAAAATGCTTCCTGAAAGGCTGCTGTGGTTATCAAGACTTGTAAAGTGGATAGGAGACAAGAGGGGATACTACCGGAAGCGACATCCCCATAGTCAAAGAGTCTCCTGCGATAGTTCCCGTGATGATATTTCGTGTTTAATTTCGATAGAAATTGAGTTCGTTATCGAACCGACCTGTGGACCGAGCCGATATCCATTCCTCCATGTAATGGCTCCACAGAGTCGAAGAACTGAAGGCACAATCGGGAGGAATCAAGCAAGGGTTTATCCGACCTAGTACCTCACCGTGGGAGCTCCAGCCTTCAGAAAGAAGAAAGATGGAAGCTTACTGCTGTGTATATAGACTATGTACGCCTAACCCAAGTAATAACACGAACCAAGATCCGCTCCTCGTATAGGGGGATGAACTATTCACCAATCGCATGGATCTCGTATATTCTAAGATTGGACCTGGCGGCGCTACCACGCTGAGAGCGGGTCCGAGAATGATGTTTCTAAGATCACCTTATGACGAGATACTCGCCATCACGAAGCTCTAGTGATGCCATTTGATCGACTAATGCCCCACCGTTCATGGATTTGATGAATGTGGTATTCACCAGATGGATAAGTTTGTGATCGTATTCATCGATGACATTCCGAGCGCATCGTGCGCTCGTGAGGAACACGCAGAAAGATTCTGACAAGACGCAGATTCCCAGAGAGCCGCTTATACGCTAAGTTTGCAAGCGCGCTTTGGTCGGACAAAGTAGCTTTCGGGTCATGTCATTTCCTGCTAAGGTATTAGTGGATCCTCAAGATTGAAGTTATAGCGAACTGAAGTCGCCACGAATGTTTCGTTCAGCTTCTTAGATCGGGCAAAGTTATTACAGGAAATTTGTCGAGGATTTTCTAAGATAAAGAACCTGGTCAGACCAATCTATTGAAAAGGATCATAAATTCGAGGGTCGACACCACAAAGATAGTTTTCGAGGAGCTGAGACAGATCGACTACGCCTGGGGTGATAGCACTACCGCCGTGAAAGGACAAGCATGTGGTATATGCGATGCTCCGTGACAATGGTGGTTAGGTGTGTTTCGATGCAGATGGCAGAAAGATAGCCTATGCTTCCCGCCGCTAAAGAAGCACGAGCAAACCACCCGACCCATGATTTAGAACTAGCAAAGAAGGGTTTCGCTCTGTAAAGATCCGAGACATTATCTATACTGTTCCCTCGCCGATATTCACCGATCATAAGAGCCTCGCAATATATCTTACCTCGAAAGAGCTTAACTTAAGGCAAAGGCTTGTGGTCGAGCTGATTCATGGATTGCGATTGCACGATGTAGTACCATCCGAAGACCAATGTAGTGGCCGATGCCTTGCCGGAAAACCGAAGGGTTCCTATGCTTTTATCTCGCGCATGCGATATCTCCCATCGTTGATAGTCGAGATCTCGGGAGTTCGCCGCAGTAGTTGATACAGACACCGCTGCATCATTTTATGTCTCGTCCTCTTCTCTGCGGATCGATCAAGGAAGGTCGGCAGGTTTTGTAGATGATTAAGCTGAGGCGTAGATCGAGGGTGGTAGGAAACCGTGAGTTCCAGATCGTAGACGACTTGCGTAATGGGGCTAGAGGGAGTCGAATAAAGGTGACCAAATAAGTGAACTAAAAGGGAATCTGAAGAGGCTCACTATTCAACATATGCCATAAATCATAGCACCAAGATGTATCATACTTCGAGGGAGCATTATTGGTGGAAGGCATGAAAAGGAAATCATAGATTGGGATCCGCATGCCTAACCCGTCGCCAGTAAAGGCGCAGCACCGTGGCTCCGCAGAAAGATAATGTCCCCTTCCGATTCCCCGTATGGAAGGATAAGATTACTATGGATTTTGTTACCAGCTCGAGAACCTGAGACAACACGTATGCTATATGGGTGATAGTGGATGTAATTAACCAAATCCGCCATTTTCTCCCGCTAGTAACGATGACCCGGTTGGACAAGTCGCCCAATTATACGCTGGAGGAGATAGATTATACGGTGTTCCTCTATCGACAGTCCTCGCATGTAGACCCCGCATTCACATCCGCATTTCGTCCGGGCCATGGGATGCTACACTCGACAGCACTTTTAAAGACGCTTCCATCCTCGACCGATGGTCACCAAAGAGAACTATTCGTGACACTAGAGGATATGCTGAGCACGCAAGTGATGTAGTTTAAGGAAGCCGGATACGATTTATCTCTCGATGGAGTTCGCCACAACAACGCTTATCAATCCAAAGATGTACGGCTCCATTCAAGCATCAGACGCCGTAAGTGTCGCAGACTCCGTATGTCGATGAAGCAGGAGAGAGAATCATAGGCCCAGAGTTAAGACACACACTCCAGATAAAAATCCAGATTGTCCGAGACAGACTCAAGATAGCCAGGACGTATTAAAAGTTATGCGACAAACGCCTGTATGGATCCTGGGGCTTAGTGGCGATGTGGTCTTCCTCAAAGTTTCCCTGAAGCGCCCCAGACTCGAAGACGCGAAACAGGCCCGTATACACAGGACCATATGAGACCACTGCCAAAGTGGGGACAAGAGCATATGATTAGACCTTCCAGTCGTTTAAGGTTCATAATGTGTTTCATGTATCCATGCTCCGGCAGTACATCTCTGTGATCCTCCCACGCACTCGCAGACCACCAAGATAACTAAAGGATAATGATCTGGCAAGGAGTACCTAACGCAGAGCAGATCGCAGAGCGATTTCATGAATAAGGTCATTCCAAGTACTAAAGTTTTACTGGGAATCGTTGGGATTAAAGAGGCTACATGGGAGTCAGAGGCTTAGATGCGCAGTCAATATCCTTAGTCAAGCTGCATTTTCGCGCATCCTCTTATATTAGCTTTGTTCATTTCGAGACGAATGCTCTAAGGCGAGTGAGATTCAGAACACCCCATCCCGATGAGCACAAGACATGTAACTATATGGGCGCATATGTGCACCAAGTTATCAGAAAGGATAAAATTTAAAGTTTTCAAAGAATCAGAACACTTTACAATTAAGGAAAGTGAGGGTGAAAGTATAATTAATGGAAGTTTAAATAGTAAAATAATAATAATAAATTGCCAAAATAGTCTCGTGTTCTAAAATTTCTAGATCTCGATGATCGAAACGGACCGTCTGCTTTGTCTCATAAATCTAAGAACTCCAGAGTTTCGTTAAATTCCAGACAAATAAATATTTTACTTTAACTTTGCAATGATTTAGTTTGGGGAAATGAACCTCGAAACTGATTTTAAAAAACTTCGAATACGGCAACTATTTGTGCACATTCAATTACGATAAAACGAAATCAAACCTGACAAAAATAAATCGCTTGGGTCAAAAGGATCGAGAATGAAATAAAAAGGGACATGTGGGTCCCACTAGAAAAATGAAAAAAAACGAAAATAAAAAAACAAACATAAAGGCAAATGGCAGGGAGAAACAGACGGACAGAGAGAGTCTGCGTGAGAGGAGACGATTTTTTATATTTTATTTTCTTCTCTTCGTTCTTCTCGATTTATTTAAAATCGACCAGAGGCCATTTCTGAGCAGAAGGCAAAATTGGTATACTCGACGAGCTACGCATATTTAATTAACATTCCAATTTTGTCAAACTTTAAAGGTAGAAAATTTGCTCATTTGTGTTATTTCAAGCCTAAAGGTTATGTAATGGCCTGTTCCCTGTATGTCGGAAAAGTCGTGAACTTTAAATTCCAAAATTTTAGACCGAGTTTAGGAATTTTTAGGAATTTGGGATCGTGTTCTGACAAATGTATCGAATTTCGGACCGTTTTCTGACGTTTTGTACTGAATTTCAGGAGCGTGAATGACAAGTCTGACATAATTTTTTAAAATGTTTTTGGTATTTTTGCACTTTTCTGGAAGTCCCTCGAGTCAAAAAAGTTTTGCTAAAACAGATACTTTTATAGGCATTTGAACGCAGATGGACATTTTGGCGTCACCCCTTACATCATATTATCGATGTTCATATCGAATGGGACCAAGACGTAGCTCATAATCGGTTCGCTCGATATAATCATTTTCGTTCCCAGACAAGCATTAAAACGCAACCCAGGCATTTTCGTACTCAGATGCATCATAGAATGATTCAAAGATCCGACGGTAATCTAGAGTGCTTGACAAGATTTGAAAGAAATTAGTCGAGAAAAGGAAAGTGACTAAAATCATTTTCTAAAAACGAGTTCGTTTAAATTACAGCTTGTAAAGTGCTTTGAAAAATATAGATTTATAAAAGATTTTTACCTCCCAATCAATACTCAAATAAGTTTGATTGTAAGATTTAAACAATACTCGGGTTTGAAGAAAAAAACCCCTGTATGGCACAACCCGCTTCCTGGGCCGACGTATTTCCTTGATTGCGGTAACGGCAAGGTTATGGACATTACGACTAACTATAATACCGGCCTGGCACTGGTTGGGGACCCAAGATATATTTATATAAATGAGTCGCCTCTCGCACAATCGAGGTATTAGTTGAAGGCCACGACTTAGTACATACGATGAGGTGTTGGTTCCGGCGCCTCACCGAAGATTTTGGTTCCAGGTTCCATTATGCTATATGATCTCCGGCCAGTGTTCAACGGGACCATATTAGCCGGTAAAGGTTCAGAGTTCACTACCGATGCCAGTTCGAGGTTCCGATAAGATCGCGACCTGGTGGTATTTCAGAATAAAGCAATGGTTGGTACTTGATTTCTAAGATAAAGACTTTCGGGATATTAACAACCATCGGGTCACTTTTCGCCAGCCAGAATAGTTTTAATGGGGCCAGCAGTTATAATTATTTTTTCAACACAAGAGCAAAACACTAACAATTAAATTAGTTTCTCGTAATGGGGCTGCAAATGGTTTACAAAGAAAACTCGCATTTCTCATAAACAACTTTACAACCATTTCGTATTTATTTTCATATCGGGAGGTACAAACAGCTAGACAGCGATTTGGGGAACTTATAAGACTCCACCGAGCCCGCTTGGCCTACAATTCTTCGCTTTTAAACAATTTCGCGCTATGCTGCCAGTTCGGCACCTTCCAGATCTCGCCCCAGCGTCATGGTCGTGATTATATAAGATAAGTGTGTAAATTAAAACTAGTAAAAGCTAAATGCGGCATTTGTATATGTAAATATCTTTGTAAAAATACGCATGGATGGTTTTGAGAAAATAAGCGCGATAAACTTCTATATTCGATCGATCCTTATCTGAGCATTTCACGAGGACTGTGGTGTCCTTTATCATTGCGAATTGGACATTTTGAAAACATCGAGTGTATTTTGTTTTACATGTGTGGATTTTGTATTTTGGGCTCGACCATCGTGGCACAAGTATGTCGCCGGATTAAATCCAGCTGATTGATAGAAAACAAAAAATTTTATAAACCCACGTTTTCCAAATACGCTTCGCAATAGCTTTAATCTAGCTTTAGCTTCAGAATCCTCACAATGGAAATGAGCCTGCGCCGGGAGGTTACCGTGAAAGTTACCTGCAAGCAGATTTCCCCGGGTCACTAGAAGGGGGTCCACACAGCAGATCCCGCAATCGCTGAAGGCGTAAATTTCGCTACCTAAATTTTCTGCGAGTTTGTGTTAAGTTCTCCCAATTTACTATATAGCCTACATTTCATTTTATTTGTACTTCAAATCTTAATAATCATACTTAGACATATAACTTAGTTTCAAATAACCCTTAGGTCCTCATTTTCCTCCTTAAGCCTTGTTTGGTTTTTCTCTCATTATTTTATTTCTCATTTTTCTCATTTTGGCATTTCAATTTACTTTCCTTTTTCATTTAATTTTCTTTGGCATTTAAGTCCATTTTCATTAGACCCTTAGGTCCTTATTTTTCAATTTCCAAATTTGCCCTATATAATTGGGTTTATTTCCGAGTTTAATCAATTTCTCATTTTAGCATATCCTCACATATTTATTTCATATTTCACAATTTATCAGTTTTTCCAGAAAAAAACCCAAATTTGACTCAATTTACTGGAATATATAATAAAATTATTATAAAAATTTTATGGTATTTTCGGGACGTTACAGATGCACAACCCTATTTCCTGATACAGATTTTTTTTTTTCCACATATATTAAATAATGCATTTCATATTCTTTATACCTATTTTGTATTTATTTTCATTTTAATTGCTGATACATAATTGTCGTAGTTTTAAATTCATTTGATTTTTTTTAACTATTTCATATGAAAAATAAATAATTCAGAAGTGTATGTATAAAATTTTAATTATTTTTTGAAAGTACTTTCCTGGAATGAAATACAAGCTACAAGTAAAAGAAGATTGAGGAATAAGTTAAGAGGTGAGACTTAACTTGGTTTTGCGTGTTCAAGATCTCAACGAAGACTACAAGCAGCAGGGCAGGTGGAAGTGTTTCCACTTTCCACACTTGGTTTTGCTTGGCCGGCTCTGGTTGTGAAGACTTGCTTTTTTCTTGTTCATGGCTGGCCGGGGGGAGGAGGGGGGCCTCTTACTCATGCGGAAGAAGAGAATGGCTCCCTAGTTCTTCCTGTCCTGTTAATGTATATATATATATATATATATATATATATATATATATATATATATATATATATAACACTGCAGTTAAGAATTAGAGGGAGTTAGATCCTTATAGGTGAGGCTTCTGAGCGATGCAGAAATGGGTTAAATTTTGGAAACTTGGAAAGGGGGCTCTCTCATGGGAAGGGGGCTCTCAGAGTCCAATTGCATTGAGGTCGTCGGTCAAGACTCAAGCTATAGATAGTAATGCCGTGCCCCACACCACACGCTGTGGCGATGACTGACTTTCAGCTAATTGCTAAGGAGTCGTGTCAATCTTTACTTAGTTTATTATTATTATTAGGGGGGTGGAATTAGGATGGTGAGAGGAGTGGGTAAAGATTTCAGATTTGTGTTGGCTGGTTTCAACTCTTCTTCCCCTTCCCCCATTTCTCTGCCCCTCCATTGAGAGCGAGCACGCATATGGAAATGGAGAGGATGAGGATGAGGATGATGTTCCTTCTCCTCCTCCTCCTCTTGGTGCTGTTGATATCCTTAGCTCATGCTCAACAATCTTATGTCAACAACCACCAGAATGACTGTTACAACAATTTCAATGAGACGGACGGATTCCAGTGCAACGGCCCTACATCATGCCTTTCGTACCTCACCTTCCGATCTGCCCCTCCTTCCTACGATTCCCCACCCTCCATTGGCTACCTCTTGAATTCCGAACTGCCCAGATCGCCACCATCAACCAGGTTTCCGATGTTGACAAAATCTCCAAGGACACCGTCCTGATTGTCCCAGTCAACTGCTCCTGTTCAGGTGATTTCTATCAGTACAACACCAGCTACACCTTAAAATCTGCTTCCGAGACTTACTTCTCCGTCGCCAACAACACCTACCAAGGTCTCACCACTTGCCAGGCCCTCATGTCTCAGAACCCCTCCCACGACTCTCGGAATCTTTCTGTGGGGTTGGATCTGCGGGTTCCCCTTAGGTGCGCCTGCCCCACTTCCAATCAGACCGCTGCTGGATTTAACTATTTGATCGCTTATCTCGTCACCTGGGGCGATTCCATCTCTTCCATTGCTGAAATCTTTGGTGTGGATGACCTGCAGTCCATACATGAGGCCAACCGCCTCTCAAATGACTTCATTTTCCCCTTTACTCAGATTCTCGTCCCCCTTAAGAATCCTCCCTCCAAGATTCAAACTACAGTCTCTCCACCTCCGGCACCTTCTCCAGAAACCCCCATGGTCCCCTCTGCTGGAGGCAACTCTTCTAAGAAATGGGTTTTCATTGGGTCTGGTCTTGGAGCCGCTTTACTCGTCCTTTTACTAGTCTTTGGAACCATGTTTTGGCTAGCTGGCACCGCCGCCGCCTCCGGCGCCAATCTGAACAACAAGACAAGCCGGTTTTGGACATGGCAGAAGCTACTCCCAAGCTGTCAAAATCCCTAGAAAGCAAAACATTGTGGTCTGTTTCTTCAGAAGGGATTAGTTTTGCAATGGAGTCCTTGACCACCGTGTGCAAGAGTACGAAAGAGTTGCAGAGAAGGCAGCAGGGTATTTTGGTGAAGCTAACAGAATCAAGGGTTGTGTATATAGAGCCTCGTTTAAGGGGGATGGTGCGGCCATAAAGATAATGAAAGGAGATGTGTCAGAAGAGATCAACATTCTAAAGCAGATAAACCATAGCAAGGTGATCAGGCTTTCAGGTTTCTGCATACATTCTGGGAACACCTACCTTGTTTATGAGTATGCGGAGAATGGGTCTCTGAGGGACTGGCTTCATGGTGATGGTGGAAGTTGTTCTTCTCTGGGATGGAAACAGAGGGTTCAAATAGCCTATGATGCAGCAGATGCCCTGAATTTTCCTCCACAGCTTCATCAACCCCCCTGCATACACAAGAGCGAAGAGTAGCAACATCCTCTTGGAGGGTAACATGAGAGGGAAGCTCACCAATTTTGGACTGGCAAGACGATTGGAGAATGAAGA
Source organism: Tetrastigma voinierianum (assembly GCA_016808115.1). Taxonomy (NCBI): domain Eukaryota; kingdom Viridiplantae; phylum Streptophyta; class Magnoliopsida; order Vitales; family Vitaceae; genus Tetrastigma; species Tetrastigma voinierianum. The sequence goes on along the minus strand of JAEQBH010001414.1, from coordinate 324,575 downwards.
AGGAGATGGAGGTGGATTGCAATTGACGAGACATGTGGTGGGGACTCAGGGTTATATGGCTCCTGAGTATATAGAGAATGGTGTGGTTACCCCAAAACTAGATGTTTTTGCATTCGGTGTAGTGATATTGGAGCTGCTAACTGGGAAGGAAGCTGCTGCGCCTGCTCAAAAGGACGGAGGAGGAGGAGGAGGAGGAGGAGGAGGGGAGTTGCTATCTGTGTCAATAAATGAGGTGCTTGAGGGGGATAATGTGAGAGACAAACTGAGAGGCTTCATTGATCCTTCCTTTGCCCCCCATGAGTACCCCTTTGATTTGGCTTACTCCATGGCCCAGCTCGCCCACTCTTGTGTTGCTCATGATCTTAATGCTCCCCAACCATCTCTGACGTTTTCCTTAGCTCTCAAGATTCTCTCCTCTCCTGGACTGGGGATCCATCAGTAGATTTTCAGCTCAGGCTCTCTAAGCAATGGTAGATAGGCCTCATCATCATCTTCTTCTTCTTCTATTGCCTTTTTTTCTCCCTCTTCTCTTGGCGTATCCCATATGGATATCTACAATTAGACGAATCCCTTCATACTCATAGCAGTGGTGATATTGTTTGTGAGCTGCTGCTTGCCACTCACTGTTTTTCCCCTCTAAAAACTAGAAATGGTATGTAAAAGCAGGCACCAAAGAGCTGCCGAGCCAGATTTAATTACATAGATCGTAATAAAATTCAAAGCAATTTCCATGTTTCTCTGCTGGGGTTCAAAATAGCTCGCCTTGGAAATTCGACCTGTCCTCCTTTGGTTTAGTAAGGAGCAGTATATGAATACTTTTTGCATGCTATTAGCCTATTACAGATATGCTTCCATTTATATGCTGTTTTTAGCTTCGGACGGTTCCTCTTTCATTCAGTTTTAGGATTTGGATTAAATGTTGGGAAAGGCATAGATCCCATCCCATGGGCTTGTAATTACTGCAACCAAAGGGGGGGGGGGCGCGCGAGGAGAGCGTGGGTGTTGAGCTAGCGGATAGCTTAGGAAGCAACGGAGACATACATGGTAGTCTGAGTGCACGAGTAACTCGCCACAATACCACTGTCACTCACTCATTCTCTCTCCCTCTTCTCTCTCTCTCTCTCTTACTAACCCCACATCTTGGGCATCATAAATGAAATCCTTAAGCTTTTTATTAAATGTTGAAAAATAAAACAATTCTACTAGAAGCAATTAAAGATGCTTTTTTAGCTCAACATGAATTATAATATGTTGAAGCCATGCTCTCTAAGCTAAACTTTTACAACAACACGATTGCATGAATTATAGATGGTTAGACAAAACAGTCAGTCATATCCAAACACTCAGGCCAGCACATCTGTTCTTCATGTAGATTTGAAATTTGACTGAGGCTTTAGTAATCACATTAGTTGATCTCAGGAGCACACTGAACAATTGCTGGGGGGGATCATGAGAGTTTAGCCTTCCTCATCACCTAGTCTGTCAATGGGGGAGAGCTGCATTAACTTCCGCAAAACCTTCCAATATCTCATACAAGAAGGGTTCAAATGGATTGCCCGAAGAACCCATCTCTGTTGGCTTTGATAGGGCTCCACACAGAAGGATGACTCAGACCCAGCTTTGGAATATGTTGCAAGCAAGTGCATTTGAAGATAGAGTTCAGCAGGTCTCAACTCTGTAAGAAATATAAACCAAATCTTAAGATATACTCCATGAAGCCATACTATTGCACTCTACACAACAATAATTTATCGACCAGATTCTGGAATCCATTATATTTAAATTCCCATTCATCATGGGATCCGCCTACAGTTCATTTTTGTTAACCAGATGATATATAAAAGGCTCCAGCTCTAGGTAAAGTTTCATTACGGAAGTAATATCATAACACTGTTGATATACTGGATGTTGGAATCTGTCCATATGCCATGTGACTCCTAAAAGCATATCAGTCAACCAATGTGACACCACCCAATCAATGTTACTCTAATTGTCGCGTTGAAGATCCTGCATCATTGGGGTCCTCTCTTTGTTTGAAGTGGCCAATGTAATGCACTACCTTACCGAAGGCAATCTTTTGAGTTGGCATAATTCTTTTGTGAGAAGGAAGAGATAAAATTAGGAAAGGTCACTCCTTTGTGGCTATTTGGGATGTTATGGAAGAAAAGAAACAAGACATGGAAGGCAGCATCAATGGAAACCTTTGTAGATTTTCTAAGCAAGAAGTAAGAAGGAGGTTGTTTATTGTTTTCCGTTTTCCTTTAGGTTTGCCTGTTTTTGAGCTTTTTGTATACATCATCTTTGCCTTGTAGCACTTATTTTTTGGTGCTGCCCATGTAATATTTTCCTTGCTTGCTTCTCAACAAAAGAAAAGCAAGAGCGACTAAATGATGTACCTCAAGAGGAGGTGTTCACCAAGCACAGGGGTGCCCTTGTTGAGGACAGGAAGGAGGGTGTAGGTGCTAACTAGAGGAAGTCTATCCGGAGAGTGTAGCATCAGGGCTAGGTAAATTTGTCTACTTTCTTTGCATTTAGAAAATTTTCCAATGGCAAACCAGACCAATGATTTTCCACCAGTGAAGGGCCTCAGAGGGGTTTGCATGCATACCGCATGTCTTCTTCATTGTTCATAGCAATTACTTTCTTCTTCTTCTTATTTTTAGTACTGCGTTTAGGGTTGTGCTTCCAGGCTTCATTGTTAATGAAATGCCTCTTTGGCTATCAAAAAAATGAGGGATAATTTCAAAGTGCTTACAACAAAGTATAAACACAGTAATAAAAAAAGGGCCATATGGCAAGCAAAAGAATGTCGTTGCAATTACTTTCTTGAACATGTGTCAATGCATCTGCTCAAAGATTAAGGTTGGTAAAAAATTTTGGGTTAACCTATTCCCAAATCCCACCCCCCATCTCCCAACACTTTAAACCATCCAACATAATGATGGTTTTCAAAGTTGGTTATCCAGTTACAGAAGTTTGCTATAGGCTTTTGTTTTCACATCTTTCTAAAATTACAATCATGGTAAATTTTTGGTTTATTTAATAAATGTTGAGAATCATAGATAATTCTCTGGTTTATCTCCTTCCTTTCTCGTACATTATTTTCCTTCCTTTTTATATTTTATTTTGTTTCAATTTTATTCCATTCTTTTGACCAAGGACACCTAAGCGCACAAATTCTCTAAAAATAGAAACAGATAATTGAGGGCTTGCTAGTGAACAGTATAACATTACTCATGCATGTGTCAACCGATAATCTATCAACATTCAAAGATATATCTATTATCTATCTAGATCCATCATAATTTTTTGTGAATGATAAAGTGAGTCAGAAAAATAGCATATGGACGTATATACACAAGATTTCATAATCACTAACATCCAATATTCTCCTTGGCTACAGGGTTTCCGTTGATCAGCATTCAGGTGGATGTTTTTGTGGCCTATATGCCAGGTCTAAGTGTAAACCCTTTTTCCAGCCCCCTTCATTATCACTAACATCTAATGTTCCTCTTGAAACCTTGGTCGCAAGGTTTCAGCCAAGTCAGTGTTTTCTACTCAGTAAATTTTGTGGATTGGACAGGCACATGTTAGGGTGCAGTGGCGGGTTTTTGTATCTTCGCATCTTTTTTTGTCCTTTGATCTTTCTGTATAGATCGTGTATACATTATTTTCTTTTAATACTATTCTTATTTACCTATCAAAAATGAAAAAAGAAAAAGGTTTTGGGTGGACAGCATTCAGGAGATTTTTTTTGTGGCTATAGGCCAGGCCTATGAATGTAGTAGAAGGGACTACTTCCAGTAAATCAGTTCAACTGCCCCCAGTTTGTAACTGTAAATAAATTAAAACAATTATTTGCAAAACCCACTTGGTCAAATCTGGTCATCAAACTAACCAAGAAGTAGCAGTTTTCAGTCCATAAGGCCCAAATATCCAGACCAATCCCCACCCCAGTTCCAAAGAATATCTACATACACACACACAAATAGAAAACAAGAAACAAATTTTTTTTTTTATAGATATAAAACAAGAAACAAAATAAAACTCCATAGTTAAGAGTATCAAATTTCTTTAGGGGTGTTGATAACAAGCCAACCAATTAAAAGAAACAATGACACTTTGATAAACCATCATGGCAATTAGAATTATAAAATAGGAACATTGGATAAATGGAAATATGCATTTGTCAAATGAAAACCATACCTGGTGGCCAAGAAAACCATTCAAGAAGAAGGTTTTTCTCCCACTTCGCTTTTGAGCCTCTGCTCCCCTCAGCTTGAGCTAGCAATGTTGAGACAAAAGGTAAGGGGATCAGAGAAATCTCTTGGGCTTTCATGAGACTCTTTATTGCATGTGACAGATACTGGGAATCACACTGCTGCCTGGCAAGCTCCATACAGATGACACCTGGACCATTCAATGATTTAATTTTTTTTTTTGATTGATAAAAAAACAGTATATGATCAAAAGAACTGAGAGGTTCCAAAAAGGAGTTGAGTGAGTAGAGAGAAGAAAAATGCAGCAAAATTTAGTTTATATCTATCTATCTAACTATATATATATATATATATATATACATATAGTTAGAGTGAGATAGAGAGAGAGAGAGGGTGGAAAGGTGAAGTATTCACTTACATCCCCAAGTAGAGGGGATCCAGTAATATAGCCAACAAATTGAAACTGCTTGGGAGTGGAATAAACTACTTCCAAAGTTGCCAAAAAGAATTTCAGGATAAATCACTCTAGATTCTTAAGGCTCCAAAAGATGAAGAATCTCATTAATAACGCTAATGTGGCAAACCTTTTTTTTCTTTTAATGGACCGTAAAAAAAAAGGATAATGGAAGCTAAGTGACCCTTCTTTTAAGAACACCCTGCTCGAGTTGAAAAAAGGCATTTAATAACTTAAGTGTGATCTTCAGCATAACACAGAATTGAAATAATATTCGAAGAATCCAGTCTGGTAATAGATAGATACCATGACATAGAAAGATGCAGCTTTCATCATCCGACATTGAACAAGCTTGTGCAAGAAATTTTTCTGCACGGAGAAAATCTTGGTTCTGAACAGAAATCAAACCCTGCAGCAAATCGAATAAAGCCCTCCACTTTTTCCATGAACTATGTCTCCCCTTTGAGCACTTCTCAAAGTTCAACTCTAAGATGCTCAAATCTTTTTGTAGTTCATAGTGAGATTCCATGTATTTTAGACAGAGCCAACCGATACAATAATCCGTTTTAAGCTCCAAGCATTTTCTATACTCTTGTTGTAGATTTTTAAAATCATCCTCTGCAACATAGGTACGACATAGTTGCAAATGTGCAAAAAAGAGGTAGCAATCAGGAAGCGGGAGCATTGAAGCATTTTTAGCATGGTTGACACAACCAATTTGATCACCACTTTGCAAACTGATTTCAGAAGCACAAAGTAGAAGCTGGAACTTTTGGTATTGATGGCATATATCCTTCTTCAAATATACCTGGTTGGACATAGCGACAAAATTTAACCGCTCAATTGTCGTACAAAGATGTCTTGGAAATCTCTCTTCACATGCCCTCTGTAGAAAGTTAAGTATCAACAAATAACGTGCATTATGGTTCCAAGGTTCTCTATGCAACCATCTGCACATTAATATAAAGAAAAATAATTACTTACGTTTTAGAAATAAATCAAATTGCTAGGGAAAACCAAGGTTCTTATTGCTAATAGTTCTCTCAGCTTATTATATTTGTTAAAGAAAAGAACACAATCTTTAGAATATAAAAAGAAGCTAACTGAACTAGAAGAAAAATAATATCTGATTCATTATATTGTACATGCAACATTCCAGGACATGCTATTTTCAACAGTAACTTTGAAAAGGGCTTATTTCTGCAAACTTAAAGAGCATAGTGTTAAAAGATTTCATGCACCACAAAATGATAACATAATTCGAGCCTAGAGGCACAGGAGAATAAGTTATGATACTTCTGCAGTTGTTGTATTGCTCCAGGTCCACTCAGGCACCAGTATCTGCATGCTGGGAAAGAGAATTTCTGAATGCACTCGCTACCAGCAGCGCAAGCAACTGCTCCAGCTCCAAGGATCTCAAATGCCGACTTTAAACCCTCTTTATTGGGAGAGTGGGAAGTGTCAATAATACAGCACCTACTAGCACTGTGAGTATCTTCCCCTTCTTGAGAGGATAGTAAAAGATAACCAAGCATATTCCTGTTGAATAGTACAAGAACCCATTGAAAGTTGAAAAAAGATCAAAGAATTACAAAATACTAAGAAGCTTTGCAAGAACTTTTTTTTTTTTTTTTTTAATCAATAAAAAGCAATGTATTGATAAAAAAAAGAACCAAGGTTCCAAGAAGTACACAGGGGGTATACAAAAGGGAACCAGAGGGGAAGCAAGAAACAGCAGAACAGGCTGCTGCAAAAACCTACCAGCCAAAAAACCAAGGGCCAGGCAGACAAAAAAGCCCCTCAACATGAGGCCAACCACTCTATGAAGCCTAAAAGTGAAGAAATCTCTTCACCTATGTACAAACTATTCCAACTCCACAAGTTAGAAACAAGTAACATGTACCAATGATATGATTTATTTTTTTTAAATCTCGAAACTGGACTCCCTTAACCCCACCCCAACCCTTCTACCACTTGAGCCAAACCAGAAGAGCTAAACATGTATCAATAATATCTGTGCATGACGCATAATGATATAGTTAAAAACTTGTATTTAACATGAAATAGCTAAAATAAGGATGTCAAAGTGGATGAGCAGTAGGACAAGAGATGATATTATGAGAGATGAACACATCTTATTTGCAAACATTTTTTTTTTGATAAGCGTATTATTTGCAAACATTTACATAGGAAAAAAAAAAGTAGACAAATATGAGAAAAATTAAATCGACATGCTTGCATTATGTGCAAGCATTCTTTCTACACAAGCAATCCCTTGACAATTAAATTGACTTCTCCATTCCTTTAAAAGTTTCCTCGGTTTCTGTCCTGTAAAACAGTCTAGAACAAAGATAGTGGATCTAGCCTCAACTATTTCTTATCTTTTTCCCATCCTATCCTAGCAATCTTTTACTGTATAAGGCAAAAACCAAACACATTAAAGAGCAAGCATAGTATTAGAGACTATGAACTCCACCACAATGAAGAAGAATATGATTGGATGATTCCTTTTAGCTCTTGCACATGCAACATCAGTTAGCAATAGTACCACCTTACTTAGCTGGTGTAATCCTATAATTTTCCCCAAACCACCTCCCAAAGAAAGAGACCCACTTTGGAGGAGCCTAGAACCCACAGGCGAAAAGGATCTCCAACAAATAACTTCAAAGAATTAAAATGGTCTTGGATCTACTCAAGAAAAGCTTCAACGATGCTTACATCCTAATAAGCTTTGAATGATGTCCAATACTTCCCACCTCCTCCCAAACTTCCACTAACCAAGCATCCTTAGAATTGGCAATGTAATATTCTTAGGGATAGCAGATAGGGACATGTAATTCACCCTCCTTCAAATCCAATCTCTGATATTATTTAAATTTTCCTAGTGTTGCCGGGATGTAAATGACATTTGTTCTGATGAATGAAGTTTCTGTTCTAGAAAGTTTTTTTTTTCTTTTTGGGCACTAACTAGTAGGTTAATGCATCAATTACGTGTTTAACCAAAATCCATCTGTGCAAGGTCACTGATATCACCATATTGGAGTTAATAGTCATGATTAAAGGCATTTTGTTAGTTAGGTTTTCTCTATCATCAATGTTACTTCTGCAAGACTCTGCAGATAGGCAACATTGTAAAAACCCTTCAAATCATTGGTTCCGAAGTCATTAAATCATTCACAACAGTTTTTCCACTAGAATTATGTAGTAACGGTTTTGCCTTTTTATATGCATTTGACTTCATTATTATTTTCTCTATATTTTATTTTTTCAGAGTTCAGACAAGCTAGATTGGCATGCCAAAATGCTCGACAAGGAAAATTTTGATCAACATAAGAAACTAATGCCACACTAATTCATTAAAGTTACAAAAAATGCCATACATTAAAGTTAATTAAGATGGAAAACACTCATTTCATCAACATAAGAGACTAATGGGTCCATATAATTTCAGATGAACTAGCACAATACTTGAGCGGCTAAGCTGAAAAGGTGCACACCAGTGAAAGTATAAATTTAGTGCGTTCCTGTTACCTTATCAAAACACTGTTAGGGAACACATGAAGAGCTTTCCTAAGGTGATGAACCCCATTTTCAAAACCAAGGTAGTGCTCTGTTCCTTGTTTGACCTTGCATAACACAAGCAAAACAAAGATCAGCTTCACACTGACCCTTCGAACAAACATAAAGCCATCTAAAAGCAAGATGATTAAGCTGCAACCAGACAATTAAAAAGCGAAAAACTCACCAGTTTACCGAGTGCTACTAAACAGTGCATTCCAGCAATCTCTTCATGAGATGCAAGAAAACGTTGATTGCTTGAAACAACTGATTCTAGATTATTACTTCCATCAAGAGCATGAATGGCAGACACAACAAAACTAATCTTTGAATTGTCAAATAGTTCTTTTGGCATTTTCAAAATGCTTATTATTGCTGATTCCTGCCCAGATATTTTATACAGAAATTTACATATGAAACTAACAGAAGCGGCCCTAGAAGCCCTTTCCATGGTAGAAACACTTCCAGCTAGATCCCTTGCCACAGAGAGGGCAAGATCATTTTCACCAAGTTGCCATAACGAGATAGCATATATTTGCAAACCTTGTGCGTCAAGCAGACCTAAAAGAGTAAAGGCAGTATAAAATGCGTTAGAAAAATGATCCAAGCATCTATTCTAAAAAATAGCCTTTTCATGCCTGTGTAAACAGTGTTATTTTTGTTTTCTGATTAGAAATAGAATTTTACCACTAGAAAGAGATATATAAGGATGATGAGGCAACCTTCAGGAGAAGGAAAATGCAAAAAACCAAAGTCACAAAATTAACTAAATCTCAGAAGAAATCAGCAGGGATAAAAAAAATCCCCTCCAAAAGCCTCAAGCAAGATAGCTCTCCTACTGGCCAGCATGTCCTATCCCTGACTTGAAAAATTGGGCTGTAAAAATAAAGCAACTTCCTTCGGAAAGCATCAAATTTTAATCGGCTATAGGTTATTAATAACAGAAAGTCTATAAATATCAGAAAACCATTCAAACTGTATGAGCACTAGCCAGAGGAAAACAATCCCCTGGATAACCTCTCTGCGTGGCTGTTTCAATCCTCTATTTATCTTGAAGGCATGAAAAAAATTGTAGAACCAATATTATAGCATAATAAAGGATTAAGCTAATATCCACTCCACTGAGTTATAAAGTAAGTGAAGTTGTAGGAAAATGGTACTAGAAAGTCAACTCTAACCCAACCTTCTTGCTTCAAGTCTCTACATTCTTGAACAGCACCAAGGGCATTCCCTGCCTGTACCAAACAAAAACATTTGCTGAAGAACGGTAAATAAAGACACAAACATTACATAAATTTGTATTGCTAATTCAATAAGCAAGATGAGATTGAGAGAAATATAGTGACAAAGTTCCAAATGCTTACTTTACTGAGTGATCTTGCAAGATTAAGTGCTACATCTCTCAAATGGGATTTCAATTTGGAGCCTGAAAACATGTTGATTGCATAACGTGCTAGCCTATAGGAAGCAACAGCAGACTGATAATCACACCGTGCCTCAAAAATCAGCCCATTCAAATTATGGGATTCTGGATGGTAAGGTGCATGCTGCACAGCCTGTTGGATGGCTCCGAAGACCTGTAACAGCAATTACCTGCAATATTAAACCAGTACTTCCTAAACCATTTTGGTGTCAGTTCTTGTTGCACAAGAAAACTACATATGATATATATTTCTAGAATAGCTGCTTCCTTATACATACTTTGATACTTTGAATATGGTCATACCTGTGAAGATGAAAGGTGACCTGAAAGGAGAGCAAGCTTAGCAAGGCCAATTTGAAACTCTGCAGCCTGAAAAGGAATTGGAGATTTGGGTGAAATGGTGTAAGCTGTTTAAGCAAAAAGGAGAGTTGACAAAGGAAAGCGAAGGGGAAAAAATATTAGAGCAAAATACCAAAAAGGAGGAAAGAGGAACAAAAGAAATTAGAATTTTTTGGTCTAATCAAATGAGTACCACCTGCTCTCCCCTCATCAGCGTCCACCTAAAGTTATACTCTTTTGATTCAAAAATACCTAGGATTCTACTAAAAAAAACAAGTGAGGTGGAAGAAACCACAGGGATACTTCAACCTAAAGGATGTCAAACCACTACCATAAAATTATTTGAGTTCTACTATTATATCCACCTGTCCTGTTAGGATCACACAGCATGATGAATCTCATCGATAAAGTCGAAAGTTAATATCCTTTTATAAATTGTAGTTGAAGAGCATATATACAATGGGACATGTTACTCACAGGCAATATCTGCACAGCACGTAAGCAACTCTCATAAGCCTCATCTGTTGTGGGATTCCTGAAGAACGAAGAATATTTCAATGCACATCAGTGCCTCATGTGATAACTCCAAACAAAGTTATATATTTTGTTTAGTACATGATAAAACATCTACCTGGCATTGGTATCAGCTGACATGCCAGCCCATGGTAATGCAAGTGAAGGATCTATACTTCTGGCAGAATCAAATGCCTGCCTTGCCAATTGTGTCTTGCCCTCTTTTCTATAAAGCTGTGGAGAAAAAATGTATTTTAAACACATAAATTAAGGTACTTGTGTTTCAGGTCATACTACACTAAACACTGAAACATAATAATGAAGCGAAACAAAGCAGCCTCCTTCTAGCAAAATAATTTAGCTTTCTTCGTTTCTTTTCAAATAAGAGTTCTAGATTAAAAACCCTGAACAAAATAAACTATTGAAATTGATATGGAATAGTACCTTCCCAAGGCATGCCCATGCAATAGCTAAAGATACATCTAACTGCAATCCCCTGATAAATGCATGTTGCTTTAGTGAATTATGACCAGATACACATCCCAATGTCACCCAGAATTCGTTATTGTCACCCTCAAGTAGCAATCCTCCCAAAGACATTTTTTCAGGTAGCTGCCTGGTTAATGAGATGGTAAACAAAGAATCAAATAATAAAACATATGAGACTACTAAGTAAGAACATGACAAGCCAAGATCTTACCAAGAATTTGGGTTATGTTTATCATCTTCCCTCAAAGCGCAAATAAGATCTAAACTTATTGCAATGTCAGTATAGATATTAGCTTGCCATGGGGCTAAGTGCAAAGCCCGTTGGTAAGAATTGTTGGCAGATATCGCAGACAAACAGCAGGATTGCTTCCAATTAAGAATGGAGTTACTGAAATCTTCCTCATCAATTTCAGGACTCCATTTTTCCTCCAACCATGGTAAACATTTTGCATATGCAAGCTAACAAGGGCAGCACATAGAAAACCAGTCATGTCACGAATATATCATAATTTATGCTTTTCATTAAAAGGAACCAAACCTATTTCAAGAATGTTATAGCATATATCTATTTTACAAATAGAGTTGTACCTATTAGGAAAATTGTCTTATAGAGTTGTAATCTATTAGGAATGTTAGATTGACTTGAGTATATATATATATTCATAATGGATCAATGAAAAACACAAGGAATTATTTCCACCAATTCTCCTTCTTCTTTTCAAGGTCTCAGAGCCAGAGAAGGTTCGAGTTAGGACTTCGTTGTTTTTACTATTCCAGCAACCCATCTAGTGTCTAAGTCCCTTTTTCGGCTATCCTATCTTCATTATAGAAATCTTCTACAGCCATCAGAACACCTTGCCGCAACCGAGGTACCTTCCAACGACCACCTCAACCCGGGCCTAAGAACCCTACTTCATCGCGCGCAGCCCCCGATCTACCTCCGCATAGTAACCTCGACCAAGAGTTAACCACGCGCCTCCATGCGCTATTTCTTTCTCCGATGACAACCACCACGCGTCGATGCGTGGGTGGCTCTCTTATCACTGAATTACACCTCCAGTGTTGCCGGCCGCCGACAAACCCAATCAACATCCTGTATTTTACATTTGAGCCCTACAACAGTGTTTTTCAAACACTTTTTTGTCCGACAGCCTGCTTTTCTAGGGTTTTTTGCTTGTCTTCCTTGATTTCTTCAAGGTCCAAAGGTGTTTTGTGGATTATAGGACCAAGTTCTATTCCAGTACAGTGTTTTTTGTAGAAAGGTGAGTTCCTTTCATCGCAAGATCCTTATTTTTCTGGTTTTTTGTTTTGTTTTCGGATTTTCATAAGCTTGTTTGAATTAGATCTGCCTTTATGACTAACAAGAAACCCCCAGGAGGAGTTGTATGCCATTATTGCCATAATCCAAGACATGTATGCCGAAATTGTTGGAAGTTGCGGAATAAAAATCGAAGATTTCAATCTGGTCCTTATCAGAAATCATTTTAAGTCTGCATCTACTCCTATCTCTACACTCGCTGAGTCAGGTAAAACCAACACATGTTTTCTTTCATCTTCCTCCATATGGGTCATTGACTTTGGAGCCATCGACCACATGACTAGTAATTCCAGTTTATTTACTACGTTTCAATCTCACCCTACTACCTCTATTGTTACCCTTGCAGATGAGTAAACATCTTATGTCCTTGGGTCAAGGACAATTCATCCAACTCTTCTAATCACTTTGACCTCCATTCTGAGTTTACCACAATTCTCTTTTAATTTAATTTCTATGAGTAAACTCACTCTTACACTTAATTGCAGTATCTCATTTTTTCCTAATTATCATCTTCGATTCGGCATCTTCGACGGTCGCGTATCGGGTAAAAAGCCGACGCTGAGTCTAAGGGTCTCTACATCCTCAAACTAAGTCAAGCCAACGCCTGTTTGCTCTCGAGTTGTTACCCATTCGAATTACATCACGCCGGGTCATCCCCTTATCTCTCCTTTGCTTCGAAGAAGAGATTCCTATTTTCTAGCCTATCCTCATTGAACTGTAAGTCGTGTCAATATGCTAAACTCCATCATGTGCATTTGAGTCCTAGAGTCACAAACGAAGCCCCGCTCCGGAAGCTTAGTTCATTTTGATGTTCGGGGGTCCTAGTCCGTTGTTATTGTCTCCGCTTAGGAATATTTCGTTACCTTTGTGGATGATTTCTCTCGTGTCACTTGGCTTTATCTAATGAAAAGTCATTCTGAGCTTTTTTCTCATTTTAGTGCCTTTTGTGCTGAAATTCAAACGCAACTTCATGTCTCTGTTCAAACATTGAGAAGGTGTTCAAACATCAGACCTTGTGTGTTGATACACCCTCTTAGACTAGGGTAGCTAAGAGAAAGAATAGATATCTTCTTGAGACTGCCCAGGCCCTTTTATTCCAAATGAATGTTCCTAAACATTTTTGGGCCGACTCAGTCTTCACAGCTTGTTTTTTTATTAATAGGATGCCCTCATCGGTTCCTAATTGGGCTACCCTTTACCACCAGTTGTTTCCAAATAAACCGTTGTTCCCTATTGATCCCAAGGTATTTGGATGCACATGTTTTGTTCGGGATGTCCGTCCTCAAGTCTCTAAACTTGATCCGAAGTCCTTAAAGTGTATCTTTATGGGATATTCTCGTGTTCAAAAAGGGTATGTGTTATTGTCTCACTCTTCATCGTTACTTTGTATCTACTGATATTGCATTCTTTGAGACTACCTTATTTTCCTTTTCGTCTACTGTTACGAGTCCGAGGGAGGATGATGATTAATTGGTTTATTATGTTTTCTTACCGGTTCCTACTCCAACCCCCATTCCTATTAAACCTCCCATTACTCATGTATACTCTCGACACCAAAACCCCCCAATCTCGAGTCCAACACCAATTGCGTCGACATTAGATCCAGTCTCCAATGATGATCTTCCTATTGCTCTTCGTAAAAGTAAACGTCAATGTGTTCACCCAATTTCCTCATTTTGTTCTTATAATCGTTTGCCATCACATTCATGTTCTTTTTATCAGATCCTCGAATCTATCTCGCCTCTAAAACTATCTCGTGAGGCTTTATCTCAACTTGCCAGGTAAGGCTATGGTGGGTGCTTAAATGTGCTTTAGATGATAATGGTACTTAGAACTTGGTACGCTATCACAGAAGAGTTTCTGGATGTCACCGGTGCTTGCAGTTAAAGTTAATCTTGATGGTTCTGTTGCTCAATTAAAAGCACGACGTGTGGCTAAGGGGTACGCCTTCTGCACTGCATGCATAATTATTCTAAACACTTTTCCCTTGGGCCATGCATGACATCCGGCCGGGGCTTTTTATTTCACTAGCTTACCACTTATCATTGGGATCTCCACTAGCTTGATATTAAGAATGTCTTTCTTCATGGTGATCTTCAGGAGGAGGTGTATATGGAGCAACCTCTAAGGTTTGTTGCTCGGGGGAAGATAGGGAAGGTTTGTCGTCTTCGAAAGTCTCTATATGGTTTGAAACAGAGTCCCCAAGCGTGGTTTGGTAAATTCAGTCAAGCCATTAAGGAATTTGGCATGCAAAAGAGTAAATTTGACCACTCCGTCTTCTACAGGAACTCCAGCCTAATTACTACCACTGGTAGTGTATGTGGATAATATTGTCATCACCGAGCGACTCTAAAATGATCTCATCTCTTAAGTCCTTTCTTGGGAACCACTCATACAAAGACTTAAGATGCTAAGATACTTTCGTCATCAAGTTATGCGAAGCAAACATAAGATCTTCTTATCTCAAAGGAAATATGTGTTCGATCTATCATTCGAGACTTGTTACTGGGTAAAGCCGCTAGCCTCTATGGTTCTGCGCGCACACCTTACTAGAGAAGGTGAAACATCTGAGGATCTTCGGGAGATATATAAGACCAAACTTGGGAAGCCGACTAATTTACAATAACTTGTCCCGACATTGCCCACTCGGGCCAAGCACAGCTGATACGTCCGTCAAACGGTCAACCATTGGGCAGCTATTAAACTGATTCTATGTTACTTGAAAGAAGCCCCGGGATATGGTATTTTATACAGTAATCATGAGTATAACAGACCAGTGCTTTTCTAACGTTGTGACAAGTAAGATCGAAGGAAGACAAACAGGTCCACTTCGGTACTGTGTTTGTAGAGGGAATCTAGTCTCAAGCAGCAGCACAACAAGAGCGTTGTTTCATCAGTGCAAAGTCCACATAGAATGATGGCACATCCGTGGTGTGAGGATCACAAGGGCAACCCTGATGAAAGCTCCAGATCGAGACACCACCAGCAAAACTCCTCGATGCGACAACCAGCTACCCTTCATATCAAGCCTAACTCGTTCCATGAACAAACTAAGCATATTGAGATAAAATGTCTTTTCGTTTATAAGAAAATTCAACTCGACTTGATTTCTACAGGATATGTGAAAACTGGAGAACAATTGGGTGATATCTTCACAAATGCCCTAAGTGGGGACCGGCTTAGTTATATATGTAACAAGTTGGGCACAATTAATCTCTATACTCCAACTTGAGGGGAGCAAGATGATATATCTACTTTACATATAAATAGAACTCTTATTAGGAAACTTGTCTTATGAGTTGTAAATCTATTGGTATGCTGGGGATTAGCTTTCAGATATATTTTCGATAAGTAAGTCGAGGTAATATATCGACAAAAAGTATTAAGCTCTAGAGTATACAGGGATTTTACAAAGGAAAGAAAAACAAAAAAGAGATGAGTAGAGGGATATATACCAACCACCCAAAACAAAAAGGGCTAGAAACTAGAGAATACACATAAGCAAACTTACGATAGAGAACTCCCCCTCAAAAAGTATCCCAACCCCTCAAGAAGAGGCAAACCACTCCAAGAAGCCTAAAAGAGAAATGTTCACTTCGCCTAGGTACAAACTATTCTAGAACCACAAATTGGATACAAAAGAATGCTTTAGCCTCTGTGCAGCTAACGCCCCATTCCTAAAGGCTATGAGGTTTCTTTCTTTCCAAACAGTCCAAAAGATGCAAAGGGGAATTGAATTCTAGGTCATCCTCCTTTTTTTCCCCACAAAGGAGCCCTTCCAACTAAGTAGCATGTCCTTGACATCCTCAGGGAAAACCCAAGAAACACCAACAAGGGAGAGGATAACTTCCCACAAAGGACGTGATACCACAATGGAGCAGATGTGATGCACGGTTTCTACACCACACAAGAAGCATCTATTGGGGAGATGCCAACCTCTTCTTCGAGCTTCGTCTGTGTTGGGACCTTACCCCAAGTCGCCCCATGCGAAAAAGGAAACTTTTGCAGAGCATCGGAAAGTCCGGGAACAAACCTAACGAGGAACCTTGAGATAGATCTCGATACCAACAAGTTATAGGCATTGCACATTGTGAAGGTTGCATCCACTGTCCCTTTCCAGATAACTCTATCCAGCTCAGTGGAAACCCTTTCCTTTTGAAGGACATGAAGAAGATTCACCACCAAATCTATCTCCCAATCATTAAAAGCCCTAACACAATTAAGATTCCAGCCCTGACCCTTTCCTTTTTTTCTCCCAATCATTATATATATATATATATATTCATAATGGATCAATGAAAAACACAAGGAATTATTTCCTCCAATTCTCCTTCTTGTTCTTTTCAAAGAACAAGCATTCTAATGGATCAACAACAAAATATTACGATC
Organism: Tetrastigma voinierianum; assembly: GCA_016808115.1. Taxonomy (NCBI): domain Eukaryota; kingdom Viridiplantae; phylum Streptophyta; class Magnoliopsida; order Vitales; family Vitaceae; genus Tetrastigma; species Tetrastigma voinierianum. Next base: position 307,872 of record JAEQBH010001414.1, on the reverse strand, counting down.
AAAAAATATCAATTGCTATATAACACCCCCCCCAACCAAAAATAAAAAATAAAAAAAGCGAATATTGCAATGGTCATACCTGAATGTCCCCAAGCAATTTCCATATACATGAAACATTTCCAGCCAAACAGGTTGATTTGGCAACTCTAGATGCCTCCTGCAATGATTAGGAACTTATGTTACAATCCTTTTTTTCTAATGAGAATATTAAAGTGCATGATATACATTATGAATCCAAATCCTACATGTTTAAGCTCTTAGGAAAATTGCATGTCATGTTGGAAGTCATGTGATGGAACTTCACTATATGTTTATTTCCACAATTTTTATAAGCCAGAAGAAGCTACTTCAGTTCCTATTTTATTTTTATTTTTTTGATGAGTGGACAATATATTAACAAAACAGGGCTAGGCCCTAGAGTATACAGGTTGTATACAGAAAGAAACTAAACCTATCACCCAAGGAGTATGGCTAGGAGTACTAGAGAATACACATTAATAAATTACAATAGAGTACTCCACCTCATAGATAAGGCCTGTCCAAGAAGTAAGGGATGTTATAAAGGATTTTTCAACCTTTCTTGGGAAAAAATAACATGAAAGCCAACCTGTCCTAAATTTATTAAGCCCAAAAGAGGTTACTTTATTTCCCCATTTATTAAGCCAACATGAAAGCCCAAAAGAGACTACATATGAAGGAGGGTGTTAGTGTGCATGATATGCATTATGGGCTGAAACCCTAAAAGCCCAAAAAAACTTGTCCCCCAATAGAGAGGATTAAGAAGGCAGGCATATGATTTAAGATACAGGAAGAGTAACCTCTAAAAGTGAAGTTCCCCAGCTAAAAGCGCCTAAATTGGTACATTCCTTTGACAAACTCAGCAGCCCAGAAGCAAGACCATAGTGTGCAGATACACTTTTAGGTGAGATCACCAAAGCTTGCCGAAATTGCTCGATACCCTTCATAGAAATAAACCAATTTGTCATTTTGAATATTGAAATAAGGATAGAAACACTACGGAAAACAAATACAATACAACTGTTCTATAGAAAGATAAAAAATTTATCATTTTAAGGAATTACAACTTTAATACTGAAATCCCTACAGATCCTACTTTGTTAAATTATTGCTTAAGATTTTTTGAAGACTTGACTAATCAAATGAGAAATTTAGTCAAGGAATTGCATGTTCAAAGGAGCTAGCAGAACCAATTGTGAACCACATAATAAGTTTGATTTTCTTTTGATAAGTAACTTCATGACAAGTTTGATGATTGTATAGATTTTTCAGGTTAATAATGCAATTAAGTTCAAAAAGAAACCAGAATACTTCAAAATCACTGAATAAAAAATGTTTCAATGCACACAAACTCAAGTTTAAAGGGCTATCTTTCTCAAAAGCAACGACATTAACGAGGAGATGATTAATGTGTGAGGTCAAATTTGAATTTCACCTTCGAACATTTAAACACTGATATATTCAACACTAAGGATGTCAGGCAAGGGATGACACCCCCTGTCACTGAAGCCCACACTGTGTTTCTCATTAAATAGTAGAAATTTAAATTAGATTGTTGAATTAATCTAGATCAGACCTATTGAAGTTGAAGTATTGAATGATGAGCAATGCATAGGGCTGCTCGAGAAACCTGAAAAGGGGAATAGATTGACCGTTGCTGACTCAGCTATGAGGTCAACTGTAACTGAATACGATGTCATAAATATATTATTTATTAACTGAAGAGAAATAAAATAGATGAATATAACAAAAATATAAGATCAAAATCATTTTCTAAAAATTCTAACATGTTTTCAGAAAGTACAAAGAATCCCTAAAGTAGCATAACATCACAATCAAATATACACAAGAAATCATATATCCAGCAAGCATGCACAGAAAGGAGAAACCCAGTGTTGATCATCACCAGTTTGGAAAGGATTGCTTGAAGTTTTTAAGGCTGGAAAAATATGAGCTAGTCCTGCTGCTAAAGAAGGATTTTATACATTAAAAACTGGTAAGGCATTGGAAACTGTGCCATTAAAGCAGGTCAACTATTGAACCAAAGGCAAAATTGACGCTCTTAAAAACAGTGGTTATTTAGCATAGGACAATCATAGGGTGTAAACTATGCTGCAAAATGGCTAGTTGGTGGTCTAACCTTTTTTTATTTTTATTTTTTTTGTTTTTTTTTTTTTTTTGTAGGGTATAAGATCATTTACCATCTCCTTCATATAAATAAACGTGAAAAAAAAAAAAGATTAGAAAACCATAAAGCTCATGAAAGTAAAAAATAAAAAATAAAAATGTCTAATTAATTTGAATTACATAAGTACCAACATTTTAACAACAGATTCTCAAATGAAAAGCCAAGGTGTTTGATGAAAAAAAATGAGAATCATTTCTAGATTGACTTAAGCTAATTTAAAAAAAAAACACAGAAATAGCATCAAAGAATTATGTAAAAGCCAGTACCTTAACATACTAGGATATCACATTTAACCAATATGATTCTAGTATTTTTCTCTAGAATGAATAGACTTTCATCTCAAAAAAACCTTTTTTCCCCTTCTTTGGTGGCTTTGTTTCAGGAAACTTACACTTAATATAACTAAATGATACCATTTTTTTTTTTTAATGAAGAATACTAGCAAAGAAACATGTCCTATACCCCAAGAAAGTTGGGTAATGTATCACCCAGTATTTCTTATGTGAACTTGTGAGATAACACCCTCACATTGATCAGCCAGTAGTTAATAACATTATAGCTTGAGAACGTGATAATATGCCATTAAACCCTGATTTTTCTCAGGCATTTAAAAGAAGTTGAGATATTCATTGCTCAGATGAAGGAAAACTGAGCATGGCTGAATCTAAAAGACTGTCAACCAATTCCCTTGCACAAGTGGGAGGCTATAATAATCTTTGGATGCATTATCTTGCCTCAACTAGAATTGGATCATCCCTCCATCTGGTGGAACATCCATAATTACCCAATAGCTTTGAATTTTGATTTGGAATTTGATTTCAAGATGTTGACCATTGAAAATAACAGAAAGACTGTTATGAAATGAAATTTATGTAGATGGATTCTTTTTTTATCAGAATGGATTTTTTTTAACAAGTAAGCATCTAGATGTTGTTCAATTGTAAATCATGATCTTGTTTCATAAGGGGAAAATAATTTCCTGCTTGCATACAAACAAAAACAAATTGCAAGCAGTGGTAAAAAGAAAAACAGAATACCAATATTTCTACCCACCACAATTCTTCTTTAATTTAATTTCTGTACTTATCAAAAAAAATATTTCTACCCATCTAAACAACTAATGTGCAACCAACATTAACCCATCATCCTTTGTATATTTATGCTAAGGATTCCTCATCACTCTCATGAAAATTTTAACAATATTACTCTTATTCTTGTTTCTGATCAAATAAAAAAAAGAAGAAAAAAGAAAGAGAACAAACAAAAAAGAAAATATTAACCTCATCCAAAAAAAGTACTACAAGTAAAAAAGATTACAACAGAGCCAAGTATGCCAAACTAATCTTACCTTTCTAAAGGAACCAAGCATCAAAAAGATGTTACCACTCTCAACCAATGCGAAGATTCTGGTATCCTCCAGCTCAATGACTCGCCCATACGACTGTTGGAATCCCATGATTAAATAGCATTAATTATAAGAATACATGAAATTAACTGGAAAATCATTAACTTTAGTTGTTACTTGTTTACAGATAAAAAGCAATGTTACAGCAACTCTATTCTTTTCCTTTAATCTAAACTGTTACAATTGATTTTCAAATATTCTAAATCCCAGGGGAACACTTTATAACCAAGCCCTTGTTATGTATTACTGTGCACGAGGCTTGAAGACACTGTAACACAAGTCAGACATTATGGGATTGATGGGATAAGCTGATAAGAATAAATTCTTTTTATTGGAAAATGTTACTTTTTGTCAGAAAAGGTACTATAAAATATATTAATTTAGAAAGTTTGAGGTCTGTGGACAATGGTGACTCTACTACAAATAAAGATAAACAAGTGCAACATAATATAGAGAATCCCTCTAGCCCTTGAGGCCTAACTCAAGTGGTAAAATGATGGGATGGGGTATGGGAGGTTCCAAATTCGAGCCCCAATACGAACAAAAAAAAAAGAAAAGAAAAAACATTTACCTATTAAATATATATATGTGTGTGTGTGTGTGTGTGTGTAGAAAATCCCTCTTAAACCACTATCATGGTCTGTCACAAGTGTATCCCGCTTTTTGAAATCAATAGAACTCATTTCATAAATTTGAAGTGACGGAAGATTACCCAGTTTGAGAGGAGCATGGACTGAAAGGAAATTAGGGAGCATATAGGGATGGCAATTTTACCCCAAACCTGACTAACCTGTCCCGCCTCTATTGGGATGGGTGGGAAGTCTAAAATTAGGTTCTAATCGGGTTTAGGAATTGCTTTTAAAACCTAAATAGATATCAGGGCGAGAACGGATTTTGCCCCAACCCACCCCCCGCCAAAGTATTTACAAGAGCCCTACCCTAGTAGATGTCGTTGCAGCCTTCTTCTCCACTCCATTTCTTCTTCTTCTTCCCCCCACTCCATGTCCTACAAAGATGGTCTAGCAGGACCCATGTCTCCCTCTCCTCGGTATCTTATCCGCCATTTCTCCGACCTGGTCTATGGTCTTCGCCACAATAAGGAGTCACAGCCATCTATGTCAACTACCGAAGTCCGACGATCTCTAGTGAGAACATTGAAGCATAACTCATAGTCCTTCGATAGCTAGCAAACCTGATCAACGACATCTCATCCGATGACACGTGCAGGGTGGTAGAAGAGAGTGGTGGCGATGAGGGAGATATGAATAAGTAACACTACGTTGGTCAAGGAACCCATTGCTTTAATTTCTTTCTGCGGCAATTTGGCAGAAAACAGGGCCACAAGATTTTTTATATCTCATTCCCTTCTCGGGATATTTCTTTTCAATTTTCTATTTGGGTTCTTGTTTTTGTTTCTTTTGGGACCCCTTGTATAGCAAGACACAAAGGCTTTTATTCAATTTTTTACCCTTTCACAATATGAGATTCTGCAATGAGGGCCCTCTCTCTTTCTTTATTTTCTCACATGGAGGTGGAAAAGCTATGTCGCTTGCTTGCAAGGTTTGATCTTGGATGTGTTTGGGAGATGAGAAAAGGGGTGGGGCGGGATGGGATTTTCGGGAATGTTCCAATGCCAAGTTTCGAAAACTCGAGCGATTCCGATACGACTCGTTGTCAAACCCTGGTCACACTCGTTGTCGTGATGGTGGGAGACGGTGCAGCGATGGAATCGGCGTGTGGTGCAACTACAATGGATTGTTGCTTGATCATGTACAGCGAAAACAAAGGGTGGCTTGCGAGAACGAAGGAGATGAGCTGTCAAAAGTTTTTGACAAATTTACTTTTATGATTTATTAAGTGAAGGAAGGTGGGTAATTCATTAATAAATTTTAGATTTAATTATGATATCAATAAAATTATATTATGTAAAAAAAAAAATTATTGAACGTATGTTATCAAAAATATCATTTATTTAAAAGAAGATTTTAATCTTTATCTCTAATTTTTTTATTAAATTAATTTAATTAGTTATAACAATAAATTAAAAAAAAACTATAAATGAAAAATAATCTAACTTCTAGTACTTTAATACAACAGAAAAATTCACTTTAATAACAAAAATATTTTATTTAAATTAATTTAAAGAATTATTTTAAAGATAAAGATCAAAATACTTTCCTTTTAAATTAATATCTAACTTGATATAAAATATTATTTTTATAATATCAAATGCTAAAATAATTTACACTTTTACAAAATATTATTATTATTGATAAATAATATGTTCTAACGATTGTAATTTCTTTATATAATAAATTTCTTAGATTAAATTAATTAATTAATTTTATAATACACAATTTTATAATAATTCTTTTTATAATTATTTCAATAAATACTTTTATAACTACTTAAATAATACTAAATATATGATAAACATGTTTTCTTAATTTTTTTAACTCACTTCTCATTTCTCTAATAATTTGTATAATATTTGTATAACTTTTTATTTATCTTAATTTGCATATCGGCCAACCAATACACCGCGACCAATATGTCTCTGGACCATCCGAGTCGATGACCGATACCGCGACTTTGAACCATGTCCAATACAGGGATGAGAAAATGGGCTCCACCCCGTCCCAGGTTTGGGACAAGTATGGGAAAGTAACAAAAATTTCGAGACGAGAATGGGATAGGGGTGCCTCGTCCCAAACCTGCCCCGATGTCATTCCTAGGAGCATATAGCACTTTTGACAAAGAAAGGACCAATTTAACTACTTCTCACCTAGCCCAGTCGCTAGTCACTGAGGTAAGGCTCAATTGAATTAAATCTATCCATCCATGTTATAATCCCGTAGGTTAGAATCATTATTTTAAAAGGTGCAAGGCGTACCCAAACGCACAAGTCTCCTAGGGCGTAGGCACGAGGTGCAAGACAAGGTGCACACATGAGTGAAGTAAAATATAACCTTAGATGCATATGAATTTTATAAAATATAATTCAATATCTAATTGAATTAATAAAAATTTAGCATTCCTAACATTTAAAAAAACATTCAATAAAAAAACTATATAAATTATATAAATGTCAATATATAATTAAAAACTTTAAGAATAAAAGTGTTTGGAAAGGAAATTAAAGTCTATAAGGCGAGCCCTTTCAATCAGACACATGTTTTGGAAACAGAGGCGCTATTTTTATTTTTTTATGAGTACAAACATAATATATTTCCAAAAGGCCACATGGTATATAGGACGCATACAAGGCAACCCAAAAAACAAAAAAGGTTGAAAAAACACAAAAAACCTCACCACCCCTCAGTTTGAGGCCAACCACTCCAAAAAAACTAGAAGTGAAGAAGCCTATTCTCCTAAGTACAATCTATTCCAACTCCATAAATTATCAACAAAAGAATTTCATAGTCTCTATACAGCTAGAGTCTCATCTTTAAAAGCTATATGGTTTTTCTCCTTCCAAACGATCCAAAAAAATACACTGAGGAACAGATTTTCGAGTCATCTTTCTCATCTCACCCACAAAATATCCCCTCCAACTGGTCATAGCCTCCTTAACTGACTTGGGGAAAACCCAATGGACGCCTACTAAGGTGAAAATGATTTCCCAAAAAGAGCCAACAATAGAATAATGCAGCATGATATGGTGAACAGACTCTTCTACACAGCCACAAAGATAGCATTTGTTGGGAAGCTACCACCCCCCTCTATGTAACTTATCGAGGGTGAAAACCTTAACCCAAGCATAAAAAGTTGATTTAGATGGGGCATAGGGCATCCAGATGCCCTTTTTTGGGGAGGGAGGGACTAATCTTGGTTGTGAGACTTTATAGGCTTTTCGCACTGAAAAACTATCACCTTTTGCCCCTTTCCATGAGACTTTATCCAACTCTGAAGTGGCCGTTTCTTTCTACAATGCACTTAAGAGATTTACAATCATATCCAATTCCCAATCATTAAAAGCTCTCACGAACTTAAGATTTCAACTTCCATGTTCATTCGCCTGATCCCACACCTCCGCCATTGTTTCTTGTTTGTTGACAACTAATTCAAAAGGCAATTGGAAGGGTGGCTGAAAGCTAAGGAGCCACACCAATGATCCGTCCAAAATTTGATTCTGGGATAGTGAGGCACTATAGCCAGGGAGTGGTTGTGCCTTGAGCTTAAGCACACCTTTTAAAACTATGGTTAGGATTTTAGGAAAAGACTGGAATTGATTTTCTTTGAGACTATTCTATTGTTTCCATTTCTGCTAAACTTTTCTAATACTTTCAGTAACCCAATGGACAAGGCCAATTTATGAGTTCTTATCTTGCCCTTGTCACCCCTTGGTTGCCAAGGTTGCCATTACCTATGACAAGGCAGCAGGAAGGGAAAGGTAGAGCTAGATTCCACCAAAAGTTACTTTATTAGACAACACTCTTTAAGTTATCAATTAACTTGACCAAAAGACATGGGATTCACCAGAGAGCAAACAAGATCTCATAAACCTTCCCCAGATCAAAGATCATTGTGCTCACACTGTCACACAGTAACAGGAAGCATAACCAAGTTGGTAAGCTTGGTATTAACTCGGGCCAAATCTCAGAGCTTAGCCTTGGGTCTCCCATGCTCAGCTACAACAGCTCAACTTTGACTGAAGTGCTGCCCATGGCTATGTCATTCTACCACTCATTCAAACCCCAGTGTTGAACACAATCACAATGAGGAAGAGGCATCACCTCTAGATGGATCAAAATGGAAACCAGAACACATCAGTCAACAATCCTCGATTTCTTTACTTTTTGAATAAGATTCAGCCTACCCTGGCAGCCAATTTAAAATTTATTCCAAGACCTCAACTGCAATTTATGGGACAGCACCACACTAGTGTTCATTGCAGTTGGAATTCTGTAACCTATAAAATAAAAGAAATAAATAAATAAACTCGATGTCCATTGCAGTTGGATTCACAACTTAATGCACCAGACAAGACCTCCACTTGCAGATCATCAGAGAACCCTTGGGTGACCCTTTTCAATCTCTACAGCCTTCATATGATTACTTCCCCCAAGTTCCAACAACAACAACTATAAAGGGAGGACTCAGACAATGAAAGTGCCTGATGCATCCAAAAAGAATTATTCAGCCTCAATGGTTTGAGTTATTGCGCCTTCGATTACAAAAAGGCAGGATACATGAAACCCCGAATTGTTATATTTCCTTTAGCTCCAATTTATCATAAACCAAATAAATGGGAAATCAGAATGCGATAGATGGAGCATAAAATAAATATTGAGGGAAAAAAGGAAAGTGGGAAAGAAAGGGGAAAAAGCGTACCTTTATAGCTGCAGTAAACATACCCAATCGCTGGTAGGCAAGCCCCAGAGCCTAAATTGGGGAAGGAGAACGAGAAATATATATACATCAATATCTCTCGAGATGGAAACAAGAAGAGAGGTTTAGTTTTAGAAGAAAAAATGAAAAACATGATCAATGCTCCACATAAAAAGAATACACACTTCCCACAAATCAGCGCAGGTAGGATACCCTCGAATGGCATGTTGAAGACTCTGTACTGCTTCAGACCATTTATTTTGATGGAGCTATCAAGTTAGAAGATGAAGTATTTGTTAGATGAACACATAGCCGCGACTAAGTTCTACTAACCGATTAGCTGCACTTGAAATACATGGGAAAATGCGAAAAAAGAAAAGAAACCTGCAGGTAACCCAATCTTCGAAAAGCCCAAAAAGCCCTGGGGGACTTCTCCGATGCTTCCCTGCAGGCCGCAATCTGTAAAGTCTCCTTTCCTCCTTGGTCCAACAAATCACACAACGCTTCCTGATAAAAAATTGGCACTTGCTTGATTGAAAACCAACATGCGTATGGATGAAACCTTTTTTTTTTCAGAGGAAAAGAGGGAAATGCAATGCACTAACCCCAGAATCGGCATCATTGGGATTAAGGGTAACCGCTCTCTGGTAACACTTGAAAGCTCTTTGAGTATCAACAGATACCCTTGCGTAATAATGCCCCAAATATCTGAATGCGTCCCCATTCTGCGGATTTAACTTGGCCGATCTTACAAAATGCTCCGCAGCTTGTTCCTTCGATCCTTCTTCTTCTTGTTCCCCCTTTTCCCACAAGAAGACCCCCTGAAACAACATTTTCAAATTCATAAGAAAAAAAAAATCCCGACCAATGAAGAACCATATAACCGCATATTCTTTTGACCATCACGACAAGAAACGTTACTAAATTGAAATGAACGCAGGCGTCATCTGGATTGGAATCCACAGACTCCAGTAACTTCCTGAAGACATCGACATTTTTCTCTTCCTCTTCCTCTTCCTCTTCATGTGCTTCCTGAAAAACGAAATTGTTTGAGAGATACTGTACATATCCAAAACACACCAATCGCAGAAGATGGGAATAAACCTAACCATGTCCTTCAACTGGGATTGGAAGGGGGTTCTAAAACCCTAAACCGCTGATTCGGACCTCAGACTGTCACACCCAAGAATTGAGTTGATCCTCTCAGTTTTTCTCTCTCCCCCTCCATCATATTCAATTATTATTCATACGTTCAAATATTTCTTGCTTTGGGGTTGGGCCAACGCAACCCGAACTTCCACTTTCCTTTCTTCTAATTTCTATAAGACCATCTCAACCCATAACACCAAAATGGTATAACTTTTGCACCAAAACAGTGTGAACACCATATTTTACACCATTTTCTCTCCAACCTTTTACACCATTTTTAACACCAAAAAAAAATATTCCTTTTTTATCTCATTTTTATATTATTTTTTTTTAAATCCTCAACTTTTTATCTATTTCACCAAGTGCCCCTACATATAATTTTTTTTACATATTGATCCAAAATCATGTTTTATTATTTTAAAAAGTTGTAAAAACAATATTATGTTAGTGTATCATGTTATATTTTCAAGTGTTTAGGTTTAAGTGTTATTTCATATTATGTTAGTGTAAGTGTATTTGACATTATGTTTGCCTAAATATTATTGAGTTTAACATTCATGTTTAATTTCAATATTGTATGATTTTAATCAATATTATTAACGGATTTTTAATATTAATATTTTTTGTTATAATTAAGATTTTGTATAATTTACGTTATTTTTGTTCATATATAATTTACCATAAAATATTATGTGAGATAAAAGTAAGATTTTTAATTTCTTTAGTACAAATAAAATAACTTTTATTATTCAAAATATTAGATAGGCATAAATTATAAAAGTTTAATTATTTGGGTTTTTTTTATAAATTTAAAAATTAAAAGTAAGGACTAAAAAGAATGCCATGAATCGACAAAGAACACCAATCTGGATGATATTAATTCGGCTCATTTGGCACCACCCCAAACGACGAGGTCTACAAGGTCGGAAGGCGAATTCTTCACCAATTACGAAATGACCGCGAACGTATACGGCCGGTATTTATCTAAACAAGTAAGATAAATAAGGATATAACGTTCGAGTTTTATTATAAATAGCTTCAATACACTTAATCTTGTTCGTCCTTAATCTAAAATGGCCTTGTGTTTAAATAAAAATAATTTATTATAACATAAGTAAATAAAGTGTTTAACTTTTTTAAAAAATAAAAAATTCCAAAAAAAGGGTGGGGAAATTGTTAAAATCTCATGGTGCGCCTAGAATTCAATTCACATTCACGAGCAAGGATTAATGGCGCACGCACGGCACGTGTAACTAAATGATTGGAATACCAACTGCTATGGTATTAGGATTGAATGGCAAGAGAAGCTTATTTGTTTTAAGAGTTTTAGACTGAAATAATGTGTATGAAATAAAAAATTATTAAGTTAGTTTATAGGTCAAATTATTAATCAAAGTAATATTTAATGTTGCTGTTTGTGACAGCGGCAATTTGATTGCTGGAAATATCGGTGTTCTTGTCAACAGCAATTAAAATTGGTTGAAATGTCGTTATTGCAATCAACGGTAATTAAAATTGTCAAAAATACCGCTGTTCCAATCAGCGATAATTGAAATTATCGGAAATGTCGTTAACGGGAACAGCGGCAATTCAACTCAATGCAAGATGGAAATTCAATTATTAAGTTATCTCACACTATTCCCCTGTGGAGCATTATTCTTATAATTTGATAGCCTCATCGCTTTTTGCCTCACTATGAGTGGATTTGAATGTTTATCTGTGTGACTAGTTGAGGAAGATGATAATGAATGTATGCTAACTTATTTATATATCCTTGTAGGTAAAGCAAGGTAACACTTTTTGGTTTAAGTTAATTCTTTATTAATTTGAATAAATTATAATAGATTTTGGAATGAGATATTCTATTGATATTTATTTCGATTTTCTTTTTTATCTTATCATTATCAGTGAGCAAGGTATATACAAGGACAAAAATCTGCTTTTTTTCGATGAAAATCGGTTTTCGATTGGCGAAACGATTTTGGGCGAAAATAAAACCGATTTTTTCCTAACCTCCAAAAATACGAAAAATCGCTTAGGTGCTTCGAACCCACCCAAAATACCTGCACTCCGCACCCTCAAACCAATCAAACCACTGATTTCACTTATTATATATACGCAAACTTTTTTTTATATTCCCTTATTATTTATTTGTTCATAATCCCTTTATAATATTTTATTTTATTTTTATTTTACATTATAACTTATAATATTTTTAAATCAAATATTAATTTGAAAATGAAAAGAAATAAAATAATATCATTTAAAAATTTAAAATTATAATATATAATATTTTGAATCTCCTTATTATCTACATAATATTTATAATAATAACAAAAATAAATAAATAATAATTATTTAACATAATAATATCTCTAATAATATATTAAATATAAATATATTTAATTTGTTTTAATAATTACTAATTCATTTGATTTAATCTACCTTAATTAAGATAAGAATCATTTCTCATAATCTATATAATTAAAATATGAAAAATTTTAATAACCGATATTTTTGTAAATATATCCACCGATATTTTCGATATTTTCGATATTTCCGTAAAATCGAATTACCGATATTTTGATGTTTACCGATATTTTGATCCTTGGGTATTTACTACTAAATAGAAGGAGTTGATCATGAAACCAGCGTTGAAATGGGCAGCAAATTCGAATGTGACTGTGGCTGTTGTTAAAGCTTTTGGATTGAAAGCAATTGCTCATGTTGTGACTTGTTGTTTTACCGAGGAAGAAAGCGAGTTCAAATTCTAACATTTTCTTGAACCAAGATTTTGATCTTTATTGATAATGAATGCTTGGTATTGAGTTTAGTAAAACATCTTAGGTGGTAGATTTTCAAGTATTCGTTGTGCCTCGTGTTACCAGCAGCAATTGGAGCTATATGTCTAAATTGTTATTTTTTATTTGATATCGTTATGTTTTAAGCTCTTTTTTAATGAGCCCAACTTGTTCAATAATTTTATAAAGATATTGATTTTGTCATTTATTACAAGGATGGGAAGAAAGTTGGTAGTTGATATTTATGTCATTTAACTTTTATATTTTCCAAGTTTACCCTTAAAAATTTTCAATTTCAGAAAATTGTAAGCATTTTCCAATTGATTAATGCTATAAAATTGGTTTGGTAGGTCCATTGGCATTATTTGGCTTGCAAATTTATTTTTTGATTGATATATCTATTTTCTATTATTCATTTGATATCATTCTTCATACTTTGGTTGAATAAACTATATAAATTGTATTACATATTTTGAGTACTAAATATAATAAGTTGGGTATAATCTTATCAACTAAACTACTATAAATATTTGATGAAATATTTGATATAATATTAACTTATTGAACAAGTAAAAAACGACCTGAAGATGATGAGGTCATAGGAAAGCCAAATGGTGGATTATTTAATATTTCTTTATAATTTTATAAAGGTGATTGATAAATATCCACAATAATATTTCTAAAATATTTAGAGAAATTTGATAACTAAATTTTTTGAATTTATAATCTTAATACCTTTTTCAACTATATAATTTGCAGTTGTATTTGTTTATTCAACTTATCCTTGTATTGTTTTCGTTAACATTTTTAGTAAAGTTGTATTTGTTTAACTTAAAAAAAAGTGTTTCATTTTTATTTTTTTTTTTGAAAAGGGACTAGTCATTATGCATTTACTAAAACAAAGAATGTAACATGCTGTTTAAATAAGCAATGAGCTCGCTATTTGATTTGTTCAGACATACCTAATAAGCATAGGCACTTCAATGAAACAGGGCTGGGAAAGTAGCCCCAAAACATGGTCAGAAAGCAACCTAAATGTAGTTCTGTGATGTATATAATAGCTCTAAGACCTATACAAAGCAACAAAAAACAAGACCATAACCAAGATTCTTCAAAGACACCAACTTTTTGATTATCAAAAGAATCATAACAGACAAACACACCAGCCGAGGAACACTAGCCGATTAGGACCTCCATTCATAAACCAAATCATATAAATATATTAAAACATTGTACACAAAAATCAATATATAAAAATATCAACATTTATCAATGAGTCCCACAAGATAGCGTCTTTATATTTCTTATAGGACGACACCTATAATACACAACCTGTTAGGCAATAGGGTTCCGTGCAATCTCAAACGGTGCGATAGAGCGCCGACTGGAAATATGAAATCAAGGGAAATGAGAAATCGACGAACGAAGACTGAACATACACAAGACCCAGGGCACAGGCCTTGGCAGCATCAGGCCTTAGGCCTGGGGGGCCTAGGGCCTCAGGCCTCAGGCCTGGGGCCTAGGCCTTGTGCCTCTTGGGCCCCAGACCTTGGGGCCTCGTGGCCTTAGGGCACCTGGCTCAGGCCTCTTGGCGCCTGAGTACGAGGCCTGGCCTTGTGATCCAGGCATCATGGTCTTAGAGCCTTAGGCTGGCCTTGGTACCTGGGCCTTTAGGGCCTTAGGCCTAGGATCTTAAAGCCTTAGGGTCACCTAGGTCTTAGATTACATGCACATATATTATTACATATTACACATGCATATTATACATATTACTACATATTGAACATCCCATATTCAGACTCTTTGCTTCTTATTAATGGCTATTCTGATGCAACTTAGGCCACTGACCCAGGTGACAGAAAGGCCGCATCGTTGTGTTTCTAAAAATTTATTTCTTGGAAAAAACGGAATGTTTTAGAGTTCTAAGAAACAAAGCAACACGCTCTCTCTATGTGTTTAAGGCAAAGGCTGAATATAGAGCTTGAAAAATGCAGTTGATAGAGAGTCCCTTGGGTTGCATGTTTGAAATATCACGTAATAAACCAGAACACCAATTCTGTTGTATGTATGACACAATTAAACACAGAGAGAGCTTGCCTTTTCTTTTGTTAGAAAGGGCGTGCTGCTTTCAACAATTCAACATGCCCATAAGGCCATAACTAATAACCCACACTACAGAAATTTTCGTTTCCATCGACTTTGGAACAAGTTAAATCTGATGTCATCATCCTCCTTACTTAAAAGAAAAGTTATTTATGTTGGAAAATCAATACTAACTACAAAGTAGTGTCTTAATTGGTAGTGCAGTAATAAAACTAAGGAAATGATCAAAAGATAAAATCAATGCATTAAAAAGGAAGATGAGGACCACATCAAATAGTTCATAATATATTTCATCAACCATTGATGATGACAGGAAGTATATCTAATGTTTCATCGTATGATGTAGCCGACGTCCTGAAACAGTAACCACGACCCAATTAATCATTTTGTATTAGAAAACTAACCACTCTTTTCCTATCAAGCTTCTTCATTTTGATCTTCCCCCTTTTTATTTTTTCTGATAAATAAACCAAACAGTATATTATCAAAAAATTATTTTCCCTCATTTATGTTCATTAAACATCCTTATTCAATTATCTATTATAGTTCAGTTACGATTTTTTTTTATAGGTAAAGCTAGCTAAAAAATATATTTAAACAAAAGAGATGAACCCAAAGCATACATAAAGTATACATAGGCTCTGAAAACCCAAGCCAAAAGAAGGGGAAAAGAAAAATCATTCCAGCCCCTAAAATAAATTACATCAATAAATTGAAAATCAGATACAGCTTTTGCCAGAGTCCAAAGGGCATAAAGGGCATAAACAAGAAACATATGAAAATACTTGCCTTGGATTCCAATCATGAGAATTGAAAACTGTGAGAAGATGATATCATCTAGACTTACCCAAACAATGAGAAAATTAGAAGCCATTGAATTCTTGCTTTGGTGCAGTGAAACAAGAGGTAGTGTACTGATGCTTCATAGTTTCACAAAACATCAATTCACCAAGTCCAAACCCTCCTTTTTTACCTCATCTATGCTAAAGATCCTACCACAGGTTGCTTCTCATCCAAGGAAACTCACTTTTATCGGCACCCAAGCATTTCAAACAATGGCATTTGGAAAACGTTTGAACATCCTTAATGACAAATGAGAATTTCTACTCATCGTTCTACCAGAAATTCCTCCTTTTTTTAGCTTCTCATAAAGTTGTCTTAAAAATAGAGGCTCAAACATCCTTTTTCACTTGACTATTCCCCCTAAGATTCCTTTGAGATATCTTTAGCAAATAAGGGGAGAAAAAAATCACTTAAAACTTTACCTTTTCTCCATCTCCCACAATTTTTAAACTTGCTTTTAACATCTCTTCTCTTCCTCCTTTGATTGTTTTCCTTATCCTCGTTACATAACTATCCCTCAAGTTGCAAGAGTAGCAGTCCTTCCTTTCGTAAACTTTCCTACTGTTTCTTATTTCCAACACCCACCCCTTTGAACCATTCCTCCTCAACATACTAAAAAACTCTTACAACCCTTTTTGAACCACTTATTGGCAACCAAACAGGGACAATCCAATTGCCAAACTCATCCAAAACCAACCAATACAACAAAATTGAATCAACCCAGTAGAACTACAATACACAGCTAACATCACCCCACCAATGCAAATGAAAATGTAAATAAATCAAAGGGGACAACACTTTATCAAATTGAGTAGGAAATCTAAGAAAAGGGTTTAAATCAAATGCAAATACTTCCCATTTAAGGCACAAAAACGTTGAGGCAAAAAATATACATCCAACAAATTAATAAATGAAAAGAGAATCTAATGCTAGCAGGAAAGTATACTTACCTGCCTTCAACACCGGAAAGAAGCAAACGGGAGGAGATTTGAACAAACCGGAGAGGAGCAAAGGACCAAAGGAGCAGAGGGGAGGAGGAGCGAAGAGGAGCTGAGGAGATGAGGAGCAATTCAAGAGGAGCATAGGAGGAACGGCAGGAGGAGAAGAAACCCAATGTACCTATATTATATAGTCCACCTAATAATGCATTTTCGCGATCTCCAAATGTCACGCATGGACAAGATTTGACGAGTTTTAATTATTCCAATCACGCTGGCTACGATGCAAATACCCATTACGGCTTACTATGGTTGATAGTTTGGCATCCAAACTAACTTCATCATTTTTTTTTTCAAACGCATTATTTCCGTCTAAAACTCAAAAAATCACTTGAAACTTTACCTTTTTCCCATCTCCCACAATTTTTAAACTTGCTTTTAACATCTCTTCCTCCTTTTATTGTTTTCCTTATCCTCATTACATAACTATCCCTCAAGTTGCAAGAGTGGCAGTCCTTCTTTTCGTAAACTTTCCTATGTTTCTTATTTCCAACACCCACCCCTTTGAACCATTCCTCCTCAGCATACTCAAAAACTCTCACCACCCTTTTTGAACCATTTATTGGCAACCAAACGACGACAATCTAATTGCCAAACTGATCCAAAACCAACCAATACAACAAAATTGAATCAACCCAATATAACTACAATACACGGCTAACATCACCCCACCAATGCAAACAAAAATGTAAATAAATCAAAAGGGACAAAATTTATCAAATTGAGTAGGAAATCTAAGAAAAGGGTTTAAATCGAATGCAAATACTTCCCATTTAGGGTACAAAAATGTTGAGGCAAAAAATATACATCCAACAAGTTAATAAATGAAAAGAGAATGAGAATGCGGAAAAGAGGAAAGCATACCACTCAAGTCTTCAACACTGAAAAGGAGCAAACAGGAGGAGATTCGAACAAACCGGAGAGGAGCAGAGGAGCAGAGGGGAGGATGAGCAGAGAGGAACAATAGGAGAGGAGCAGAGGGGATGAGGTGGTATTTTGAGAGGAGCAAGGGGAGAGATGAGAGAGAGAAGAAACCCTAATAATGTATTATACAACTAAACTTCATTGCTAACGCGACAACGACATTTTCGTTTTTAATTCCAAATGTCTCTGCCATAGATAACGGCATTTGACTAGTTTTAATACTTCCAATTGCCACTGTCCATGGACAACAACATTATGACTTACTTTGGTTAATAGTTTGGCATCCAAACTAACTTCATCATTTTTTTTTCCAGATGCATTATTTCCGTCTAAAACTCTTGTTTTAAGGTACATTTGTTCATTATACTCACATTCAAACTCTATGGGGGAGTATTAGAATAATAAGCTGTATATTTGTAATAAGAGGTTATCTTGCATTTTTTTTATTATACTTCAATTTCAAAGTAGCAAATTGTCCTTAGAACTCGAACATGAGACCCCATCTTCCTATGTCCTATACCTATTTGAAAAGTTTTACCATTTGAGTTAAGAATAAGTTATCTTACACTTAGATTTTATTAAAAAGATCTCGATAATTATGTTGCATGAAGCACAAAAAAAACCATCTTAACAGAATATATTTTGTTAGAGTGTCAAAACATCTCAAACTTTATTGTTATTTTTATTATATTTATTATAAGGATACTTAAAAGTTTTGAAAACCATACATTTCAAAATCCTTTATTATGAGAAACACATAAATAAAGCTTGGACTGACCCTTTTATTTTGATGTTTAGATTTTTCATAAAGAGGTTATTGTGTCCATATATATCATTAATTCACATGGGCAGGGAAATGAATTTGGATTAATAGATTATGGGACATCAACATTGCTGGCATTGGCCAAATCTTCATGGATGACATAACGAAAGGTTGAGCTCAGTGGTAACCAATGGACGCACTTGTGAGGCCTTTCTGTCAGCTTCATGCATCTTTCTATTTCCTTATTGCGTTGAGCTTGTGATAGATATCCAGTGACCATCTCCAAAAGCTTGTGCATACTCAGTGACATGTCTTTGGCAAAGTAGGATAGAATCTTTGGCAGGAAAACCTTTGTTCCCTTGTTGTGAAAGTAGACACTGGCTCGAATAAACTCCTGTTTAGCAAGCTTCAGATTCTGGAATACATTTTTTGCTGTGTAAAGACGAACCTGCATCGATCGCCCCAAACCAGATCATGCAAAATAAGATTCATGGCATGGGAAGGTGAACTGATCATGAGAGCTAGCTAGAAGGATTCATACCATAGGGTCGGAGTATGTCCCTGAACAAAGGGCAAAATGAACAAGTGGTTCCGGGTATTCAATGGCGTATATATGTTTGCTGTTCCCCATCCTGGAGTACTTATTTCCTGCAGAAAGCAGTGTTTGTAGCCACTGCATTCATATATGTTGTGTCAAGAAAAAGGAATTTTGAAATAGAGGATAGAGCAGTATGATAGTGAGTGATGATATGATATATGCATGTCTTAGTTAAGTCGAACGTCCCCACATCAAGATTCATGGGACTTTTGCATTTCTAAGCTTCTTCTTGCTTTCTACTACTATAATGTCCTGACTCCATCCTGAACTTGATCCCCCATGCATGCAACTATGTGTAAATTATCCTCAAATGATGATTAATTAGCACTCTAAAACCCATGTTTTTCTGCCCCTCTGCTAAAACATTATACTACTGATTGAATGCTACTTAGCTTAATATAGCAGATACATTTGTTTTCAGCTAATAACCAGGGTGCCAGGGAAGGCTCTACAATCCAATCCAGGTTTGCAATTAATCTACCTGCAATCCTGGCTCAGCACTATCATTTTCCAGTTGACTAATTCCATCCTACAATGTAGTTTAATTTCTTTTCTTTTCCCAGAAACAACTAAATAACCAAACAAAGCATGTTAGACAATCTTAGAGTTACAATACAGGTATTATAAGCATCATTGTGCACAATCTTGTGAGCATGCCTTCATGTCAGCACAGAAGTAGAGAGATGTGGGATTTCAGGGTAGAAGGCATACCGGTGCTGGCCTGTGTGACCGGATACCTAAAATGGAGCTTTGTATGTCATAAGCATTCACACAATGGCCCCCAACATTGTAAGCTGCCTAAAGAGATAAAATTTTGATTGATATAGTCACTTTTTCTGAAATGAAACCCAATATGGATGCACTAACAATATATTAGCACTAGCATACAGATTTTTACCTTAAAAATAGAGGTTCCTTTTGCACAATTACTGATTCCATAAGCCAAATATGCCTGCAAAGGAATCTCATAATCTCATAAGTGTTTATGACAAGAAATGGTTTGTCAAATCCTGTCTATGAAATCCTTCACACAGTCTTTCACAGAAACATAAAGAGAAAAATTCAAGCTTTGAAAAGCATACATGCATCACCAATGCATTATGGATGTTGATCCAAAATGCTAGTTTTGCTTCTCGCTTCATCTTCCCTGGGTCGACCTTCTCAAGATTTTGAACCAATAACCTACACTTAAATTACAAAATATGAGGAGATTTTAAAATTTCAAGGGCTATAGGCATTGAAAATTGTAGGAAGTTTGAGCTTGTTCTCTTTTTTTGCCTTTGTCCTGAATCTTATCTGTTTTAATATGGAAACAGACTCTGAAATTCCAACAACTTTGGATTGAACCTAACACTGGTGGGATGGGATTAAAACAGGGAAACTGAGTGCTAAATCTATTTAAATGGGCTAGAAAACGCACCCAACTAAGTGAGAGTAAGGTTGATGTTGGCTACCTGAAATTTTGCAGCATGCTAGCAGCATAATTGAAACTACCATCATCTAGGCATATCTTCACTATTTCTACATTTGCAGCATATGGTGCATCTTCGTCTTTAAAACCTTTGCATCGATGGTGCCCTGTAGCCCCGTCATTGCAACGTGGACTCCAAGTATCAAAGAGATTCTGGGCAGAGAATGTGCTAGTGGAGGACAAGGATGAGGTAGAAGAAACTGAAAAGCCTGCACTACTTGATTGGGGGCTGGCAATTTTGCAGTAAATAGACGATATGCACTGGACAATCTCTTCAGAAAGTTTATCTGGTGTATGGAGGGAAGCGCCAAAATACTCTCCAAGGCTATGATGACCAAGATCACCATTCTTTCCATCCTGCAAACGCTCGCCATAGACATTTTTTTAATGTAGTTTTATAGAAGTTGACTGAATAAAAACAAGCCAGTTGCAAAAAAATGCATCTAGTGATTCTAGTTGATGAGGCATATTTTACCCCTCTAGGTTTTACTTTTGGAGTTGCAGCATTATCCCAATCATCTAAATCAGCCCATCCATGTGAAGAAGTTCCACTGTGGACCACACCACCACCTCTCCACATTGCAGGCTCTATTTTGTAAGATGGTTGACTTTGTAATTCTTGCAATGGTGACCCTGCCTTATATTGTAAATGCCCAGAATTCCCAGGGAAGGTGGTTAGATGCTGCTCAAAAGTTGAACGATAGAGTGAAAGAAGATAACGCTCCAAATGCATAATTTCACCCTCAAGTGTGGCAATCTCATCCATCAGCTGGGCAGTAGACTGCATCCACAGCCCGCTCAAGGGTTAGAGGTTACAAAACCAAAAATAAAGCTAAGATACCGTCATCATAAGCACGATATCATTAAACCTAAAATCTTAAAAGCTAAAAGAATGGCTGCTTAATAACAGATTAAAACCTGGGGCCAGAGAGGTCTCGCTCGAATCCACCTATTTCAATTTTTTTCCCCATTTGTTGAAAGTTTATATGATAATTCTATTCGATTCACTGAATTTTCTCCATGGCCATGGTATAAAATCACACGTGAGGAGCAGATTAAACGACGATATTCATATTAAACCCAAACCTACAAACTTTAAATAAAATCTTATCCTTTAACAGTTACAAAGCGGACAGCAGATAGAGCCTTTAATATGTAAATAGCACAAATAGTACAAAGCGTGCTCATTCAATCAGTGAGTTCATCACAAACTAGGCCCTTGTCTATTTGTGTGATCGATTTCAACCATGCATCAGAAACAATAAAGGGAAGCTTTATTTTAGTTAAATTAATTGTAAATATTTTATTGTGAAAACTAACCACACCTTGACTTTTACAGAGTAACATTGAATTGGATAAGATAAAGTTGGATTCACTTTTTTATCAACTCTTATGAATCTTAAGCACCAGACTGGTACTTTCAAATACTTGGACGAGTTTTTGAGGGGATTCTGATTAAATTTTGTGTAACCCCTCAACTAAAAAGTGTTCTCTCGGGGAAGCAGATTCATGTCCAGCCATAGCCGAAGATGAAGATGCCTAAGTACTCTAAAGAGATATTTTCAACAATGAGTCATTGGTAAAAGTACTAATATAATAGACAGTGGCAAGAGTGTCACACATGCCTACAATTCTAAACTAGTGATAATGTCACATCCCACATCGATGCGAGGAAAAATTTCTAAGATTATATAAGTACGGCTCAACCTCCCAAGGGACGCGCTTTACCGCTATGAGAGCATTTTTGCCCGTCGATAATATCTACATATTGGCCGACCATTACAAATTTGGCATCGAACCGATCCCCGACCCGATGTGGAGTTTGTCTGCTTTGGGCTCAGAGGGGGTATTTGTTCGCTTGACCACAATCCCATGGACAACAAGGACATTGTGTCCGCATGGCGGGTGTTTGTCACATCCTACACGAATACTTTATAAACTTTAAGACTATATGCATTTAATTCTCTCAACTTAAAGAGACACGCTTTTAAAGCCGTGAGGGCCCCTTGAGCTTGAAGGCAGAATATCTATATGATTGGGCCGGGTCTTTACAAATGGTATTACAGCCGATCCCCGACCCCGAAGTGAGGGTCTGTTTCGTTTGGTCCCGTAGGAGGTGTTAGTTTGTTTGACCTTGCAATCCCGTAGGACAATAACGAGACATGGTGGTTCGCATGACGGCGCTGCTTGTCACATCCCATATCAATAAGTGGTAAACTTCCTAAAGACTATATAAGTATAGGCTTTCTCAACCAAGTAGACAAGTTTTAAAGCCGTGAGGGCCCCTTGGGCTCAAAGCGAACAATATCTATATGGTTAGACCGAGTCAGTTACAACAGATCGAGCTGCATCCCCGACCTCATGCGCGGTCCCGTTTCGCTTTACCAGAGATATGGTTTGTTCTTTCTTACTGCATTTTCATAGACACAACGAGAACGTTGTGTCTCGCATGGAGGCTGTCACATCTCCACATTGATAGAGAGTCCTTTGGCACTAATAAGTATGAGTTTATCTCAATATAGTAGATGCGCTTTTAGTGCCGCAGGCCTCGGGGCCCGCTTAATAATATCTATGGTCAGCCTGACCATTACAAACGATATCGAATGATCCCTAACCCCGATATATGTGATTTCATTCCGTTTGGCCCCGTTTGTTCATTTGACCCCACAATCCCATGAGATTGTGTCTGCATGAGGGAGGTATTTATCATATCCCACATCGGATATGAGATAAAATTTTTGACACTATATAAGTATGAGTTCATCTCAACCAAGTAGATGCGTTTTAAAGCCGTGAGGGCCTCTTGGGCCTTAAGCGGACAATATCTACATCGTTGGACTGGTTCGTTACTGATAAGATCTCTTGTTGGATCTAGTTTTCATCCAAAAAGCCAGGTGCTAAGGTAGGATTAGAAGAGCATCCTATGTTTCAGTGTCCTTTGATGGAAATGGAAATCCACAGGAATGTATTGCTGTTTTGAGGACATGAACTTTGGAGACTGGATCGAATCAACAATTGCATGCTTCCCACTCACACTGAAAATTGTTTGTATAATTTACCAGATTACAAACATTCCAATGATAAAACCAAAGTAAAAGTATGGAATCAAGCAGTATGAAAGACCCATTCAATGTTTTTACTTTTTAGTCATGGCATCGATCCAAAATTAATATTTCATCAAGAACGGTCAGACAAATTACAGCAGAATATGCACATGCCTACATAAAAAGTTTGACTAAGCTTTTATTGTCAATATTTTGTAAACGATTGTATTTTGTGGGCTTTAGCCAAGATACAAACCTTTGGCGGAGCTCTATTTGAATGAACGAATTCATTGGAGAGAGAAGAAGGAGCCTTCTTAGAATCCCAACATAGCGAAGACTGGAGAGAGAGTGTTCTCTCCAATATTTGTCCAACCTGTGTCAAGAGAAGCGAGGAGGATGTCTAAGTAAGAAGAGAGATGGAACAACTTTATATATTTTAGTAGAAATAATTGTAATTGTCTTTGAGATGAAAGGAGAACACATTCCAGAAAACCAAGTTCTCCACAAGCAAATGGAGAAGCCTGGAAGCACAAACTCAGACTGGAGCTAGAAACAAGAAAAAAGTTATGTTTTTCGCAATTCAGTTCTTCCATGTAGTAAAACATAATCTTCTCCAATAATCATATCGGAAAAACAGCTCATATGAATCAAGTTCCCTACAGATTTCCACAAATTTTATGCAGACTCTGGCAACAAATCTGAGTTTAAAGATTCATTTGATATTACCAGATCAAATACGGAGTCATTGGTTTTGAAAGAACGCCTATTCAATTCAACACAAATTCTGTTAGTCAGTCATTTGGACAAACTTGTGATAGAAGTTTGGCCACGGTTGGCAACTTTGAACAATAACATTAGGCTTTTCAACAAAAACTTGGTCAAGATAGTAAAAATGTTGAAAATTTAGGTGTCCAAGGTTGTGCAGCATAGATTTGACAACTTGGACATAGTATTTGGATCAAAACAGAGGAAGTTGCAGGTGCATTTACAAACTAAAACCATGCAGAGATGTAGTTGTGACAAAGGGTAGTCTCAGTGTCTCACTATCTCACCATTAAACAAGGTCAAGGTGTGACCCCTTAATGCTGCTGTGTAGGTACTTTAGTCTTCAGAGGTATTCAAAAAATTTCCATGATATGAGAACAAGAAGACAGGGACAAGCAGCCTAATTTCTGGAAAGGGGCCTCCTGGAATATATCTGGAGGGTCATGAAAATTGGTAACATCTAATAATTTCCATAAGACAAGATCCATAACACATGGAAACCAGCTATCTCCTAGAAAGAGGTTCATAGAACAGGTCTAGAAGCACAAGAACAAACGAAAACAAACGAAAACAGAAACAGAAGGTGACTTGCATTCAAATTTTTTAAGGGTTGCAGAATCAGATGTGAGCAAATTAACAAGAATGTTCCAATGGATCTAGGTTTCCTAATATCAAACTCAAAAACATATCCAATGCTGAATAAAGAGGCAGAAACTTGAGTCCCCAAACTAGGGAAAAAAATAGAATAGGGGAAGGCCAAGTAAATTGCGCATGCTCATTTTCGAATTGGAAATAATCAAGTTGGAATGCTTACAGAATTGAAGTGGTAAGAGGGTGTAGGTGACATGTTTAGCTTTAGCATGTGGTGATGATGACACTGCCAAAACCAGCAAGGAATAGAGGAAGAAGATGATGGTGATGGCAAACTCCTGAAACCTCCTACAAATTTGACATGTATATATCAACCCTTCAGAGTTCACTTCCTATTACAATTTACAACAGAATAGAAGATGTAATCAAATAGGCACTGAAAACACAGTCTCACAGCTATGGTATGGATTGAATGATAAAAGCTTCCACCTGTATTATAAACAAACTGCAAATTTATCTATATCCCTCTCTGCGTCATTGTTGAAACAGGGATTCTACTTGTTAATGTAATAATATTGCTATGTACAATAATGGATTAGTATTTAGTTCAACAAAACCACCCAGACGAAAGATGGAGTGGATATGAGGAAGGGCTGAAACCCCAATTAAAATTGATGATAATCATGACGCATGCACTGTTCCAGCCTGCCATTTAATTATTAAAGCACGGCAAAAATATAAATATATATATATATATATATATAAGCACATGGTTAGGTAGAGGAAGGTAGCTAAAACACTAGTACTAGTGCTGCTCATTTAGAAGACACTTGCCCTGGGAGCTGAAAAGCAGGTATCCTACTTCCGCCTACCGCATTCTTCTAAGCATTTTCAAAGCCATGACAGACCTCTCACAGCAACAAGAAGGGTTTAAATCTAATACAGCAATGCAATTATACAACTCGTAAAATGGCTGAAATGATGATAATGAGTAAATTATAAAGATCAGGACTCAGTCAAGATGGTTACAGAAGGAAAAGAAAAACTTTTTAGTGATAATATATGATTTCTCGATATAATCATAGCAACGTAGACTAGAGGAAGAGAGATGAGCTAATTCATAATTCATACTCTAGGTAGGAAGTTGGAACCCCTTTTATTATTTTATTTTTTTATTTATTTTTAAATTTATTGGATGGATGGAATGGGGTGAATGAAGTCGTTGAGAGTGGGGATTCATGATCGTCCAAAACTTCATAGGTTAGAAATGCTATTAATTATAGGCGGTCCACCAAGCCAAAACACAGACATTCTGCTATGCTAGCTATAATAAGTCTATAACAAAAGTAGGGAATAGGGAATAGGGAATAGGGAATAGGGGTTGCATTCGCATCATCATCGGCCTTGAACTCAAACCACCCGTGGCCTTGACGTCATTCGATCTGTTCTGATTTTTGACTTGTGGGAGAGAAATCAGAAATATCTACAACTAATTTACAGCTTCTTTTCAAAGGTTCTGTGAACTTGAAATTCAAGTTGGGGTTCAGGCCAGGCTGCCAGGCATGTTCATGTTAACTTGAAAGAATTAGTATGATGGTTGAAAATGGATTTTTATTATCAGTAGTAGTACTATTGAAATTTCAGCAAACATCCGAATCCGATCCGAGCAGTTGACTGTGAGAGACACCAGCTGGCAACATGTATGGATGGGAGAGTGGGGCATCATATCGTAAGAAGCCGGAGGAGGAAGAGAGAGCGATGAGTGGTTCTCCATTAAACTCAGAGGACCATTTATCACAGCCCACATGGGGGGTTGATGCCACTCAGACAAATTACCCCGTATAAAGATACAAATTGCAGTGTAATTGATTAATGGAAAATAGAAATAATAATGATAACAAGATTTGTTGATTGTTGGGTGAAGAAGGGAAAGGGACAAAGGAAGAAGAGGAGGAGGAGGAGACGTCAGACGTGAAAGGGAATGGAGCCCTTATGTTGGGTAAATAGAGATGCTGCTGCTACTCCTACTCGTGTGCATGTCCATATCTATCCATCTTATCTTACCTTTATTCAAAAGGAGAGCAGTTTTTGGAGCTACATATTACATAAAAAACTAATATCTCTCTTCTGCAGGGGACAACGAAAACCAACCACGCCTAGCTGGAACTCACCGATCTCCCTTTAATCCCTCTTCCCTCTTCCCCATTATCTCCTCATTACTAGCTAATTACAACCAGTAAACTTGAGTCAATCACATGATGAGTCATGACAATGGCCTAGTCTTATGTTGAATTGTTGTACGTATTTACCAGAGCCTTAGAAGTACTACCCGCTACTGCTGAGTGAGTGATGCATATTCCTCGATCTTATCATAATAAATTTCTGGTTGGATGTCATAGAATCTTGTCCACCCAATACCACATTCTCCCCATCCCCTTGCTTTATTGATTCATGAAGAATATGAGTTGAATTCCATGTCAGCAGTTAAGTCAATTTAGTTGATGAGAAAGAGAAATTAAAAAAAAAAAAAAAAAGAGAATGTAGAGGATATTATATCTCATATATATGTGTGTGTCAACTGTCAGTGTGTGCCCATAGGGGTGGGGTTGGCAACATCACTGTACCACTAAACATCAAAAGAGCAGTCAGCCCTTGGCCAGATACATCGTTATTGATGGATAAGCTTAAGCTTTCAATAAGGATGCCATTTTGGAAAAATAAGAGTAAAAAACAGTTAATCCTGCCGGAAAACAAATTAAGGTATGCCAAATCCAATGGTGCATAGATAGGAGGGCTAGCTCCCAATTACATCCCCGGGTTCTACTTACTGTGGTGTGCAGTGCAGTGCAGGGATCAATGTAGCATATTAATTAGCAATTGAAATAAAAGCAGTGGAAACAAAAGAAAAAATGTATTTGTCTGCTAGCTAGTAGGCCAGTAGTCGTGCATCCACCACTTTAGCAAGGAGTCAGAGTGGGTATCCTAGGGAATTAAGCTGACCTCCCATTCCCAAACTTATCCTTGGAAATGGAAACCCACGTAATTAAGAACAATCAGTACTGTATAAAAACTGTAAGAAATATCAAGATGTACGTAGTAGCCCTACTTCTTATTGTTAAAAGTTACAACAGACCTTCATATAAACTGGTTCCAACTTCCAATTCAATTTCTAGCGGTAAAATCAGGGCTTTGTTAAAACATATATGTTTGGTCCCCTTTGGGCGGTGATTGTGTAACCTGCAGTAACCACAAGCTGTCTTACTAGTTAGCATATAGTGGCGGAAGACACAATGATTCCCATCAACCCCGGCAGGGGACAAGTCGCAGTCTTTACCCTTTCTTCCCATCATTCATGTCTGTTTCACTGTGAAGGGCGGAAATGTAAGTTTTGATTTCAATCTCTGCCTGCCATCCTGCTTGCCCGCCACTTGACAATGGTGATTCAATTCAATGAATAATTGGAGTGGCCAAGGGACAAATATTAGCGAGAGACTGAAGAGTACTTCAAATTGATAATATAGAAAATCTCATTAATTGCATTATTTGTTTTGAGAATTAAGTAGATCTGACGAAGGAAACTAGCTAGCTAGAAAGATATATATTTATAAATAGAGAGATGTATATGATACAAACAGGGGCATCCTAGCTAGACAAGGGAAATAGGGAATAGGGAATAGGGATGGATCATGGATGGCGATCCCTGCAGTTCCACATATTCCGGCGGCATAAGCCCCATCCATCATGAGTCATGACCTTAGAAAAAATATACTGAGTTCCTGTCCGGAGCTGCCGACCGGGTTGATCATGTGAAATGACTCAGAGTCCGGGGAGCCAATGACTCGGTCAAAACTGGCTCTTAAATACATGAGGTCGCCGTTGTCGTCGTCGGACTTGGATGCAACGGGCAAAACTCCGGCACCAACAGAGACAGACTGCATAAGCTTGAGGACATTGACGTCGGAGAGGGTGATTTGACGCCTGAGGGCGAACCCTACCTTCCTGCCGTTGCAGTACATGGACCAAACGGGGACGTTGAAGAGGGAACAGGAAGAAGAGTTAGAGTTGGAGGCTGCAGGTTGCTTCTGCCTGTCACACTCGAGTGCAATCCGAAGCAGGCCGTATTGCATCTCCCTGGCTAGGTATGCTGTGGGAACGGCGAATTCGAGGAGAAGAAGGGGTGTGGTGCGAGTGTCATCTTGTAGGCAGAAGCTGACTCGGCCCTTACGGTAACCGAAGAAGGTGCCGGTGAGAGTGGAGGCGTGGGTGGAGTCATGATCAGTTGTAGTAGAGAAAGAGTCAGCTGAGTCGTCAGAGTCGGAAGAGTGAGATGGTTGGAAGCCACAACATGGGACCATGCACTCCACAAGGGACCTGAACGATCTTCTGAACCTCACTTCCCTTCCGCAGTCTACTGAGGTGGGTGTGTCTATGATATGGATATGGAGAGGTCCCCTTTGATTTCCCAAGTCTACCATCCTCATCTTGCTTCACGCTCTCAATTTATGAAATAAAACAACCTCTAGCTAAGCTACTTATCCAACAAACCAACACTCAGAGAGACAGAGAGAGAGAGAAAGAGGTTGTATGTAGGAGAAGAATGTAGGTAGAATGGTCAGAAATAGATAGATGAGTGAGCATATATATATATATATATAGAGAGAGAGAGAGAGAGAGAGAGAGAGAGAGAGATGAGGTAGAGGAAAGTGAATATAAAGGGAGGGGGGGAATGAGTCATGACTCATCAGTCATCAGTGATGGTAATGAAAGTGGGGGCGAAGGAGGAATCGTGAGCAATAATTCAACCCACGGGGCTGTGGGGGGGTCCAATTTTGGAGGGACTTGGATGGGCGCGCGTGACAACAGGGGTTTTGTGATCAGACATCTCCCCCGTGGGCTGTTCTCGATGCGAAATGACCATTTGGGACTTTCTACGTTTCCACTCCTCCCCCCCTTCCCTTCTCATTGGACTCTTCTTCTTATTTTTATATGCATTTACGCATTTTGCTCATCTAACCTCACCCCCCACCTCCTTCACTCCCCTCCTCAATACTTCACCTTTACAAAGCTTTTTTAATTTTTTAATTTTTATTTTTCTTCTCATCCTTTTTTTACATAGAGACCATTTTAAATTAAAATTTGAGATTATTCTCAAACATATAGCATTTTTTTATGATGTTAATTAAAAGTTATTCCTCTAAAAGATAATTTTTCATGAGAATGATGTAATTTGAAAAAAAAAATTTAAATGATTATATTTTAAAACTGCGGTAGTTTTTCCAAAGTCCCTTTTTAATATAATATTTTATGTCCTCGCACTCATTTAAGAAGTATCCATACTTATTTTGGATTTTTATTTTTGTTTTAAACGAGGGCGAACACCACCACTATTTGAATTAAAATATTAGTATAAGTCATACCAAAATCCTACATGATAAAAAGGGAAAATGGAGTAGAAGAATGATCGAGGATTCACCCTCGCCTAGGATTACTAATCAAAAGAAAATTTATTTGAATATTGAAATATAAAAAATTGTTTTTTTGAAGAATCATACACTCATTAATAAATTCTTTTTAAGTCATGTCCGAAAATAACTTCTTAATAAGAAATTTTCAAAATAGTTCATGTTTTAAATTAGTCAATTTTTGTCACATCATCAAAATTGTAATTAATGATTACGATTAAGTTATAATCGTAATTGATAACTTTAACTTTAAAGTTATAGTTAAAACTATGATATATAACTGCAATTTTAAAAAATATTAAAATTATGATTGATGATTACTGTTTTTAAAAATATAGATATTATGGGACATCACTCAACCATGTTATGTGAAAAGTCTTTCAATCATATATTTTTTCTGTTAAAAACTATTTCCCAAATCTGCTCTAGAAGTTTAAGTAAACCATAGCTCCCTTTTCCTTTTCCTTTTCGTTTTCCCTTATTAATATAATAATTCATACAATAACTATTGATAAGAAGTGTTACGATCGATATTACAACAAAGAAATATGGAAATAAATAAAAATATTAAATTTACATGAAAACCCTTACAAGAAAAACTAAGAGCAAAAAATAAAATTTCACTATAAACTTGAGAATAATTATAAAGTGTGACTTATAAAATAAACTATAATGTGTTTATATAAAAAAAAATATTTGAACAGAAATATTCATACTATAGGAGCAAGTCCCCCACTCCCTTGGGATTAGTTATGAGTTAAAGGCCTAGGTTTAACAGCTAAATCCCTTTGAAATCATAATCATATCTTTAATTTTTTCTCAACTTTTTTTTCTTCATAAAAATAGTATCCGCAGGCATTTGAATTGAATATAAGCCTAACAAAAACAACAAAAAGGAAATAAGGAAATTTGAACAAGCTCACAAAAGCTTTATGGTCATATCCAGAAAAAGAAAAAAAAGAAAAAAAAAAAAGGCATGTCATATATAAATCCAATTTGACTTGAAGGTGTCATGATTCCCTTTCATAATTTTGGTTTCCTTCAATCATTCCCACTGCCAAATTTACCCACAATTGTAAATTAAAATATTTTCTGCTCAGACAGATATGTTGCTTGTTTGACAAACAAAATAACAAATGCCTTTCGTTTTCGGTAGTAGAAAAAAGGAATCGATATTTTAATTCTATAATACATTTTTTAACCATTACCATAAAAATACTTAAAAAAAAAGAATATTTGTAGAAATCTAATCAATAGAACATTTAAAAATAAAATAAAATGATAAGCTCCATGCATAACATTGGAGATTAGGAAAGGGGAGAGAGAATCTTGGAAATATCTAAAAGGGCATCATTAGAGAAATGAGAAACACGAATAGTGATAAGGACGTCCATGTATTAGAATTTAGAATAGAAAGAGAAATTAATTAGGAAACAGATAAAGCTAGAGCATAGAGGAGGGAGAGAAAAAGAAAATAGATGCTGATGGGGGAGAGGGAATGATGTCAAATGCATGGAGCATGCACGAGAGGCAATGATTCCACACTATAAATCCTGTCTGTCCACCCCAAATAATTATGCCAGCCCACTCAATCATGTTAGATTCTCCCCCATTTCCCATGGTCAAAACTTTTGTCTTCCCACTTACAAAAATCAACAAAATACGCTACTTAAAAACTACCACTACTCATGCATCATCTTCTTTACTTTGCTCCTATTTTTAATTACAATATACATTAATTAATGATCAGGGTGGCCCCTTTTTCTTTTCACATAAGATTGAGATTCCAATTTCCAAAATTGTTTAGAGCATATAGGATCATGATGAATATTATTCAGTCCAGGCGGTGTTGATAGACATTATCCTGCCCTGCTTGCCTGCCTGCCTGATTTTCGTTTCCGTGGGATTAATTTAATTGTATATGTTGTCAATCAAATTAAAAGAAGAAAAAAAAGAGAGTTGAGTGTCCAAAGAGAGGCCGGCACGGGGAAAAGAATAAAAGAGGAAAACATTGGAGGGGGGAGGGGGGGAACAAATATAACAAAGAGGGTATCCATCCTTCAAATCATGTCAAAAGCTGATCCCTCTCTCTCTCTGTCCCCACTTGAGTGATTAATAGAACTAGGTTTTTGCACGCTTCATTGCTTTTCTTCGATCCCTTGTCATCCAATAATTCATGCCCCCCTCCCCAATACCGACCTCCACCACCACCTCCATAACCCCCTTTTCTTTCTCTCTCTCTCTCTTTGTTATTTTCAATTTTTATTTCATTTTCGGTTTGGACCATGGAGCATGGACTATGAACCAAAAAAACAAAGGTGCTTTTCTCTTGCGGAAAATACCATTTTATCCTCGTGTGTCGAGTGGTTCCATGAAGAAAACAAAAATGTGAGGATCTGCACATCCACTTTTCCTTTACATAAAGCAATTCTGCCCTTTGGTTTTTAATAATGGGTCACAATCATGTCGAGCCCCCAATTGAATCTTGTCTCTGCCCTCTATGATGGGGGGGGGGGTATTAGCTTTAGCTAGATTATCTCATTATCATCCTTTGTATTCGTATGATAGATTTTTCACTAACCCAACCCCTAACAAGGAATCTATCTACTTTTAGTTCATATTTCATTCTTCCCTCCATCATTACGATTACGATTAGGATTTCTATTTTGGTATTTCCATAATCACCCACCGCCCATCTCTCTCTCTCTCTTTCTGCTTCTTTCTTTCATTAAAGGTATCTGTTTTTTAATCCCCTCTTCCTATTCTTTTACATGATTCACAGCAAATTAGGTGCCTGTTTTCCATGATTAGTGGAGCCTCCACTCTCCACTCAACCTTTTGGTTTAATTTTTTGATGCATACATGCTCTGTTTGTTAATTACGTTCACTCTTATCATCTAAATGGACGGTGTAGTATGGATAACTGGATATGCATTCAAGCTTTAATTCTTTGGGAGGTTGAAGGGTCCAAATTTCTTATCCCTCGTCACTAAAGAAATTGTCAAATCCCTATGCATCAATCTTAATTTGACCAATCAATTACCACAACCCCTAAAATATGCATCAATCTCAATTTTGTAAAGAGTGACCTTATTTCTACTCAAAGGGTACACAAATCTTACTTCAAAATTTAATATATAAAATAATAACAATATCATGATACAAATAATGTGATGAAATTATTAAGAATAATTCCATAAAAGAGATACCTTATATGAAAGTATAAATTTTGAATGATTGGACATTCCATTAGAGTCTATGATCTATGATCGATACTCAATTAATCTCATGACAACAACTTTATTATGATTATAGTTGTTATTTTTTTGTTGTTTGAAGTTGATAAAGTAGTTGCTTGTTTTGGAAGCGAGGCCACTCAAATGATAAAATCAGGTAAAACCATAAGGATTATTGCTCAATTAGGAAAAGAAAAGAAAGTGTTGATTCAATTTTGCGTATTTGTATCATTAAAAGAGTGGAAAATAAATAATGAACTTATCAGTTAAGGCATTATTACAACCTTTAAAAAATACCAGGAATGCCAATAATTCAGATATAGCTTTTAGCAATATAAAAAATCTTACGGTGCTTCTTCAAATTAGATGTATTTTTCAAAATTTATTGGGTGGATATTATGAGAAGGAAGTGAGAATTTGTTATAAAAATTGATGAGCATGTGGAAATTTAGAGAAAGAAAACACGTACAACTTGAAAGATTTGGTCATTTTATTATA
The DNA here is from genome assembly GCA_016808115.1 of Tetrastigma voinierianum. Lineage (NCBI taxonomy): Eukaryota > Viridiplantae > Streptophyta > Magnoliopsida > Vitales > Vitaceae > Tetrastigma > Tetrastigma voinierianum. Next base: position 273,684 of record JAEQBH010001414.1, on the reverse strand, counting down.
TTATATCAAAAAGAAATAAAAGAAGGGAGGTGGTTAATTGAAAACCATAGCTTCCAAGATGCGGATTGTCTTACCATTTACGGTTTACATATCACCAATCAGATTTTTAAAACTTGGAGACAAATAATAAAAAAGAGCATCATCGGTTGTCAAATGCGTTTGAGAGAGCTTATTTATAATTTTTTTGATCTTATCTTCTCACATAAGTATTTAGATTTAAGAGCTTATAAAAATTGATTATGATGATCTCATATAAGTTTTTTCAGCTTATTTCAATAAACTTCATGGAGAAGCTTATAAAAAAAAGCTCTAAAAAGTTTATACGAAAGACTAAAATTTATCATCTTAATGATAAAAATATCAATTTGAAAAAATAGAAAACAATTTTCGAAAAAATTATGTAAAAAATAGGTAAATTTTTTGAAAAATTATATAAAAAAATAGGAAAAATTTATGAGAAACGACTAAATAAATTTTGAAAAATTATATAAAAATGGGTAAATTTTTTTTAAAAATATGTAAAAAATTATGAAAATAGAAAAACAACTTCTAAAATTTTATGTAAAAATAGGTAAAAATTTTGAAAAAAAAATGAAAAAATTATAACATATAATTAAAAATAGAAAAATATATTGATGATGAAAATAATGATATTAATGATGATTTTCTTTAATTATAATTTGATGTAGATCCATGAGTGTTTACTTTGTTTTGAAACTTATAATTTTTATGATGATGAAAAATAATAATGGTGTTTGTTATTTTTACTTGTTATTTTGTTTGAAAATGTTTTTGATGGACAAACAATAAAGGATGCTTGATTTTACGTTTCATTGTCACTTTTCATCAGATTTTATTATTGGGGATAAAAATTATAAACAATATTTAATGATATATATATATATATATATATATATATATATATATATATAATAGTATGCACATCACTTAACAAAACCAAAGTCTTAAGTGTGTCTTCCGCTTCAAGGCCTCAAGAGGCTTTTCCACTTCCATACGTCTTACGCCTTAAATAACTATGAGTACATGGTACATCACTTTCTAATTTATAAAATGCATCAAAATTAAAGATTTTAATGAAGAAAAAAAAATATAATATTTTAGTTTTTATTATCTATTTTTGATGCGTATGAAACAAAATTGAAAAAGAGGGTATGGTTCATTAGTTATTTTTTATGCTAGATATTATAAGTGAATGATAAATATTTTTAGTATATCTTTACTTTATTTTTAATTTTTTATCATGGTTTCATGACATATATATATATATATATATATATATATATATATATATATATATATATATATATATATATATATATATATATATATATATATATATATATATATATTAGTTTTTTAGTTTTTTTTATATTTTTTAAATTATGACAAGTGCTTATTTATTTCAAAAAACACTTTTAATTTTTATGTGTGTTATGTATTGCCTTTACAAGTAATTTCAACTATTATAAGTGCCATGTAGACGTATCCAAACACTTTAAAATGATGCAGGGCCTTAAACGCCAGATCAACAAATTTTATCAATGTTATTTACGTCATAAACTTTCATCTAATGTCGTTATAAACTAAGTGCTTAATTGCCGTTTACTATGAGCAGAGCTTTCATTCAATGATTATCTTCTCAATATAAGTACTTTTGATAAAAATTTATGTGTGTGGAAGAGCTTATAAAAATAACTTTTGATCCCCCTATAAGCCAATTTTAGCTTATTTCAATAAGCTTTTTTATAAAGCTTAAGCTTATATGAGAGTCTAAAAATTGACAATCTTAATGACAAAAGTGTCATTCTGAAAAATAATGAAAAAAAAAAGAAAGAAAACAACTTCCAAAATTTTACATAAAAAATAGGAAAAAATTCTGAAAAAAATATAAAACAAATTATGTAATACATCAAAACATCTTAAAATAATGTATAAACACTTTTTAAAATATACATCGAAATATAAATAACTTATTGAATAAAATAGTTATGACATAAACTTTAATAAAATAATTGTTTACCTAAAACAATTCCCAATGGGACCGGGTACTAGTTAATTGGGCTTCCCAAAGAATATGGTAAAGTCGGGCCAGCCCGCTAGGCCTAACTGCAGTTGAGGGCAAGGATGAACATCTATTTCTACGGGATATATCGGTACTTGATTTTACGGATATATCGGATATATCGGAGATATATCGGGTGGATATTTTTACATGAATATCGACATATATCGAAATTAATAAAAATACTTTAAATTGATGGAAACACTTTTATAAAAGTGTAAAATGATATTAATAATGAAATACGCATTGATATTACATCGTCATGGTCTTTCACCACCAAAATGAAGATCGACGTACTCCATCGCAACATTTGATGAAGGGATCCCATCTCGTGAAGACACATACCAAGACACTTGTTCGATAATACGGCGTATAAGATCGAACATGCCACGTATAAACGCTTTTCACTTGTACTCCACAACCTCCTCCATGACGGGAAATCGGGGGTTCACCCACATGTTCGCTTGAAATCCTCGTTGCATTTGATACGAACGCCGAATCTAAGATTTGTTCGCATTTGCGATAATTTATCATTCCATATTCTTCATCAATGGAAGCCGAAGGATTTGAAGAAGGCTGACCATAAGTCATTGTGTTAGGAGGAAAAATGTTACCGTCATCGGATGAATCACTGTATTGAGTGCCAATGCTCATAGATTCAAAACTGCTCGACAAATTCGAATCCCTCACGCGATGTGCCATCCTTCTGTCAACTTCTATATGGCTTTCCAATGGCCCCACACCGCATCACCTCTCCTAGACCAAAGGGTCTTCATCTCAGGTAGCATGTGTGAAATCATCTTCTACCAGTTGAACGGACTCAATGGATATTGACTTATTTGTCGATCCGCAATATCTCCACCATCATTTCCAGATCACTATCATCATCGGTCCCCTCTCCTCTTGAGCCATCATTGTCCGTAGTCATACCGCCTAAAACCAGTCTACTACTATGTTCAAGACTTGAATCAAACGAGGGTCGAATCAACAAATGGGCTGAACCGAGTCTCTCATGTCTCACCGAAACTTTCACTGGCTAACTCTTCGGATAAAACACCTGGCCAACATCAACACCGTACCTTTCCTCGAACACAGCGCACAATTCGTGGATCAGATTTCCATCTTCATCATCCAAATGGAGAGGTTTAACCCATCGAATAATCGACATCCTCTTCACCAAACCCGCTTCGAAATGTCAGTAAATCAAGGTAATTCTTTTCAAGAACTTATCCGACTCGCTTGCATATCACGTATCTTTAGTTTCATGTTATAGTAACAAAAACTAATTGTTGGAGCTTAGGTAAGCAAGCCGATTTTCTGTTATGGTATTGTATAAATATGCCTCCACTTTCTCACATGTCAAGAAGATGCAATTGGGTAAGAACTTTAATGGCCAAATTCCTCAATGTGGGAGTGTATTTCCATACATGAACCAATTCATTCACCAAGGTAATAAAAATAAGTAACATCTAAAATCTAATAATAACATGAAAATAGGCTTTATTTTTAATGTTTTAATGAGAAAGAACACTAACCAGGAACCATTAAATCTCTTGAGGCTATTGCTGCTCTATCACCGAATCCTCTCTTCGCATCTCGAAACATTACAAGCTGTGAATTGAAAATATACATGTCTAATCAGTAAAAGTGTAGTGCTTAACCAATTAACTTGAATCGCTTAATTAGATTTGTAACCGTTGATACCCATTTCCAAAATTACCAATGCCCGTAGAAGTAGAAGATAATCTCATGCGAATACTCGTGGAACAAATTCTTGGAGTAACCTCAGTGGTCACTACTAACCTGTGCCTATATTGAAACCTTGGATCTAAATAATATGTTGCAAAAGGATTAGAATATATGTCATAAGAGGAAAATAATATACATTAAGTGTGATTAAGATAGTCGCTTAGTTACTGGGCCGTATGAAGAGGGATGTTCGAAATGCTCTATCCCAACGATCCGCGATGATTGTTTCACTCCAATCTTTGGCATTGAGTTGATAATTTTGGGTTTCATTACCCGAATCAACTCATACAATAAATGGCAAAGTAGTCGGGACGACTCGTAATCAACAATGCGAAGAACTCGTGATATAGTGGCTCATATATTGATACCAAATTTTGTGAGACCTTCTCCCACATACAGATGATCAAACATGAGCACTCAACATCATGTCCAATGGTCGATCGAATTAAGCTTGTGAGAAGCCCATTCATCACCGATAAAGATCTTCTTCAACCACTCTCTTTTAGAAGACTCTAGATGATGTAATTTGTTACAAATCTTGTTGCCCCCGGACGCACAATATCTCCACCACAGACCTTTCTCTCACTTTCGCAAAGCAAAACCAACCACGATCAGAAGGAAGTCGCGGATTTTAAGGCATTTGTACTAATTCAAAACTGCAGCTCTTTTAGCAATGTCTTCAAACATCAAGTCAATGCAAGGTGTCGCTGCATTGTTCAATATAAATCGACTTCATTAAGAACTTTCGCCTTCACAACAATCATCGGTTCCAGAACAATTCGCACAACATTTGTTTCACCTACTCCTTGATCACGCCCTTCAACAAACCGTAATGTATTTGTTGTCCTTATCTTGTCGGATGCATCAACCGACTCTGAGGAATATTGTGCTTCTTTCGAATATACCATGAAATTAATAACGCTTTAATTTTCGCAGTCTCTACCCATCCATCGTATATAATCGTATTGACCCATAAGTCTTCCATTTTTCCCTTTGGATGTTCACATAATCTTCCATGCCTTATACCTATATCCAAGATTTGTTTTCGAGTTTCATATGGAGATGGTGGCTCTATTCCATGCCTACAAGTAGAATTAATGAAATTAATTATATAGTTTTCAATTATAATATAAGATAATAATTTATTAGAAACCGAAAAGTGATTGTCACATACCAAATTTGTTGTGCACCAAAATCATGTTCTCAAGTGGTGAGAGTCTCTGCTTTTGTGAGGCTAACACCTCATATACAAGCACTCACGACAATGTAATTCCATCGCTTTCTAATGAAACCACCTTTGAAAAGATTTTTAATGTTCTTTGTCTGCTGCCGAAGACTTGTATAATGATGGATAAGCGGTGGTAATGGATCCGATTGTTCACACTTTGAGATCTGCATGCCTTGTCGGGATTAGTCTGGCTGCGGTTGTGAAGGCTCACCTGTTGCAATATCTCAATTAGTTATCGAAGAAAATTCGCTATTTAAAAAAATTTATTTAATTCTAAACATTTACCCATTTTTCTTTCGTTTCTCATAAATCCTTCTTCAAGGTCGGTTCCATTCAAGAGCTTTTGATGCAATGATATGCCGCTTCGAAAAATCGCCTCTTTCCATCAGGTCATGTCACCCGGATATATACATCTTCCTCTTCTTCCTCTCATCCTCATCATCGCCATCAATGAGATGTCTATCGGGTCCCTCCATCAGGTTCGTAGTTCAAACGCTAATATCTCTATATCACCGCCGCTTTTTCTTTATTTTTCTAGCTCTAAAAGTAGTTTCATTTCTTGTTTCACTTCCGGAGTAGCACATTTAAAGACTTTTCAGACAGCCGATCCACGCGATGCAAGATATTTAAAATGAATGATCCCACCAATTCGTATCACCAAACCCAAACCACAAGAATCGTGATATTTGCACCATTTCTATTCCCTCCATGTGTGCAATATTTGGCGGTCGGATCTCTCGCCTCCAATATTACTCCACTAGCCATCCTATTATTATACAATTGAAAATAAATTTATTTTCATATAAAACAACAAATTATTATATATATATATACAATGTAATATTAACTAATATATAACTTACATTTTAATATTAACTAACATGAAAGATTAATTATCATAATATGTACATATTAACTAATATATAATTTATTAATATGCATACATATATAATCTAAAGTGTAGTTCTTTTAAAGAATTTACCACTATTTATTTATTTTATAGTATATAAAACCTATTATTACATGATATTTACCTTTAAAGCTTAACCAATATATATTGTATTTTATGCAATTTATAATCTAATGTCAAATTAAAAAATATATATATATTAGTATATTTATTATAATATATAAAACCATATTATTATATGATATTTACCTTTGAAGTTTAAACTAATATATATATATATATATCTAATGTGAATTATAAAAAAAGTAATGTATATTTATTTTTAAATAATACACCACTATTACATTTATTATAGTATATAAACCATATTATTATATGGTATTTTACCTTAAAGCTTAAAAATAATATATATATTTATATTTTATGCAATTAATAATCTAATGTGTGAAATAAAAAAAAACTAAAGTATATTTATTTTAAAGAATACACCACTATTAAATTTATTATAGTATATGTCTCATATTATTATATGATATTTTGTTCCTTAAAGTTTTGTAAATAATATATATTTATATTTTTATGCATTTTATAATTTTAATGTGAAATGATAAAATAATATGTATATAAAACCATATTATTATATGATATTTACCTTGAAGCTTAAACTAAGAGAGTAGAGATATATATATATATATAGTATATATATATATATATATATATATATATATATATATATATACAGCAAGAGATACAGGTTTTTTTTTTTTTTAGCAATTTATAATCTAATGAATTAAAAAAAAAAAAAAAACTAAAGTATATTACTTATTTTAATAATACACTAATTATTAAATTTATTATAGTATATAAACCATATTATTATATGATATTTACCTTTTAAAGCTTAAAATAATATATATATTTATATTCTATGCTTTTTATAAATCTAATGTGAAATATAAAAAAATATATAGTATAAACCATATTATTATAAGCTTATACTTCATACTCCTTAAAGTGTCCAATATAGCAAAGAGAAAGATATAGTATATATATATATATATATATATATATATATATATATATATATATATATATATATATATATATATATATTTTTATAATTTTATAATTTAATGTGGAAACAAAACTAAAGATATTTATTTTAAAGAATATACCAATTATTAAATCATTATAGTATATAAACCATAATATTAGTAAGTTATAGAGTTTACCTTTAAAAGCTTTAAATAATATATATATATTTATATTTTAAGTTATTTATAATCTAATGTGAAATTATAAAAAATAGAGAGTAGGTGAGTATAAAAAACCATATTATTATATGATATTTACCTTGAAGCTTAAACTTAATATATATGTATATATATATATATATATATATACATATTATATATAAGACATATTACATATATATATATATATACATATATTATAAATTTATAATCTAATGAAATTAAAAAAAACTTCAAAGTATATTTTATTTTTAATGTAATACAATCTAATTATTAAATTTATTATAGCATATAAACCAGTTATTATTATATGATATTTACTCTTGAAAGTTTAAAATAATATATACTATAATATTTTTCTATGCATTTTTATATAATCTGAATGTGAAAAACTATAAAATATATAGTATATAAACCATATTATTAAGTATGATATTTATCTAGAAGCTTTAAACTAATATATATATAAGCACATATATATATATATATATATATATATATATATATATATATATATATATATTGGTGTATTCTTTAAAGTTAAAAGCTTCGAAAATAATATATATTTATATTTAATGCAATTCTATAATTCATCAGAAATTATAAAAAACTAATATAAACTATAGTAGTATTATGAAATAAATGTAAAAAAGTATCTTGTAATTAATATTATGTTAACTATAGTAATATATATTTATCTTTTGGGGACTAATATATATTTGTATTTTTTATTAAATTTATAATGTAATATGAAAATTATAAAAACAAATCTATTATATAATTAACATAAATACAAAAATAAATGTAAAAGTAAACTATTAACACAAAACATAAATACAATAAGAAGGTAAGAAATATACCCTTTAATTAATCTTGTTGAAATTTGAGCTTCAACCTTAAACACCAAATACCTTTACCTTGAGATATATAACAAAGAAAATAATTTTGAGATGAAATGAAAGATTTGATGAGTAGAGAGAGTTTGTGAGAAAATAGAGCTGATTTTGAGCAGAGATTATAGGATTTTTCAAAATAAAAGGCTATAAAATGGTCAAAAAAATAATTAAGATTTAATTCTAACCGCGGATGGCTAAAATCAATCATTGATCTTCTTCTAGCCGCTTTGATCAATCCTCACCGCTGGATCGCTGATTTAATTCTCGTCGTTGATCAAAAATTGACTGGCCGATCACATTTTATATCCGTGAAATCTCGGGCCGTTGATCAAAACCGCATTCAAATTCGCCACGACGTCAAACTAGCCGCTTGAAAAGGGAGACTTGATCTCGACCGTCGATTTTCCGCACAAATGATCCGGGTTTCATAAGAGCCGCCGATATCACCGATGTAAAATATCGCCGATATATCGCCGATATTTTCGATATATCGGCGATATATCTCCCAAAATCTCAAAACATGTTTCCCACGCGCGTGTCTCCCACGTGTCGACACGCCGCCCTCGACACGCCCGTATTCCGAGAAAGATTACCGAAATATTCCCGCGATATTTATCGATTTACATTTTTCTAAAGAAACGACTTTACGCTTTCAAAAATCGTTTGCAGGCTTCAGACATCTAAATACTCCACAAATATCGGCCGATATTTCCGACATTTCAATCCTTGGTTGAGGGTGATCCAATTGGCTCAAAAAAGAACCCGCCAGAATAGTATCGACCGATCCAACCCAGAGTAACGCGCTAGTGAGCCACCTTGAAATATCACCGCACGATATCTCAATCCAGCAAATCTTAATTTTTGGCCAAACCATCCTGACAATACGACAACAATGACGGAAATATTCGCTTTACCTGACATATCGATACTCGATTTTACTGATACATCTGAGACATATCGGATTTTTATACGAACGACATATCAAAATTGAACTGCATGCATCAATCCATAACCGTTGATCGTACCGTGATTTCAAATCTTACCATTTAAAATATATCCCAATATTATCCCATATCCTTCATATATCCCTAATACATTCCGGAACATTTCACCAAAATTTAAATTAACGCCAAGACGTACGTCACGTATACGATATTTCCCGATATATCGCTCCGTGCTCGGAGATATCTTCAACATGATATTTCCATCATCGCCGAGACTAAGACGACATCACATATTTATATATCGCATATATTAATAAATATATAGGATAATTTCATTCCTGCGTCAGATACGGCGGCATTGACACTCAAAAATCAAGACGAATTTTATAGGTTTTTTTTTTTCTAGTCAAAATCCGCTGTTCCCTGTACCCGCCGAATTTTCCAGTGTTTTTCCAGCTGAGAGTTTATGTATCACGTGGGCTATACAAATAATGTTGTTTTTCATGATTACAAAAAAAAAAATATATATATATATATATATATATATATATATATATAAATAAGTAAAAAGTAATGATGATAACAAAAATCTCTAAAATATCTCATGTACGTTCTCCTTTCCTTTCTCTGCTCCACATTCTCCTTTCCTTTATCTACCCCCATCTTCCTTCCTCATATATTCTTATTCTTATATCTCTTCTGTAATTAAAAATATATAATTTAAAATAAATTTTAACATAAAAATAATTTCACATATATTTATTTATTTGTTTGATAAAAAATATATAATAGGCTAAGATTATCAGTTTTCTAAACTATTAATTGTTGAGATATTTAATTAAGATATATAATAATACATTAAGATGTACTAATATAATATATAATAGATACTATCATAACATATTATATATATTACCATAACACCTTTATATATCATCAATATGAAAAGTAAAAAAAACTAATCATTTTAGCTTATTATTGATAGTTTTAAAAATATTTCAATTTTGAATTTAGTTTTAAATTTTACACTTCAGTTTAATTTAATCCCCAAAATTTTAAAATTCAAAATTTAAAATAAGTCAATATTTACTTTAAAATAAATGTGTTAAAAAATACGTATTATAATTATTTTAATAAAATTCAAATAAAAATTAATAGTTATAATCTTAGTTTTTAAGAATATTCTTTAATTTTCATTGTCATTTTAAAACTTCCACTTAGTTGTTTAAAATTAAATCTTAGAATTCCAAAGTTGAAAATATCAACATATGTGAAATGATCAAATATTTAACGTATATTAAAAATTTATTTTAAATCACATGTTCTTGAGTTAAGAGAGATGTGAGATGAGCATAACGATAAAATAATCTATTTTTTACTAGATATATTCCAAGATGCCGATTTTACTGACATATCTTAAAAATATATCGGTATTTATAAAATTATTTAAAAATTTTAAAACATATTCAATTTATATACAAAAAATACTAAAGAGTGCGAAACGGTACAGATAGATCTTTCATTTTCTCTCATACTTCCTGCCTCAGATTCTCCAATTTTTGTAATAATTAACACAACAATTATTAGCTATAATAACACCCAACCATCTCTTAATATTTTATATTTTCTATAAATAAATTAATTATAAGAATTATTGCCAGTTATTGACAATAAAAGCTGAAAAAAAGCAGAAGTTAATTATTAAAAGACTTTTTATTTTTCTTTACATATCTTCATTTCCCTATTTCGCTTCTTGCAACGGTATAATCGCTTTCAAATAGTTAATTTTTTTGAAATTATTTTAAAAATTCCGGCAATATCATACATCATATCGATTACCGAGAGGCTTTATCAATCGATTATCGACGCCGTATATCAGACGATTACCCTGATGTAAAAACAATATCTCAACTATATATCACAATATTTTTATCCGTGAATGAGAGAGAAGAAGGTGGGGTAGAAAAAGGAGAGGAACATGTATCATGAGAGTATTTTAGAGATTTTTATTACAATCATTATTTTTTTACTTGATTTACAATTATTATTTTTTGTTAAACATGAAAAACAAATTCTTTACCTTTATTTTCAAAATAGGCACCTGATCATAATTCTCCCTTTGAGTTTTCAAACACCGGTTTGTATGATGACAGACAGAATCCATGGTTTCAATCTTATGCTCATTGTTTATATATATGTTAATGTCCCCCAACAATATACATATATAAAAAATGAAATACAATTTTGATGTAAAGTAATAAAGAATAAATCAATTAAGCAGTAATATATTACATTCGACAATTTTGTCGATGTAAAGACTCAATAGTCCGATCTCGAAATACACAGAGAAAGAAAACAAATTAATGATTAAATAAAAAAAAAAAAGAAAAAAAAAAGATCGGAATGGAAGGGATTGGATGATGAATGATGGAGAGAAGTGATATCTAGAGGACGGAGCCCTCGTAAATGGTGGTGAGCCTGAGCTTGAAGGAGCGAACGGCCAAGCGAGCTCTTCTGGAGGAGTATCTCTGCAATTTTCTGGCTCTGGAAACACCAAGGCCAGGCTTCTCAAAGCTCTTTTTCACACCCCCGTTTACTTTCGCTTCCTCTGACTCTCTCTGGTTCTGGTTCTGGTTCTGGTTCTGATTCACTTCCAAAACAGGGGAAATCCGGCACTTGTGAATGCAGCCATGCCGTCGAGCCTTTTTGGAATGATTTTGGAGGGCAACGGTGGCTTTGACGGCCAAGGCGGCCATGTCGGAGGCAGAAAGGCGGTACTGAAGCTTGGTGGCGTAGAGAAGGAAGTAGATCTGACCAGGCTGAAGTTGGTCGTCGGGATTCAGCGGCTGGATGTAGTCATCAGGAAAATAAGCCGTCAGAGTTGCATGCAGTTGCAGAAGAGGTGCCAGCAAAGAAGAAGAAGAAGAAGACTCGAATTGAAGAACTTGGGAAACGGTAACAGGAAGGGAATATTCACGTAGCTCTCCATGAAGGGAAATGACCTTAGCAGCAGCAGAAGGAGTTGAAACAGTAGTAGAAGATACACATCCACCATGTCTCATATGAATGAAGAAACAACAAGAAGAGTCAGGATTTATACCTCCTCGTAACTGAATTGGGGTTGAGCGAATGGGTTCATTTAATTTAAAGGTGGGGAAAAGAGGAAGAAAAAGGGTGGTTGATTCTTGGTTGGGTCAACAATGGAATAAAACAGAAGCGCAGGTTCGGGAAGGTGATCAAAAAGAAAGTGTCACTTAGGAGGAGGAAGGAGAAATTCCGTTGGGAAAAAAACCCAGGGAGTAAGACAGGCAACCCACCAAATGAGTCCAACTCTTGCTCGATCATAAATAACAATGTTTTAAACCTGACCACGATCAATCCAAAAGCTTACCCGCCTACGTGCTTCACCTGGGTTTGACCGCCACGAACCCACGCTTCTGCCCCGCTGACGTAATAAATATATATTATTTATATTTTAAAATATATAATTGGGATTTAATATTTAAGTTATTATTATTTATTACTTTTTATATATAAAATAAAATGAGGTTTTAAAATTTATTTTTTAATAAAGATACGTATAATGTCGATATACGAAAAAAAAATATTAAAACGAAGTTAAACTTATTTATACAAATATATACTTAATTAATAGTAATATATGTACTCATAATGTTAGAAATGTTCCCTCAGAATCTCTTCTTCCTATTCAAACTTACTGGTTCTTATCATCATATCTGTGTACCTTCTCACTACAAGCCTTTAACCCTACAAAGATTTCTGGGTAATCCCGGTTGAAATAACGTAGCTTTATGTAAAAAACATCGCAAGACGTCATTTTAACTTAAAAAAATGACTGTGGCAAATGAACTGCTTCGTCAAAATCGGCCGTCGCTATCCGGCCATCGGCCCGATCACGGGCCCGGCGCTTCAGTTCGGCTTCAACGCAAAACGGTTTTTTATCGAACCGGACGGCTTTTATACCGGGTCGACGGCCGACCGGCCGCGATCGGCCATCCGGCCGGCGCAAAAACATTATCATAATTCGATAATTGATAAAAAGCACGTGGTTCCGTTCAGTTCCGTTGCGGGCCTGGTTGCCTATCAAATGGTGTAGTGATGACGCGTCTGTTAATTTCAGGAATTGTGATTTATTTATGAGTGATCACCCCCTAATAACCTCTCCCGTCTCCCGGCTCCTGCTTGCTCTGCAAGCAATCCCCCCTTCCTCCACCGTACGTACTACCTTGGTGGTCATCTTCTAGTATTCTATGTTATCATTTCTCATTTCTCATTTGACATTTGACATTTGCATAATCTAGAAAAATAATTGCTTACACCTTGACCAAAGTTCTTGCTGTCTCCACGAGAGAATAGGGATATGCTCTTTGTTGAGAGCTTCTTTTTATTCTTTATTATTGACTTTTTATTTTCTTCTTTATGTACTTCCTTTGTTCTTGCAATGGAGGATCGGTTGGGTGATTCATTGTTATCGATGATGAGGGTGAGGATCTTAATCAGGAGGTTGGCATTGAGGGCATACATGTCAATCTTGATCTCTATCTTATGGGTAAGATCCTTATTGACAAAGTTGTAAATTTTAACATGATGAGACATCATTTTGCTAGTATTTGATGGTCGGTGGGAGGGGTGAATATCACTGCCGTCAATCCACGATTCTTTTCTTTTCAGTTCTTCCATGTTGTGGACATTAAAAAAGTTTTTGAAGGATGATCTTGATCCTTCGATAATTGCTTGTTGATAGGTTGGGTCCAAGAGAGGTTTCGGATCGGGTCCTTTTGTTTCATGTTGTTTTTTGGGTTCATGTTTATGATCTCCCTGTAGGATTTATGTTTGTCAATGTGGGGAAACAATTGAGGAATTATATGGGAGAGTTTCTTGAATATGATGTCAACAACAACTCTTCTTTTTGGAAGAACTATATACAGATAAAGGTTAAGATCGATGTAATCAACTGTGAAGAGGCGGAAGAAAATCAGTTGTAAGAGTGGCGATGGTTCTATTGTTAGTTTTAAATATGAAAGACTCCCAAATTTATGTTTTATTTGTGGTTTACTTGACATACTAAATTTTCGGTCTCTAAACTTCTGTAGTTTTGCCTGAAGATCAGATTCGGAAAGAATGGGGTTCTTGGTTGAGGGTGCCAAATCGTAAGGGGGTGGCACTGGGTGGGGAGCGATGGCTGAGAGATGAATCTTATGGTGGTTTCTTGGGAGCATTGGGCAATGGAAGGAGAGGAGAAAGCACTGATATAACAAGGTAAGTCAATTTAGGCCAAAATATGGAAATAGTGAATTCCGAAGAAAATTGCGGGAATGGAAAAGAGAAGAATATTGTTGGAGTTGGAAATTTTTCTTTGGTTATTGAAGGCTCTAATTCAAGGACAATAAATGAAGAAGATTCGGGTATATTGTTGGACTCAAATGAAGAGAGGAAAAGAAGGCGTGGGTCAAGTGGTGCTAAAGCCCATACTAATGAAATGGAATTAGACAATTTGATGATTGAGAAGGAGGGTAATCAGGTTGCAATCGTTGCTGGTGACAATCCTAGCTATTTTTATCAAGTGGGTTCGACTCCTGCTCGTCGGGAGCCATGAAGTCTCAGGTTGAACTCTGGTCAGTCGGCAACTCCCGAGCGCCTTCTGCGGTGTGAGGCCGGGTTCGAACTCACAAGCCTGATGTTATTTTTCTTTGAGAGACTTTGACACATGTAAATAAGTTAGAAGAATTAAAATGGAAACTGGGTTACGAGTGTTGTTTTGCGATTGACAGGGAAGGTTGTAGTAGAGGTTTGGGGGTTTTTTTTGGAAGGATTCTATGCATTGCTCTATTATTTCCTTTTCTAAGCACCATATAGACTTGGAAGTAAGGAATATTGTGAAAGGTGTTTGGCGTTTAACCGGGTTCTGCGATTGTCCAAAAAGAAGTCGCAGAAGGGAGTCGTGGGACTCGATACATACTTTGCATGGGAATTCTAGTTTACCATGGTGCATCCTTGGTGATTTTAATGATATTATTAGTGTCATGGATAAGAAAGGCCTTGTTAACCATCATATATGGCTTATTAGTGGCTTTAGAAAGGTTATATTGGATTGCAACTTACATGATGTACCTTTGGAGGGGTACCCATATACGTGGTAGTGTAAGAAAGGTTATGATGATGAAGTGGAAGAGAGACTTGACATGGTTATGGTGACTTCTTCATAGCTTGATTTGTTTCAAAATGTTAACCTCAAGA
The DNA here is from genome assembly GCA_016808115.1 of Tetrastigma voinierianum. Taxonomy (NCBI): domain Eukaryota; kingdom Viridiplantae; phylum Streptophyta; class Magnoliopsida; order Vitales; family Vitaceae; genus Tetrastigma; species Tetrastigma voinierianum. The sequence continues at coordinate 258,363 of JAEQBH010001414.1, read as the reverse complement.
ATATCTGGCAACTCAAGCCCCACCATAATCCAATCTGTTGCAAGTTGATAAAGAGTAGCCTGTACTATGTAAATAAAGATTAAATTTGAAAACAATAAGCCAATCCGCACTTGAACCCGTTATAGAGAGTCTGTGTATCACGCTTGGATATCTGGAGGATTGATCGCTGCGTTGAGGATTTATCTACTTGGGGTTTTAAGCTGAGCAAGAGATTTAGGAAAAATATTAGTAAGTGCAAAAGCAAACTAGTTGGGCTTTATGAGGTTGACAATGCCGATGCCACTGCCCAAATTAAAGAAGTGAAAGACCTCATGTTAAAACTTCTTGCTCAAGAGGATACCTTTTGGAAACAACGAGCTAAGTGTTTTTAGCTCCGAGATGGAGACTCCAATTCTAAGTTCTTCCACTCAACTTCTTCTACTAGAAGGAGGTCAAATCGTATCAAAGGTTTGTACAATGAGGATGGTATTTATGTGGATAATTGATAATATGTGTGGGGTTGCTCTCCATTATTTTGAAAAACTATTTTTAGAGAGTTCGGATTGCTATGATACGGTTCTAAATGCAGTGAATAATTGTGTGGGGTTCGAGGAGAATGGTTGGTTGTTGCGACCGTTTACTCATAATGAGTTAAAGGCAACTTTATGGCAGATGCATCCAAACAAAAGTCTAAAACATGATGGATTGAATCCGTGTTTTTACCTAAAATTTTGGCCAGTCGTGAGTGATGAGGTGGTTTGAGCATGCTCTAATTGGACCGAATCTGGTATTTTCCCCTCCCATTTAAATGCTACAAATGTTGTTTTGGTGCCTAAATGTGAGAATCCTACTTCTATGAAGGATCAGCGACCCATTTCTCTTTATAATGTCCTTTATAAAATTATGTTAAAAGCCATTGCGAATAGATTGAAAAAATTGCTACCTAATATTATTTCTAAGGAATATGCAACTTTTGTCCTTAGTAGGCATATTATCGAGAATGTTTTGGTGGCTTTTGAATCTTTGCATTACATGAAGAGGAAGTCTAACAGCAGGAAAGGTGATGTAGCAATGAAGATTGACATTCCTAAAGCATATGTTAGAATTGATTAGGGGTTTCTAAAGGCTATTTTGCTAAAGATGGGATTTGCACAAAGATTTGTTGACTCCTGAGCAATGTTTCTTGTGGTATCCCTGCTCAATATTCTGTCGGGTAAATGAGAAGCAAGTTAGTCCTATTACTCCCAAAAGGGGTCTCCGGCAAGGTGATTTTCTTTCCCCTTATTTGTTTATCATTTGCGCTGAGGGCTTATCGACTCTTATACGGAAGGCTAAAGAGGCAGGTTCTTTGCATGGTGTGAAGGTTTGTAGAGGGGCATTGAATGTAAGTCATCTTCTCTTTGTTGACAATTGCTTCCTTTTCTTTAGAGCATCTATGGAAGAGTGTAATGTGATGAAAGGGATTCTTACTGTTTATGAGTCTGCTTTTGGGTAGGCTATAAATTTTCAAAAATTGGGCATCTTCTTTAGTACCAATGTGGCTGCTGATTTGAGGGATACTTTAACAGGTATTTTAGGGGTTTCTTCACCTTTAGATATTGGAAAGTATCTTGGTTTACCGTTTCTAATTGGTAAAAGGAAAAAACATATTTGTAGCCGTTTGAAGGACCATCTTTCTATTACTGGAAGAGATGTGTTCATAAAATCCGTAGCTCAAGCTGTAACACCCTAAATTATACCTTAATAGTTTATTACATGTTTAGGGTATAATATAAGTAAAATTTGTATTTTTCGGAAATTAAGTGTAAAGTGGGAAAAAGGTTAAATTGGTAATTTATAAAATGAGGACCCACCCAAAAATCATAACACAAGAAGATGATATGTTATTGTAAGAATTGGACAAGTTGATTTGCAATTAAAGAAAGATAAAGGACTAAAATGTAAGGGTTAAGAAATTTAGGCCAAGAATGGGAAAAGACCAAACATGGCCTTCTAAGAAATGGAATTTCCCATTTTTGTTTGGTTTAGGTTAGGGTGTAGCAACCCCCGAGCCCGACCCGACCCGATAGGCGAGTCCGAACCGAAACCCTGTGGACGCCCTCGCGACCTTTTCCTTTTCTATTTTTACATTTTATTAAGTTTTATTTATTTATTTATTTTTTTTTTCAAAAGTGTCGCGACCCGAATTGTCACACCTACTCCACTTCCAGGCGATTTATGTTGGCCATTTTACCATGATTTTTTTTTTCTTTTCTGCCAACTTGAGTCTAAACCCACTTTGAATCATCCGAAATGTAAATAAAACACTACTCCAAGTCTCCAAACATACACACATATCGGTACATAGTTAATTCCTCAATGTACCCAAAACTATACACTTACACTTGATCAAAACAACATTTACACAAAGTTCCAAAACTAGTGGCTACACAAGCCAAATATACAATGATCCACAAAAGATACCTTAACTCGCTCCAAAATATAAAAGCGCGACATCCACAGAGGCGACCAATAATATCAAGACGTATGCCTCCCAACCACCAACAAGCTAAGGTTGGCATACAAACTTCCCATCCTCAAAAACCCTACAGGTCCAACTTCCATGTCACGCAGCTGGTCTCGTACCTGCATCTAAGGTGGAGGGAAATAATGGGGGTGAGTTCGACAACTCAATAGTGAATCCCATAACAAGCCATGCTCATAAAACATTTCACTTATAATATAATTCAAAAATATCTCAAAACGAGCATTTTATAAATAGCAGGCTGGGCGGCGGAAACACATGAATTTGGGCCACTACCACCATCTCAACCCCTCATCAATGACTCTTTTGGGCTTTCACCCAGGGACTAGCCGATCATCCCAGAACAACGACAAATTGCCGGGACTTACCACCCAGGGATATGCCCACATCCCGTATATTTGTGACCTTTCTGGGACTACAACCCAGGGACTAGTCATCGTCCCGTGTCCACTACATCAATCCGACTCACACAGCCTCACACCATGTCATGCTTTAAAACAATTTCATTAAAGTACTCAACCACATGGATATTTAAAAACATCAAGGTACCGCTTAATTCAAAGATTTGGCTATACATATAAAATATACATTTATATCACTAGAAATCATGACAAATAAAGCACTAATGGTACAAAATTTACAACATCAAAACCGACAAAGATGGCGGTGAGAAGGTTATAAGATCCCCTACCTTTCCTTTGGATTCAAAAATCCGCAAGTCTCCCAAGGTGCTTTCCAAACTGAGGCTACTCCAAAGGATCTGCAAATAACAAGTCATAAGATTCCTCAAATTTCGCCAACTGCGGTCAATAAAAATTACTTAAGTGGTTTATTACTTTATCACCACTGACATCACATTTCTTATAATTCTTCCAACATAAACTCCCGGATCCCGCATGCACTCTCTCTTACACTTACTAGATCAACACATTTAACACCCCTTATTAGGTTACACAAAAAACACACTCAACACTTGTACCCCCTTTTTTTTTTTTTTAACCTATCTCAAGACCCCTTTTTTTTTTTTCTCAACTACAAATTTTGACCAGCCATACATGCTTTTTGTTCATTGTGGTCTTCTGACCAAAAGTTCCCCTATCTCTTAGCTTTCCACAGCCTCTTAAATCAGGTCATTCGACCTCAAAATCAAGAGTTATGGTTTTTACACTCACCTCCCAGACTATTTCCTAGACAGAATTATGTGCCCTCTTCACCCTTACTTTGACGAAATTAGAACAAATGAGCCATAATTTGGCCATACACTTTTTTTCTATGAAGTTACTCCCTATGTGGCTACTTTGAGAAGTACGATTTTGAATCACTCATTGATCAATCTAACCCAACTTATGACTCAAAAACGTGAACTGCCTGCAACAGGGACAGAATCTGTATCTGACTTTAAACCTCTAAATTCAAGTGTAGGTCTTATGGTAGATTTAGTTCTTGGTTGCTTCTAGACATTCGAAGGGCTAGGTCTTGGCTCTTTCTCCAACTGGAATCACCCAAATTGGATAAGAAATGAGCATGTTATGGCCAAAATACTAACACTGGTCAAAACAGAAAATTCCAGCCCCTTGCAGTCACGCCTTAATTTATGATTTTCCCCATTTTTTTCCATAAGTTTCCAACTCAATCAACTCCAACACTAAACACACCAAAGCCAATTCCATTCCCAACCCCAACACATCTTCCAAAACACATCTTAAACAAGAATCTAGGGTTTTGCCAACCCATCACTCAACCAATCTATTGCCAGATGAAACCCTAACTTTAAAAAAAAAGAGAAGTCTGAATCATACCCCCCATACAAAACCCCCTCAAACTCACAAATAATCCTCGCGATTAGATTTCTTACCACCCCATATCTTTTCCAAATTTAGGGTTAGGAGAAGTTCCCTTAACCAAACCCTAGAAAAAGAACCATTTTACAAGAATCAAACCAAAAACCCTTACCTTTTTGGCTCAATCTCTTTTCCTTCTCTTCCTTTCTCCTTCTTCTTCTCTCTTCTCTTCTTCTTCTTCCTCCTCTTTCTCCCCTCTCTTCTCTTCAATGCTTTTCCTAACTCCTATTTGAAAGCAAAATGAACTAAACCTTTTGCTAGACTAGTTTTTTGTCTTATACCAACTTTTTTGACTTTTAAGTTTCACTAATAGCAATCTCTTAAGCCATTAACTCTTTTCTATTTGCATATCACATTCCCAATCTTATATATGCATTCAATTTCACTTATTTCTCTTCTCATTAACGACTCCAGTGAGTTCTCAAGTGGTAACTTACTCAATTTACCCTTGGCTCTAGTATTAAACCCTGCTCTATTGTTTTATTTTTGAAAAATAATATTTAGTTGTAATACACCGTGTTACATTCGAATCCCCTCGGCCCGACCCAATGATGATCCAACCGAGTCCGGTTTACTCCGACGTTTATTTATCTGTGGCAAACGCGTAATTAATGTGGTTTAACTGTGGAAGCTTGCTTTCTGGGCCATAAGCTCCACAATCATTTACAATTTCAAGCAATTCTAGTTCCCTTAAACATTTACAAATACATTTGATGAGCAGTATTCTTTTTTGCTTAAAATATATACAAAATCAAGGTTCGGGTTTAACCCTTTGTTTTAAAAAAATAAAAACCAATTGTTCAAAAGAGATGATATGCAAAAGCACTGGGAGTATACTTAAGCAATAATCGTACCTCTCTATGACTCTCATACGCACCGATCTTGTCTCCTTCCCGTCTACTGAAACTCGCTGCGATTAGACAAAAACCATAATTTTCATTTTCACGCTAGTGTTCCATACAAAGCCTCTGTTCCAATATCCAATGCAACTCAGATGAATTTTTAAAGATTAAACCATGCCTACATCCAACAAACAATTCATGCTATTTATTTTTTTTTTTTTCAAGCATGCTTTCACTTCAAATTTCCATCATAAATCAACAAATAATAAAATTTCAATGCAAACAATTCATTTCACATTCTGAATTTATGATTTTAAGCATATATTATTAAAAATCTCTATTTACACTCGCTACCGTTATATTTCCCACCTGACTATTCGACCACACTTCCGACGATTCCGTTTGATGAATCCCCGCCTATTTTTATTCTGAACGCGCTTTTACACATTTAACACAATTCCCACCCCAACATGACGGATGCCGCTGACAAGACCTCGACATGTGGTATCACTTAAATGCCATATGCCATTATGAAGAATGCCGATCGGGTGCATCCCGCCAAGTGGGATTATTTCCTTCACGCTATACGCCACGCTGATTTCCGACGCCATTGTGATCCTCACGCGGACATTGAAAATTTCGGTGCCTTCGCGGACTACGCCGACACAGTATCCCGTCAGCGGTTCATTCCAGATATCACTTGTAATTCAGATGTCGGAATTGTCCTATCTATTTACGGCTCGATCATCAATCCATTCATTCGTCGTATATCATGCCTAATTCATTCAATTTTCGTGATTTCTTCAAGGATATAATTCAATCTGGGTGCACTCATTTGGCATATTGGTTATCTACATACTATTTATATACTCTTTTCTACACTTTGTCATTTACGCTATAAACTACCAAAAAACAATAACATACAATGAGCTCCAGAGAACAAACATGCAAAACTCTGAACTGGTTAATAGGATTCAGTTGAACAAAAACCCAAAAATCTTTGCACTTTTATTCCAATCCTGAATCTCAACTTCGCTGGCTTTTCCTCCGTCGCCCCTATTCCAAAACCATTCAAAGAATAATATCGCTATGGTGTTCACAGTTTTGGGAAGTTAGATTGATTTTTCGGAGGTACTATGAGTTCCACTTAAAACAAGCTTATATATAGATGACTGACTCAATGGTCACAGAGGTAAGAACACCAGAATCTGAGTTCTGACGTGAGGGAGTTGGGTGACCCTCCCAAGTTGGAGGTCATACAGTCAAATCCCGAACTCGACGAGTAGACCTGAACTGGACGAGCTCATCTATCACCTTGGTCAAACATCTCTATACCGTGAATATTAATGTATTCTGACTCCAATGGGCTTTATAGAGTCCAAGAACACCAAATCGGAGTTCAAACGAAGGAGATATGACCTTCGCTGGAGGTCAGCGTTGGGTCAACCTAGACGCAGTCGACTAACCCGATGAGTCAGACCAAGTGACGAGCTCATTCAAACACCTGGTCTGAAATCTAACATCCTCCTCAGGCATATGAATGGCGCCTCTGACTCCATGGCTTCCATAGAGTCCGCTAACACCCAAATCTGAGTTCAAATCCAAGGAGATACGACCTTCAAGCTACTGGTAGGTCAAGGCAGCGTGAGTCAACCCCGACGAGCCGGACTCGAATCGACGAGCTGCACTGAAGTGACGAGCTCATTCAAACACCTCGGTCTGACATCTTAACATCCTCTCAGGCATATGAATGTATTCTTTGACTCCATGAGCTTTCCATAGAGTCCAAGAACACCCAACGCGGAGTTCAAACTAAGGAGATATTATCCTTCCTAAGTTGAGGTCATACATAGTCAACTTTGACGAGCTGACCTCGAATCGACGAGCACCGCTTGACGACTAATCGCCGACGACCAATCGCCATCGACCAACGCTTTGACGACCAACGCTGGACGACCATCAAGCCACGACCACCGCTTGGACGACACCGCTTGATCGACCACCGCTGGATGACCACCGCGGACACCAACGCTTGACGACCACACCGCTGATTTGCCAATCGCTTGACCCACCACCGGCCGATCGACCACCGCTCTCGACGACCACCGCTTGACCACCAACGCTTGACGACACCGCTTTGACGCACTTCACCGTTGACGGACCACGCTTGACGACACCGCTTGACGACCACTCGCCGATTCTTATCACTCTGGACGACCACTGCCGACCAATAACGCTTGGATCTACCCTCAATCGCGATCACCGAATGCCGGACGCCAACGCTTTTGACGCAATCTTTCTACCGCTTTGAATACACCGCTTCGATCCACCACCGCTGGACTACCAATCGTTGGACTACCAACGCTTTGACGACCACCGCTTTTGATTCCACCATCGCCGATCCACCACCGCCGACGACCATCGCCGGACGACCATCGCCGGACGACAACCGTTGACGACACTCGTGGATCACCACCGCTCCGACACACCTGTTTGACGACCACCGACCCATTTAACCCGTTTAGAGTAAAAGGCCATAACTCGTCTACAGAAGTCCGAATTAAGAAATTCAAAGCCTAACATCAAGTTAATTGATGTGGCTACACCAAGCAGAAGGACTTACTTCGCCACCCTTTATTTCTGATCCAAAACCTGTTCGGTTGGGTACGGCTAGTTGACCGAACCTGACAACCGGAATTCGAAACAGATTTAGTTATCGACTTCTAAGAAAAGGACTATAACAACTACTTCACGTAGGTCCTAAACTGAGAAATTAAAGCCTAACATCAAGTTAATTGATGTGCCTTACACCTACCAGAAGGACACACTTACTAAATCCCCTTCACTTCGCACCTGTAACTTGGTCTAATAAGCACTACCACATTCACCACAATGTGGCAGCTTCCTGTTTCTGTTTAAAATTAGAACCAAACTTTCCCCTATACGATAACTACCCAACAACTTAGGGTAGAAGAAGACCAAGCAGGGAAGACCCACCTCATGGAGTGCCTCCTGCTCGGAAGTCCCTGCTCCGGTCTCCCACTTGTAGCTCTCACAATTAGGAAGGACTCCCTCTGCAGGAGCCGCCTAGGACCTCAGCAGTTCCGGACCAGAAAATTCTAGAGAGAGCGTGGAGCCCCTCTCCAACTTCCTTTTCTATTTTTTTTTTCCTGCGGACTACTCTTTTAATCGATTTTAAAAAGTGACAGGAAGCTTCCTTCCCTCTTCACATGCCACATGTCATTTCCTTATTTTTTTTCCTTTGTTTCATTTGTATTTAGGTCCCTCCATTTCTATTATTCTTCATTTAAGTCTCCTATTATTTTCCCTTACCATTATTGCACCACTTACATCTAAACTTATTTACAATTGACCCAGTCCCCATTTTACAATTTATATTTTCTTTTTTCACTGGGTTTATCTCCTGATTCAAAAAATCATTTAATCAATATTCATCTAAAAATTCCAAAAAAAAATAATAATAATACCTTAAGTCGGGCCCTAATTATACTCTAATAGTAATAATTTTTATTATAAAACTTCTAAGTTGTGATTTTCAAGCATAGGCATTTACGGTGAAGGAAAAGAGGAGATCATATGGGTTTTGTGCAATCCATTGTTTTGGTTCAAGCAAAGGGAAGAAAAGGAGAAGTTTGGTTCTAGTCTTTGAAGATTAAGGTATGGATATTATAAGTATGGAACCTATATGTATGAAAACTATATGTATGGAACTTTGGTATGGAATTCTCATAAATTCCTCTTTGTTTAGGTTGTGTTATGAGAAGTCCGAATTCTTCCCTTATACGTATTTTGGGTTGGCTTAAGTCAGATTTGAGAGTTGTTTTGCTTTGCTTAGGTTTTGAATTGCAAATTTGTGGTGAAAAAGGGGAAACTGCCTATTTATGGAAAATTTGACGCTTTATGCCTAGGTGTAGAAGCGCCGTTTGCCGCAGGTCTTGCCTAGGCTGAACCAACCCACACCTAGGCGAACTCGAGGCCCAGTTTCCCGAATCCTTTTTCCGACGGCCTAGGCGTATAAAGGTTTCGCCTAGGCATAACATTGTTCACCTAGACGTACCTGTAAATCCTGCTTTGTTTTCTCTTTTCTGTTAATTCTAGCAATCATCAATTGGATTAATAAGGATCTTAATAAGTTAATGAAAGGGTCTGTATATGTATAAGAGTGATATGAAAAATGCTCTGACATCGTTAGGCAGACATTGTTTCTTGCCCTTTATTTGTTAATGTGATTAAGAAACAATATAACAAGTTTCTGCATTAATTGTATGTTCGCCTAAGACCGAATAGCTAATTATCAGACACCTCCGATCACGACACTTTGAAAGCAAAGTAATAACACTTGCTATGTGGATGCACACGTATTGTGCTGCACCTCCGTTGTACAATACTATACCGTACCTTCGTACCTTATCACACACGCCCTCCTATCTGGCGGTTTCCTGGCCTATACATGCAAACATTTATATGGTAAGTATATGAACAATGAAGTATAAGAAAATAAAAGTAAACAACTCGATGCTAAGGCATATCTCCGTTTTGCTTCTCAGAATACTCATGGGTACTGCATAAGATTTTGTTTTGTACTCACGGAGATAAGGAAAATTCTCGATATATGAATTAAGGAACATGCATATCAGAATTAGGACCACGTCTGTGGGTCATATATATATATATATATATATATATATATATATATATATATATATATATATATTACAGGTATATATATATTATATGTTTTCCCACTAAGTTATAAGCTTAACACGGTGTTTCATCCGTAGGTACTAAAGAGGACATCCGAGGTATTCGCATTCGCTTGTGCTTGCTTCACGCTTGGGCTGTGGAGTCCACCATACGTGGCGCTTCTCGATTCCCGCTTTTGAAATGTAATGTAATATTTTTGGTAATAGTGAATTTATGTAAGTACAAGTAAATGAGATTCAGGAATATATGTACAAGAACATCTAAACACCATTACGTTGGTAGGATTACAAGTTATGTCATTATGGAAGAATTTATGGATTTAAGTTATGTCAATATGATCTTATAGATTTTTATTTCGAAATGGGCCCACCAATGTCAAAAAATTAGGTAAAAAAGTCATAGTCTTGTGTGGCGCCCTCATCGTCGACTTAGGTGGGGGATGAGGCATGCAGGTCAAAGGGGCCACAATACTATATGATACACCCCCACCCCGGTTACGGGCGTGGTGTCGCCACCCCGTAAATCCCTGCAAAACTGCTACTCTAACTAATTAGAAATTTGCCGGAAGCCGCATTGCTCAATAAAACTCCTATAAAATTTTTTCCTTTTCTCCACTTAGGATTTTGTAAAATCTTGGCAGCATACCAGTTGTAATAAGGACATATTCCAAATCCTATAAACACAATTTACACTTTATCCAAATATGGTAACCAATAACTTTCTTTCAAAAGAGCCTCAGGCTCAACACATTTTCACAATTACGCTATGTACATACATACACTTCCACTATACAAATTCAAAGCATTTCATTACAAAATGTTGTTAATAACATCACTGATACAAAAGTCAGGAGAATCCTAATCTGGCCTGTCATCTGCAGCTCACAGACTGAAAATAGTTTTTGAAACACAAAATAATGAGCTAAACGAGCTCGTTGAGTGTATGCTTTATAAAATGTTTTGCTTTTGGAAAATATCTCAAAACTCAGAAACTCTTTACACACATATTTTTTCAAGCTCATAAATTTACTTTGCTTTAAAAGTTTCTAAAGCTTTTCTCAAATCTCTTGTTTGCTTGCTTTACCTTGCTTTGCTTAAAAAGTTTATAAAACTTTTCTCAAATCTCTTGCTTTAAAAGTTTATAAAACTTTTTATAATTCTCTTGCTTGCTTGCTTTACCTTGCTTTGCTTTAAAAGTTTATAAATTCTTCTCTAAATTTACTTTAAAAGTTGAGAAAATTCTTTATAAACACTCTGAGCTCGGGCTCAACCGCTTGTTTTAAAATACAAAAACGGAGCCTAGGCTCAACCGCTGCTTTAAAATAAAAACGGTTGCTTTAAAATACAACCACGGAGCTCCTGGCTTCAACTGCGCCCCAAAGGGTTGATTTCAAACCGTATAAACATGCTTATAAATCATCACCACTAGAGCATTTTCGCCATTGCACCCTAGTGAAACGGAGCCTCGCATCGACCGCGCCGGGCGTTGGATCCGGTCCGCCTACCTAGGCAGCAATTTGTGCAATAATTTCAGTTTCACATTTTCGGGTAAATATGGTGGAATCTGACCCGGGTCTCCATCACTATACTTAGCTAACACGTTAACCCTATATACTCTAAGACGCGCTACGGTCTCCTGAATGCCATGATGCATGAACTAAGCTCGGGTCGACCAGCAACCCAACACGCATTTAAATTCGATAGTATCCCTTAACACCAATCGCACGTACTTAATACCACCTGGGTGACGCTTGCTTAAAACTAGAATTTTAGCTAGGCCTCATTTAAAAATATTCTTTGCTTGCTCGTCAGTCATGTTTAATAATTCAAAACCATTGTTTGCTTGCTTGAATATGGTTTGATAATTCAAAACCATTGCTTGCTTTTTAAAAGTATGGTTGAATAAATAAAAACAATTACTTATTTGCTTTTCACATATGATTTAAAATCAAAACCATTTACTTGCTTGCTAAACTCATTGCTTGCTTTTCAAACATGATTTACAATCAAAATCATTAAAATAACAGTGTAAAACAGTTTATAATAAAAATACACTAGTATTTGAAAAATAGGTTTAGAACACTCACATTTTTGCTTACTAAACTTGAGCACAACTCCACCACTTTCCCGCCGCAAGATACACACTAAACGATCACGGTGAAGACATTAATCACTTTGTATAACGTGGGGAGAAACTTAACTGCATTTCCTAAAGACTTAGTCACACTCAACGAATATCGCCGAGGCGAAGCTCGAGGCGGCGAGGTACGCTACGCTTTTCATCAGCCCAATCTCTCAACTTCTCTTAATCATTTAGTAAGGTTCCTATACTATCGGTGTGTGAATCTAAAGCTTAACTACAAAACACAAAACTGGTATTTGGATAGTAGTGGTACCTAAGACATCGCTTGGCAATCGGTACCATACACATTTTGTATGGCGGTACCCCAGACCACTTGTATCTGGCATCGGTACCGATTGTTCTCATATGGTACCGGTATAACACCGCTTTCGTACCTAGACACTTCGGGTTTTTGCCATAAATGCTAATTTTGCATCTTTTGGTACCAATTCTCTTTATACAACTTCTCCATTCCATAATACCTCAAGAATCAATATGGAATTCATCCAAAACCACTCCATAACACTTGTATTGGTGGTTTGGAACTTCTTATTACCAACCCTAGGTAAAAAATCCAAGAATTAAACCCAAGGTCCACCAATTCCTACAAAACCATATAATTTTTATGGATTCCATGTTTATTTTCACCAACTAGGGTTTTACCCACAAAACTTCAACAAATCTAGGGTTTGGGTGATCTCTTCCACAAAACCTTAGAAAAGGAGCAACTAATCTCCATGAAAAATTCATACCAAAAACCCTAGACATCCAAAAACCCAAATTACACATGATTCCATACCTGATTTTCTTCCCTTTCTTCTCCTTCTTCTTCTCCTTCTTCCTCTTCTTCCTTTTCTCTTCCTTGCTCTATTCTCTCTTCTCTAAACGTGGAGCCCTAGCAAAATGAGACCAAATGAGATTTTTGTTTGTCTCATCCCCTATTTATAGTCTCAACTTTCCTTAATTGAAATTAAGTCCTCCATCTCTCAAGAATTGCACTTCAATTTTTGATAATTTTATTTTGGCATCTCATCTTCTCAAATTATGCCATTTATGTCCCATTTGATCAATTACGATTTTACCCTTGCTCTAGTACAACAATTCCGAGTTCATAAATTTATCATTTCACAATTTCATCCTTAATAACAACCCAAAATACAGCAATTTCACTCGTGCTCATATGTGCCCCTACGCTACATAAAAATTATACACCTCTCGGACGGGCATAATATGAGTGAGTCTTTTCTTTTGCCACCTTCTTTGCTTGAGGAGCTTCAGAAGCTTATTAATTCCTTTTGGTAAGGTATGAATAAAGAAGGGAAACGTGGTATAAACCTGTTGAAATGGGAGAGGATGTGTACAAAAAAGGAATACGGAGGTTTAGACTTTTGGATTTCTATGACTTCAATTTGGCCATGCTCGGAAAACAAGGTTGGAAGTTGCTTTTTGACTCCAATGCTCCAATTTCTCGTATTTACAAAGCTAGATACCCAAGGGGGGATTTTTTGAAGGCAAGCTTAGGAAATAATCCTAGCTTCAAATGTGGAGGTTACTTCCGAGTTCAAGAGTATTGTTGGAGGGAGGTTGTAGATGGAAAATTGGCGATGGTAGAAACATTCATTTTTGGGGGATCCGTGGTTGAAGGATGAGGGTAATTTTCATGTTGTTACTCCTTTGCAAAATGACTTGGTGGAAACTTATGTTCATGATTTGATGATTCCTAATTGTAAGGAATGGGATAAAGATTTGATTGAAGATATGTTTGTGGAAAGGGATGCTAGAGCTATTTATGACATCTTCTTAAGCTTGGTTTGGTTCAAGGATTTGAACTGAAGCAGGCATTTTTACAAAATGGGCATTATTTCGTGAAATTGGGATATAGGCTACTGGTGAATTCTTTGACTTCCAACGCTGACATGCATGTACTCCTGGCAATATGAGATGATTGAGTGTAAAGTCCTTCTAAAATTGCTAAGTTTTTTGAAGAAAGCTTGTAGGATAAATTACCTATGAGGAGACAGATTGCAAAACAAAAGGTGTAGTGGTTCCTTTAACTTGCATGCTGTGTGTTAGAGACGAGAAACCGAGCAGAATGTGCTCATATTTGTCCATTTGCAAGACAGTGTTGGGTGGTAGCAAATTTATTGGATAAGATTGACTTCTTTGTTGGAACTTGTGAATGCTTTAATGATTGTTTTTTTTTAGCTAGATAATAGTCTAAATGAGGAGGATCATGGTAAAGTTTTCATGGTTATTTGGGGCATTTGGTGTCAGAGAAATGAGCAGCTGTGGAAAGGTGAGCATATACCATCAACAAAAGTTGTTCATTTTTCTTTGGACTATCTGTTTGACTAGTTATGCTGTATACGCAAGACAGGCCTTCTCCTGCTTCGAACAGGATAATTCACTTATAAACGCCCACCAACTAGAATGCTAAAATGTAACATTGATGGGTCATTTTCCAAAATAGAAATTTTGTTGGTGTTGGCATGATATTACGGGATGATACAGGTTCCTTTGTTGCTGTTAAATCAAATTATTTCATTGGCTTAGGGTTGGTTAGGGAGGTTGAAATAACCGGTCTTGTTGAAGCTGTTCATTGGGTTCTTTCCATGGGGTTCTTTCAAGTGCCTTTTGAATTAGATGCAAAGGGTGTAGTTGATGCGATTGCAAGTACGGATCAAGATCTCTCGGAGTTTGATTCTTCATGCATCATTGTCGCATTTTACTTTGTGAGAATAGTGGTTTCAAAATTTGTCATGCTAGGAGACAAGCTAATGTTGTAGCTCAAAGTATAAAAGGGCTTCACATTTCCATGCTAGTCCCATAATGTTTACTTATCCTCTTGATTGTATTTACTCTTTCCCCAACCCCAAGAAAAGCGTGTAACATGTGAGCCTCAAATTAAAAATAAGAAACAATTAATCATTTTTTAAAACAAAAACATGTGAGCCTCAAATAATTGGTTTTTTTTTCTTTCCAAACAAAAAAACAAAAACAATTTTATATACACATGTTTTACACCCCCAACCAATCACATGGACCATGGACTTCGGACAAGCTTACCTCACTTGTATATGAAAGATTCATGACCCAAAAAATTGAGAAAAAATAATCCCCAAATAATTTATGTTTCAAATTAAAAATCAAACGAGTGTATTTTTATTGTGTCACCAAAATTGTAATTAGTAATTACGGATTTATTTTTAAAAAAAGTTTAAAACTGTTGTCAATTTTTTTTGAAAAAAATTAAAATCATAATCACCAACTACTATTTTGATAATGTGATAAGAAAATACTAATTTGAACATTATTTTGAAACATTAATTATTTTAGGATTTTTTTTTTGTTAAAATATTATTTTGGGACATGGGTCATATAATAAAAATATGGTTTGCTTTGAGTTTGACTACAGGCTGTCGCGCCTTAGCTTGACCCTACGATGAATCTGATCTGAGACGTTGCATCGCACAAACCATTCACAAACACATTTCATATAAACATACTTATATATGAATATATGATATCATTACTAATACATTCATTAATATGATAAATATACATCATATCATTTCAATATGACCCATATCTATTCTTTAGTACAACATATATTAATACAAAATGACATTCCATGCCATTGTAACATATATTTACAAAATATTATTAGAGGTCACCCATTTTTCACCCCAATAGTAAAATACATTCCATGAAGATTTATACATATTTGATTTCTATATAATATAATTGTAGTGGCATGCATGAAACGGAGCATTTACGTATACTTCGAACTATATGACGGTGACTCTATGCTCGACGGTCTTTAGTCTTGCTACTATCTAGATGGTACCTGTGCCTGAGAAATCAACGCGTTAAGCATTTTCATGCTTAGTGGTTATGTACATTTCTATTCTCATTTCATACAATCAATACAACATATATATGCACATAAACATATAAATAACATTGCCCATATGCATTAATTAATCATCTCAATTACATCCAATATGTTTATTTTCAAATAAAGATTACGCTTTGTTTATGTGGATCCATGTAATATATATATATATATATATATATATATATATATATATATATATAACATACTTTCATTTTATCTTGTACATAAAAACATAATGATTCACACTTTTCATGTTTAAGAGTATTTTTATTATAACTCAATTCACACAATTTACACATTTGTTAACCATTTTGCCTTTAAAACTAATCTAACCGAACTTCCTAAGTGTGATAGGATAATGTAATCATTTGTACAAATTCCGCTGGGTCGGTCAGTTTAACACTTTACCAACCTCAAGCACTGGCCCCGCTAGGCTATAGACTAATTATTTTTACATTTGCATTTTTGTGTACACCACCGATACTGTCTCGCTGAGCTACAGATCGGTATGTCACTATCAATCATATCATTCGCAATACTGCTACATTGATCCTTATTGGTAAACTAATCTATCCCTAACTCGAATATGACGGCTAACATTCTCTTAAGGGTATTAATAATTTATCATAGTAGTTACAAGATTTTATTTTCTATTCCTCTATATTCACATTTTCACAATACAATTCACATATTCGACGAATTCGTTTGTACATACTTGCATTCATTTTATTTGCCACTTGATAGATCATTTATCAATAATCTTTCTACACATTTAAGAGGACAATGAAACACATAATTTTCACAATAACACAAGTTGATACTCAATCAAAAAAAAAAAAGGAAAAAAAAAAGTCAATTAACAGTTCAGAACTTGGCCAAAATAAAAAGCAGGGGAGCATAATTTCATAGGGCACTATGAATTTTGCTGTAGTTGTGTTTTGTTTTCTTTTCCTCTTTTTCCACTTGAAATCAGTTAATCAACACTCAAACCAATTTATATATGGTTCAAATCAGAACACATATGCAGATTTCAGGGTAATCCACTTGAATTCAATTAACTAAACCCAAACCAATTCATATATGGTTCAAAACAGAGCACATATGCAGATTTCATATAAAACCTTTCAATTTTGATGACATAGCAAACACAAAACCGAAGCAAGAAGAGAAATGTGAAGAACAAACCAAAAGGGTTGTCGATTCTTGTCTCCTATTTTTTGAATCCCGATTTTTTGCTCAGGATTTATCATCACCAGCCCCTAATCCATCACAAATATCAGCCACAATCGTGAGAACAAATAAAGAAATGTGGGCTTCTGGTGTATTGTTAGGGTTTTTGGTTAGGGTTGATTTCTACCCAATACACCTTCACTTGCAAAATTTTCTATGAACAATTGAGCCATATTTTACCTAAAATTCCTTCAAGAAAATGATAGCTCTTTGAGTCTATTTTTAATAGAAATTGGAATCATCTCATTTGGATCATTACAACTTAACTTATGGCAAAAACACAAAAACTGTACCAAAACAGAGGATAACCCAATTGCTTACCCATTTTTTCACTTTAATATAAAAACAAGGGACTGAGTAATTTGGTACCTTCCAGTATAATTTCAGGTTCACCCTTAGGTTCTTTCCTTACTAGAATCACTCAATTTGGATGACTAATGGCCAAGTTATGGCCAAAACAACAACATGACACAACTTAGAAATTTTCCTATTTCTAGACTCTGTTTTGGTCCATCTCGGAAACACCAACATGGCTGTTATTTCTGGACTGCTTTAGGTCTCTGTTTCTTCTAGACATTTTCATCCATGAGTCTCATGCACCATCTACAATTGGAATCATCCAATTTGGAGGTCAAGAGACAAAGTTATGGCCAAAACAAAAATATGAGTTTTTTGAAAAAAAACTTTGACATCAATTCCCTTCAAAACCTTTACATCTTTTTTTTTTTACACTTTTTGGTCTTTAAGACTCCACAAGCCAACAAAACCAACTCAAAACAATACAACTCCAATTCAAAAACAAATTACCCAAAGATGGAAGAGTTAAGTTCTCCCAAAGCACAAAAACGAAAACGAGTTAGGACTTTCCTAACATTCAAAAGGGAGAATCCATACAACCCAAATACAAATCAAAACAAAAATCAACCCAACTCTAACAAGTATAACACATGAATTAGAAGAGTTAGGGTTCTTCCTAACCTCAAACATGAACAAATAGGGAGTCAGGATGGTTTCTTAACCTTGATTTCCTTGAAATACTTGAACCTAGCTCTCTTTCCTTCTCTTGATCAAGCAAAACCTTGAACTAAATGGAGAGATAACAAACCCTCAAATGGTTTCTCTTCTCCTTCATGTGAACCCTAGCTCCCAAAGTGTGAAATGCCCAATTTTAAGACCAAATTTGGTCTTATCTCATTTCATGTATTCTTGTTTGACAAATCTCATTTTTGCATTAAAGTCCTTCATTTCATTTCTATTTTTAATTCATTTATCACATATTCAACTTTAACATGTATTCTTCTTGCTTTATGATCTTTGAGTCCTTAATGTGACATTTTTCTATTTTACTCTTGACTCTTGTATTAATTCTGATTTTATCATTTTTTCTCACTTAGTATTTAATTTTTTGGAAAAATGTAGATTTAACTTATTTTATACCCTAAACATGTTATAAAACTATTAGGGTATAATTTGGGGTATTGCATGCATATATATATATATATATATATATATATATATATATATATATATATATATATATATATATATATATATATATATATATATATATAATTTCTAAGAAATATACTATATCATCCACTTCAATTAAAATTACATCACTTTCTAAATCATTTTTTGTTCTTCCCAAAACTCAATACCAACCAACTAAAAACCGGTCATAGCCTGATTAAGGTATCTTGCTATGTAAGTTGATCATGACAAAGTTTTACAGTTAGGGGCGGTTTGTTTTTTGACTTTTTGCTAAAAGCTAAATAGCTTTTAGCATTCAACTATTTGTTTTTTAAAATTTTCATGACTTATTGCTGAAATTTCTAAAAAAAGTTTTGAATAGAAAAAATGAAAATATAAACTATTAAGAAAAAGTCATTTTCTATCAAAACAAATAAAAACTTCATCATTTCCCATAACATGAGGGAGAGAGGTTAGTAACATTCATCATTAGGAGTGCAATATGGGTGTCTCCATCCCAACCCTGTTCCATTTATTTTTTTCACCTCAAACCTATCCCATTTAAAATTTAGTTTTATGACAGAACACCCTTCCCCCATCGTGTCAAGTGAGGGACGCCCACACATGACAGTACTTTCGACCGATTTTATGACATTAGTGGGTCAATTTAAATCACAAATTCATAATGACATAAAACTTGTAAAACTACCACCGTAGTGGTACTTAAAAGTTCTTGTACATAAATTCTCGAGTCCTATTTACTTGTACTTACAAAATTCCACTATTATAAAATTTTACATTTACATTTCAAAAACAAGATAAAAAACCCATATATGGTGGACTTCTAATACTGTGTTGACCCTGTCGAATGCGGAATGTCTCTAGCGACCTCTTCAATACCTACACAGATAAAACACTTGTGCTAAACTTATAACTTAGTGAGAAAATAGATAACATATATGACCACACGCATTTCATTCCTAATTATAAGATACATATAAAATAATTCAGATATCGAATATTTGTCTCCAGAAGAAGATATACGTAAATTCAGAATGTATGCATTCGCTCCTTTCATGTTCTTTGCTTGCTCTCATCACTCATCACACACACACACACACACACACACACACAATACGACACACACACACACACACACACACACACACACACACACACACACACGTACGTATATATATATATATATATATATATATATATATATATATATATATATATATATATATATATATATATATATATTATAAATCAAGTCTTATGCTTGTATTTTCCAATGGAAATGGATAACTAGAATGTAAATAAGTACCTTTAGGTACATAACTGTATTACGATGCTTATAACAGAAAGGTAGTATGACCTAAACAGGGCCTAAGTAATGACCCAAATGGGGCCCAAGTAATGACCCAAACGGGGCTTACAGAACGATAAGCTGCAGTATCAGAGATCCCTATAGGCATGCCTATCTATCCACTACCCGGACATGCTGACATTTAGTTATTTATGCCTTAAGATTATCATACCGTGATATCCTTAATATAGGTTCTTCTTGGCCATATTTATCATGATCGTTTTAATGGACTTACACTAATTCATGTAACATTAATGCCTTAATTCATATCAGGCATCATCTAAGAAGGTTAGGCAAATGCCTACATTATAAACTAATTATGCCTGAACAGTACAAGACAAATTCCAAGTCCATTTTCAACTACATTTTTGACCCAATAAATGAGGGTTTTAGACAAAATGATATTCTTACAAAATGTTCACCTATGTCTTAAGTTTCCAAAGGCTCATGAATTAGGTCATTTGGACCTTTAAATTAGGAGGTATGGCCTAAACATTCCAAACTGCTCCTGGATAGTTTCCAAGAACTAATTATGGAATTGTGTCCTACATTTGAAAATTTTCTAGGAATGATAGAGACATAATTTGACCATACTTTCTTCATGAAGAGTTGTTTTCCCAGATGTCTAGTTTGTACATAAATTTGAATCGCCTCATTTGGATCAATATAACTCAAGTACGATTTAAGCACCTAATTACTTCTATTTCAGATTGTTCAAATTGTGTTTGTGTGGATAATTATTCCCTTACTTTGATGAATTTTTGATAACAATGGGGACTAAATTTGGCTATACTTTCTTCATAAAAGTTGTTTTCCCAAATGTCTAGTTTGTACAAAAATTTGAATCATCTCATTTGGATTAGTATAACTCAATATATGGTGCAAACAATAGGAACTACTCCAATAGAGAGGGGATGTAATCCGTATTTCTGTTGTAAACCTATTTGTGGTTCTTAGAGCAAGATCCAAGATCTTGGTAGAGTCTTTGTATATTTGTAGTTCTGGTTCTAGGTTTCTCTCAAACTATAATCATCCAAACTGTAGGTCCGTGGTGCTGCTATGGACAACACAAAAACATAGGTTTTAGGGAAATTTAGACAACACTTCCCCTAAAATAGCTACATGTCTCTTTACACAAATTTTGGTCCTTATCAAAAGAGACTTCCAACCTAAACCCAAACAAGATCAAAGCTAACTTTAAACTCAATTCAAACCATCAAAAACAAAAACAAAGAGGGAGAAAATTAGGATAGTTTCCTAACCTTAATTTTTTTGAAGACTTCAACCAAGCTTTCATTTTTCTTCCCTTTCTTCTTAACATAGATAATTAGAACTCTAAGAGATGAAGATAAACAAACCAAAAGTTGGCTCTTATTCTCTTCCTCAAACCCGTAGCCCTAACTCTCTTCTAGCCAAAAATGAGAAATTCCCAATTCTAAGACAAGTTTGTTAGGGCTAAGGATTTTCAATTTTTTTTTTTTTGAATCTTAATCTCCATGTTTATTTCATCTGTGAAATCACTTGTGTGACGCCTAAGACCCGGTCCGCTGACAACCCAATAACTCCGCTGGAATACTGCAGGAATGCTCTGCAACCCGACACTATTCACGAAAATTGGGCAAAGTCTCCTTGTACGGGGAGCTCTACCCAAGATACCTAACCCGGTCCCAATCAAATATCAAAAATTATAAACATGAGTAAAACGCCACTGGGCCCATAATGAGGCTACTCATCAATATACATCAACTATATACCATAGTTTCAAGAGTTAAAAATTTACTCTTATACAACACACATTAAAAGTTTACAACATTCTAATACATGTATCCAACTAAGACACCAAAGCCACAACCCGACTTTCTTCAAAAGATCGCCTCTGTGACGAACCGTCCTCGCACGCCCCTATACCCAAATAATATAATTCCTCGACAGGTGAGCTAATGCCCAAAAGAGTGGAATCACCTTAAATGGGCGTATTTCCACCTAAGTGCATATAACATCCTATAAACACACATTCAAGCAAATCTGGATCCTACTTGAATGTCTTTATGCCCGATCCCATGTCTCGAGTCCCTGACCGACTTCACACTCTCGCTTAAACCACGTATGAGAAAACACCATTTCAAAACAAAACTTGTTGTTCTGAAAATACACTACCGATATTCCCAGAAAAAGTATGGGATTACCTCCGAGGCGAATGTGTCGGGAGAACTTCCCGAAACAAATTACGGTCCTCATCCGAAATAACTGGGCTGGATCGTCTCCCAACCCTATTCTCCTATTATCATCCTGCGGAAATTTCTTTCCAAATCATGTTTGTTTTCAATTTTTCTTGTCAAGTGCACACACACCTAATTCTAGGTTACCCAGGCATATGAATGCATTATGCCATTTCAACCTTTTTCATACAACACATACCAATACGTCATCATGCATATATGGACATAAATTAAATCACACAAAGCATGTTATGTGAATTCTCAATCCATTACACCAAAAATTAGCTCACATGGGCTAATTAACAAATACGAGCAATTCAATTTGAATTACTCAATTATACACATTTTCTCACAAAATACTATTCACAAAGAATAAAGGAAATCCTTGTAAGCATTGCTCACTTTAGTCACCAACATCGGCCCACTCTGAACCCGAATTTCAGCTATTTCCGTCTCATACATTTACAATACAATTTGTTTCATAAATTACAACACAAACACCTAAAACAACTCTAAAACTGCTACTGGACCGGGCCCAATGGGTCTCATAAATTCCAATACTCCAAGATTTGGGACCGATCAAACGACCGTTCAAGGCCTCAACCCAACCGAAACATCAACAAAGCTCTTAAATCAAGAGTAAAACAAAGAAGATGAACCCTACTCACTCTGGAAGCCAAACCCTAAACCAGGACTACGCTGTCAGCTCTCGCCGCTAGGGAATCCACTCTCTTCTTGTCTCGAAGGAATCCGACGGTCCGATCGCCCAGAAACCTAGAGAGAAGTCACTCACTCTCACTTTAAAACACAAATCCAGCAACCTACTACATCTTCCCCCTCTCTGCCACGTTTTCTTTTGGTCTCTTAAGGTAGGAGATGACAACTGTTCACTATTTTGTTCTACATTTTCTAATTATTCACATAATGCCAACTGCGTCTCTAAGCTCGATTTTACATTTCAGACTATCTCTACTGGGTCCATTTTCATCATTTCTCTTACCTACGAACTTGCGCCACATGAGTATACGCAGAAAAACGACTTTATCATCTCACATGTCGCTTCACCTAAGACCCGATATCACGCCTTGAAAACGTAAATTCGACTGTCTCAGAATTCGACACATGTTAGCTAGATTTCGCGAGACGATTCCAACGGTGAAATCCGTTTCGTCATCCAAGATCTAGAAAAATTTCGGGTTTTGACCGAAATTACGATTTTGTCATTTTGCAGAAATTGGAATTTTCTCGGGTCTTACAACTTATCATTATTCCACCATAACATATAATCTTCTATCTTAATGTCTTTTGAGTATTTAATTTTACAATTTACAATTATCTTTTAGACTTTTTAAAAATCCCGGT
Source organism: Tetrastigma voinierianum (assembly GCA_016808115.1). NCBI lineage: Eukaryota > Viridiplantae > Streptophyta > Magnoliopsida > Vitales > Vitaceae > Tetrastigma > Tetrastigma voinierianum. The sequence goes on along the minus strand of JAEQBH010001414.1, from coordinate 234,783 downwards.
TATGTCATTTTTCATATTTAACACTTAAATTTTCGAAAAATACGAATTTAACTTTTATTATACCATAAACATGTCATAAAACTGCTATGGTATAATTTGGGGTGTTATAGGGGATGAGAAAATTCCTAAACCCGCTCCGTTTACATTTGATTTTTGTTTTTATTTTTTAATTTTTAATTTTATTAAAACATTCTAATTATTATTATTATTTATATTAAAGTATAAAATAAAATAATAAAATAATAAATTTAAAATATAATCGGGCTGAATAACAATACCCGAACTCGGCTCCTGGATTCAAAATAACCGAACCTCGCAAAACTCAATTACGCTAAAACCAACCCGTCTTATTAAGAGAAAAAAATGTGGTGGAAACTCAAATAAAATCGGGTCCGTTGTCATCCCTACTCACTACCCAATATTAAAAAACAAATAACTTAATACTTAATGTTATTAAGTACTATTTAGCATTAAGCTAAAAAAAAACTATATTCAACATTAAGTAAAAAAAACAAACGTAGCCTTAGACTATTATTATTATTTCTCAAAAAAAAAAAAGTCATTGCAATAATTTCTAATAACAGAATTTAAAATAAAAAACTTATTGAAAATATGCCTTTTTATTTATTCTTTATAAATATAAACATGTATGTGAGATGGTAGCAATTTCTCTTAACTTAACGAGGGGTTTCGAGTTCAAATCATGAGAATGCAATTATGTTATGTGGTAAAGGTTTATCGCCCTTGTAGACTTGTAGTCCATTCCGGTTCATACAGGATTACCTACGCGCTGTGACGACTAGCCGTATATTCCTCGCAGGCAAGAAAACCCACTAAACAACTTTGATTTAATAAAAAAATTAAATTATTTATTTTTCAGATATTTGTAAAAAACATAAATAACACTTTCAATTTATTCTATAAAGTAAATTTATTGTTAAAATAGATCTTAAAAAACTTATTTCCAAAATAAAATATAAAATGCATTTTTTTAAAGTTTTTTTAAATATAGATAAATTTATTGATTCAGATTAGTAATACAATTTATAAAAGCATAGAATAAAAAATGATAAAATTTTTAGAGAATAACGCAACATCCAAGTTAATAGCAAGAGTGATTGACTCAATACCTATACAGTTGATAATCCAAAAATACATAAAATACTTAAGATTCCATATTTATAGCATACTGACGAACATGATTTAATATGATGTCTATGTTGGATCGAATTTTGTCATTTGAATTGTCAACATGAAAACCCACAAAGAAGCTAACCATTGATGATACAACTACCCACCTCAACAAGTCAACGACAAAACACGTTGCAATATGTCTACAACAAAAACACAATAAAACAAATGCAAACCCAATCGGTCTTAGAAGAAATCATTTTATTGGAAAAGAGAATCCAAATTTGGAGAAGAAACGATAAAAATGATGATTTTAGGTCAAGAATGTCAAAAAAAGTACCTATTATGTTTAACAAATAAGGGCTTAAAAGAGAGAACAGAGAGTCAGAGGCCGTTAAGGCTTCTGGTGCTCTAAATTAATGTGTTTTTTAAGTTAAAAAATTAAATCTTATTGTGAATGGTGTAAAATGTTTTATTAAAGAAAATTTATCTAAAAGAATATTTAATAACTGAAAATTTTGAAGATGTTCCTATTATTTTTATTAGCGTTCATGTGCACATTTAAAAAATACTCATATGAAAGTTGGGCAACCTAAAAATAATTTAAGAAACTAGTCCTAGGAAAAAGGAATATAATCATTCTCCATCCAAATTCCAAACAAATCACTAGCTAACAAAGAAGGTTGAAGGTGAATAATAATTGAATATAACATTTAAGGTCTATCATCTCGTTTGGAAACCCTAGTTTCTTCGCTTCTTTCTTTTTATCATCATTAGAAATGAGGGATGATTTGTTTTACCTTCCTTGAAATGAAATTACCCCTCCCATACTTCGTCCATTTAAATCTGGGCTTTCTCTCTCAATAAAATTGTTCCGTCCACCCAAACTGAATATTCATTCAATTTCGCCTGTTCGTTTTGTGTTTTTATCACAACTCAGAACGGATCTACTAGTGCCTGCCATTATGCTCATTGCTTTGTTAATTTGTTTTCATATATGGACGATCTCAAAACGATTTGCCAGTTTCTATAAAAACAGTAAATCATATTAAATCCCTATTCGTTAATACGCTTTCCTCATGATATTTTAGCATCTTAGGAATTACCACCATGCAGTGCCAACTCGTTTATTCTTGTTACGAACTTGATCGCATAGTTATCATCTAATGCTTATGCATTTCATTTCGAATCAACAAAAAAAGTGCAGGATCTTTGTCCATCTCTGCGAAAGCAAAGCCCAAATATCCATGCAAAAGTGGAGGCCGGGCCCGAAAAAGACAAGTCATGAACATATTACACAAGAAACCAAAATCAACCTTAATAAGAAGCAAACCTTGGATGGTAATTACCGATTAGTAGTAGTAGTAGTAGACACACTTCTCCTTACTCATGTTATGTTCTTCGTAAATGGCCTTATATGCTAAAGACTCTCTCCAGACTCCAGATTAATGGCAAGGATGACTATGAAAGGTATATATTTCTTCCATAATCTTAATCTTGGAAGGAAGGTACAGTTAGTTAGAGTGCTTGAGGTAACCGTTATGATTCAAAAAGTGGGCTGCTAATCTGAATCTGAATGGTAAGTATGACATGTGCAACTGAAGTTCACATGCACAATGCATGAGGGATTCATTTAAAAAAAAAAAAAAAAAAAAATCAGTCAGGCAAAACTCAAAAGGTCCCTCCTCCCTACACATGTAGTATTGGGCAGTGTAGTTCTTGAAGACAATCATTAATTAGAAAAGGAGGCGAATCTGAAGAGATGACAGGGCAACGTTTCATGTTATATATAATAAAGGTTAACACTTGTAGAAAGTTTAGGCAATGAGGCGTTTTGGCTATAGGTCCCGATTCTTTCTGGGGAAAAGCTAGTTGGTTATAGATGAGATTTTTGATGTAAAGATTCATCTTGTTATTGACTTCGATCACGGGGCCCGCAGAGCAAGCCGGCCAACAGCCATGAGTCGCCTTAGTTGAACCGGCTGGGCTCTCTGGGAACTCAGAGCGCCGTAGTTTGTGTGATTTGGTTAAGTCACACGTCTTCAGATATTTTTCATGGAAACACTAGTTCATGAGATGAAGATTGTGAGGAGTTATGCATCGTTGTTTTTCCTCGGGTAAAATTTGCACATAGCATCTAGCCATATTGGTGGTTTTGGCTGTGGCGTTAAAGTGAGATTCATCTTAGTCGTTTCATTTCTGGTTTTTCTAATAATCATATTGACCTTATTATTATCAGCATTTAAGGACGCTGATCAGTTATTATGACTTCCTCGAAAGCCGACTAGGGCTTCTCGACTTTATTGCGTGCCTCGCACTTCCTGTTCTTCCTCCCATAATACAGATTGATAGATTTTAATGATCTTCTTTCTCCATTGGATAAGAAAAGAGGTGTGGCTCAATTCGACCGAAGGTTTCTTTTCGTGGGTTTCATGGTGCTTTCAACCGATCAGAGCGCCTGAATGAGTCATTTTTGCATGGTTATGGTTTTACTTGGGAGCGAGTAGTTCTCCTCACCTGTTCAAGGCTGATCTGCTTTGCTATAGAGCAGACTGGGTTCAGGCGTTTCCCTCCCATGTTCTCTAACTGTTCGTTGCTACGCCTCCGATCATTCCCCATTTTATTGCAGGCTACTCCTTCTCGCAGAAATGTTTTGTACCCGCTTAGATTCTTTCATTGAGCCTCGTTAAGAGAGAACAGAGTTTCTGTGTCTAACTTCCTTTGAGATGGTGGGGAGTTCCTCATTGATCTCCTCAGGTCGCATTTGTCTCATTGCATGATTTGTGGCTAATTAGAGAATTTACGTAGTTTCATACAACTTAAACTGTATCGCTGTTGAGCAACATTTTCCATTTTCTAATGATGAAAGTCGGAAGTTATTAATTCTTAATGAGTGAGAAAGGCTGCCTTGCGAAGTCATTGAGGATGAAGAGTTGTATCGGTGGAAGCAATGTTATGCTTTCGTCGAGAATGGTGACCTTAATACCAATTTTTTTCATGCACGCTTGGGTCGTAGTTACCGTCATCGTTAGCTTCTCTTGCTGATGATAATGGTATAAGGTAATCGTGATTGAGCACGATGGGTTCCATTGCTTTGTCATACTTTTGAAACTTATTCTCCTCGTTTATTTCAACTCGATGGTTTGGAAATCTCACACCGATACAGCAGTTTGAGAGAATGAGAGCTTAGTTGCAATCCTTTTCTAAAGAGGGTTCACTTTCATATTATCACAAATGGCGTTTCAAAATTGCCCTGTCTTGATGGTTTGAAACCCGGATTTTATCAATGCTAGCCTTGATTGCGATCAAATTTTACGCACTTCACAATTTATTTTCTGACCCAAGTGTATAATTCCCTTAGCCCTTTAATAATACTCTGATAGTTTTAATTCCTAAATGTGAGAATCCATCTTCCAAAAGGAGTTAAGGCCGATCTCGTTATGTAATGTGTTGTATTAGCTTGTTGCCAAGGTACTTGCTAATCGTATGAAAGATGTTCTTTGTAAATTGATTTCTCCTTCTCAAGCAGCTTTTGTTCCTGGTCACTCTATTACGGATAATATTCTTCTTGCAAGCGAAGTCTTGCACCGTCTTAAGCGATGCACGAGGGATCGTATTGGCAATGTTGCTCTAAAATTGGATATTAGTAAGGCTTATGACAGGGTTGATTAGGAATTTCTCCAATTTATGTTATGCACGATGGTTTATATATAAGGATTTCTGGCTTATGTTGTGCATTTCGACAATTGAATATTATGTGCTCTTCAATGGCACTACCAGGTTCAGCTTTGTACCTCGAGTGGTCTCCACAAGGTTGTCCTCTTTCGCCTTACTTGTTTATTGTATGCGTTAAGGACTTTCTACAATGATTCAAGATTCGGAAGCTAGGGGTGCTCTTCATGGTTGTTCGGTTTGTAGGAATGCACCCTCCATCTCTCATATTTTCTTTGCGGATGATGGTTACTTGTTCTTCAAGAGTTCTCTAGCTAAAGCTGAAGTGGTTCGTGATATTCTCTTGAGATTCGAACAGGTTTCTGGGCAAGTTGTTAATTATGGTAAATCTGAGGTTATGTTTAGTTCTAACATCCGCACTGATAAACAAAATGAGATAACAGCGTTGGGCGCTAGTTATTGATGGTAATTCTACTATCTAGATTGCCTTCGCTTCGGTCGTTCGAAACGAAGTTATTTTGGTTTTCATGACCGTTTACAGAACTATTGTCTCTCTTAGCAAAGAAGCTCTTGTCGAGCAGTAAAACATTTTATAAAGATCGTAGCGCAAGCATCGCTACTTACAAAGATGGGTGTCTTTCTTATTCCCCATCTGGCTTCTGTGAGGAAACTCTAAAATGTCAACTTGCTTTGTGGGGCCTCGAATGTGAAGGGCATAGGGTGATACATTGGCAGAGATGGGAAAGATTATGTGTGAGGAAGGAGGAAGGTGGATTAGGATTCCGTGATCTACGCCTGTTTAATCTTGCACTTCTTCGAATGCAAGGTTGGATTCTCCTAACCAAACCACATACCTTGGTAGCTCGAGTGTTCAAAGAAAAATATTTTCCTTCGGGGACTACCTTCCAATTTGGGTCTAACTTAGTTTTGTTTGGAAAAGTTTGAGTATTTGGTGCTAAAAGGAGGTTGTGAGATCAGTACTGCATGAGAATCGGTCCGTGAAATCACTAGTGTTTGGAATGATCCATGGGTTAGACACTTGCCCAATTTATGGGTTCAATCTATGATAATGCAGGGTTTAGAGGCCTGAAGGTTTACATTTCATCGTTGGAACTTGGTCAGTTGAAACGCAGGGCTTACCCACCCGATTCTATTGATTGGCGCCTAAATCGCTGGCACTACTTTCTGGCCGCAAGAGCACGATTTTCCAATTTGACACCATTCGAGCTCAAGACACTATACGGTTAAATCTTGTTATGATATGTTATTGTCCTTGAATGGTTCCATTTATGTGTTTCTAAAGTCAAAGAGGTTTTGGAAGCTTTCATTTCCTAAAGTGCTAGATTTCAGGTGGAGGTCGTGCGCAATTTTTACCCAAGAGTGAGGCTTCATCAAAAGGTGTGGTGTCAGATACGTGTCGGTCTTGCAGCGCTAAGTCGGAGGGATGATCTCATTTATTTTTTAATCGTTTCATTTGCTCTATTCTTGTCAAGCAAACAAGGCTGGATTTCAGGGTCACTGGGGAGGTTTTTCATATTTGCATTTTGTCTCTTGCTTAACTTGTAAGATAAATCCTGGTTTTGTGCAAATTTTTCTGCCATGGGCCAGCCTGGGGGTAGCGAATAATTGCTCAGTAGGCGCTTTGCCTTCGGCGTATGAAGACCGCTTTGAGTTCTAATACGAATGGAAGCTAGCTCGTGCAAACTAGCAAAGTCGCTCATTCGCACTAATACTGCAGTTTGGCTCCATCGGGTTCAATGTCCCCGCCGGGCGACCGGGAATTGAATATCGATGCAAATATGTCAAAGATCCAACAATGCGAGGGTAGGATGGTCCACGGATTCCTCATGGGTTATCGGGTTGCACGTGTTCTGGCTTGCTTTACCATTTTGTCAGCTCAGAAAAGAGGCCGGGCAACCGGGTCTTCACAGGGATTACAATGGTCGCCGAGTTTTACCATTTCGAGGTTGATAAGGAGTTAGATGCTAAGATTGTGGTGCATGCATTCCACCGAGCCCTTGCCAACGGATTTAGTCGGATGCATTATCTACATCGCCGGCGCCGGCTAATATTATTTTTCTATTCGCCAGAAATGCATGCTCGAATAGACCGACGTATTGTTTAGCTAGTTCTCGCTGCTCTCATGCTACCCTTTTATTTCGCTTATTCCTCTATTTTGGGGAAAGATAATTAAGAATGATTTGTTTATTTCTTAAGAGTTTCGTTTGACGCTTTTCAAAAACAAAAAAAGAGGCATTTGTAATAAAATAATTTTATTAGCCGTACTAACGCCATTTCGCTCACAAATTAATTACTTTAGGAAATAATATATAAGATTCGAAGAAATCCTAATAACAATCTTAGCTACCTGCAATGCAACCATCTAATCTAATTACCATTATATACTAGTGGTGGGGAACGCACGTGAGATCTTAATTTGAACCTCATGCCCGGTCCCTATCTTCCAAGTTCTAAAAGAAATTTGAACAATCAACCCCAATTCTCCCCCTTCTGTTTTCTTCTTTTTTTTTTCTTTCTTTTCTTTTTCCAAGTGGTAAAAACAAAATATAAGGAGTTTGAGCCTTATCCACTACTACTGAGTCTGAATGTAAGAGGCATCAGCTAGCTACCTAGCTAGCTATTCCTGATTCCTCTCCACTTAAGACTTAAAAGAGTAAAGATTGCTGCAAATGATACATGAAACCTAACGTTTTTAAGAATGCAGAAAATATTTCCATATTGTCCTACAAACAAACCTACCTGGACATATTTTTCCAAGGACTAGATTTAACTTTACTTATCCATAACCAACCGTAGGTCCGTAATGAATCTTATTATTACAGACAGCTACATACATTACTTAAATGGATGGATCTTCGTCATCCATAACAACAACCATTTTTGTATTCCTCTGCGATGGCGATGCCCTCTCAGATTCCATGGTTTATATTAGATTGAAGTATAACAATGACAAGTAAAAAAAGAAAAAAAGAAAAAAAGAAGGGGAGACTCTAAGAACAAGTAGAAACGGGAGCAGAAGGATTGAAAAGAAGCCATTAATTACGGGTCCAATCGGGGTATGTACAGAGAATATAAGAAGTTTTAGATTGAAATACTTTATTTGAAAAAAAAAATTATAAAATTAGTTTAAAACCCAATCTAATGCTTAAAATAGTGCGTAATACCGCTGTTCATAACAACGACAATTGAATTTTTATCAAATACCGCTATTATTTAATTAAAAATTTTATTTAAACGCCATTACTGACAACGATATTCGATAAAATTTCAATTACGTCATTCACGATAACGATATTCGATAAAAATCTAATCAGCCATCTATAATAACCAAGATTTACCACTCTCTAACTACGCGACCCAAACACATTACTGGAAGATTAACCAAAACTAATTTTATAATTTTTTTTAAAATGAATTATTTGAGTTTAAAACTCTAATAGAAGGGCCTAATAAATGGGATTGCAATTCTTTCAAGTTTGAAATTTTTGGATGAATAGCTTCATGACTCTGCAACCTCTCGCTCTCATGCTGATGCCAGCTTCCTGCAGCAATCCCAGAAGGTCCCATCGCATTGCATTTAAGAGCATTCCAGTTTTCTTTTATAGAAACATCCAATTAATTTAAAATAGAAGAATAGAATGCATGGTTGAGATGTAATTAAGAATAGTCTAAATTTCTAGACATACATGTACTATTATAATTCTATAATATAACATAATAAAATATATGTGGCCCTTGGCCATTCATACGTTTGCAGTAGTAGTAGAAGAAGAACCTGGGAGAAAATAAAACAAAATAAATGTGGAGTTGTTCCTAGCTAGTTTGACAAATGGACGAAATGGAAGATGGAAGATGGAAGATGTTAAAGTAAGTTAATTAAGGGAGGAGACAACGCCATATTTGCACACGCCACGCTACACCATGAAGATTCAATTAATGTATGTTAAACGTGAGCATCAACACCATGGCACGTGATGCATCCCCCACATCTCATCATCATCTCATAACATGCTTACAGTAGTAATCCAGTACTCCAGTACTCCACTCCACATGATTAATATTATTGATGATGATGATGATGATGATGATCAAGGAAGAAGGGATTTTGATGTAAATTAAATGGGGGGATGGATACTATACCAGTAAGTGACGACATTTTATGGGTGAGTGATGGCAAACCCAAACCCAAACCCAAACCCAAACCCAAACCCAAAGCCACGCTACACCACAAGCACCCTCTTCCCTTATCCCAACTCCTCCTCTCACTCTCCACCATTAGTTTATTATTCACATCAATTATTAAATATTAAACATACTTTGAAAGCAAAATAGAAAGCAGGAATAAAAGGCCCACCCCACCCCCCCATTATCCACAGTCCCATTCTCTTACGCTACATCTCTCTCTCTCTCTCTCTCTCTCTCTCTCTCTCATCACTCTTCTATCTCCATCTCCATCTCCATCTCCATCTCCATCTAGGAAAGGAGAAAGAATGGGGAGCATGGAGCTCCAACACCTATAATATAAGATTTATGATGCTGAGCAACACTCTCCTTCCCTCCCTCTTATGTTATGATGTGTATTATTCCTCATCAATCCTCACCTATTTTCAACAAACAGAACCACTCAATGACATCACCCCCCACCACACAACAAAAGAAGGAAACAGACAAAGCAGTCCTCTCCAAGGTCCTGATTTTTATTGTGAGAAAGGTCAGAAGAAGATGATGACGATGATGTTAAAAAAAAGGGATTTGAGCCGCAACAGCAACAACCACCCTAGTCTTTGCTCCAATAATTCACTTATAATAACATCCATTATATTTTATATGTGTATAAAAATAAAGAAAGAAAACTGCAAGGCAAAATAAAAAATAAATTAAATTAAAAAAAAAAAAAAAAAAGAAGGGAGGAAGATGAACGCAGCCTTTCAGATTCCTCACGGCTCTCCTCTCCTCTCATATCCCCACTTGGGGGTGCCTTTTGTTTTACCTTGTGGGGGAGATAGAGACAGACGGATGGGAGCATCTGGGAGTTTTGAGATAGAGAGGGATGCTAATGCTATGCTGAAGAGGTCACTCTCTTTGTGGGGTTACGTGTCCCCTTAAGCTTCCACATGATTTGAACTATTACCTCACCCCTCACCCTCACCTCTGACTTATCATGTACATCTACAACAACAACAACAACATTACATTTGTTACCCATCTTACCTTACTTAATTGGTAATGCGTTCAGTTGGAAGGGGTCCAGGGAGTCTCAGGCTTAAGGTCTCAACGAATATAATTTATTATCTTGAAATTATAGTGTATTAAAAAAAAACATTATATTTGTTTTACTACTAGGAAAAATTTAACTTCAAACAAGGCAAAGGCATATCATGTATAACCCCTAACCATAAGACCCAATTAATCCTTCAATCACTCCTCCTCGGACCACAAACTCAAGCGTGTTCCTCTACTAGTTGAGTAGTAGTATGGGACCAAACCAAACCATATGAAAATACCTCCATTTACATGATACATTATTGTAACCCCTCCCTCCGCGTTACCTCAAAGCTATATTGCATTGTCTTGACCAAATTCAAGGAATCCTCGGGAGCATCCTTCACTATCAGACTTTTGTTTCCATCTCTCCTAATCATACCTTACATTAAAGGACATACCCTCTACCGTTTATGAATGGGAGAGTTGGTCGGGGGAGGCCAACCCCATTTGACCACCAACATACCTTTTCTTTCCCCCAAGTACACTATGTCAATACCATATTTATTTTTATGTATATGACAGTTCCATCAAACAATTGTCTCCTACCCCCTACAAACAAATACAAATTCTAGAATTCTATCCAACACCACTCCCGGGACCATTATTTCTTCCTTTCCATTTATAGGGCTCCTTGTCCTGCTTAAAAATCTTTCTACAAATTTAACTACACCATGGATGGATTTGGGTCTATAGCACATAACTCCCTGTTCAAAGCCAACCTGGTATAGCTCTAGCGTATATTATTAGCCAAATCATGATGAAAACAACACGACAAAAGATCACAGGATATATGGTAACAGCATTCACACTAACCTCCAGAGATTTCCTCGTTCATATTCATTATTAAATCATGACTGACTATACGACAAATCAATTCCAAGATGGTTATAACTACAAACATTCTTTCACCCAGAATTAGGGGGTTGGACATGCCAGATCTTCCTTGCCAAAGGAGCTACAATATAATGTCAAAACCCTTTTGACACCTACAAACAGTTATTACTGAATGAATTACCTTTTTGGTAGGGCTTTAAAAGGTTGGTTCCGGTTCCGGCCCTAACTTATGTGGCTTCATTAGCATATGCAACAAACAGAAATAAAGCCAGAATGAGAGACACCAGAGGTGAGAAAATGCACAAACACCACATGATAGAGAGAATATAACAACTTCAAAAACACTAGATGTATGATTAAAAGCATGTTTTCTGTACATATGCCACAAGGCCACTCCATTATTGCAAATTTTTCCCAACAACCAAAACCCATACATTTATATATATATATATATATATATATATATATATGTCATCATCTGTACATAGATAGACAGTCAATATATCCTAAAACCTGTAATCTAGAAAGTAAAACCCCAAACCACATTTATTCTAGACAGAAAGAGACAATTCCCTTAATCTAGAGCTAATTAAAACACACTATTTCCCTATTATTTACACTACAAACTAGGACCACCTATTCCTTTATCACAATGTTTTTCTTCCCCTGTTTTTGTTGTGTTGATTTTATTTATTTATTTATTCATCTAATTCACATTTATATTTTTTCAGGAGGGTTTTTTCCCCTCCATTAACTAAACCTTAAAGACTTTACAGGATTTCAAGCACCATGTTATCTATTTTGTGTTATCGTGATGGAAAGCAGACTGTTGTATCTTAAAAAGACTCAAAATGGGGCTCGATGAGGAATACCCTTTCTTCTCCTGGCATTACTGTGGTTGAATATTGGAGGAGTTGCCGGAGAAATGTTGTTGATGTTCTCATCGCCAGAGCTAGAAGCAGTGGACTTCTCAGCAGCATCATTGTGACCATCCAGGGAAAGGGTTGGACCATCTATCATCAACCGGTTGAAAGGATGCGTCCTCTGAAACTTCCTTGGTGTAGATGATTCATCTGACTCGAACCCATGGAAGGTTTCACGACCCTGCTTCAGTTTCAGCCAGAATGTAAGCTCCGGATCGCCTCGTTTCATGGCTCCAAGCTATATCAATCACAAAGGTCAATTATGTCAACTGATTTGTCTTACAGGCCGTTCACAACCATGGAAGTAACCGAGACAGAGAGAAAGAAAAGAAACAGAGTAAAGGAAGATAAGAAATCCAAAATATACAAAACGAGTCGCCTGGGCAACAAATTTAATGGAGAAATAAGTACTCTGTAAACGGAAACAATGGCAACCCTAGGAAATTAAAAAAAGAAATTAGCAGGGCAGACCCAGAAATCGTAAGTTGAAAATCATCAACCCAAATTCGATGAAATGGAAGAGTTTTGAAAATTGTAATCAGAGGATATGGGGAAGTAATGACAATCAAACAACAGAGGAAATAAAATTACACAAGGGGAAGTAAGAAAGAAAGAAAGAAAGAAAGAAAACAGTGGGAGGGAGAGAGACAAACCTTGCAGCCCAAAGAACAGAACCTGAAAGAATCAAGGAGGCTTCGGCTACAAATCTCACAGGTGTTGGTGACACCCTTTCCAGGCCTGGGCTGTGGGCGCTCATTCAGAAATACAATCTTGGCACTGTTGATAACATAGGTTTGAACGCAAGATATGTCGATGAACTTCTGAATTTCATTAACCCTCACCACGTTGTGGTACGAGGATCTTCTTATCTGCAACAACCACCAATGACTAACCACTACATCAAAATTCTCAACCCCTCCCTCCTCCTCCGAAACAAACAATCAACGACGACATTGAAAAATGCTAATACTAAACCCACCTGAACAACGCAGTGATCCTTGTGATGGATCAAACAGTAGGAACAAATGGCATCTCCCACACAATCCAAACAAAACATATTGCATTCGCTCTTATTAGAATCTCCATGAATTGTACAGGGAACGAAGTAGCTAGCTCTCAGCATTGGCTTCAACCATGGAGGACCCAGATGATCGTTCCCCATTCGCCCAATCGAACTCACCTGTGACAGTATCAAAACACAACTCTCATCCCCATATCCCTATGTAATCAAACCACCCGCAAATAATCAAAACCCATAAACAACTAAAACACTTGAGGGCTGATTACCATGACTTTTTTGTGGCCAGGAATCTCCCCCTGCTGCTGATTATCAATAGCCAACCTGTTCTGTTCTGTTCAGCTTTCTGAAAACGGAAACACACCACAAGAAGAAGAAGGACAAGCCCACATTAACCAAAGAGGAACAAACCCAAAAAAGCAACCTGGAAAGAGAAGAAAGAATGAATCAAATCGAATACCTAAAAAGCTTCAATAGGTGAGACGGTGAGTGAAGTCGGTCCACAGATTTGATAGAAGAAAGGTGGAGTTAAACAAAAAAAAAAAACTTAAGAAAGAAAGGAAGGACAGCATTGAGAGAAATTTATAAGGCGGTCACCAAAGAGAAGGAAAAAACAAATATAAATATTTAAAGAAAGAAACGTGCCCACTCTACTTCTTAATATTATTTTCTTTTTCTTTTTAAAAAAAATAAATAAATTATAACACCCTATTTTTATTTTATGGACGGATATCTATTATCTATGCTGACAGCAATTACCAGATTCTCCATTCTCAGCCCTCCGATGATATTCATCATCAACTCCCGTTCTCAGCCATCCGATCAAACCTCCGACCCCACCTTCGATTTTAGCTTTTCCTATTATTTCTTTTTCTTTCTTTCTCGGCAAACAAACACCCCCATCGCTCCGGCTCCCCTTCACAAATTTTCTAGATTTATTTATCCATTTTTAATTTTCTATATCCCCTTTTTTTTTAAAAAAAAAAACTTTTATATCCTTTTTATAGTTTTGCACCATAATTGTTTCATTAACATTTTAAGACCCTCATGCCATTATATTCTCTATTTATTTATTTATGCATGTTTTTCGCTTTAATTTTTATTATTTATTATTTCACTGCATTTTACATGCCCCTCATTATATAACGTACACGCAGGTGGCATCAATTTTCACCTGTATTTCATTTATTTAAAATATTATTAAATGTGAATTAAATTTGAAGACCCTTATATATATATATTAAAAAACTGAGTTGACTCCGGTGGAAAATCCGGAAGGATGATTAATTGTGGGAATTATAGAAAATATAGGGTAAAAATATGAAGTTGAAAATGAAAATGTATAAATTTTAGGGTAAATTATGAATAAGAAGAAAATAATAAACATTTGATTTACAATATAGTAAACTATCACATTGGAATTTGAACTCGAGTCTTTCAATGATAAATCTAGAAATTGGTTTTTAGGGACACTTTAAGATTAAAAAATTTTGTTAAATCTAATAATTAAAAGTCTCAGTCTAATGGTATAAGACTAAGGGATTTCAAGACCTGCTTATCTTCTCAAAATAGATTCCCCATTGCCCTTTGAGCCTTAACCTGACTATGTCACCTTACTTTTTTCTTTTTATGTTTTGTCTATTTAAACATTGCACATTAACTAGGTGAAAAAGGACAATTATAAATGGAATATTGTAAGAGTTTTCTACCGTTGTAATAACATTGGAAATATGAAGTATGTATAATAATTATACTTTGGTTGTACTTATATGAGAGGCATGAGGAAAATATCAGTGTAAAGGAAATCAAATCGAAAGCAATATTTTTGTTTTACAGAATAAAAAAATACAAGAACAAGAGAATTGAGGTCTCCAAACTCTAAATGATGGGCCCAGCTAAGACCATAGATTAAAATAATTATTGGAGAATTGATGTTATTAATAATAAAGAAAAGGAGGGGTTGAACTGTAAAGTGGGCTGGAACCCGGCAGAAGATGAGTAAGATGAAGATAGAAATTGCATGATTCTAGTTACTACTCTTTCTATAGAAAGAGTAGCTCTTGACATGTGGAAGATTTTTTAATAAGGACGTGTCATCCATTACGACCACACTGCGGCGGCTTTTGGAGGCCTCCGCCTCCGGTGGGCAGTGGCATTCAATGGAACATAGAGAAATAAAATATCCATAATTATATATATATCATTATTTAAATTTTATAGATATATCGATAAATATTGATTGATATTTTGACAAAAATATAGGTAAAATAAAAATTAATAAAAATGTTTTAAAATTCATAAAAATATTTTATTGAACTATAAAAAGATATAAATAAACAAATATATACTTATTGAAGACGATATTCATTATAATTTATCGGTAAATTACATTATAATGGGCCATTTAAAATCAAAATAAAACCAGATGCGACCTATTACATTATTCACGTAAGAATCTTATTTTAACGAAGACAATATTCATAACAAGATCTTCAAATATCGGTATAAATCACAAAAAAATAACACTCAGATTCAAACAGTTTACGTTGCATTTAATGATTTTATGTTAAATTGTATTGATTTTAAGGGTATTATAAAATTTTGAGCTTAAAATAGTCATCGGATTGTCAAAAAACCATTGTGATTTAATTCTAATCGTTGGATTTGATTTAAGTAAAAATAGCCGATATATCTCTAATATTTCCGATGTTTTACCTATATATCTTCGATTTTTTACCGATATATCTTTGATATTTATCGATATTTTTCCAAATTTTCTAACACATGTGCGCGTAAGATATACTCTCAATATTTCATCGAAATATTAGTGATTTTATCGATTTTTGGTCGATTTTTTGGCCAATCAATTTTCGGTTGGCAAAATCGTGTTGGTACCAATCGAATCCTATATTTCTACAATATATCGATCGAAAAAATCAAAATTTTGTTCCTTGTGTAACATATTATCTGTTTTGGGTCTAAAGTGTTCTCACTATTTTAAAAAATAATATGTTTATTAGGTTGAGAGGAAATTGTATCCCATGAGATTAGTGATCAAATGAACAAACATTCCATACGAGACTAAGTAGAGTACAAAACCCCATATCAAATTCAGAAATCGATTTTGATATCATTTATAATGATTCAGTTCAATTATATATATATTATCTACTTTAAACCCAAAGTGTCCTCACATTTTAAAGCAATCTATTAAATTAAGAGAAGTCTATACTTTTATAATACTAAAATATTTATCTCATATTCGATATGAAAGACAGACACACGAACAACATAGAGTCACACAGAGGATGAGAAGATGATCTCAAATCAAATCTAATGTTTTTTTCCTCATGATGTGATTCTGATTCAGGTGGGGAATTTGGCAACTTGTTTCCCAATGCTAATCGTCACCCTCCTCTATTCATATTATTATACTTAATGGTGCTCTCCATTTTAAAGTATTCCAAAGTCGGAAATATCTAGTAATACTTATCCACTTCTCTCTCTCTCTCTCTCTCTCTCTCTAATAGAATCAAAAGCTAGCTTCCGGGCCCTATTTAAAAAAAAAAACAAGACGCACAATTCTTCCAGCCAAAAATCATATCATTGCTCCACTAACTAAAGCGAGAACCTAAGGATTTACAGGAAGCTCTTTGGAATTTCTCCAAAAGTTAATCATACCATTGTTAAATTGTTTCTCGAATTCTTAATTAATACTAATTCATTATTGTAAAGAATACTGTATAGGATAATTCTTCTTGAGTTGTTATATTATTATAATATGGGACTTCCTCATATAATGACCAAGGAAACACTTCCTTATGGCATAAAGAAAGTTGTTTGAAATTTCGTTATAAACATTTTGAGTCATGGGGGGAATTCGTTATAAGATTGATAAATTTGTAAAAGGTATACCTAGTGTTAGAAATATGAAAAAGAATGGGGATACCAGATGAAATCTTTCATGGAGTCTGGGATTTCAAAGTTTTGGTTCAAGGTGTAAATACAAGGTTCAAGTTTATTGTGAGAAAATATAAGTTGTTTTGGGAACCAATTATAATCGTTTTATCCTTTGTAATATTTTTTATAATATAGTGAAAAAATTATATCTCAATGTAGGCATTAAAATCCGTTGTATCTTTATAAAGAAAGACTTGAGTCTTTGTATATTAAAGAACTGAGTATTACACGTATAATAAGAGGCCTTATATAAGCTAAACTATACAAACCTAAATATGAAAAATATATAATTATCATACATAATAATTTAACTTGTCATATATAATAATCTAACATCCCCCTCAAACTCATGGTGGTTTAAGAAAAACCATTATGAGTTTGAAAGTTAAATCTCGAAAAGTTCTCGGGCAAGGGAGTCGGCGGAAGAGATAAATTAACCGATCCTCGGCGGTAAAACATACTAAAGCGGGTGAGTGTACCGCTGTATGATGACGAATTTTTGAATTTGAAGCAATCAATTTCACATGCTTTAGTAATGCTCACGAAGACATCATTGCGAGCAATTAATAAGACGATTATCATAATGTTTACTATGAAATGAATACCAACACCAAGATCCCGTAGTGCAAATCCAATGTAACCAAATAAGTTTAGTTGCGTAGTTCTGGGCTGGCTCCATTCCGTCAAATTCCGAACGAAAGTAAACGATCGCTTGTTTTTTACTTCTCCAAGAGATAAGAGAATTACCCAAAAGAAAACAATATCATGTAGTAGATCGACGATCAGTGGGATCACCTTCCCAATCTGCATTTGAATATGCATGAAAAGTTAATGAAGAATGGGAAGAAAAATGAAGACCATCAAATATGGTGCTTTTTTTATATCGAAGAATCCTGAGAACAACAACATAATGAGGAGATTTAGGAGCAGCCATAAACTGACTAACTACATTAATTGCATAGGAAATATCATGGAAGAATAAAGGGAGATAGAGGATTAGATTCCTAATAAGTCGTCTCTAGAGAGTAACATCGCATAAAGGATTCACCATCATGAGATAAGGAGATAATATACCTAATGTTTCACTATCTGCTATCGCTGATAATCGGGTCGAGAAATCGATCGGAAGATACTTACTTGAGTAAGATAATAACCATCCGCTGGGGTTAAACTTCTACTAAGAAAAGAATTAAGAGGGCTGAGATCTTTCATATCAAATTGACGACCAAGAAAGTGCTTTAGATTCTGAATACCCTGCATATCATCACCTGTAATAATCATATCATCTACATACAAGAGGAGAATAGTAATACCATGATAAGACCCTTTTAGAAAAGAGTCAGACAAAAGAACTCGGCCAAAACCATGTCGAGAGATATGAGGAACTGAATTTTGCAAACCATGCTCGAGGAGCTTGTTTAAGACCATAAAGTGTCTGTCGTAGTTGACATACTCTGTGAGGGAACCTCGGAGGGTGAGAGTATCCAGGAGGAAGCTTCATATAGACTTCCTTTGAGAGTTCACCATTAAGAAAAACATTTTTGACATCCATCTAAAAGAGTGGCCATTTGCGAGCCACAGAAACGGCAATAAGAGTCCTGACAGAAGAAAGTCAAGCCACATGAGCAAAAGTCTTCTCATAATCAATCCCATACTCCTGAGTAAAACCCATGGCAACAAGGCGAGCCTTGTAGCGATCGACAATGTCATTTGATCTAGTCTTGATCTTATAAACCCATATACAACCGATAACAGATTTTCTAAAGGGGAGATCAACCAGATCCCATGTTCCGGTCTTATGTAGTGCATCCAACTCTTCTTTCATAGCTTGCTGCCATAAAGAGTTGGGCGAAGCCCCCATGAGTCGGCCCTCGGGAGAGGGGCAAGAGCGTAAAAGCAATGGAAGTCACGAAGGTGAAGGAAGAGAAGCATCACGAATTACCAAGGTATGGAGTTAGAAGGATAAAGGTGGATCCACACCGGGCAAGATTGGCACGTCAATGATCTAAGTGCGAAGCCTGGCTAGATGCATGAGAAGCGTAGGAGAGAAGTAGAAGTGTATGAAGAGACAACACGAGAAGAAGTCATATGATCGCAACAAGTGCACTAAGAAGCCACATAAGAGAAGTAATTCGATATCAGAGAATGAGCAAAGTGTCGATGCACTGGAAGATGGAGGATGAACCCGATTAACCATATCCTATAGATCTGCTATAGAGAGAGATGAGGCAGGATCAGACTTGGAATTAGATTCCATAGCTGATAATTCAGACTTGGTTAAAGTAGCAGTGTTCTGAAGAATACGCTGACAAGTGTAATAGGTTTCAACTGAATGACTTTTATTCTTACAGAAACTGCAGATAAGAAGAGACTCTTATTGTTATGTCGTCTGACATTATTCCCTTTGCCTTTGGAAACATAGGTAGATGAATTAAGGTAGGGAAAACAGGAGTAAAGTAAAGCCACTAATAGAAGGGTCGAGTAGCAAGAACCATGGTCTGGATAGAAATTGGATCGGTTTGAAGACGAGTCTCATCATCAACTAACTTTTGAATAGCTTGTGAGATTGTTGGTAAAGGATCCTGATGTAGAATAAAACTTCTGGCTTATTCAAACTCATCACGAAGCCCCATTAGAAATCAAATGGGCCAGCCCTGTTCACGGCGTGAAATATAAACCAATTTGGTGTCGCCAGACCGAGAGACTTATCGTACAATTAGTTGATCCCAAACGGATTTCAGCCACGCGAGATACGTGAATCCGCTTCACCGGGTTCCTGACGACCGATAGTTTGCGCGCGAGCTCGTCATGCACCCTCTGGCCCAAAGATACCGAAAACAAGTAAGTCCCAAACTTCTTTGGCAATATTAATCTTGCCAAACTCATCAACAATGGATGGAATAGATGTATTACGAAACCAAGTGATGATATGATAATTAGCACTTTCCCAATCATCAATCCGAATGGCATAGGCAGAATCAGTTTATTTGTCCACTTTTTCTGGAATAGGACAGTCACCAAAGACATAAAGTCAAACTTGCGGCCTTTGAGATAACTGCGCATGGCTTGTAACCACTAGGCAAAATTATCTCATAAAAAATAACATGAATCGAACGAGAAATCTAATCACTTGGCATGCCCAACTCGAATCGAAAAACGTACAAAAAATGAGTCGGACGTGAAAATAGTCAAACCCGCACCTAGTCACCCAGGTCAACGGCCAAGCCGATGTGGCATAGTCAACGAGCGACAGATAGTCAACGGCCGACGGGCGCCAGCTTAAAAGGCGCGAGTCATGGGCGGCGATGGCATGCACTGGCGCGGGTCGAACTTAGGCCTGAGTGGCGCCGACGTAAGCTCCCACAAAGATACGTTAGTGTGCCACACCACTAAAAATTTTTCCCATCCGCGCCGATGTGGCGCTGGGACAACGATCGACTTCAGCAGCGTGACGCGCGCTGTGAGCTTTTCCGTCGACCGTCGCACACCGGCAGGATCGTCTCGAAGCAGATTTACTTTTGAGTGGCCTCGTAACTTCGCCTTAAAGCCTGCGGCTGTAGGAAATAAAGAGCAAACAAATGCTCACGAAAAATGCTCTATATAAGGGCCGTAATGCCTAGACCGCGGAGAGCATCGGAAAAAGTCGGTAACTGCTCTATTACCACGTAAGAAAAGACTCAATTTCCTTGTATACAAAGAACCTGTGCATTACACGTATACAATAAGAGGCCTTATATAAGCTAAGCTATACAAACTTAAATATGGAAAATATACAATTGCCATACATAATAATTTAACTTGTCATACATAATAATCTAACACTTTATATGGACTATTTTATCTTTATGTTCCTTAATTAATATTATCATATTAAAGCTTTCGTTGACACAACGAATCAGAGTGGGGAACCTAGAAACCCAAATGCACACCCTCACCCGTCACTGCCTTCTACCCCCTAGCTTGTATCATATTAAAGCTTTTGTTGGTTTTAACTAGGGCTACAATTTAGGTGGGTTGACCCAATCCAACTTGAGCTCAACTTGATGTTTGGATGGGCTTTGGACACTATTTTATTATAATTCGAATTGAGGTTGGGTTCAATTTTATTAGTCCAATTTAAAATCAGGTTGGGCTTGTGCCAATGATTTTGGTAACTTGACCCAACTTAAAGTTCTCGTTTTGGGCCTCACTAGGTAAATTTTCAACTATATCCAAAATCTGTATCACGAAAATTTTAAATCGTATTCCAATCTTTAGCTTTCATTTTTGTAAAATACGCTTCGCATTTCTGATTAAAATAGCACAAGAAAATCACTAGAAACCATTTTCTCAAACTAAGCTTATAAAATATCAAAATAAAACTCTTGTTTTCGATTTGACCTTCAAAACAAGAAAACAAAGAAATAGTCGATTCATATATACAACGCTAAAATAAATAATCTACTTTCTGCTTTCAAATTTTGTTTTGGTTTCAATTCTCAGAATCAAACTGCTTTTCCTTTATGCCGGAGCCAATGTAGTAAAATTAAAATTTTCTACCTACTAAAACACACCCAAACCTCGCGTGATACGTGATACCCTTAATAAGAAATAGTAACTTAGACAATGCAGAACCTTTCTCATTGAGAGAACCCGCTCTTGAAGTCAGAAGTAAGTCAAGTAGCAATAGTAAAACTGAAGAAGAGATGATACTTAAGTTAAAATCAATCAATCAATATGATTTCAGTTAAAGGAGCATATTGTAGATGGCAAAACCCCATTTACAAGAATGGGGGGACGGAAATAATATCCTAGGAATTGAGTTTTGGAACGTGGAACCAAAAAAACCCATATTTACCATTTCGACATTTCCTATTTCATTTAACTATTGCCTTCATTGGATTACATGAGATTGTGCTTTCTTCAAGCTAATGTATTTAAAATATTTTTCCATTTTTTGGTATTTCATTAAATGAATCATTTCGTAATTCATATAGGGTTGTCAAATAGTTTTGTAATTCAATAAATTTTTTAACTCAGCCCGACCCAATCGAACCTAAGAAAATCATAATTAACATGACCAACATAAAATCAACCTGAGTTTCATAATTTCACATTGGGTTGAGCTCATCAGGTTGGGTTATATTTAGGCTCATCCTTTTCATGGTTGGATTTAACTTGGGTTGATTCTCAACCCGACCCAATCCGACTGAGTTGCAGCCCTAGTTTTAACTTTTCATAAAGGGGCAGAGACTCGGCGATGGGCCTTCTTGGACCTGCGTAAGAAGCTTAAATTGGGCTCAAAGAATTAAAGCACAAAACCACTCACCTCAAGATGGAGAAGAAATGACAACAAATTTCAAAGCCCAAAAGGGTGTTAAATTGGATCGGAAGCCCAAGCATTTATGGGCCGCCCTGCAAATTTGAGGTATTTCCTCTGAATATAATGTACATCCCCACTTTCTCAAATATGTCCGGTCCGACATTACTTAGATCCTCGCCTTTAGTACCATAATAGTTTTTTTTTTTAAAAAAAAAATACATAGAATAGATTTCTTTTGAAAATATTCATCAAACTAGTTTTATTTTTTACAACTAAATATTCATGTGTAAAACCGCAACTGATAATTATGATTTTAAGATAAATTTTAGTAAATTTTCAAAATCACATTTGATAAATATGATTTTAAAGTAAATTTGTAAAACCAATTACTCTTAAAACCAAACCACGCTCCCCAAACTGTGATTTTGTATGGAAAGAAGAGTATTTTGGCTTTAAACTCTAGATCGTCGGATAGGATTCTGATAGCGGTAGAAATTGTTGACACGTGTCTAATATGACAAAAAAAAAAGGTTGTCAACAAAAAAAGTGATGCATAACGATCATAATTCATGTGCATTATTCATAATTGATAGCTGATGGAATCATCTCATCTCCTTGACTTGATTGCAGCTAAAATAGTAAAATAATTTGGAAACATGATTAGAGGAAAGAGTGAATGCAATGCAGGTGGGCAGGACAGGGTCCAGCTAAATCAAGACAAATGGCTGTAGTCGCTGTAGTTGGGTGGTCATATCATTGAAGATTATTGGAGAATGGAGATCCATTCCCTTCATGGTCAATGGTCATCAACTCACTTTTTCCTCTCCTCCCTCCTAGGTTCCTTCCATTCTCCATTTTCTGTTCAAAATAACCATTTCTATATATATATATATATATATATATATATATATATATATATATATATATATATATTCATTCTAGGCCACTTTAAAATGACCCCTTATAATTAAGTCCTTAGTTATCAACCAAAAAAAAAAAAAAAAAAAAACCCCAACATACCATATTGGAGAGATATTTAGATTTTTTTTTTTTTACATTTTAATTTTGAAGTCCCAATTAAAAAATATAGCTTTACTTTTTTAACTAAATACGAAGTTTCTAATTTTTGTTTTAGTTGAAAAAAAAAACCACGATTTCCAACTACAATTTCTAACTTGTATTAAAAAAATTAAAAAAAAAATTGAACAACTTTACTCCGTAACATAAAAAAGTTACATTGAACAATAGTTTTAAAAATAGCTTAAAATTAATATTTTTTTTAAAATAAAAAGGTAATTTTGATCCAAACCCTCCAATCTCCCCCCATAAACATAAAAATAGATTAAAGAAATGCATTTTCCATAACAGAATCTGAATTATAATTTATAACGAACAAGTTGAAAATAGTGACACAAGCCCTTTCTTTCTTCTTTTATACAAATGAAGCATTTTTTTTTTAAAATAAGGAAACTGAAAATATAAAGGATTACAACAAATAAAATAAGAGCACTCTCACCTTTACATACAAATCAAACAGGGTTTATCATTTTTGGAACCTTTTTTCTCTATCTCTTCCCCTCCCCCCTACTCTCTATTTGTGGTTTGGGTAGAAATGGCGTGGCGAGTGGGAAAGGGGAGGAGGAGGAGGAGGATATGTCGGTGAGGCTGCGCCGCCGTCTCACTGCCTTAATTTATATTTATCAATTTTCTTTCTTTTGGGGAAAAATAAAAAATAAAAAGTGGAAAAATAATTAAATTCAATTAAGGAGAAGTACTATTGAAAAACTTGTATGGATCCGATGGCATTGCGCTCGAATTGTTTGACGGTGTCGGCGACCTTCGTCATGTTGTCGTCATAAACGTAAGGGAGCTTATCGAACCAGGTGACATTGTTCTTGGAGGAGAGTGGGAGCAATTCACGGCATGGTTCACCAATTATTGATATGGAATTGTGGTAGTGATAGTATCGGATCTTGGTTTCCGTCTTGTGTAGTGTCTTCCCAATCAAATTCTCAGACATGTGGACTCCCGTCGAATATGCGTTCTTCGCCTGAATTGCGTACTTTCTATCTCGCCGGATTCTCGTCCGTGAATCTCTGAACTGCAGCTTCTCGAATCCCCATTCCCTGTTTTAATTTAATTTACCCAGAAACATTATCAACATTATCACCATCACCAACAAGACCGACGAGAGTGAAAAACAATCAAGAAATTCAGTAAAGTAAAAGGAAAGTGAAAGAACTGTATACTGAAATACAGGGTATGAAATTCAGTAAGCCAGAGATCTAACGAATATTCCACTACCAAAAGGGAGCAGAAAATTGAGATCCATGCTCAATTATGGGTTGGGAACGAAAAATTGAAAGGAATTAGAATTTCATACCTTGAATAGTTGCGGGAGGAGTCGTTCAAGCAGAGCATGCTGGACATTGGATTCTGCTCAATGGTGAACTGGGTGTAATCGGATAATTCCTCCAAAACTGACTCCAGGGTACGGCCGTCAGGCAAATATATGTACTCATCAACGTCGAAGTAGAATGTCCAGTTGGCAGAGTGTCGGTAACGGTGAAGACAGTCGTTCACCACCAGAAATTGGTTGTAATAATAGCCGTCGAACTCCGCCTGACCTCTGATATCTTGAATCGTAGCCCACCCAGCTCGCACCCAAGGCGCCAGCACTGCCCTCACCGCCGGCGATACCCCACCAGCATCATGAAACACAAAATGCGACTTGGGTCCGAAGAACCACGCATGATAAGCCATCCACTCCCGTATCCTCGCTGCGCTCAGGTTCCCGTACAAAGATGACCCGCAGTAAAGATACTCATACTGATACGGCGGCCGGTATTTGGACTCATCGTAGGATCCTGGTTGTTCCTCCAAGACCGTGAACTTTTCGAATTTCCTCGGGGACTCGCCATAGTAGGCACGGAGGTCAAGCTTTCCACCGGCGTTGTCCAGGTTTGGGTTCTCGGGGAATGTGCAGTTCACCACAACCACTGTGTACACCCGACCGTACCCCCAATCTGGAAGCATTTTGAAGGCTTTTGCCCTCAAGGAAGCCGTACCGTTGCTGGAGACCCACTCGCATTTGTACCAAGGACGGCCGTAGACGTGAAGGGGCTTTGAAGCGAGACCCACAACAGCGAATGTCCGAGGACCACCGCGGTAAGCGCCCATTAGCACGAAGAGCGAGGCAGCTTTGCCGTAGGCGGAGAAGATGCGCTTGTTTGGGTCTGCGTTGGACTTGGAGCTGGCCTTTGGAGTGGAGACCTTTTTTTCAGAGATGGAGGAAGATGAAGGCGATGTGATAGGGAGGATGGATACATTACCGGTGGCGATGGTGGCCGAAGCGGCGGAGGCGGCGGAACAGCGGCTAGTGGTGGAGATGAGGTTTTCGTAGTAGGGTTGGAGATTCCAGATGACCATAACAAGAGTGAGTGCCAGTAATGTAGCAACCAGAGGCTTAGTCTCGAAACATAGGAACAGTTTGCCGGGGACGGAAGCCGGCGAGGAGTCTTTCCTCATGTGAGCGGCCGGCGATTGCAGAAAAACGAGTTAACCCTTTTCCTCGACACAAGCAGCGCAAACCGACAGTCTGGTTGTGATACGCACTGGGCACTAGAGTGGTTTTGTGCTGTCTCCTTCTTCAAAATAGGGTCTTGATCTTTCACTTATTACCAAACTGACACTCTATCAGTATCTGTCGTCCCACTGTCCTAAATGCTTCTCCTCTTATTTTCATTAATTGACAGGTTGTGAATTGAGTTGAATATTTAAACTTCCGTCTGTCGTTACTTGTTTGTATGACAGCTTATCAATTTCAATGCTTAGGAATCAAAATAAATAAAATAGCTCGTATCTCATATATTTTGTTTTTTTTTTTTAAAGACATATATACTTTGTTTTTATGGCATGTGACTCGTGTACAAGCTATAAATGTTTGAGCGGACTCAATTTTTGGGGAGGGCCAAATAATAGTTAGTAGATTAAATGAAACAAAGAAATGAAGCTGTAGAGAGCCTTTTACCTCATATTAGTTACGGAGATATATAAGAATCAAACATGGGATTTGATTAAAAATTCGAATTCATTACTTGTTCGTGAATTGTCCATTATCGATGCTGACTAACAATCATTACAAATTATTATAATCATTATAAATATTCCTTTAGTCTCGATTTGTGGGGAGGGGATATGGGACTCAAAGTTGAACCGGGATGGTGTAAGGTTGCATCCTGAAAATGCCTAATTGATCTGTGGGGATGACCCGCGATATTCGGTTGTTGTTAGTTGGGCTTAATTGGCGTTGCTAGAAATAAACCTTGGCTTTCCTTAACTTCCCATCATCTTTTATATCTTTTATTTTTACATCCAATCATTTCAAATAGGAACTAAACATAGCTGGCTTTAACTTCTCTTTAAAAACGTCAGTCGTCTTTTCCTTGGTTATCACTTTCAAACCTTTATTCGTTAGGGTGTATGTGATATTTTGACATGAAATCATATCTTTTATTGTTTTTTCTAAAGATTTAGGTTTTTTTTTTTGTTATCAACGTATTACGACGATTAGTTGTGTCGTTAATTATTAGTTTTTTCATAGGTTTTTATGTTGATAGCTCAAATGGTAAAGTTCAATCCGATAAAATTATTAAATCAAATCTTATTCGTCAATATATTGCAAATCTTATCATTTTAAGTATTCTAGATATTTTAGAATTATAAAAAATATAAGTGTCAAGAAGATACTTTTTACTATTAACCTAAATACTATATTTTCTTCTAAAATTTTTATCATTTTTTCTTCTGTGTTTTTATCATATTGTATTACTAGATTCTTTAAAAAAAAACATAGCTGACCTTTGCATGTTTAGTTGCCATTTCGTTATGCTTAGCATAATAATCCAAACTGGTTGCTTGGCCAGGGTAGGCTTATCACTACTCTAATATAGTTTACTGAATACAATAATTATCATTCTTAACTTTTTTTTTTTTTTTTGTTGTCGGTGAAGACTGAAGAACGGTGGAGGAAGACAAATGATTATAGAAAGGGTAAACAATAAACTTAAATTAAGAGTATTATCATTCATAACTTCTCTCTATAAACGTTAAGTCGTCTCATCCTTTGTTATCACTTTCAAACCTTTATTCGTTAAGTGTATATGTGATATTTTGACATGAAATCATATCTTTTATTGTTTTTTTTAAAGATCTAGGTTTTAATTCTTTTTGTTATTAACATATTACGATGATTAGTTGTGTCATTAATTATTAGTTTTTTTATAGTTCAAATGATAAAGTTCGATCCGATAAAATTATTAAATCAAATTTTATTCGTCAATATATTATAGATCTTAACATCTTAAATAATCTAGATATTTTAGAATTATAAAAAATATAGGTGTCAAATAGATACTTTTTATTATTAACTTGAATACTATATTTTCTACTAAAGTTTTTATCATTTTTGATTATGTGTTTTTATCATATTATATTACTAGATTCTTTAAAAAAAAAAAAACATAGCTGGCCTTTGCATGTTTAGTTGCCATTTCGTTATGCTTAGCATAATAATCCAAACTGGTTGCTTGTCCAGGGTAGGCTTATCACTACTCTAATATAGTTTACTGAATACAATAATAATCATTCTTAACTTTTTTTTTTTTTTTTGGTTGTCGGTGAAGACTGAAGAACGGTGGAGGAAGACAAATGATTATAGAAAGGGTAACAATAAACTTAAATTAAGACAGGCTTAAATAAAATAAGATTAAATCGACTAATACTATTTCTTCATGCATATTAAAAAATAGACCGAAATCTGGCGTTCACCAAACTAATTTTGTTGAATATCTACTTTTAAGGAAACATTCATGAATTGTATTAAAATATTTTTAAATTGAAACCAAATGGATTTTTAATTAATTAGAAGAAAAATCAATTTTTTCAAATTGACTTGTAACACAAGCTGCAATTTCATCATGAATGATCTTTTCCCTTAAGGAGATAGTCTATTTTCCCACCTATATAAAAACTTTGAAATTTCTCAAGGCATTAAAGAAGGCTATTAATGAAAGAGTGTGAGGATTTCCTCCAAGAGTTGGGAATCATTTTAATACTCAAGGGGCAATGAGTATTATGACAGGCAAGTCATTAATTATTTTACCTTTTTATTTATTTATTTAAATATGAGGAAGTTGAACCCTTAGTCACAACTTAGGACCTTTTTTTTTTTTTTTTTGAATATTTAAAGATCATTCATCCTCGTACCTTTTTTTAACCATCCAAAACCAAAAAAAATGGAAGGAAAACAGAAAATGGGGAGGGGGGCTGGGTTCGTAATATGCAATGAGAAGCGATGGCATTGAAGGAAAGGGTAGGAGGGCCAGTCCAAAATGATTGACCCTCATGTCAAGCCTACTTTTTGAGAGACTGTGGCTGTGCTGCACCACCTTTCCCAATTACCCACGCATTATCTCTTCTTTTTCTTCTTGGTTCTTACCCACCTCCAAATTCTCTTTCATCTCACTGCCATTATCCTTCTCTCTCTCTCTCTCTCTATCATTCCTGGGATTCCTTTCTACGCTTCCCAAACAAAACAGTGTTTTAAAAATCTGGTTGAATCGAAAGAGCAATTTGATTAAATCGAGATCAGAAACGCCATCCATCGATGGTTCAACCCAATTTGATTTTTAAAACACTGGACAAGATCAATCAACGGGTTTTGAGGATTTTCTTCATTTCCCTCAACCCTAACCCTAACCCTAACCCTAACCATAACTCTAACCCTCCCAAGAGAAAAAAAAAAAAAAAAGACAGTCAGACGGTCCACAAATTTTGTTGTTGAGTGGGTGCCCTCCACCCCCAACCCATGGGGGGGGGTGGGTGAAATAATAGTGTGAGAGCGTGAATCGTGGTGGATTTGATTTGGCAGTGTCAGTAGGAGTCAGAGAGATCATATAGGCATGGCCAAAAAGTCCTTCCTAGCTTGGAAGATAGATAAGGATCATCCTCCTTCCCATTTGCTAAATCCCATTCGGTCCGGCCGTTGCATGCAATGCCAATATGCCAATGCCCCTAAAATTCTGGAGAGGGGTAAAAATAAAAACTGGTAATTCCTTCCCCTCTGGTTTTTCTTTATATATATTTTATATGTAAGGAAGGCCTAAGGGTAAAGGTAAGGGTAAGGGTAAGGGTAAAGCCCTTGTTTTGATTTTTTTCAGTTTATGGCATCTTCTGGGCAGGTCCATGTTCCTATTGTGCCACGTCGAATACGAGGATGGCCCACTTATATCCAAGAAGTATTATACTTATTTGGAGTTTTGTCCTACTTTTAAACTAAAAAAATACCAAGGTTTGAAAAAAAATGTAAACTAATACGTCCTTTATTAAAAATTATAGTTGGTGACTATAATTTAAAATAGTTATATCCGTAGTTGAAGGAGGTAATTTGTATCGATGTGTTATATTTAGATTGTGTCAATATACCAATATTCTATTATATTCGTTAACTCAAACACGATATGCATTTATTTATTAATTTAATTATTTAAATTAATATAATTTATAATTAATTCATCAATATTTAATATAAATAACATATTAAATTAGATTAATTTAAATTCATCAATAATTTAAATAATAATTAAATAGGTCAATTTTATGTTATATGCATTGATATAAATATAACTCATTTATTAAATGGGTTATGTGAATAAATACGAATTTAATCAAATTACAATTATATTCAATTCAAACATACGAAAATCGTGTCGAGTTCACTTCAAGTTCACGAGTTATGTCAAATTTTACAAGGTCTAACTATAGTCACTAACTATAATTTTAAGTACTATTTTAAGAAGTATATTTTCAAACTTTATAAACAAAACTATGACTACGCTAGTAGAAGACGATTAAAGAAGGTTTCAAGCACTCCTATAAGGCCCATCTCAATGATGTCCAAAATTTTCTGACATCAATGAAATTTGACTCTAAAAGATACTTTTTAGATTTATTAAATTTTTATTATATTCGTGGCTTGTCTAAGGTCAGTCTATCCTCAATCTATTCGATTTCTGCACTCTCTTAACTAATAATTATCGTATCATTGTTCATTTATATCGGCTTGTCTGCTGCTCCAGAATTAGTTTAAAGATAAATAAATATTTAATTAAAATTTAAAATAAATATAAGATTCAATTAAAATACAAAAATGACCATAAATATTTAATTAATTCAATAAAAATAAATATATATTTTGATTTAATTAATTCATTGGGTGATTTATCGTCAGCGTCGGGGTTTTAAAAAAGGCGAAGAGTTGAGTGTTTATAAAAAGTACATGTCGGGTTACAGATGATTTGACAATTTGTCTAAATAATTAAAACAAAAAATTACATCAATTTTATTTATAGTTTAGAATTGAAAATAATTAGAATTCAATAATATTTGTAGGCTAATAAAATAAATTAATTCCTTATCAACTAAAACATTTATTTTAAATTATTCACAAAAAAATATGAATTATAGTTTTCATTTAGTAATAATATTTTATTTATAATATTATTTTGAAAATAATAATAAAGTTAATTAAATATTTATGACTAATAAAATAAAATAATTTATATCAAGTAAAACATTTTTATTTTAAATTTATATTTTAAATTATTCGCGAAAATATGATTTATGGTTTTCGTTATTAATAATATTTTATTTATAATAATATTTTTTTAAAATAATTAAAAGTTAATAAAAAAAAAATTTTGTAAATTTAATAAAATAAATTAAAGTAAAGTATTTTTTTAATTTAATATTTTAATGTATTCCTGGCATCTGATTTAAAGTTTTGTTTGTCATTTCAATACTGAAACAGGTTTTTCATTACTAAAATGAGTGTTGGGTGGGGGGAGGGAGGGAGGGCTTCCAGCGCGGGGGCTGGTTTGCTTGGCGGGGTTGGAGATCGGCGCCTTGTCGTGGGGAGATCGGCGTGGGAGGGAGATCGTGTGGCAGTATGGGGAGATCGCGTGGCGAAAGCGTGACGGGGAGGGTTTAATTAGGGAATATTTCCTGGCTTGAATATCTGTTTGGGAGATTTTTAAACAAAGTTGAGTTTTAGATTCGCGAATTTGTCGATTTTCATTCCAGTAATTTCTGATCGAGGGTATCGATGGGTTTATGCGTTTGGTGATAACCGATGATCAGTAGTATTCAATTCGTTTAGATGTTTATATCAACCAGGGTTTATTTCATTTTAATTATTCTTTGGGTTTAGTTTTTATCCAACGATAAAAAATGGGCACTAATTCAGATTTAACTTCGGTGCTGCTGTGGATCTTTCAACTCGTTTGCTGACTCTAACAGCATGACCAATCAGCCAGGAGTTATAGGGTGTAGCATTAATATACCGACAAGATATATATATATATAGAATTCGTTTAGAAATTAAACATTTTGTATGTTGAGACTTGTTAGTCATACACGGTCGGTCGGCAAAGCCAGAGAAAGGCCCTTGGAAAGCAAATAAGACTAATACCATTACGGGGCCCCCGCTTTTGGCTCTTTCTACGTTTCGTCCACTCTTTCTATTACTTACTTTTCAATGCACTTCTTAATTTATTCTGGTGGTTCCAACAAGTTATATTAAATTGTTTGTCATCGCTCATTAATTGATGTTGTGTTGTGTAGTTTTAAGAATTGGAAGACTTAATTATAAATGGGGGAGGCCCGACTCAAATGGCATAAACCACTGTTGGAAGAAGGTGGCATCCATTCACCATTCATCATTCATGGGACAATGACATATACGCAACGGAAAGACATAATTGATTTCCTCTCCTCTCCTTCCTCTATTGAATAATAAAAATGAATTATCAACATAATCAAGCCTCCCCGGAATAAGGTAATTCTACGAGTAACAACTGGAAATTGGGAAGATGCGTTTGGAGCCACATGAGACGTGGGGGCCATGCGAGTTGTTAGACGTGGTCAGGGTCAGGGATCAGGATTAGTTGGTGTGAGGTGGTGGTATTGGTAGTGGTGGTGGGGTTGATCCATTAGGTATGTGTTGTAAAATAAATTAAATTAATATAATTTTTTGGGTTCTACAATTTATTCATAAATAACTTTTAAAACACAGGATCTTTGATTTCATGATATTAGCATCGCTTAAATTAATATCGAGAGTTTATTGTTATTAAGCAGGATCAATAATGATGAGTGGTGAAGTCATTTGTTGTTTATATCATTTGTCGAATTCTTTCTGATAAATTTATCGATCGTTATGGTAAAATATTTAACACCAGGAGAAACCTGCATGGTGAGAGAGGGCGCATATGCATGGGTTTAAAATTTAAAATTCAAGCGTTTAATTTCCGCTTCCATCAAGCGATGCAACCCAAACAATTAATTATACATTTTATTTATTAAATCCCTTTTTTTATCACTGAGTCATATATAAAAAACGTTCTAGAACTAACCCATTTAAGTGATAATACATTTATGATTTAATAAATATACTCGTCATGTCGCATTCGCACGGTTATTCATTCTGTTTCTGGTGATACTTATTATAAAGTCATAATTAGAATAGAACGAGTCATGGCTGATTGCCATATTATTATTTGATAATAATCTCTTCCATGTACTACGATTAGCTCACCTTTAACATGACACAGTAAATGAGAGGAAATACGAAGAAAATTCCCATGATATCTATGTTGTAAATCTTTTCCTTTTAAATTAAATGTATCTGATGTATATAAAAAACGAGATATAAAAATTTTAAAAACATATAATTGAGAAATTTCCAGTGTTCAATAAACAATCGTCGTGAGACTATGCACTAATGTACTCAGAGACTCGTAATTTTTCACGTGGCATTTATGATATCTTAGTGACATTACTTTGATCATTAAAATCTCAGAAACATAAGTTATGTACATAATCGATAAAATTTAACACTCGCATTTGAATTATCCCATATACAACAACAAATATAAACCTTATATCCTCAATAATCATAAAACATTTGTTGTTGAAGAGAAAATTAAACAACGGAATATATGTTCTTTTTTAGCAACTTGGCCATAAGTCAACAAATCTAAGTCCTAAAATAATATTCCGCAACCATAATCCATAATTTATGACACTTATTATATCCATAATACATATTATTTTGATAATAGATACTTATACCTTTATAATATTAATTCCTTTATATAATCATCTATTAATAGGAACAAATAACAAGGAATAAACTTTCAACGATATTCGTATAATTGAATCTAAGAGCAAATAAAAGCATGCATGAATCATTAAAGTTCTTCTATCATGATGCTTTCAATCCCATTCGATCCTTTAAAAGATCTTTAAATATCCTTATTTATAGACAATCTGACATTCATGTAACTTTATATAGGACATCTCATTTTGTCTCAATCCATGCATTCAATATCTCAATATCCTTTAAATATATCTTGCTTGAGACAATTTAACAATTTGTTACTTCCTTATAGGATATCTTATCACATAATATTATCTCTTTTATATACTTTAGCATACAATTTTAAGATCTTTTCATAAATTAATGCAATAAAATTTAATTCACTAATAACTATCAAGACATAATCAATAATTTTGCCTCCCACTTATCTTTGTATTTTATTTATTGGAAATAGCGATTGTTCTTAAGTCAAATAACATTATGATCATAAAAACACAAGATATCATGAACAAACATTCTAATATGTATGTCAACTTCAATTGTTTCGTATGGCTTTATTTGATAGCTATACAAGTTTGTCTCACGATTTAATCATAAAGCATTACTCAATCTACCTTAAGATGCAGGCCACTTAATGAAGTTATAAAATTCTCCCATTTGGCTCATATTTTTACATTAATTGAAACAAACATGAAACATTAATAAAAATTAGAAGTTGAATAAAGCGTAATAAATCCATAACTATATTCAAACAAATAATTTTAAAACGATACAAATACTACAACTCTCATTTGGGTAGATATTGTAATATATAATACCTTTATGACTTTTTTAGTACATATTTCTTTAATGGATATTCTTCACATAGTTCATATTAAAAATTAAACTTGTAATCTTTGGATGTACAAATATAATCTACAAAATTATAAGATATATCTAATATTCATTATTCATAAGATAGTTAGTTTACCTTTGGAGTAGAGTGCCAAATATCTTATAACTAATGAACTTCAATATCCCCATTCATCAAGTACTTAAGTTTGTTTCAAACATCCATAAAGTAAGTAATTGAATAGCATAAGTGTGTGTTCCTCGATTTGAAATTAAATGGAACGTTTAAATTCAGTAGCTTGGTGACTACTTGAACTTTACATTAGCGAATTTCAAAGTTCTGATTAACAAAATTTACATAATTAAATATGATTATCAAATCATACGTGTAGTCATTCTAATGACAGCATACCATAAATGTCTGTACTCTACATGATAATATAATTATCCTTCAAACATTATATTGCTGATAAAATCAATAAAATTAAAATTCAATTTTATTGAAATATATCTATCACAACCATCATCAAATATTTAAGTACAAAAGTAAACTTAATGGGATTTCATAAATATGGCAAATATCAAAAGTTTATATAATATGACAAATCATAGACATGTCAAATGTGTTTCTATAATATGAACTTGATATTTTAAAAGAAATCTGACATAATAAGTTCCATTTAGATTTATATGAATAATACATCAAAATCTCGTTAGTGTCAATTCGCATCATATTGACAAAGCTATCCATAATGTATAATCCATATAAATAGTTATCTATAACAAGACATTTAATGAAATGATCTTTAATTTATAACAATTTAATCAAATTCTATATGATATTACATCATCTCATTTATAAGCATTTCATGTTAGGTAACCAATTATAATATTATACAATTGGATATACATAAAACTTCATGGTTCAACCACTTTAGCGACTAATAAACCATTCATAGTAATTCTAAATTGCATAATACAAATAGTATGATATTCAAAACATTAAAGTTCAGTCATTTTGATGTTATAGACAAACGTAATTTGAATATTAAGATTGAATAAAATTAACATGAATGTTTTATGCATAAATATTACAAAAACAAAACAACATGAGTTGTAAATTTAGTATTTCGAAGCCTTAAAATTAAGGGGAGACTTGAAGTTATGGGTTCCAATCTCCTTTTGTCATTTATTTATTATTATTTTTTAACAAATTCCGTCCCAGCACTTGATCAATGGCCACATATGCACAGGTACAGGAAAACAAAGGATATGAAATCATAATATCACATCAGGTATTTGCTGTTATAATGATTTTAAATAATAATAATAATATTATCATTTACTGATGATACATCATTCTGGAAGAGGATAACGAATTTTATAAAAATGAAAACATACAATACATCAACCACATTTATGCATCCTGTATTATCTGGGTCCTTAATTTATTCTTGAAGATCATCGTAAACAAATAAAATTTTATTTAATCATTATCTGCAATTTTGATCATTATCTTTATCTGTATCTAAACAAATATTTATTTATTTGCGTTTACTACAGCATGGTTGGAATTGTAGATAGGCATAATCACATACAGATGACCTGAGATTATCTTGAATTTTAAATTAAACCGTTGTAATCAGGTCCTAGACCCAGAAAGCATGGAAGCAAACAGAGTAACAAATATTTTCATTCTACCATATCCGAATTCATACTTGGATATATCACGGATTCGAAACAGTAAAACTTCTGTATAAATTGAATTCATTTGTAATTACCTTGAATTTAGCAGATACTTGATATTAATTAAGTTCGTTAAATGGAAAATCGTGAATCTCTCGAGCCAACGTGTTTCTATTCTGCGCGTATAAAGTAATTAAATTAATATAATTTTAAGATTTACTGATTAGATTGTAAATAACGAGCATGGGATGCTTTGATTTCGTGATATTGGCGTCGTAAGTGTATCGAGTTTATTATTCTTAACACAGGATCGATAATGACGAGTGAGTGATGAAACTTTATTTGTTTATCAGCTTTTCAGTTCTTTTGATATCATTGCTCCGATCGTGATGGTAAAATATTTATTTTGAAGAACCTCTCGTGGGTAGGAGAAGGGCGCTTATATCGTAGGTTTAAAATTTAAATTCAAACATTTAAATTTCCACCACTTCCATCAAGCGATGCAACCCAAACCAATTAATTATACCATTTTATTTTATTTATTAAATCACCTTTTTTTTATCACCTGAGTCATATATAAAAAACATTCTTACATGTGTGTGTATGGATTTTAAAACTCATTGTTGGTGTTGGACATTGTTTTAAAAATTGTATTGGTGACAAAATCGAAAATGTTATCAGTTTCACGATTCATTGATTGAATCGATAGTTGAAGTATGTTGAATTAATGATGTTATAAATAGATCATTAATATATTATTAAAAATAATAAATCAATTGATCAATTCAACCATCAATTTGACTAGTTCAATACTATTCAAAGAAAAACGATTTTTATATTTAAAATAAATATATTTTGATATTGATTCATAGTTTAATCGATAATATGCGATCCAATTTTTAAAACATTAATACTAGCGTTGGTGTTGGTGTTGGTGTTGGTGTTGGGTGCCTCCGAGTGTACTCTCGAATTTTCGGTTGTATCCATCTAAGTATTAACTATTAAGAGAACCTTGATGGTGGGGTCAACTTTAGTATCATGAAGATTGAAGAGTGGCCGATACTGAATAGCCTCCTCCCCTTGGGTTGCCACTTGTCACTGCTTGTTTTGGACTGGAGCCTGGAGGTTCATCTCATGTTGGGTCCCTGTCACATCACATGGCAGCCCACCACACCACTTAACCCAAACATGTTTCGAGTTTTGGCTAAGCCCAAAATAAATTCGCCCCAACCTGTACTGTACTGCCTTGCTATGGTTTCTATTCTTGGGTCACTGCCCAGCCCACTAATTTTACTGCAAAAGAGAAACTGAATCCACTTATTCAGTGGCATGGCATGATGGCAGGCCTAAAGCACCGTATCCATGTTACTGACACCAAGTCATAAAAGAAGGGAAAACTGTCTTTGTCTACGTCAATATAAGACAAATATTATAAAAATTAAAAGCAAAATACTTTGTCTTATAAAAATACGATAGTAAGGTAATAATTACAAAAAAATAAAACCCAACTACTCATAAAATTACATATCTTCTTACTCATTAGCATCTTTCTCACCGATCCAGGTTACTTAAAGCAAGGGCATTCAATCATTTCTTCTTCTTCTTCTTCTTCCTTACATCCCTTCGATCACATTTAACCATTTACGATAAGGTAATTCCAAAAACTTAACTTCTTCTTCATCATCCTTGGATCACGACGTCAATATAGGTTCCTCTCCCATCTCGTCGGCCCCCTTTGAAATATCTATGTAGAAAATGAAAGGTAATCCCGAAACCCAAGCATCTTCTTTTATTTGTCTTTGTTGAACATTTTTATCATTAAAGCACTACATCCACAAGATTCTATAGAAAGGAAGAAGATCTCCTCATAAAGATTTATGTTGTATTGTGACAATCTAGTATGATTTAATTATCTTGCAGGCTTCTTGTTTTGAAATTTAATATCCACCATAATACTTCGATTTACTACTGCAACATCACGGGTACTACAGTACTCTATATTAGAAAAATGTATACAAATGGAAAAAAATAGGCTAAGACCTCATACAAGTATATTAAACACCTATTACATGCTTATGGTTGTAATGAGTCAAACCATTGGTTCGGTACCTATTTGGAATTGGTGGTACTACGATAATATATTGGGTGTATTGCCATAATATAGTCGGTGTACTACCCAATATTACCATAACACTTGGTTATTATTTGATATATTATGAATGTCTAACAAGTAATAGTTATGTTTGCAAGTAAATTGAGAGAGAAAATGACAAACTATTATGTTATATTTGTTGGTCGAAAACGTGGAGTATGCAATTCATGGATTAAATGTCAAAGAAGGGTGATACTCTACAAAGGGTGTTATACAAAGCCTACACTTCCAGAGACAGAGCTATATGATCATGGATGTTATATCCACTAAGATGGAAGACACATGATGGATCTGGTGCTGGAATATCTTACCCAACTCCTAATTGTGGACATGAAGAAAAAAAACAAATGGAGAAATGTTCAAGTGCTATGTACATTTGTTTCATTACTTAGAGTCATGCTTTCACAATATTAATGTACGTCCCAATTTATGTCAGGATAAATGTTTTAATAAGCTTACCAAATTGTATGAATAAAAATTTGTTTGAAATTGTATCATCTTGTGTGTGGAATTAATGAGACCTTCCTAGTGACGAGGAATCTGTAGTGACTCACGAGTAACCTCCAGAGGCCCGAGCTCGTTAAGTAAATGAGTTACCATGGAGCTTATTTGTGACACCTTTGCGTCAGGCAGATTGAGGTCGAACAAATCAGGGATATCTGATACCACCCTAGCTGTGACACCCTTTCTCCGTCAGTAGTTAGCGGTCCGATGGGATTGCTGCGATACCCTTCAAATTTGCATGGCGCTGACTCGACATGGGATGTCAGTGGTCACTCTTTTTATCATACCCATAAACACTTTACACTTGCATAATCATATAATGTTAAACAATTAACATGTACGATTCACATGCTTGACCAGTTACAAAATATATATATACAAGCTCCAAATAACAAATATTCAGCATTTAATGTTCTGATAGTTTACAAAATTTCCTATACAAATAGGCTTTAGGTCTTAGGTGAGCACCTATTGATGTGTGGCCTTTATTTGTGATATGGATTGTCCTGTCTCTGGTTTCCTCTTCTGTACCTACACGGATTGAACACCCGTGCTAAGCTTTACGCTTAGTGGGAATTAATACACATGAATGACCTCTTCATTAAAGTCATCACTTCCACAAATGCCTGCTTTATATAGCATGTACGATTCTTGTCATTTCTCCTTTATATATATATATACTTTTCATAACTTGATTTCATTTTATATCATCTTCGGATACTTTTCATGTAATCTTGTACTTTTACTTCTTATTCTTGTAGCTATATCTTTACATCTCATCACATAGCAGTCTTTATGCTTCTCATATCATGTAAATATATTCTCTACGTTTGGCTGCGTATACGATGATTTCTTTTTATATATTTTATTATCTTATAAACCTTAGAAAGTGGATCTGAAACTATAATCCATGAGAGGCAGGAAAGTATTATATTATTGTATAAACGGTGGTCCATGAGGGCCGGAGAGTCTTGTAATATAATATACCCGAAGGTATCATCACTGTTCGAGACAGTGACTATCCATGAGGGCCCGGGGGCATTGTGGTGACCCTTTGAGACCACTGATCCCAAAGCCGGGATCTATGTCATTGACCTGAAGCGAGGGTCGATTTCGAATATAAGCGATATCTGGGACTTATTCTTCCTAATAGGCATGCCCATCTATCCCTACCGGAGTTCTAAGCGGACAATCAATATGTATTTTATATTCGATTATATATCTCATATTCAAGACCAATTATTGTCATTAGTAAATCCATGGGATATATATACAGATAATCAGTTATTCATATCTTTACATTTTTCATACTTAAATTTATATGCATAAATAACTATGCCCACCTTGTATACTTATGAGCTATTTATGAATTCATATGGGCGTTCATAATACAAATAACTATAGTTGCCTGTCTTTTGCCTACTGTTTTCCGTGTTTTCTGGAACTATGTAGGTTCCAATCTTATCAAGCTGTCTATTGATGAATTCTTGACTCGATGGGCTTTCCATAGAGTCAGAGAACGCGCCGATGAGTTCAAGCGAAGGAGATATGACGCTTTTCGGTTAAGGTTCATGCGTGATCGATCTTGACGGTGGCTGGCGACGAAGAGCTGCGCTGAAGTGACGAGCTCAGTCAACACCTCGGTCTGACCTCTAATATCTTCCTCAGGCATATGGATGGATTCTGACTCAATGGAAGCTTATGAGTCAAGAACACCTCAAATCGGAGTTCGAGCCGAAGGAGATATGACCTTAGAGGTTGGTGTTGGAGGGTCATCGCGATCAGTCTTGACAGCGACTGTGACAATTTTGCACTGAAGTGACAAGCTCAGTCTAACACCTTAGTCCTGACATATAATATCTTCCTTAGGCATATGGATGGATTCTTGACTCTGGGCTTTCCATAGGTCCTAAGAACACCCAAATCGGAGTCCAGGCAGAGGAGATATGACCTTAGAGTTGGAGGTCATGCGCGGTCAGTCTTATTGACAGTGACTTTGGGTGACGAGCTGCACTGAAGTGACGAGCTCGGTCTGACACGCAACAATTACGACATCTAATAATCTCCTCAAGGCATATGGATGGATTCTTGACTCAATGGAGCTTTCCATAGAGTCAGAACGCAAATGGAATTAGGGCGAAGGAGATATGACCTTAGGATTGGAGGTCATGCGCGATCGATCTTGACAGTGAGCTCTTCGGGATGACGACCTGCAGTCGGCGGCCCCTACAAGTCTGGCGACCTCCTCTGAGGCTGGCGGCCTCCTACAGGGCGGCCTCTTCAGGACCACAGCGAGCCTCTGATGCTGACGACAGGCTCTGGGGCGACCTCTTGAGGACGGCGACCTCTCTGGCGCGGCGATCTCTCTAAGACGACCTCTTGAGTGCTGGCGACCCCATTTATTGGTAAAGACCATAACTGCTTGGTCTACGGAGTCCAATTAAGAAATTCAAAAGTCTAACATCAGTTTCATTGATGTGGATACGATACCAGAAGACTTACTTGGAAATTCTCTTTTGTTATGGTTAAAACTCGTTCTAGGTCGAAATTTGTTGACCGGGTGGCAGACAGCCCTACCAGATTTAGCTAGGCTGACCTCGTAAAAAGGACTATAACTTAGTACACAGAGGTCAAATCGAAATTCAAAAGCCTAACATCAAGTTAATTGATGTGGCTACAATTTTATCAGGACTTACTTCCATATTCCCTTTACTTCGACCTAAAACTACGTTCTAAGATCCGACTCTACTCTCACTTGCATATGATCGAAAATAGGAAATTTTCACGAGTTCCAACTTGTAACTAGACCCTTCTTAAAAACACATATCTAGGATCCTTAGGAAGCTCTTCTCAACTTAATCCGACAAGAAATGAGATTGGGAGTTTGAAACCACAAAGACATGTATCCATATTCAAAATTTAGTAGTTCCATACACATGTCTTCTTAACCTTGCTGTACTTCTTCTTTTCTTCTCTCTTCTCTTTTGTTCGTATTTTGCTCTCCTTTTATCGAGGCCAAAAAATGGGAATGTTATTTTGAGTGCTTTATCCTTTTATTTATCTTTCCCTAATCGAAGGAGGAAACTTCACCCTCTTTCCTTTCAGCCACTTATCTAACACACAATTTTCATCACTTATTTCATTCCTATTATCTTTCTTTTATTACTCTTTGGTGTATTTCTTACAATATTTGCAATCGATTATAATATTTTTACAATGGCCTCGAATCTTAACTTTATTATTTGTAATTTAACTTAGCCATATTCCTACTTTAACCATCTTTATTTTATTAGAATAAATCTTACCTTTGGTTATTATACCCAAAAACATGTTATAAAACTGTTAGGGTATAATTTAGAATGTTCTGACTCTCCCCTTAAAAGAATTTAAGTCCTCGAAATTCATGCAGAAGAAGAGTTAGGGATCTTGTGCTCTCATAGTTGATTCGGCTCCAGTAATAACTACTCTACCATGGTGTTGCGGAGAACTTTCACTAATGGTACTTGTTTATTCATATTATTGTACTCGTAGGAATGGTCTTTTGGCTCCTCATCATATGACAAATCTTCTTGTACTTTTTATTTCTTGCAGCACAGTAGTATAATGCGACTCATCGAGCGGTATCTCAGGCGTGGCGCATGATACGTCGTGTAATTTGGCGACTACCGCAAGGTGCCAATCGATAAACCCGCAGGGACGATGCGTTAAAATCTCATATGGCCCTGGACCTTGGACTCAACTTGCCTTCCTGACGAACCTCAAATTTTCCTCATGGTGATACCTTTAAGAAGACCTTGTCTCAGCTATATTCAATATCTCTCCTCTTTAGGTTGGCATCTGATTTTCTATCCTTTAGCGCCTTTAACCTCTGTAGAATAACGTACTTTCTCTTGTATCTTTTACTATGTGGACCTATCGGTTATGCTCATTTAATTCATCCCGACACACGGGAGTTACATTCCGTAGTCTGAGAGCCCGTATAGTCTTGCGTATTCTTGGCCCGAAAACTATTGTTATAGGAAAATTCCATCAATGGAATATCCTATCAAACTTCCAGAAATTCCATGACATAACCTCGAAGCATATCTTGAGCACACAGATCAATCTCTCTGACATCCATACATTTGTAGGATGGAATGCCGTCTTAAAATTCGACTTAGTGCCTAAAGTGTAGTATAATTCTCGGAACATGTGCGTCATCTCGGATCTCTATCCAAGTGATAAATAAACGGCGCTCATCTGATCGCCTGATCCTCATCCATTACCTTTCATTTAATTCGATCCATAGAATAGCGTCAATCCTTCTTGGTATAAAATGAATGACTTTGTGAGCCTATCTACAATCACCCAAACGAGAGTCATGTTTTGTTGTGTGAGGGGCTTGGAGCACAAAATCCCAGCAGTAATGTTATCCGCCCAGTGAGGTGGAAGGGTTAACAAACTGTTGGCACTTGGTGTTCGACTTTGAAACTTCAGCGACACGTCAAACACTTAGACACATATTCGATCCATCTCTTTTCATTCTTTCCTGATAAAAGCGTTTCAAGTCACGGTACATCTTATTCCCTCCGGGATGCATGGTAAATCTGAGTAATATGAGCCTCGAATAGTAACTTTTCTTTAGCTCTTTATCATACGGCACACATAATCTAATGCGGAAATACAAACTTCGAGCTTCTTTCTCTAAAAACTCGGTCTTGTCACCATCTCTAACCATCTGTAAATTTTTCTGTAACTCTTCATCATTTTTCTGTTCATTTATAATCATTTGCTTTAAAATGGGTTGCGCTTCTAGTTGATCTAACATAGCTCCATCATCTCCTAGTCTCCAATCACTATCTTGTAGTGATATTTACTTTACCCTTGTCTTTCGGCAAGCATCGGCTACTATATTAGCACTTCGGGATGGTAATCTATGATGCGATCATAATCCTTAAATAACTCTAACCACCTCGTCTCAAATTTAACTCTTTAAAACATGAGAGAAGTACCTTTAGAACTCATATGATCAGAGTGTAAATTCTACCTTTTCCGTATAAAGTAGTGTATGTATTTTAAAGCAAACCACTACCATGACTAACTCCTAGGTCATAGTGGGATAATTTTGTTCATGTGGCTTCAGCTATGCGGACGCGCCAAGCCAACTACTTTCCCATCTTGCATTAACACGCATCCTAAACCTTGATACTGAAGCATCACTATACAAGGTATATACTAGGAGTAGGTTGCGTCGATCTTGGTGCTTCAACCGGCATCCACTGGCTATTTCAAACTATTAAATATTTATGCATCCTC
Source organism: Tetrastigma voinierianum (assembly GCA_016808115.1). Classification (NCBI taxonomy): domain Eukaryota; kingdom Viridiplantae; phylum Streptophyta; class Magnoliopsida; order Vitales; family Vitaceae; genus Tetrastigma; species Tetrastigma voinierianum. The sequence continues at coordinate 190,971 of JAEQBH010001414.1, read as the reverse complement.
AAACTATTCCTTTCACGAGTAACTTGGTGGCGGAGAAGCTATAAGCGAAAAACCCTCCGCAAATCTTCTATAATAACCGTGAGCGAAACTTCTCACCTCGGTTACATTTGAGGTGATTTCCAATTCTAGCCAGCTTCTATCTTAGCGGGATCAACTCTTATGCCCTCGAGCTGAGACTACAATATGGCCTAGGAATGAGACTTCTTTAGCCAAAAATCACATTCTTGAGTTTAGCATATAACTTCTTTTACTCTTAACGTCCTGCAGACTATTCTCGAGTCTTTGTTCATGTTCTGTGCATCCTTAGATACACCGAGGATGTCATCAATAAAATACAACAAATTGATCCACATGGTCGGAAAACCCTATTCATCAAATCCATAGATCACTACAGATTACATTAAATCGACCCAAATGGCATGACCAAAAACTCATAATGACCATATCGGGTTCTAAATGCAGGTCTTGGCATCTCCTTCCTTTACCCTCAGGCGATATTACCGATGCGATTACATCTTGAAAGACACCACTCCTTTCAGGCGATCAAAGATCTTCAATTCGGCAGTGGGTACTTATTTTCCTTTGTCACCTTATTAATCTTCGATAATCGATGCACATAAATGAGTGCCATCTTTCTTTTCCACCAAATAAAGCAGTGCACCAGGGACACCTTTGGTCGGATAAATCCTTTATCTAAAAGTTCTTGCAATTGACTCTTTAACTCTTTATTTCAGTTGGAGCCATCCAGAGTGGTGCCCTTGACATAAAGGGGCTTGTTCTAATTGCAATTTCTGACTAAGTCCACCTCTCTCTCATGTGGAATGCACGAAAACTAGCTCACCGGGGAATACATCACGGAAATTCCTTACCCCTCACCCAGGATCTTTCTACATTAACTTGACCTCTCTTGGAGTCAAGTATCAAAGCCAAGAATGTCTCACATCCTTTCCTCATAATTCTCCTAGCTTGCATAGTGGAGATAACATTAGACATTACACTTGATCCAATGCCTTGTACTATTACCTCAGTTTGGTCAGAGCATTTCACTTTCCACGAATCTTTTGGCATCCCTGATCCCGCGATGGCTAGGTGCTTAGACAACCAATCCATTCCTAGAATCAAAATTCAAACTCTGAATGACAGTTTATCAATCCGGCGAGAAAACTCTGAATTTGTATAACAATGGGAGCAATTGCAGCTGTACCTTCACATAACGTTGTGCCCCGACCAGGTTGTTACATGCATGTCATATACTAATTTCTCCTTTCTTTGGTACTTTATCAAATCATGCTCCATGCACATATGAATGAGTAGATCCAGGGATCAATCAATGCATGCATCTCTATATCATATAAAAGAAAATATACCGCTATAACCCGAGAACATTCGATCCTCACACGAGCACTTCTGCATATGCTGCGATGTGGCAGATATATAGGCATAGGGCGTCTTTATTTAGCAGCTATGCCCTCCTCGTCCTACATCTTTGAGATGGGCCACTCGACCCTACCACGATCACGATCGGAAGTGGTGTTCGCGGATCTTCCTCGCCGCACTTCCTTGGTAAAAGCTACATTATCATAACTCTCGAGGACATTGCTTTCAAATGCTCGAGAACTGGCGCTTTAAAGCAGCATCACATTCGATATCCTATGAGCTCCCAGTGCACTTTTAGCCAATGGGGCGATGCAGGGCACCTGTCAGTGAAGCACCTCTGCAGTACTCGTGTTACATTGGACCCTTTGCCTTCTACCCCTCGGGCGAACTATATTCTGATTGGTGGAGATTCTCTAGCTCTTTTTCGAAGGAGGAATGACTCCTGAAACTTCTTCTTTTGAAATCTTTCTTTATTTGCTACGATTTCTAGTCTCTACTTTCATTGCAGCTTGGACGATAAAATCGCAGTTTGGAGAGAGTCATAGGTGCCAAATACCTCTTGATGGAATCATGCCAGTCCATCCTCAAATTATACCACAAGTACTAAATTGAGGACCAGTCCAGTGCATATTTACTAAGATGACTAAATTCTTTTCATATTCGATACTTAGATAAGCTCCTTAGCTAAATTTAAGGCTGACTCACTTGGAATCCCTATACATCTAGGTAACACTTTATCTGAACTCTTGAATTAAGAGGAAATTCCCTATATCGGTTGGAATCCTTGGACTTTTGAGTACTAGTTTCTGATCATATGCCTCGCTGCAATAGTGGGGCGCCTGTGATGCTCTCGGTCGGGAGGACATCTAATCTCTTTAATACTCTATCTACTTTTCTAACAGGTCGGCTTTCTCGGCTCTTCCATGCTGGAAGCCAGTAGATTCCTGCTCCATGTCTTCTTCTTGTGTCTATTGGAGCTTTAGGAGGGAAGTCGATCTATCGGCTTAGGAGGCCATGTCTTGCGATGATACCGGCCAAGGCTTGAAAGGCAGGTTCATTAGGTACATTACTTTACGAAGAGGTTGAGGCGTAGCATATGTTCCATTGGGTTGACACTCGGCTGACTTCTTCGGGACGATCCATCTATCACAAAAACCACGAGGACATCCACATCAGGCCCACATTTACTAAACAGGCACTACCTTTTATATACTCTATTCCAGGCCACCTAAACTTAGGCTTTTCGGCACGCCTAAACCTGACTACGATACCACTAAGCTGTGACACCCCGCTCTCCGATCCGACGATTGCGCTTGGAGTGAACCATCAGAAGGATGCCGATTACACTAAAGCGTGACACCCTTCTACGATCCGACCAGATTGTGGTCGAACCATCAGGGATGCTCGATACCACTAAAGCGTGACACCCTTTCTCGAATCCGACCGTTAGTGAATTAGAGACAAATCCGGGATGCTCATTACTAAATGACACCCTTTCTCCACGATCGGGCGGGTTGGTAGAATTAGAGCAAATATCAGGATTACTCGATACCACTAAAGCGTGGCGTGACTGGCATGGAATGTCAAAGTGAGGTCACTTTCTTTTTATCATACTTATAACCTTTACGCTTGCACGTCATATAATGTTCAAACAATTAACGCCATTGCTGCGGCGGCGGATTACAAATATGTGCCTACAAGCTCCAAATATGAAATGTTGCCAGCATTTCTGATATTTACATTAACACAAAATTTCATATACAAAATAGACCTAAAAGGTCTTCCCGTTAGGCACCTATTGATATGTGGCCTTTAATTTGCGTGTGGATTGTCATGTCCTCTGGTTTCCTCTTACAGCCTCACGTGGTTGGGCTTACCGTGCTAAGCTTTGCAGCTTAGTGGGAATTAATACACATGAATGACCTCTGGTAAAAATCACGCTCTATACAAATCATATAACACATATAGCATGCGATTCTTGTCATTTCTCATATATATATATATACTTTTCATAACAGTTCATTTTATATCATCTTCGGATACTACTTTTCATGTAATCTTGTACTTTTATTCTTATTCTTGTAGCGTATCTTGTCATCACATAAATGTGCTATGCTTCTCCATATCATGTCATGTATTCTCTACATTTCCTTTGCATATACCCGTCCAATTTCTTTTTTATGTTTCATATGCATAAACCTTAGAAGTGGATACGAGGAAACTATAATCCATGAGAGACGAAGCGCTATATTCATATGAAGCGATGCAGCGTCATGAGAAACGGGAGATGTAATCTCTCTGTGTATACCCGAAGGTATCATCAACTGTTCGAGGCCGGTGACTATCCATCGAGGGCAGAGTATTTGTGGTGACCCTTTCGAGGACCCTTTGATCCAAGCGGGATCTATGTCATTGAGCTGGCTTGAGTCCCGATTTCGAATATAGCGATATCTTGCGAGACTTATTCTTCTAATAGGCATCTTTGTCATCCCTCTCTGCCAGGGTTCTAAGCGGGACAATCTATTATGTATTTTTATGTTTAGGTATATATCTCTCATATTCAGAATAATTATTGTCATTCGACAATCATGTGAGACCTCTGCTACAATCGATTATTCATATCTTTACATTTTTCATCTTGTTATAGCCATAAAATATTATGCTTCTGTTTGTATACTTATGAGCTATTTATGAATTCATAATAAGCTTCATAATACAAGTAACTATGGTTACATCTTTGCCTACTACTGTTTTTCCATGTTTTCTGGAACTAATATGAGTTCCAATGTTATCAAACTGTCTCTATTGATGAATTCTTGACTCAATGGGCTTTCCATGGAATCCAAGAACACCGTCGGAGTTCCAAGCGAAGGAGATATGACTTCGAGTTGAGTCATCGCATGTCCGATCTTGACAGTGGCTGATGACAATTTGCCTTTGAAGTGAGCTCAGTCTAACACCTCAGTCTGACCTCTAATATCTTCTCGGGCATATGGATGGATTCTGACTCAATGGGCTTTCCATAGGTCGAACGCGAATCGGAGTTAGGGCGAAGAAAATATGACCTTAAAGTTGGGGTGTGTGATCGATCTTGGTGACTGGGCCCGGCAGGCTGCCTTTGAGTGGCCGATCGATCTAACCTCAGTATGACATATAATATCTTCCTCAATCATATTGATGGATTCTTGACTCAATGGGCTTTCCATAGAGTCGAGAACACTGAATCGGGTTCGATGAAGGAGATACAACCTTAGAAGTTGGAGGTCATCGCGATCCGTCTTGACGAGTGACTGGGCCCCGACGAAATTTGCGAAGTGATGAGCTCAGTCTGACTTTGCTGGTCTGACATCCTAACCATCCTCAGACATATGGATGGTTCTTGGCTCAATGGGCTTTCAAGTGAGGTTCAAGAACACCCAAATCGGGTTAGACTGAGAGATATGACCTTAGAAGTTGGAGGTCATGCGCGTCCGATCTTGACGAGAGTGGCTGGGTGACGAGCTACCTTTGAAGTGACGAGCTCAGTCTAACACCTTGGTCTGACATATATCTTCCTCAGACATATGGATGGATTCTTGCCCGGCTCAATGGAGCTTTCCATGGGTCGAAACACCAATCGGATTGACCCGAAGGAGATATGAGCCTTCGAGTTGGAGGTCAAATGCGCGGTCGATCTTGACGAGTGACTGGGTGACGGTACTGGGTGACAGGCTCAGTCTGACACCTTTGTTTGACATCTAATAATCTCCTTAGACATGTGGATGGATTCTTGACTTTCAATGAGCTTTCCATAAAAATTCAAAGCACTAAATCAGATTCAGACGAAGAGATATGACACTTAGAAGTTGGAAATTGTCGCGCGTCGATCTTGGCGGTGAGCTCTTCGAGATCTGGCGGCCTCTCTGAGGTCCCGGCGACCCCTCGGTCGGCGACCTCGGGACTGACGGCCTCTGGGGCGACACTCGAGACTGTGACTGACCTCTACGGTCTTTGGCGACCTCTCTGGGCGACCTCTTGATCTTTGGCCGTTGGTATTAGGAGTAAAAAGACCATAACGATCTCTGGGATCATTAAGAATTCAAAGACCTAACATCAAGTTCGTGATGTAAGCTACAATTTCAAGAAGGACTTACTTCAAATTCTCTTTGTTATGGTTCAAAACTCGTCTAAGGTCCGGCCTAGTTGACCGAATTGGCGAGCCGGCCCACACACCAGTTTAGTGGGCTGACCTCGTAAAGGTATAACTTAGTGAGAGGTCCCGAATCGAAATTCAAAAGCCTAACATCAATTTAATTGATGTGGCTACAATTTATCAGAAGGACTTACTTCCATATTCCCCTTACTTCTGACCTAAAAACTCATTCTAAGATCCAGCTACTGCATATGATCGAAAATAGGAAATTTTAAGGTTCGACTTGTAACTAGACCCTTCTTAAAACACATATCTAGGATCCTTAGAGCTCTTCTCAACTTAATCCTGACAAGAAATGAGATTGGGAGTTTCCAGAGCCCCAAGGCAATGTATCCATATTCAAATTTAGTAGTTCCATACACCGTAATCTTCTTCTTAACACTTCTTCTTCTTCTTTTCTTCTCTCTTCTCTTTTGTTCGTATTTGCTCTCCTTTCTCCAAGAGACCAAAAAATGAGATATTTATTTTAGTCTTATCGACTATTTATCTTCCCAATCAAAGGAGAGAAACTTATCCACTCTTTCGCTAATGAAACTATCTGCTACACAATTTTCATGCTTATTTCATTACAATATCTTTCTTTTATTACTCTTTGGTCCTTCAGCTCTTACAATATTTATAGTCAGTTTTATAATATTTTTCTGATAGCGCTCCAAATCTTGCTTTGTGTTGTAATTTAACTTATGCATATTCCTACTTTTGTTTTTATCTTTATTTTATTCCAAATAAATATGCCTTCACGTTTATTATACCCAGAAACATGTTATAGCTGATTTAAAAATTATAATTTGAGAGTGTTACAAGTGGGTTCAAAACTGCTAAAAACTACCTTTTGAAAAGCGTGGGTTTTATAAAAAATTTTCACTTTTCTATCAAAATCACCCTTACTAGATTTACTTGAAAATCCGTGACATACTTATTTACGGTGGTTAAACCGAAATACAAAATCACTGTAAAATATATAAACTTCCAATATTTTTTCCAAAATCCAACTTCTAATCATAAAGGACCTATGGTTCTCATCCGGGCATAGATAAGTATTAATCCCGACCAAATTTCCTTTTAACTTTGTTTCTCTCAAAACCATGCATGCATATTTTACAAAAGATAATTACAAATATACAAATTCAAAATCTAAATATATGTTGTTCAAGTACATATCCATCTCATACATAAAGTTTTACATCATAGGTCATAAATCGCCCACCTATATAGACAACAAAATGATTACGCCCTTTTCGTTCGCGATAGCACACAGTAGAATATAAATAGCTACAAAATGAACAAACAAGTTAATTACAACGAAGATATATATATCACTTGCTAACATGACAATTTATCATTTGTTTTATAATTTTAAATAAAACCCTATGTATATCCTTTAATTATTTTGACCATCATAGGCGATTTAAAACTAGCATCAGCGTGAAGCTTACTAAGTCACTTCAACCACTCACGTTCACAGGAATTTCTTGCATCGCACGTGGGGCGCTAAAGCTTATCGCGAGGCAACCACAATGCGAGATTTCTTGCGCCAGCGGTGTAGTGCTAAAACCACGAAGCGACTCACAGGCGGAATTTCTTGCATCGTGCGTAGTACCAACTATACAAATAGTCAGCTACGTGCGGAATTATGCGCAGCCATAGCGTAGCGCTTATACTTTCTATGGCTGAGCAGCTTCTGAGCGGGTACTACGCGTCGTCGCGCGGTGCTAAATTTATTTATTTATTTGTTTTTGTGGCCCGACTATGGGCCGGAATTCTTGCGTCGTCACATAGCTAAATCTCATTATATCTTAAGAGATATCTGGGTTTTAAACTACATTTACTTAGTGTTAAAAGCACAAATCTAACTTGTTTTGAAACTTCTAAAACTCTCTTTTCAAATATTTTCCTTTTTTTTTTTTTTTTTTTATAACTACCATGTTCATTACCAACATAAACCAATTACATGAAGTGGAAAGGATCTTGAGTGGCGAACCATACCTTGAATCAGCGATAAACCGTCAGCGTCTCTACGAGGTTCGTGGACGTCGCTCCCGTGCCTTTAATCAGAAAACCACAACTACACATTAATCACTGCTTCCATATAATCCACCATATACACTCATTCCTATATTCTTATTCCTCTAGGAATCTATTTTACTTAGGAATTGGAATCAATCTCATTGGATCATCCCAACTTAAGTTATGACATTTTCATGCCAACTAGTCAAATTACAGATTACACTAGGGACAGTTTGTATTACTCATTTTTTTACGGGGTCTTAACTTCATATTTGACACTATCTCTTTATACTATTTTAAGTCTAGATGCTAAGGGTTCTTCTCAAGTGGAATCCACCCGATTAGACACGAAGCTCAAGTTACGTCCCGAAAACAACCGGACTACTCTATGTCCAAAATGGAACGATTTGGCTTGCACATGGCCCCACTTTGAGTGATTTTAGGCCACTTAGAATCAGAATTTTATGATGCTATTCTTTAAGTTTGGTTATAAGCCGAAATTACATTTTACGTAGTACTTGAATCGCTCGAATCGGATAGAAATGAGGAAGTTATGGCCAACATCTGGCGAGTGGCGGGAAGCGAGAGCAGGGTGTGCCGGTACACACCCATAAAGTGTCCCCAGGTACACTTTTGCTTACAGTGGGGTGTCTTGGGTGCACTCTTGTTCATGTCTCAGAGTACACCTTAGAAAATTGCAAATTTTGCTTCTTTTTGCCACTTTTGCTATCAATTCACTTCATCTAACTTCTATAATTCATAACACCTCAAGAAACATCATGGAAATCATCCAAAAACAACTCCACAACACTTGAATTGGTGCTATGGAACCTCAAACCTCAAAACCCTAGGTGAAAAATCCAAGAACTCATCCTAGGTCCACCAATTCTTTTTAAAACCACATAATTTTGATGATTCCATGCTTACTTTACACCAATTGGGGAAAACTCTCATAATCCCAACAGACACTTAGGGTTTGGGTGATCTCTTAAAACCTGGAAGCCAAGAAGGAGCAATAATTCTCCATAGGAATCAATGCAGTATAAGCTTATCAAAATAGTCATGATTACATACCTGAATTTTTATCTTTTCTCCTCTTCCTTCTCCTCTTCTTCTTCTTTGATCTCTTCTTGGCTCTCTCCTCCTCTCCAAACGTGAACCCTAGCCTTATGAGAACAAAAATGAATTTGGCTTTTGTCTCATGGCTATTTATACTCCGTATTATATGTTACAATTAAGAAGTCGCCGAGCATTTTTAAATTTTGAAATGCCACTTGTTTAATTTCCTTATGGCCCATCTCTACTTTGATTCTCATTTGTATCCTTTTTGCTAAATGACAATTGTACCCTTCTTTAATACCATAATTCAGTTTTACCAATTTATCATTTGCTACTTTGAAATGCCAAAAATACTACGATATAATGGCAGTATTCTTTTCCTTTTTCTGATATGTTGTGGTATCTGCTCTCTGCGGAGCCAGGTGTTACAGGAATAAAGCTTGATTGTAATCTTTACTTGATATGAATGAACATTCAGAATTTTGCTTCAAGTACACCTCTTCATAATCACAAAATATATCGAATTTGGACTTTAACATGTCAACAAAACATCCTTAAAAATTGATAAAAACACTTGAAAAAAAAAAGAAGCCTAATACTATCAACCAATTACCTGCACAAATTCACATTAACATAAACATGACATATATTTTATACAAAAGACAAAAAACAGAAATTGTGTCTCTTATATTTTCTTTACTTGAAATTTTTTCTTTTTCACCCTTCTGTAACATTACTTCATGAATCGCATGCTTCACATTTTTGACCAACAAATACAACATAATAATTTGTCATTTTCTCTTTGAATTTACCTGCAAACATAATTGCTACTTGTTAAGCATCCATAAGAGATCAAATAATAACATAGTGTTATGGTAGTACCGAGTAGTACATCGAGTATATTATGGTAGTACCACCTATTCAAAATAGGTACCTAACCAATGAAAATATATTTTTTGTTTTTTTTGTATAAAATATATGTCATGTTTATGTTTATTGTGAATTTGTGTAGGCAATTTCTTGATGATATTAGTTTGTTTTTTATTTTCAAGTGTTTTTATCCATTTTTAGGGATATTTTGTTGACATTTTGAAGTCCAAACCTGATATATAGTGTGATTAAGAAGAGATGTGCGAAGCAAGAGTAATTTTCATTCATATCAATAAAATACAATCAAGCTGTCCATACACAAGATGATAACATTTCAAACTAATTTTATTCATACAATTTGGTGAAGCGATTATAGCATTTATCCGATTACAATTACGTACAGTAATGTTGTTATGACCTAAGTAATGAAATAGATATACATAACACTTGAACACTTCTCTATTTGTTTTTGGTCTTCATGTCCACAATTGGGAGTAAGGGAAGATTTTCCAGCACCAGACATATTCATCAAGTGTCTTCCATCTTGGTGGATATAACATCTATGATGGCATAGCTCTATCTCTGGAAGTGTAGGCTTTGTATAACACCCTTTGAAGAGTATCACCCTTCTTTGACATTTAATCCGTGAATTGCATACTCCACATTTTCGACCAACAAATACAACATAATAGTTTGTCATTTTCTCTCTCAATTTACCTACAAACATAACTACTACTTGTTAGACATCCATAATATATCAAATAATTACCAAGTGTTATGGTAGATAAACCTTTACAAGAAATTTGACAATTTACTTACGAAACAATTTTGTAGAGTAAAGAGTTCTGGGCATATTACCTACTAAATTAGCAAATAATTTTCAACATTTGCCTCGGATTGCCACCACAATTACCTACTATGTTACCTACAAAATGATTCGGTGGTAAATACGATTGCATTTGCGAGAGCCATTAGCGACAACGTATATACAATTGATCTACTAATATTTACATACAAAACTATTCGGTCAGTAAATACAATGCTTATTCTTTTATGAAAGATATTAGCGACTATTTATCTACAAGTTACTTACTAATATTTACCTACAAAACTATTCAATAGGTAAAAATATCTATTCTTATTTATCATTGATTTACATACTGTTGGGGTTTGTAGGTAAATAGACATATTAATATTTTATATTAGTATATAAAAAGGAAACTTTGTTAACTTAAGCCCTAGCCCCCAACCCTTCCTACTTACGTGAGCAGCTCGCATGACCTTGTTCTAATGCTTTTGGGACTCAATGACGTCACCTCCTTCTCACAACTACATTAACACCTTTGTTTTTATTTCTAGGTCCAAATTCCTCATCTCTTTGCTCTTCCATTTCATTTAAGTGTTTGTAGTTTTACTTCCTTATTTGTGCCTTTGTTTGATTACTAAACATTAATTAGAAACAACCAATTAAGGTTTGATAATGGTTGTTTCGTGTTAGTAAATTAGTAATCGATTTTGTTGTGTAGAAAACTAGGGCATTTTCGTTTTTGTAGAAAATTCTAGGTCAGATTCCTCCTCTCTTTGCTCTTCCATTCCATTTTCTTTACCCTCCATGAGAGTTTAGCCTTTCTTTCAATTTCGTATTGTCTATCTTACCCCCATTTGGTTTTGGATCAAATTAGGGAAAAAAGGGTAAGAAGAAAACTCTTTTTTTATTCCGATTCTTGGGTTTCCAATCTATGGAATCGAAGCTTCAGTGATCCTCTCCCCCTTCTTTCTCATAGCAGAGAGAGAGAGAGAGAGAGAGAGAGAGAGAGAGAGAGAGAGCAAGTTGTAGTCAAGTTTCTAGGGTTTACAGAGATTACTGAGGTACGCCAATCTTCTTCCAGCATCTTCGATTTATTTCACACATCATTTGAATGTTTTAGTTTTTTTGCATTTCCGCTTCAGTCTTTGATTTTGTGGAGATTCGAACTTCAATCCCACTAATATGCTATAGACCAAAGTTCAAATACGAAGAGCTTGTTCTTATTGGGGCTTCAAATCATAATTTCCACTATAATGTCCTACAAATCTGGGCTATCACATGATTCAGTCTAACAACGAATAGAGAAAGTAGAAAGTAATTGGATTGGGGAACACTGCATATATAAGACCCGAGAAATTCCAATTTCTGGAAAAGAGCAAAATCGTAATTTCGGTCAAAAATCGGGAATTTATTCTCTAGATCTCGGATGACGAAACGGATTTCACCGTTGGAATCGTCTCGCGAAATCTAGCTAGTACGTCGAATTTCGTAGTGCAGGGCGGTCGGAGTTGGCACGTTTTTCGAGCATCGCATTTTAGTGCAGTAAAGCGATATTCGATGTGACAAAAATCACATATAACACGTACTCATGTGCCATAAGTGGCATGAGTAGAGAAATGATGAAAATGGACGGCCGAGATAGTGCCGAGTGTCAAAACTCGGAAAAGAAGGACATAGATGTCATTTTAGAAATGTTTAAATGATAATAGGACAAAAATTGGAATAGTGCTTGTCTTCTCCAATTAGAAGAAGGGGGAAAAACGTGAGGGAATTACAATAGGTTCAGATTTGGCATTCTAGAGAGAGAAGGACCTCCTTCTCTCTAGGTTTTCGGGCAATCCAACCTTCGGAATTCGTCGGGACAAGAAGGAAAGCTGCTCTACGCGGAGAGGGCTTCGCGTGGGTACCGGATTTAAGGAGTTTTGACAAAATCCGTGAGGTAGGGGTTTCTTCCTACTTGAGTTTTGCACTTTGTTTAAGTGTATTTACGATGTTTGAGTTGATTGAGGCCGTGAGTGGCCGTTTGATCGGTCCCAAAACTTGGGACCGAAATGTGAAGGCCACAGAGCCCTCTCATGGAGTCCGTGGTAGTTTAGGAACTGTTTGGGCATCATAGTGATGTTCTAATACTATAAATGATGCTTTGATGTGTATGAGGCCGGAAATGGATGGGGAATTCAAGGTTCGCTAAGTGAGCCCAGATGATTGAGAATTTATTCGGGAATAGTAGTAGGGGTTTCACTATTCTCGAGAATAATTATTCTAAAATAATTTTTGTGAAATAATGTGTTTGGTTGAGTAATTCAAATCGAGTTGCTCGTGTTTGATCATTAGCCCACGTGAGCAAATTTTTGGTGTAATGAATTGTGGAATTACATAACATGTTTGTGTGATTTAAATTATGTGAATATATGCATGATTATATATTTGCATGTGTTATAGAATTATGTCGATTGGCATCATGCATTCCATATGCATTGGAGCATCCTAGAACAATAGGAGTGAGTGCATGAGGTGATTCTCGAGCCCGAATAGTTTCGAGGTTGACTAAATAATAATAATTATCGAAGGTAGTCCTTATAAAATATCAATCGTCGAGATCCCATTGAATTGATATATCTCGGAGGGTAGTCCACTAAATATAACATCGGAGTCGGTCCACTACTTATATCGGAGGGTAGTCCACAAATAATAACATATATCTTTGTTAAAAATAATGTTTCTCATCCGTGGCTTAGGCAAGTGTGAGGGAGTCGGTGAGATTTCGAGTCATGAGAGTTGTTAATTGAAGCGTTAGTAGGATCGTACGTTTACTAGAATATGTGTTTTCTTTGGAGCATTGCATATGCGGCTTAGGTGGAGAGTAGCTTCATTCAGGATGATTCCACTCTTTGAGCATTAGCTCGTCACAGTCGAGAAAACATATTTTTCAGGTATAGGGAGCGCACGGGGAGACGACTCATCATAGGGCGAGTCGAGAAGAAAGTAGGGGTTGTGAAGTGTTATCATTATGTATACATGTATTAGAATTTTAAATTTTAATATGTGTTGTATAAGAGTATTAAACTTTGACTCTTAAACTTGTGGATATAGTTGGTTTACATTGATGATGAGTATTGTAATGGGCTGAGAGGCCGTTTTATTCATATGTATCATGTGATTGATGTTAGAGACGGGTGTTGTATTTGAGTAGAGCTCCTGTCTGAGGAGACTTTGCTCGATTTTAGTGAAAATGTCGGGTCACCGACACTCATGGTATTTCCGGGTTAGCGGTTAGTCACGGACCGAGTTTAGGGCGTCACAGCATATTTTTTTTCCTGATTATATAGTTAGTGATTTATATCTCTCTTATTGCAATGTGTATTAGAACTTTTTGTAAGGTTGCTTATATGCCTTTTGCATATTGATATTGTTAAAACTTTTATCCGTACAGATTTAAAGGGTGCAACACATTGAATACATGGACAACATCTCAAATATTTTTGTTAACAAGATTTTCGAATTGAGGAAGTCTACTACTCATGGAGATAGAGAATGAGATTTTTGGATGTGTAATTTAGAAATAAAAATTGGACATGTTTGATTATTTTCAAATTTGCCTTTAAACTAGGAGACCAAGAGTACTTCAAACTATCAAGCAAATGAGCATTCATGTGCATGGCAGTGTGACGCTCCAAAACCCAAGGGTCCTGTTGACTAACCATCAACCCGTGGAAATACTACCTTAGATAATCAAATATCTAAGCTTTGATACCAAACTGGTATCAAATATCTATGGATACCGAATTACTAGATGCCTTCTCATTGGGTCCCATTCACCAGGATCCATTTACCCATATTTAAGTTAAAATATGCGAAATTACATTTAAAACAGTTCGTAGGAGTTCGATCACGACTCTCTTACCATTATTACATACCAGAACTATATTGTTCCAAAGTTTTTACAAAAAGAAATATCAAAGCCACATATTATTCTTATGAGTCTTTGCTTCGAATGAGTGTCGATCCCATTGGTGTACACCACATTACTGAAATGTTTTCCCATAAAGGGTGAGTCATACTTGATAGAGAATATTTCCCTCTGAAGGCTAATCACCTAATTGCGCATCATGATAGTCGTATTCCACACATTCACATTCACATTCACATTCCAAGTAAAAACATGCAATTTCTATTATGGAATCCTACATATCATGACATGAAATGAGATGAGACTCAATCATGTACCATGCCTTGAGTCCTTACCGACTCCATCACACCCGAGTCTTTATCGAATCCTATCACATAATGCCAAAGCCCATCCGTGATAAAATTTATCATTTTTGGATTACATCCAATGATCATTTTACAAAACAAATTCATTTGTTTTCAAACCAAAAGTTTTTTGGATGTTACACCTCAATGATCATTTATATACAAAACTCATGTGTCTTTTTTTTTGGGTAGAGAATTTTTGGTGTCGCATCGCAGGCTTCGCACGCCTAAACACTTTTGCGAGCTTTCATTGTTGGAATTATGTCTAACAACAAATACCGAGTCTTTCACCCAAAAGGGTATCTATCCATGCTTGCTATTACCTAACATAAGTTTTCTTTACCACTTTATCTAACCGTGCGACTCTGTTGGACGTCGTCCAATGGTACCAAGCCCACCTAATTAATCATCACACATAGTGTTGAATATAACCATGCACTCACACCCATTCAATGTGATGTCCCCGTGCATATGCAATGCAATGCGCCATTGCATATTATATCATGTCACATGTATAATGAATGCTACATGGACAACACAATTCACACCACTCACTGGGTGTCATGGACAAATCACATTACCTGCTTATGACTTCCATACATCATTTCATTCATGTCAATGTATTATTGTAACGCCCCAAAAATACCCTAGAATATTAAGATAAAAATTATTATATATATAAGGTATAAATTGAGTCATCTTGGGTATTTCCAGGAATTGTTAAATGAATATTGAATAAATGATTATATGGCTAAAAGCCAAAGGCAAATATTATATGCTAAATGAAAATTGATTGAATCTGGAAATTTACCCAAGTGAAAAATGGTTGGATTTATTGAGTGGCCAAACAAGGCCATATTAAGATTAAGCGACTTAAGACAAAAATGAAAAATGAGAAATGGGTGTGTAGGCCAAACATGGCCTTACACTTAAAAGGGATTTAAAAGACCAAACTTGGTCTTAAGTGCTCATTTTGAGCCATCCCGTTTTTGGAGAAGAAGAGAGGAGAAAAATGGAGAAAGAGCTAGGGTTTGTAAGAGATCAAGTTTTGGTTGTCTTTGCTCCCCCGCTTCTTGCTCTAAAGTCTAACAACTTGGAAGAGAAGATTTGAAGAGGCTAAGGTAAGGAAAATCAAACCCTAACCTCATCTTTTGTAGTTTTCGATTTGGAAAAGCCCTAGCAGGAGAAAAGGGTTTTCATTGATTAAACACGCACAGGTTGTTTTGGTGGATTATGGTGGATTTTTTATATGGGATGGATTGGAGAAGGTTTGTGGAAGAAAAATTGATGAAAATGCAAAAATCTAACGTTTTCTGGGCAAAAACCCGTAAGTGGTATCGGTACCAAAGTGAAAATTCATCGGTACCCATGATCTGAAGGGTAAGTGGTGGGTACCACTCATCTGGGTACCACTCAGCCAGTCTGGGTGCCCGGCTGGCGATGAGGGTGGTACCGGTGCTAGTCAAAGTGGTACCGGTACCAGCACAGCTCAATAACCTGTTTGTGCATATTTTTGCGGTAAGTCCCGTATTCGTATCTTGATTGTTGGGGACCCTAAGAAATGATTAATGGGGGTTGAATAAGGATAGGCTAAGGGAAAAGGCGTGGGTACCTGTAGCCTCGGCAGAGCGGAGTCGTCATTAGGCGGACTTAGTGTCTTAACCCAGGAAATAGCTAACAAGATAAATTGTCATTCACTAAAAATATGATAATTGTTTATCCACACTAAAATTAGGCGCGATTGTGGCCAGGGACGGGTGATGATTGCTAGCCTAGGACCCGGATCGAAGAAGGAAACTAGATGGAGCAACTTAGTTTGTTCTTTGACTCTATTCTTATTTCAAGTATTTTGGTAGTTTACCAAGTAACTATGAAATGAGTACATGAATAAGTATATGAAATGAGTACATGAATGAGTATATGAAATGAGTACGTGAATGAGTACATGAAATAAGTACATAGATTGAGTATATCTTTGAAAAGATAATACGAAAGTGAATATGAAATTGAAATATGATATTTGAAAACCGAATTAATGTGAATGATAAATCGAATTGTAAACGAATCGATCAATTCCTGACATCTTGAATTGAATGATATACTGAATGAATCGCCTGACGGGATGCACCAATCGGCATCCGTCACGAAAACCTGTGGCTGTCGATGTCCCACTTGGCGGGATGCACCAATCGACATCCGTCATGATGGCGTATGGCATTGAAGAAATGTCCCACTTGGCGGGATGCACCAATCGGCATTCGTCATGATGGCGTATGACATTTAAGTGATACCACATGTCGGGGTGCACCAAACGGCATCCGTCATGATGGGAGACCGAATTGTTAAATGTGTGGCCAGCGTTCAGAATGATAATAGGACCAGGATTCATCAAAAGCGGAATCGCCGTCGAAATAGAGATTCAATGACGAATTCGTCAAAAATGTGATTTGAATAGTCAAAGTAAAATAACCAACATTGATGAGTATAAATGGGATTTTATGTATATGCTTAAATCTCATAAATTGAATTATGAATTGAATTATTGCATTGAAAATGCATGTTGTGATATGATAAATGATTTGTAAAATGAAAGCATGCGAAAATGAATAGCATGAGTATATGTGGATATAATAGGCATGGTTTGATGTTAAATGCATGTCAAGTTAAATTGAATATTGGAATATAATTGTATAGAACCACTAAGCATGAAAATGCTTAGCGTATAGTTTCATCTATGCACAGGTATCGAGTAAGCAAAAGAATGAGGCCCAGATCGAAGGCGAGTCATAGAGAGAGTCTGACGTATAAGTATATACCCCGTCATTTTGCATATCATTTCTTTTGAACCACGTGGTATTTTGTAAATAAAGGGTTAAACTACGAACCTTGATTTTTGTATATCGTATGAAGAGCATGAATGCACTTCTTTGTAAATGTATTTTGTTAAATGTCTATGGGCTTAAATTGCATTGAATTTGTAAATGATTGTAGGCTTGCCCCAGCTGGCTCAACCCTTATGAAATGACATAATAAAATGTTTGATAAAATAAATGAAAGCATTCGGAGTAGACCGGGCTCGGTTGGATGCGCCATTCGAGTCGTCTTAGGGATTAGTCGTGACATTTTTTGAAAATAAATTTAATAACACGAAAATAAAAAGAAATAAACCCGGTCGTCCCAGGTTGGAGTTTGGATCCATGACCTGGTAATGGGCTCGAGGCTCGCTACAATTATCTGCATATATCAACATCAACATGCAACATGTCATTCTATGTTCAAGCAATGACACACACACATAATTAAGCCATGTAATGGCCATTTGCACATATAAACTCATCACATGCCAATGCATTAGAACACATATATTGTCATCCAAACATGTCACTCCTTAATCAAGCAATGACACTCACAAACAAGTAATACAATGGCCTCGAAGCAAGCCACAAACAATCACAAACCGGGCCACGAAACTGACCCTAAACAAGCCATGGCAGTTCGCCTAGGCGAACACTCCCTTCGCCTAAGTGAAGACCCCTTTCTTCCTGAGGAAGCCTCATGTCCTCGCTTAGGCGAAACACAGTTCGCTTAGGCGAAGGATGCCGATAGAAACTCGAACATTCGACCATTTCCAACCCAAAAATGGAAAACAAACTAAGGTAGGAAGAATTCCCTACCTCTTGGAGCGTAGCAAAAACCTCTTGGAGCGTAGCAGAAATCCTAGGAAGCCTCGTGGACATTTCCCAAACCTGAAACCTTTGATTTCTCAAACTCCTCATTTGGATCTTCGACGAATTCTCGCGTTTACGGTACCCACACGTAGCCCTCATCGATGCGATGAACTTTCATTCTTGGCCCGACGAATTTAGACCGACGGAACTCTGTAGATGGTAGAGAGAAGCTTGGTGCTCTCTTTCCTTATCTCTCTCTCTCTCTCTCTCTTGTTCGAACACAGTAAAAAAATGTGATTTTTCTACCCTAAGTTCCCTTTTGTTTAGAACTTAAGTCGTGGCCCATGTTATGCCACGTGTCCACCTTTGCTCGGTTCCAATTTTTTTGGCTCGAAGCTATCCATTTCGTCTCAATTTAAGTTCAAATTATTTTCTATGAATTTAACTCAAGTTATTTCCTAACTTCTGAGATTTTCGTAAAGATCTTGTTCATGGGAGTCACTAGACACATCACCCCGAAAAACGTGAAAATTCGACTATCTCGGAATTCAACGAAATTCATTTAGGTAACTAGATTTCGTGAGACGAATCCAACGGTGATGTCCGTTTCATCATCTGAGATCTAGAAAATATCTAGGTTTTCAACCTGTACTATAGTGCCAAATTACTGTTTTACCCTTTTCAGAAAAATTTGATTTTTCTCGGATTTTACATTCTCTCCTCCTTAAAAGAATTTCGTCTCGAAATTCCCACACACAACGCATACAATCACATGTATATGCAACAATCATTTAATATCAATGACTAAAAACATACCTTCTTCCTCGAATAAGAAGGGATAGTTGGCACGCATAGAGTTTTCGCGTTCCCATGTTGCCTCCTCTACTCCATGGTGCTACCGCAACACCTTCACTAACCTCACAATCTTGCTTCACAAAACCTAATCCCGGTTATCCATGATATGTACTGGTCCCTCATCGAAGATTCCATCCGCATCACTAACAAGCTCTCCCCAATCCACCACATGAGTCGAATATAGGGTGTACATCCGGAGCACGAAGACATGGAATACCGCATGAACACTCGATAAGCTTGATAGTAAAGCCAATTGGTATGCAATCGTACCTACCCTCTCGAGTACCTCGAAGGGCTTAACAAACCTTGGCGATAGCTTTCCCCGCTTATCGAATCTGACCACTCCTCTCTTAAGCATTACCTTCAAGAAGACATGATCTCCGCTCAGGCTCGGAGGGTCGCCGCTATCTATCGGCATAGCTCTTAATGTTTGAGTGCATTGAGGAAAGGCGACCCCGTGTAAATCCACCTTCTTAGGTGTCTCTAACCAATTACGGACCGTGGTGGTTCATAACCACACATACGTCCATGGTGAGGAGATTGACACGACCTCCCATATAATGCCTCATAGGATGCCATATGTATGCTCGCTTGATAACTATTGTTGAAGGCGAATTCCACTAAGGGTAAATGCTCTTCCTAACTACCCTTGAGATCAAGGACGCATGCCCGTGGCATGTCCTCTAACGATACGGATGGTCATAACTGATTGGTTGTCCGATGCACAGGGAAACTATGCTCATCATCAACTGTGTCCCCATGGCTCTCTGGAAACTTTCCTAGAAATGAGTCGTAAACCTGGGATCCCGATCCGCTACTATGGACATTGGCACTCAGCCTGTTCGGAAAATCTCCCCATCACGTCTGACTTGTGAATTCCTCGAGTGAAGGTAATCCTGAAAAGCCAAAAGTGTCTTGACTTAGTGAAGCCGATCCACTATCACCCACCGCTTCATGCCCTCGTGATGTCCATTGGCAAGTGAGTCTAAAGTCCATCGTGGCGATGTTCCTACTCCACTCATCTACCTCGAAAATTTGGAGTAAGCTGTAGCCCCTCACAATGCTCAGCCTTTACCTACTGACACATGAGACATCGTCGAACGAAATCTCCAACGTGTTTCTTCATCCCACTCCAGTAATACTAGCGACATAGATCATGATACATCTTCGTGCCACATGGATGCACTGCAAAACAGGAACAATGGAACTCCCTGAGGATTTCTCTGAATCTGTCGGCCCGGGAACCCTGACCGTCCTTATAAAGACTACCATGCGTGTGCATGTGACCTTCATCGCTGCACATTATCGTACCCGATCTCTAATGGACAATATCTTGTGTTACGTCCACAGAGCTCGATCCTCTACTCAGCAAGGAAGGCGTAGCCACTAAACTCCCCAAAGTACCCTGAGCCTGATCCCTGTTGTGCATCCTAAACTGTAATGCCCTAAAAATAACCTAGCAGTTTTATAATATGTTTATAGCAGTTTTATTTTTCCGGAATTTATATTGTTAAAGAAAAAAAAATGATAAAACTCAGAAATTATAAAAGAATTAAGGTTAAATTGGTAAATGTCAAAAGGATGACCCCAAGGGTCATAAATGAGAAGTGTATGTGTTAAAATGGAAGAAGGGTAATAAGTTGAATAGAAAATGAAAGAGAAAAGAATGATTAAAATGCAAAAATGAGAAATGAGGAAATAATATGCTAACCAAACAAGGCTTAGTAAAGGTTTTGAGTTAAGACCAAAAATTGGATTTTGAATAGCATTTCTTATTTTAGCATATTTTCACATTGAGAACTAGGGCATGGTTGAGAGAGTGAGAAAGGAGACCAAGTTGGCTTTGTGCTCTCCAAGGATTTGAGCCAAACAAAGAAGAAGGAAAAAGAAAGAAGTGAAAAAAAAAAGATTAAAGGTATGAAACTAACCCTAACCCCCTTTAATGTTGTGTTTGGGTTTGATGAAAACCCCAAATCGAAATAGAAGTGTTTAAATGGTTGTAGATCAGTTTTGGGGTTGTTTTGAGTTAAGTTTCAAAGTGCTTTTGGGTTAGGATTGGTTTTGAGGAATTTTTGTATAAATGAAATGTTAGGAGTGTGGGGAGATGCTGTCAAATTTTCCAAACCCATGTTTTGTTTTGTATAACAGCCATAACTCATCCAAATTGAGTTATTCAAATTTTTGGGTAAACTAGACTTCTAGGAGAACAAATTTTATTGAAATAATTGTATTCAAATTTGGACTCCATTGGACCAAAAAATTCATCAAAGTGAGGCTCTTTTTTCAGGCAAATTCTGGTTCAGTTTGGTACAGTTTTGGTGTTTTGGAACAGTTTTCATATTTAAGCCATAAGTTGAGTTTCAATTATCCAAATTAAGTTATTCAAATTTCTAGGTAAGTTATACTTATAGGAGAACAAATCTCCTTGAAATAAGTTTATTCAAATTTGGATCCGATTAGACCCAAAATCGTCAAAGTGAGGCTCTGTTTTCAGGAAAATTCTCGTTCAGTTTGGTATAGTTTTGGTGTTTTGGAACAGTTTGGTATTTAGGTCATAAGTTGAGTTTCACTCATCCAAATTAAGGAATTTTTGAGTAAACTAGACTTCTAGGGGAACAAATATCCTTGAAATAAGTGTATTCAAATTTAAACCCCATTGAACTCAAAAATTCATCAAAGTGAAGCTCTTTTTTCGGGCAAATTCTGGTTCTGTTTTGAAAATAGAGTAGTCCTAGTTGTTTCGAACATATCTTGAGTTTCAGTGCTCTGAATTGGATGATTCCAATTTCTGAATAAAATATATTCATAGGGGAACAATGGACTTTAAGGAAGTTGGGTAAAACGTGGCCCATTTGTTCCCATAAAATTTTACTTGAAGGAAGTTGGGTATAAAACAACCCTAACTAGAAACCTAAATAAGCCAACTAATATTGCTCTCTAATTGTGATGGATTATTGGTGACGAGGAAGCCTGACCCAAGAACGGGATTCCGATGATAGGAATCGAGGAGCAACAACCTTTTTGGGTTTGTTCTCCATACCTCTCTTCTTATTTCAAGTTTTGTG
Source organism: Tetrastigma voinierianum (assembly GCA_016808115.1). Classification (NCBI taxonomy): domain Eukaryota; kingdom Viridiplantae; phylum Streptophyta; class Magnoliopsida; order Vitales; family Vitaceae; genus Tetrastigma; species Tetrastigma voinierianum. Next base: position 168,816 of record JAEQBH010001414.1, on the reverse strand, counting down.
ATTGTTTGTTGAAATGATTTTCAAGAAAATTGCATATTTGATTTGTTTTAAACGATTTGGGAAAATTGATTACAAATGCATTACCATAAAAATTTCATGAGCATCAAAATGTATTATTTGAGTATAAATGTATATACAATATTGTAAATTACTATGACTGAGTTTTAATGTCCTTAATAGAATGTTATCCGTCATATTCGAGTTAAGGATAGATTAAAATACTAATAAGGTCAAACTAGCAGTACTGTGAACGAAATGAAATATAGTGGCATATCGATCCGTAGCCCAAAGGGACAGTATCGGTAGTATACACACAATGATTTTTAAATAACCAGTTAGCAACCCAGCGAGACCGTACTGTGTTATAAAATGTTTTTCTACCAATCTACAGCCCAACGGGACTGTGTCGGTGATTCCGTTATCCTAGGCACCGAAAGAAATGGTTAAATTCTTTTAAGGGCAAAATTATAAGTAAATGTGTAAAATGCATGATTTGAGTTTCGAATGAAATATTGCATATGAAATTGTATACTTTGAAGTGATCAAATGATTTGCAAGTGAAAGTATGTGAAATAAGCAAATATATATAATGTATATTGCATGGACTATTGAAATTGTGCCAAAACATTGTTTTAGAAAAGCTGCATATTTGTGTTTAATTGAAATGAAGAGAGAATTGCATAGAACCACTAAGCATGAAAATGCTTAGTTCGTTGTTTTTATCATGGTTTAGGTACCGAGTGACTAGGGACAAGAGTAAAGACCGTAGAGTTCAGAGTGATCGTCAAATCGTGCAGAGTATAAGTAAACGCTCCGTCTCATGCATACATTTCATCCCATCACATTATTTGATCATTTTTGTAATGAAACAAAAAATGTATAAGTTTTCATGGGAAGAACATATTTGATTTATTTATGGAGATGAACTTAGATAATGTTTTGTAAATGATAATGTTGAAAGGGCATACATGTCATATTGAATGAAAGTGTTAATTGACAAAACGGTGGACCCGCTTTAACTGAAATGATTATGTGACATTTATTTATACAATATTCGAAAATGTACATATGGTAAAATTGGTTCGCGTCCTGAGGATCGGTTAGGCCTCCATCTTTGGGTCGAATTCTGAGTGACATAAACACGTCTCATGGCCTCGAGCATACGCCACTCCCAGAAGCCTACACTAGTCAGTACTCCCCGTGACTTCCGGCTGAGTGCATCAGCCACCATGTTTGCCTTACCGGGATGGTAATGCAAAGTGAAGTCATAATCCTCCAGATACTCGATCCACTTGTATTGCCTCATGTTGAGGTCCCGCTGTGTGAAAATATACTTCAGACTCTTGTGGTTTGAAAACACCTCGAACTGTTTAAATATAGATAGTGGCGCCAAGCCTTTAAGGCAAAGACAATGGCCGCCAACTCCATGTCATATGTAGGGTAACTCTGCTCGTGGTTCTTTAACTGCCGAGAACCATAAGCCACCACCCTCATGGACTGCATCAAAACACATCCCAGTCCGTCCTTGGAGGCATCACAATACACTGTGTACCTCTGTCCCCTCTCTGAAACTATCAGAATAGGAGCTATAGTAAGTCTCCTCTTCAATTCCTAGAATGCCTCCTCACATAGGTCATTCCACTCAAACTTGACGTCATTTCGGGTCAATCTTTTCATAAGTGCAGCTAATCGGGAGAAGTCCTCAATAAACCTCTTGTAGTACCCTGCCAATCCTAATAAATTGCGTTTCCTGAAGACTGACTTTGGTCTCTCCCAACTCATAACTGCCTTAACCTTCTTCGGGTCCACGGATACCCCTGAAGCCGATACTACGTGCCCCAAGAATCTCACCTCAGTAAGCCAAAATTCACACTTGCTGAATTTGGAATACAATTGATGTTCTCTCAAGGTCTGGAGAATAATCATCAAGTGAACCTCATGATCCTCCTTAGACTTGGAGTATATCAACATGTCATCAACGAAAACCACAACGAGCCGATCTTGGTAGGGTTAGAATACCCTATGCATAAGATCCATGAATGTCGCTAGAGCATTCGTCAATTTGAATGGCATCACTGTGAACTCGAAATGCCCATATCGCGTCCTAAACGCCGTCTTAGGGATATCTATCTCCCTAACTCTCAACTGATGGTAACCGGTGTTGTAACACCCCAAATTATACCCTAACAGTTTTATAACATGTTTTGGGTATAATAAACGTAAAGGTATATTTATTCGGAATAAAATAAAGATAAAAACAAAAATAGGAATATGCATAAGTTAAATTACAAATAATAAAGAAGATTAGAGGCTATTGTAAAAATAACATAAATTGATTTGCAAATAGTAGAAGAGTTGAAGGACCAAAGAGTAATAAAAGAAAGATATTAGAATGAAATAAGGATGAAACTTGTGGAAGAGACAAGTGGCTTAAAGGAAAGAGGGAGGAAGTTTCCTCCTTTGATTAGAAAGTAAAATAAAAAGGGGATAAGATCAAATAAGGATAAGACCAAAAGAAATATCTTATTTTGGTCTTGGAGAAAGGGAGAGCAAATACGGACAAGAAGGAAGAAGAAGAAGAAGAAGAAGATTACAGGTATGGAATTTGAGTATTGGTATGGAATTCGGGTACGGATACATGTCTTGGGTTGTATGGAATTTGAGTATGGGTACGGATACATGTCTTGGGTGGTATGGAATTACTAAATTTGAGTATTGGTATGGAATTTGACTATGGGAGTATGGAAGTCTAGTTTTGGACTATAAAGTTTAGATACATGGTTAAGAACCCTCTATCTTGTGTATGGTTTGGGTTTGGGAACTCCTAAACTCATTTCTTGTAGGGTTGAGTTGAGAAGAGCTTTAAGACTCCTAGATATGTGTTTGAGAAGGGTCTAATTACAAGTTAGACCGAAAATTTCCTATTTTCGATAATATCGCGATATGGATCTTAGAGCAGGAGGGTTTGGGTCATAAATACAAGGAATTCAGAAGTGAGTCCTTCTAGTAAATTGTAGCCACATCAATGAACTTGATGTTAGGCTTTTAAATTTCTCGATTTGGATCTCTGTAGACCCAATTATGGTCCTTTTACCGAGGTCAGTCCATTTAGATCTGGTCGGGTCAATTCATCCAGTTCGGGTCAACTAGCCGTACCTTAGAACGGGTTTTGAGTCAATAAAGAAGAGTGGCAGTAAGTTCTTCTGGGAAATTTTAGCCCATCCAATGAACTTGATGTTAGGCTTTTCAATTTCTCAATTCGGACTTCTATAGACAGAGTTATAGTCTTTTACTACGAGCAGTCAAATGGGTGAAGTGCGTCAAGCGGTGGTCGTCAACGGTGAATTACGACGCGATTAATTAGATCAACGATTAGATCCAACAATGATGCGTCCAAGCGGTGGTCGGTCAAGCGTGGTGGAATCCAACGATGGTAGATCACGGTGGTAGGTCAACGGTGGTGGAATCAAGCGTTAATTAGATCGGCGGTGGTCGATCAGCGATTAATTGCGTCCGACAATGATGCGTCAAGCGATTGTGGTCGTCCAAGCGCGGTGATCCAGCGGTGGCGTCAGCGATGGTGGGTCAGCGATGGTCGTCAGCGGTGGTGATCAGCGTTGGTCATCAACGTGGGTGTCAGCGGTGGTCGATCAAGCGGTGGTCATCAGCGGTGGTCGATCAGCGAGTGCGTCCGGCAATGATCGTCAAGCGTTAGTGCGTCCAGCGTAATTGGAGTCAACGTTGGTCGTCAGCGGTGGTGAATCCAGCGATTGGTGATCCAGCGGTGGTGGGTCAACGATTGGTCGTCCAGCGGTGGTGGAGTCAGCGGTGGGTGTCCAGCGATTGCTCGTCGGCGGTGCTTTCGTCGAGCGATTAACGTCAAGCGATTGCTCGTCATGATCTGACTCGTCCCGATGGTCAAGGCCGTTGCGCGCTGACCTCCAACGGAGTCTGCTTCTTCGTTTGAACTCCGATTTGGGTGTTCTTGGACTCTATGGAAAGCCCGACAGGTCAAGAATCCATCCATATGCTGAGGAAGATATTAGATGTCGGACCGGGTGTCGGACCGAGCTCGTCACTTCAGTGCGGCTTCGTCGGTCCAAATCGGCTCGTCAAGGCCCGACTACGCATGACCTCCCGGCCCGGAAGGTCATAACTTCTTCGTCTGAACTCCGATTCGAGTGTTCTTGGACTCTATGGAAAGCCCATTGAGTCAAGAATCCATTAATAGACAGATTGATAAGATGGGAACTCATATTAGCTTCAGAAAATACGAAAAAACAGTAGGCACTATAAGTACCATAGTTATTCATTTTATAAATGCCTTTTATGAATTCATAAATAGCTCGTAAGCATACATGGTAAGTATATTTAATTATTTATGTAATGAGATATGAAAAATTCAAAGATATGAATAAATGATTGTATATATATATATATATATATATATATATATATATATCATATATGATTCGAAACGATGATAATTATTCAGGAATATGAGATATATGCGAGCATAAAATACATTGATTATGCCTGCAGAGCACAGTAGAGGATAAATGGCATGCCTATTAGGGAAAATTAAGTGCGACATACAAGTTCTCGAGGCCCAGTTTGGGTGATGACATAGATCCCGGATTTGGATCCGCGACCCGAAGAGGGTCACCCACGCGCCCTCCCGGGCCCTCATGGAATATGATCCTTTGTCTCGTACAGTGATGATACCTTCGGGTATAATATATTACAGCACCTCTGGGCCATCATGGACCACTGTTTCATACAGTGAATATAGCGCCTTCGGGCCCTCATGGATCACTGTTTCATACAGTGAATATAGCGCCTTCGGGCCCTCATGGATTATAGTATTCCTGTATCCACTTCTAAGGTTTATGCAGACATGAAACATAAAAGAAAATGACAGTATATGCAAAGGAAGTGTAGAGAATACCGGACATGATATGAGCATACTTTATATGCGATGATAGTATACAGTTACAAGAATAAGAAGTAAAAGTACAAGATTACATGAAAAGTATATGGAAGATGATAACAAATGAAACTGGTTATGAAAAGCATATATATATGAGAAATGATAAGAATATGTAAATGTTATTTGTGTTATATGCATATGTATAGAAGTGTGGTGACTCTTAATAGAAGTCATATTCCACTAAGTAGTATAAAGCCTTACGGGTGTTCAATGTCCAGTGCAAGTGCAGAAAAGAAGAAATGAGAATGGGGCAATCCACATGTGATTAATTACACATCAAGCCAGTTCTTAATTGGAAGACCTTTAGGTCTATTTTGTATATGAAATTTTGTAAACCAATGTAAATATTGTAGAAATGTGAACATTTCATATTTGGAGCTTGTATATATTTTGTGTCATTGCTCTGAGGAATGTATAATACAAGTTAGTGTTCTTTTATTATATGAATATGTAAGTGTAAGGTTATAAGTTTTAAAAAAAAAAAAAGATGACGCTCTCACTTGACATCCTATCAGAATTGGGCATCCTGAGTTTAAGGAGATCTATCTTGGAATAAACCCACGCCCCTCTTAGTTGATAAAATAAATCATCAATTCTCGACAAAGGGTACCTATTCTTGATAGTAACCCTATTCAACTGCTAGTAATCTATTCACAACCTAAGAGTCTTGTCCTTCTTCTTGGCAAACAATATCGGAGCGCACTAAGGTGAAGTGCTCGGTCTAATAAAACCCTTGATCAACAATTCTTGTACTTAGACCTTGAGTTTCTACAACTCAATAGGCGCCATTCTATGAGGAGTCATAGAAATAGGCGATGTACTAAGGTGCAACTCAATAGTAAAGTCTACATCCCTATAGGAGGTAATCCTAGTAGTTCATCCAGAAAAACGTCATCATACTCACAAACCACCCGAGGTAAACCCATATCTTGTCTCGCCTTGTCCTTTAGGGTAAGGCTTGCTAGCCAACCCACCAACTGCCCGTGCCACCTAGAGTCGTACACGGCTTAGGGTAAAACATCTTGTTTATCCCCTTGAAACATAACACAAACATCATCCCGTGTGTAGGCAATAACCCTCCTACGATCATAATCATGCCCGACTTTGTCGCGCCCTAGATTCGAGTTCGACCAGTTGACGAATCCGGCAGGTTCGAGTGCGAGACTCGGGACTGGGACTCTTGACCTGATTTTTTTTTAAAGCCAGCGGCTTTGTGGAGTATATTACATCTTATATGAATCAAAGAACTACGGGTGTTGTCATCAAATCTATACATATAAGCGAGGTCATTGCCCATACAAAGTGAACCTTTACATTTGTCAGAGCACGGACCTGCATGTAGTAATTTTACAGTGTGTTATTGGTTGTATCGGATGTTTGCTGATGTCTTCTCACGTACTCTGGGATTAAAAACCAGTGCTAAGCTTCCTATGCAGCTTAGTGGGAGAAGCATATTCTTATAACTTATCTTGTGCACATATATTATCTTTAGAATCATGATAAACATAGCGAGAGCAAATATCAAAATCATCATGAATCATATAAACAGTATATAACGAATTAGGATCATGTTCGAGCAAACTTAGACATATGCTTATCTGATGGCAAGGCATCCAATTCATCTCTTTTACGCAACTCATGATTTTCTCGGGATTCGGTCGGGTTCCTATTTATTGTCATCCGTCTGTCAACTTGTACCTTGTGACTTTTAACGAATGCTTATGTCTCCACGCCAGGATCCATATTATATGATGATTCCTTATAAGCGGTCTTTGAACTTATACTTATAACAATCTTATACCCCTTTCGGGAGTACACACTTATGACGAGACTTATCTTGGATCTTATACTGCGTAACAAACTTATTCTTATCGGATCTCTTATACTTATAGCATCGGATCTTATTCTTATTCGGTTCATTATCTTGTCTTGTGACTTATATCTCGATCTCATTAGGAGTTTACAGAACTTATATACTTATCCCCTCTCGGAGTTACACTTGTTAGAGGGGTTCCGTGGGTATCACGAGATGCAGACATTATCTTTGCTGGTTCTTGAGACAATCTTATACGGGGGTGCAGTAGTACTTGATCAAATGTACGTTACGATAACAACGTTGGTATCATATCCCAATAGAATCCTAGTTTAACGTATGCTTGCTACTCATGTTTGAAGGTGCGTATACGAGTTTATCCTTATCAGAGTTATCGAATGCCGAAGTAGTGCTACAGAAACTGTCGGATATGGGAGTACGTGGTACTTGAACTTATATTGGTACCTCATCTTATGCTTGGCCCTTTCTGGAACCTATCCTTGTCTTCTGGATCTTCTACTTGTATTCTGAGTTTATTCGAGTATTTCGGATCTTAGTATCACGAGTATTCTGAACATATCATATATTTCGGTTTATACATGTACTTTAGAACTTATACATGTATTTCAGATTTTTTATACATGTATTATCGAATATATACTTGTCTTACAGGGCATATGCGAGATAGCTACAGACTTATATCACCCAGTATTTCGGTTGGATCTTATACGTGTATTCTGGAACTTATACATGTATTTGAATCTTACATGTATTCTGAACTTATATTTATCTTCTGAACTTATAGTTGTGTACAAGACTTGTTCTTATCTTACAAATCTTATACGTGTTCTGAAGCGATTCTTGCATTCGGATCTTATTCTTTACGAAGGTACGTAGATGCGATGAAGTGCGAACGGATCATGATCGTAACCGCGTCTGCGTGCCAGTGGGATCAGGACTTATCTGAATCACGGACATTAGTCTTTCATGAGACGAGGATCCGCAGTTGGAAGCGGGAAGTACTAGTATGCGTGGATTTATACTTATTTTGTAGAACTTATACTTATTCCGATGCGAGGTACCCTTGGGTACTCTGAGCTTATCTTATTTTATTGATGCGAGGAGTGCCCGCCCGGGTACTGCTGGACTTATACTTGTCGGACCTCATTAGGAGTTATGGGAGTTTCTTCAAATACGGGTTGCAGTGAGTGCGACGAACCGCAGTCTGATTGCAGTAGGTACCTCTGAGACAATCCGGATACGAGGAATTGGTAGGTGCCCCACATGTAAATCTGGTACGTGGGTACTCTACGAACATATCACGGTACAGTGGGTACATTGAGATCTTTACCAATCGGTTCTTTGACATTCCGAGTCTTATCATTATAATTGTTAGATTACCTGGGCCGATGTCTGGAATGGTAGGACACAACCTGATAAATTACCCGAAGTGGTCACGGTCGGGGAGAGTGTGGGTGCATTGTCGGGGAGATGCGTGCCCGTAATGAAACGCGGTCGAGAGTCTTGCGTAGCCATTGTCGGAGAATGCCAGAGTTGTAATCTTGGAAACGATCTGAGTGTCGTGCTAATCGGAAGTCTTAGAAGTACTATTGCCAATACGATCAGAGAGTGCCGTGTCATTCAATAACTGGTCTTAGGCGATTTTACAATTATATGAGTTCAATAACTTACTATCTTATGGTAGAACCCAGCCATATACATTATACGTTCACTTGACGGATCGTATTCCAAATCACGGTAAGGTATGATAAGCATGTAATCACACCTTAATCATGTATTCTTATTCTTCTATGAATCTACGTTGCAGGTGGAATCATTCCAATCGGATCTTCGAGCTCAAGTTATGGCATTTTCATGCCAGCTAATTGTTCTGGGTTTTACCCGAGGGACAGTTTGAAATATTTATTTTCAGTGCCTTGTCTCGATATTTGACACTGGATCTTTGTACTCCTTTAAAGCTAAGGTGCCGAGGGTTCTATTCCAACTGGAATCACCCCATTAGAATGCAGAGAAACAGGTACGTCAGAACAACTCAGTTGCTGCCTGATCATTGATGCAGGAAATGGGCTTGCACATATGCCATAGAGTGAATTTTTGGGCTATCAGAGTCAGAATTTGGAGATACCCAGTAAATATTTTTTTGTTCTCCTTGAAATTATTTTAAGTGGCCACTTGAATCCTCCAAATCGGATAAGAGAAATGAGCAAGTTATGGCCAAAATACGAGCGGTCGAGCAGGGAAAACCGGGGAACAAGTTCTACCGGAACTTGGCCAAAATGACCCGAATCGAAGTTCTACCGGTAGAAAGCACCCGAGTACTTGAGAATGGTGTTTTTCTCACCTTTTCCCATATGTTTCAACCCCAAATCAACTCATACCTCATAATCACTTCAAGATCACTTCAAATTCATCTTATAATCTTTTCTACTCAAATCATATCATGATACTTATCTTAGTTCAAGAACTTATCATGAATTACTTCAAAACCCATTTCCAATATGGGTTATAACTCATACACAAATCAAACTCAAGGATTTATTAGGATTTATTCTAAACCTAATTCAATTACTCTTAATTAACCATGAATTCATCCTCAGAGAGGATTTCATGAGCTAACGACACCTGGTTTTACCCACATACTTGCCATCATTTTTGGGTTAAGATGAAACCACAGCAAAACCCACGTGTTTAGGACAAACCACAACCAACGGCATGGCAATTCATACATAATCTCTTAGAATCCATAGCCAAGTGGTTTCCATACCTTTTTGGACTTGATCCCTCCTTTTCTTCTCTTTACTTCTTCTCTTCCTCTTCTTCTACTCTCTTCACGATTTGCTCTCCTCCTGAAGCTAGAACCCAATTTGGTCTTTAAATTCAGGGTGTTAGCTAAGGCCTTGTTGGCCATCAAAAACCCATTTTTGGGTTAGCTTTCTCTAATTGCCACTTAGCCCTTCAACTCATTATTATTTGGCTTTCAATTTACCATTATTTCATTTTGGCCCATAGGCCTCTTCAATTTATGACTTTTAAGCCCTTTTTGGACTAATTACAATTTTATCCTAAATCTTGTACTTCTGTCCCTGTTTCATGTTTCGCATTTAACTCACGAAACATTTATATTATAAGCTACAAAATACCCTAAACATGCCGAAACTGCTGCAGATATTTCACGTTACGTATCACAAGGTCGGGCTAACCAATCCATCCTAAGGATTTACATCAAACTCGACACGTCTACTACCAAATAGTCCACAAAGGAGTAGAACTCGAGATCTCTAACTCACAATCCCGACATATCTAATCAACCCTCACCCTAGTTCCTAGGGATAACTCATATGCAATAGCTTTTCCAAGGTTTCAACCTCTAAGCCTAGATCATTCACACATGATGCAACAATGAATGAATGAGATGCACCAAAATCAAACAACACTCTTGCCCATAAGCAAAAGAGTAGAAATGTTCCTTGAATAACCGATTGATCTGCAAGATCAGTTTGAGGTGTAATGGCGTGGACACGCCCTTGGGTCCCCGAAGTCCCGACCTGTGAACCTTGCCCTCGACCTCGACCCATGTGGCATGTCTGTAAAGTAATAGGTACTTGTGTAGCATCCTAGGACTGCTACAGATTCTCCTGGCCCATAGTGGGGTAAGGTGGAACAAACTGTGTATGTGCATGTCCCATAACCCTGGGATCCCTGTCTCTGAGGGCAACCCGTCTCAAGTGTCTAGGCCGGTGGCACTGGAAACATGCTCTCTACCTTGGCTGGATAGGAGCCCTGAAGTGTCTCCCATCTTAGGATGACTGATCTTGGCCTTGGCCCTGGTAGCTGCAACCCTATCCCTAAAACCCTCGCGGAGTAGAAGTACTCTGCTTCTTTCTTGAGCTAGAAGAAGAGAGTTGACTCTCCTTCCTCTTATCACCAAGACTCAAGATCCCGTGACGCCGCGCGGCCATCCACTTCCCTCTCTATGGCCATAACTTTCTTGACTATTGAGTCCAAATCTTGTAAGAGAAGTCCCACACCTTACCCTGGACGACACTCCTTAGGACCATTCCCTAAACTTCACTTCTCACTACATCTGCGGGCCACATAATCATCTACAAAACGTAAGCACTTAAAGGAACTTAGCCACGATTCGAGCATTGTCATCGTTCCTCGTTTCAATCCCCTAGAACTCCGAGATTTTGCATGTCATGCAAATGCCGGGAAATACTTGTCCATGAAGAGCTCATGGAACTCTTCCCATGTCATTGCCTCCAAGTTCCTTGAGGCTTTGACCTAATCCCACCACACTTGGGATTCACCTTCTTGCTGGAATGCATGACATCAGAGGTGACCTCCATGACCTCCAATATCTTTCCGACTTGTCGGAACCAATGATCAGCCACCATCGAGTCCCCTCATCCCTTGAAGGTTAGAGGATGGTGCGCCTTAAATCTCTAAAGGTTACTTGACCCTCCCTAGCCCACGGTTGCACTAGCATGTGCAGTAGTTGCAGCCATAGCACTCGCCAGTGCAATAGTAGCAGTTATAGTATCAATAGCCTCCATGAAGGCTTGTTGGTCAAAGGCCAATGGTGGTTGGCTGTTGCCGGGTCCACCGCATCTACGTCCTCTTCCTCGACTTGCCATCTACATATGTCAAATAGAAAATTGAGATTCCTTTTCTTGTCTAACTAGTAGTGCATATGCCAACTACTAATAGACATCAACAACTTAAACCATCATTTCATTCTTTTTCCGAACCTCGAAGGTTATGTTCTCTAACTCTAGTGTTCCTCTTTTCCTATATACAATTTACCATGTATATAATTCACACAACACACAACACACAATCATGTAATGCAATGAAACACACAATGCATGCAATGGTCTAAACCCATCCCATCAAGCCCTAGGTAATCACATACCTATGTTTTGATGCAAGCTGTGACATCAAAACACAATGAATCTAATGGCCTAGACCCATATCCATCAAGCCTTAGGTAACCGTATACCTAAGCTCTTATACCAAGCTGTGACGCCCCAAAACCCGGGGGTCTCGTTGACCAACCGTCAACTCGAGGGTCCCGTTGACCAATTGTCAACCCGTGGAAATACTACCTTAGGTAATCGTATACCTAATCTTTGATACCAAACTGGTATCAAATACTTGTGGATACCAAATAACTTGATACCTCCTCGTTGGGTCCCATTCACCAGGATCCATTTATCCATATTTAAGTTAAAAATATGCAAAATTACATTTAAAACAGTCCATAAGTGTTCAATCACGACTATCTTACCATTATTACATATAGGAACTAGATTGTTCCAAAGTTTTTACAAAAAGATTTATAAAATCCATATGTTGACCTTCTTCACAATTGCGACCTAGAATGAACGTCGTCCACCAGTGTACACCCTGCACCTGAAATGTTTTCCCATAAAGAGTGAGCCATGCCCAGTAGAGAATATTTCCTATAGAGGCTACTCTCCACCTAAGTGCACATCAATGGTCATGTTCCACTCATTCACATTCACATTCACATTCCAAGTAAAAACATTCGATTTCTACTATGAGATGAGATTCGATCATGTACCATGCCTTGAGTCCTTATCGACTCTATCACACCCGAGTCTTTACCGACTCCTATCACACAATGTTAAAGCCCATGCATGATAAAATTCATCATTTCTAGATTACATCCAATGATCATTTTACAAAACAAATTTATTTGTTTTTAAACCAAAAGCTTTTTGGATGTTACACCTCAATGATCATTTATATACAAAACTCATGTGTCTTTTATAGGCAGCGAATTTTTGGTGTTGCACCGCAGGCTTCGCACGCCTTAACACTTTCACGGGCTTTCACCGTTGGAATTATGTCTAACCATAAATACTGGGTCTTTCACCCGAGGGGGTATCTATTCATGCTTGCTATTACCCGACACAAGTTTTCTTTACCACTTTATTCAACCGTGCGACTCTGTTGGATGTCGTCCAACAGTATCGAGTCCACCCAATCAATCACCAAACGCAATGTTGATTATAACCATGCACTCATACTCATTCAATGAGATGTCCCCGTGCATATGCAATGCAATGCGTCATTGTATGTTATATCATGTGACATGTATAATGAATGCTACATGGACAACACAATTCACACCACTCACCTGGTTTCATGGACAAATCACATCACCTGCATATGACTTCCATACATCATTTCATTCATGTCAATATATTATGCACCACATCAACATCACTGATATACCATGCAATATTTTATGTCTGCCACTAATATTGACATAATTGCCATGTAATGTCATCGTACATATAACTCATCACATGCCAATACATTAGAACATACATATTGACATCCAAACATGTCACTCTAGTCACAACACACCTCAAACAAGCCATAAGAACACCCCAAGCAGCCATAAAAACCACACACGCCGCCATGAAGCCGATCTAAACAGGCCAAGGCTATAAACACAAACACAAGCTCTAAAGTGAGGTCTACCCTCTGCCTGCCAAGTGGTTCTCCAGGCGAGCAAAAGCCTTGCCTCTAGCGCTTGACCAAAAACTCCGCTCTTATCCCGATGCTCATAGCGCATACTCGAACACTCAGGCGAACCCCTTCACCTAGGCAAAGACCCCTTTCTTCCTGGGGAAGCCTCATGTCCTCACCTAGGCAAAGCACAGTTCGCCTAGGCAAAGGATGTCCGACAGGAACTCGAACATCCGACCATTTCCAGCCTAAAAATAAAAAATAAACTAAGGTGTAACACTCTTCAATCTCTTGATGTAGAAGAGAACCCCCTAGGAAGCTGGCCGTGGACACTTCCCAAACCCGAAACCTTTGACTTCCGAACTCCCGTTGATCCTCTCGATCAAATCTCGCTTTTGGTACCCACGCCAGCCCTCACATGATGAACTCTTCGTTCGCTCGAAAATTCCAACCTACGGAACTCCGTAGATCGTAGAGAGAAACTTGGTGCTCTCTTTCCTTCTCTCTCTCTCTCATTCGAACACAACATAAAAATGTGATTTTTCTACCCTAAGTCATGGCCCATGTCGTGCGTGTTCACCTTTGCTCGGTTCCATTTTTTTTAGCCCAAAGCTATCCATTTCATCTTAGTTTAAGTTCAAATTATTTTCTATGAATTTAACTCAAGTTATTTCCTAACTTTCAAGATTTTTGTAAAAATCTCGCTCCCGAGTCATTGGACAATCTGGCCACCCCGAAAAACGGAAAATCGACCTGCCTTGGAATTCAAATAAAATTCATCTTCCATAATTAGATTTTACAAGATGAATCCAACGGTGAGGTCCGTTTCATTGTCTGAGATCTAAAAAATTTCAAGGTTTTCAACTCAGATTTATACGCAAGAAATTACTATTTACTTTAAAATTGATTTTCGTTTTATGCATAATGCTTTCATTTTCATTTTATCATGCTTCCTTGCCATGACTTATTCAAATAATTATACCATCCCACGAATCTTGCAGATGTGATTAGTAATAGAAGTTTGTGATGGATTGGCATTTCTTTATTTAATTGTCACATGTATTGAGGTTCTCTTTCCATTTTTCTGATATTTCATTTTTAAGTTTCATGTTCACTTGCTACTCATCCTTTTATCCTTTTATAGAATCTCACAATAAATATGGTGTTTCTCTACTTATGATAACTTTATTCAATAGACATAATGAGATACAAAGAAAGGTACTTGTGCATTATGTTCACTTCTTTTTACAGCGCCTTTTCACTTTTAATATTTGAATCCGATTAGTCAATCTTATTTAATGTAGATTATGTAATATATGAGAAATCAAACCTTGAGATCCATACTTTAACTCAGTCTTGATATACCGTGCTTTTAATGGCTTGAACTCATTTGAATACCTAGATTTTTATAATTTGCCTGCTTTTCTATTCAATTTATACATCTCGTTGTTGATGACTTTAAATTTCCAATTATCAGGCAAAGGAATATTGGAAAGGATGGGTGGTAATTTATAATTTAACTTATTTGAATACCAAGATTTTTATAATTTATTCTTGTTTTTCATTCAATTTATACAAAGTACTCCTCTAGTTGTTGATGGCTTTAGCACACTGTTGTACACAGGAAATATTGGAAAGAGTGGGTGGTATGAGATACTTCATGTAATGCCCCTTCCCCTGACTACAACAAGTGAAGGGATGTCACACAGAGTAGAGACCTGTTAACTTGATTTTCTGGCATTATTGGGCCCATTTTTTGCATAGATTTTAACTACTTCTATTTTCACAAGTTGTATATCTCAAAATATTACTTTTACAATTATATTACAAAATCATAGCAAAACAAGGACCCATAAGTGGACTCACGTCGTATCGCCTTGGCGGGCGCGGGACGCCCTTGGCTTAATTTATTCAGAACCCATACGGATGAAACACCCTTGCTAAGCTTCTAGCTTAGTGGGAAAACATAATACATATATGACCACTTACAGTGATCCTCAATTATAGTAGACATGCATGTATAGATATTTTGACACACCCCACCCCACCTGGCTGCAAAGAGCCGCCACCTTACAGAATCCCCAGCCAAGCATTCTAACGACTAGAAACTCCTCTGTGAAGCTTAAGCCGTATTGCTTCCTTCTACCTTGTATAAAATTTTTCTTTTATTTTCAAACTTAGGATTTGCAAAATCTTAGCAAATGAAAATTTCTACAAAGATGATTTGGTCGTGACATAGTCTAAATTCCAAATCCTGTATACATCCAATTTACAATTATGGTCCAAAATATATAACCAGCATACAACACATTCCCATAAAACTACTCTATGTACATACATATGTTCCACATAAATTCAAAGCATGTTCTTACAAAATATAATTAATCACACAACATCAATCCATGTTTAATTGGGAATCCATTGTGTTCCTGGCTCTCATGTATCTTAATTTGGTGCAATTAGTTTTTAAAATACAAAATAATGACAAACCAGCTCAAGTGAGTGTGTATGCTTATAAATCCTGCTTTTCTTTCCTGAAAACATTTTAAACATGTAAAACTCTCTTTATTTAAATATTTTCCGTAGTTTTGCTTTGCTTTGCTTTCTTAAAAGTTTCAAAACTTTTCTTTACTTGCTTGCTTTTTAAAATTCTTGCTTGCTTTTATACTTGCTTGCTTTTAAAAGTTTATAAAACTTTTAATACTTGCTTGCTTGCTTTATTTTGTTTTTCTTTAAAAGCTTGTAAAACTCTTATTTCTTGCTTGCTTAGAAGTTTATAAAACTTCTTATAATTTTTCTTGTCATTGCTTTATCATGCTTTAAAAGCTCTTAAACCTTCACAAACCTTGCTATTTAAAAAGTTCTCAAACTTTTTCTCATAAAAAATGGGAGCTTGAGCTCAACCACATGCTTTGAAAATAAAACCTACTGGAGTTACTCAACCGATCGCTTTGAAATCTAAACGGAGCTTGGCTCAACCGCTTGCTTTAAAACTCTCCTAAGCCTTTGGCCACCGGGAACCAATGGTTGATTTTTTCTAAACTGTATATCATAGTTTGTAAACATCAACCAATGGAGGCCTATTTTTGCTTATCATGCCCCAGTGAACACGGAATCTATGTTCTAATCGCGCTCTGGGTGGAAGGACCTTTCATCTCGCGCCACCTTCATTCTTCCCAAGTGAATATGGTATCCAATCCCAGGTCGCCATCACCATACTTAGTTAGAGCTCATAACCCATACCTCGCACGTGCCACGGTCTCCTTTAAATGTACGATGTATACCGAAGTTTGCCACCAGCAAAAACTACAATGCATGTATGAAATCCTAACACCACTGCACGCATCGGATACCTCTGACCTATTTGCTTGCTTAAACTAGGGAATTTTTGTTTTCACAACCTTTCATCGCTTGCTTGTTTTGTAAAATGGTTTTACACTTTTGAAACCATTTGCTTGCTTGCTTGCTTGAAAATGGTTTAATTATTCAAACCATTTGCTTAGTTGCTTGTTTGCTTCAAAATGGTTTAACTTTTCAAACCATTTACTACTTGCTTGCTTGTTTAATTATGGTTTACAATTTTAAAACCAATTGCTTATTTTTCAAAATGGTTTAACTCAAAACCATTTGCTTGCTTTTTATCTCATTGCTCGCTTCTTGAAAATGGTTTATGCTCAAACCATAAAATACCGTTGTAAAGCAATTAATAATAATAATAATAATAATACACTAGTATTTGGAAAATGAGTTTAGAACACTCACCTTCTTGCTTGCTTAACATGAGCATCGCTCCACACTTATCCTACTTTTACTTTAACCTACAACTCAAACGAATACGACGACAAATTAATCGCAGATAACTTAACGTAATTCTCCTAGACTCTAGTCACACTTTCATACTCTTTAAAGCAAGGTGCTATGGGTTCTATTCCAACTGAATCACCTAATTCGAGACCGAAACTCAAGTTACGTCCAAACAACCCTGACTACTTCTATGTCCAAATCTGATGCAGGAATTTTTCGTACACGCCCCACTTCTATGAATTTTAAATACTTAGGATCAGAATTTGAAGTGATTCCTACTTAAGTTTTGTTCTCCTTGAAGTCTATTTTACGTAGCCACTTGAATCACCTAAATCGGATAAGAAATGAGAAGTTATGGCTAAAATATTTAAAACTGGTCGAACAGAAACCGTAACATGTTCTACTGGTAGAACTTGGCCAAAAATGACCACAAACTTCTACCGGTGAACTTCCACTTGTACCGGTAGAAGACACCCGAAATGCCCAGATTTGTTATTCATTTGATGATGCCACCACCCATGCACTTTACACTGATAACATTTAAAACCAATCAATTATCAAAACAACTCTAATAACATGTGAATTGGTGTTTTGGAAACTCAAAACCCAAAACCTTAGGTGAAAATCCAAGAACCCTTACCTATGTCCACCACCCTTTTAAACATCATGTAATTTGATGATTCCAAGTTTCTTTTACATCACCTGGGGTTTTACCTACATAACCCAACAATTCAAAGGCTTAATGTGCTCTTTGCACAAAACCTAGATCAAAGGAGAACTAATCTCCATACCCAAGCTCCTGCATATCTAATACACTTGATTCTAAGACAAAGGCATACCTTAATCTTTGGACCTCTCCTCTTCCTTCTTCTTCCTTCTCTTCCTCTTGCTCTTGGCTCTCTTCTCCTCACCAATCGTGAACCCTAGCCTTTGGAGACCAAATGAGGCATTTTGGTTTTTAATTCTCCTTTTGTTAAATTAACTTTCCATAAATTGCAAATAACCCTCATCTTTTAATTATTGCAATTGTAACTTATTCAATTTGTACTATGGCCCATCTCAACACCTTAAATTTTGATTTTCATATTCTTTTTGCTAAATGACCATTGTACCCTTTGGTTTGCTACACAAAATTCCGGGTTCTATAATTCTCTCATTTCATATTTTAGTTCCAAAATATTTCAATGTGACACTTGGTACCCATACACCCCTACAAGATCATGCATCAGACTCTCTCGGGACGGGGTGTTACAAAATCCTCCCTCCTTAGGAACATTTCGTCCTCGAAATGAAAACTAAACTCCAAAAGAAAGGAAAGGAACATACCTCATCCGGAAAATAATTGAGGGTACTGAAGGCGCATCTGGGCCTCTGGCTCCCAAGTAGCTGCCTCCCTCTCATGATTCTTCCATAAGACTTTAACTAATGGAATCACTTCTCTTTGTTTCTCAACACTGCTCCTTGCGATCAACAATCTGCATGTGTATCTCTTCATAAGTCAAATTCTCCTTTAACCGCAATGGTCGCTTCTCAATACATGTGAAGGATCCATCATATATTTCCTCAACATTGATACATGAAAGTATCATGAATCCTTGACAACTCCGGGGTAACTTCAACCGTAGTTTTCACGTCCCACTTTGCTCACGATCTCATAAGGTCCAATATACCTGACTAAGCTTGCCTCGCTTCCCAAATCTTAACACACCTTCCAAGGTGAAATCTTCAAAAGGCTTTATCACCTATTTCAAATCGCAAGTCTCTACGACTCTGGCTGTCCGTGCATAGCTTTTCTCGTTTATCTCTTGCTATCTTGGGTTATCGCAACAACTTTCACTTTCTCCGAAGTGATCTCGTACTCAGTTCAGTGGCCTACCAGTCTTCTCACCAACCTCATCCCAAAGACACTGAGTCCTACATTTCCGCCATACAACGCCCTCAAATGAAGCTCTTTTCATATCTATACCGGGATTGATATCTACGCATAGGCAAACCCATCAGAACGTTTCAGGCTTTGTAGTGTCCCAACTTCCTTTGATTTCCCATTACACAAGTTTCTCTTCAAAGATATCCCCAACGCCTGAATAGTCCCTCTCGACCGTCCATCCTGGTCTGAGGATGAAATGTTGTGCCAAATGTAGGCCAGGTCCCACTGCCAGGTGAACTAGGCCAAACCTAGATGTGGAACCTTAGGGTCTCGATCCGACACTATCGAAACTCGGAACCCCACTGAAGTCTCACTATCTCATCTACATACAATTTCGGCCAGAATCTTTCAAAGAATCTTCAACATTAACCTAGAAATGAGCAGATTTCACAATCGATCAACTATCACCTATATAGCATCATGTTGTTTCTCTTATCTAGAAGACTATTATAATCCATAGTGATCTTTTCCCATTTCCACACCGGAATAGAGGAATCAGATTCTCCCCGCTGCCTTCATGCTCGCTTCTTCACCCGCCGACGTGTTAGGCACTGAAACGAAACTCGCTATCTCTTTCTTCATCCCATTCCACCGCAATGTTCTTTCAAAGTTCTATACATCTTGTACTACTCCGGATGATACACAGTATGCGAACGTGTTTATTCCATGATGTCTTTCTTTCTCGCCTCGCCATACTCCGGCACACACATTCTCCGACCTTTCACTATCATACCATCATCCTGATTTGAAACTCGCTTTCCCTTTTCTATTCCTTCTTGCTTAATCATCCTGCGGGATCCCGTGACCGCCTCGCTAGAATCCGGTCCACTAGAGCTGGGCCTAACATGAAATGTGGCTAACAAGGCTCCATCCTCAACCTCCAATATCACCCCTAGTTCCTCGTGATCCACCAATAGTGGAAGATAACCCGATCTCATGTGAGACAAAGAACTCTCCTGTCACCTACTCAGACTCGCTACGACATTAGCTTTTCCCCGATGGTACTGGAGCAGTACAATCGTAGTCCTTAATCAACTCAAGCCATCTTCTTTGCCTCAGTTTCTACTCTTTTGGGTGAAAATATATCAACACTTTTATGATCCGTAAAGATCCTACAAGGAACACCATATAATAATGTTCTGATATTTTTAGGTGCAACACGATCGCCGTAAAGCTCTAAGCCGTAGTTCTGCACTCTCCTCATGCTTCTTTAAATCGCCTGTAGGCAATATGCAATCACACTATCATTCTCGCATCAAACACACAACCGTTGCCTCGCTCTCTAAGCATCACTATAAACCACAAATCCATCTCTTCCATTGGGTAAAAGCTAGAACTCGGAGTCAAGTCAATCTATCTTTCAACCTCAAAACTCTGCTGATGTGCTTCTACCCAATCATACTTAACATCTTTTCTTGTCACTTTGTCACAGTCGCTATCCCGATAACCCCCAACAAACTTCCCTGTATCACCCCTAAACCAAGGAAGCTTCACCTTCATATATTCTTTGGTGGTTTCCAATTCTACCACGGCTCTATTTTCTGGGATCCACACTCACCCTCCGCTGAAATTACATGACCAAGGAATGCCACCTTGTCGAGCCAAACCCACACTCTGCTCAACTCGCATATAACCGTCCCAGGTCTCAGGAATACAATCCTCAGGTGCTCTGAATGTTCCTCTGAACTACCTGAATACACTAAGATATCATCAATAAAAACTATGACGAACCTATCCAAATACGGTTGGAAAACTCGGTTCATCAAATCCATAAACGCTGCCGGAGCATTAGTCAAACCAAATGGCATCACCAAAAACTCATAATGCCCGTAAACAGGTCCCGACGTAGCCTTAGGTACATCACTCTCCGAATCCTCAACTCGATGATATCCCGACCTCAAGTCTATCTTGGAGTATACTCGAGATCCTCGAGTTGATCAAATAACTCATCAATTTAGGGAGTGGATACTCGACGCGGATGGTAACTCGCTCAAATTGGCCTGTAATCTATACATAACCGCAAACCCCATCTTTCTTTCACGAAGAGAACTGAGCTCCCTATGGGATATGCCCGGTCTAATAAATCCTTTACTCAACAATTCTAATCCAGCCTTAAGCTCCCTTAACTCGCAGGAGCCATCCTATAAGGAGGAATGGAAATGGCCTACCTCGAATTAAATCAATGGTGAACTCCACTTCTTCGAGGTAATCCCGCGATATCATCCGGAACACATCCGGGAACTCTAATAACTGAATCTCATCCAATATAGTCCCCTCCTTCCCTGTCTCCACCACATAAGCTAGATAACCCTGACAACCTTTACGCAACATTTTCTGTGCTGTCATGGCGGAGATCATACAGGAAGATAACTCTCTACGTAATCAATTTTACTTTCAATTTCCCGCGCCTATTCAAATTTTACTTCCTTTTATAACAATCTATCAGGGCTCTATGATAGATAGCCAATCCATGCCGAGAACCACATCGAAATCCCTCATAGCTAAAGCTACAAGATCCGCCGAAACTCCCGGTCCTCAATCAGAACTCTACTATCTCTCGACCATCGTCATGAGTAATGGATCTCCAATGGAAGGAAACTCTCATACGAATTTCAATGGTCGGGTCTCTATCCGACACGATCTAAGAATGGCTTGATGCAAAATGAATGCGTAGCTCCCGGGTCTTACTAAGGTATATGCATCATGCTCGCGAATAAATAATACCCGCGGACTACATCTGAGTCGCGATCCAGATCTTGCCGAGCCCACGCGATATACTTCCGCCTCAGTGTGGCTCGCTCCCCTGGTGTGATCCCCCGCACTCGGCCTCTTACCTCTACCACGGCCACCCCACCGCTGTCAGATTGTCCCTCCGCCTCGGGAAGCCTCCCGTCGACTTTTGTGTGCTCATCTCCGACCGGGTAGCTAGACTGCCACCGACGGTCTCGGCGACCAATCACCGAGGACACTCCCTACTAAAATGGCCTCACGTGAAACACCAGATCAATCTCCCGTGACTTCCCATGGTGTCGTCGACACATATGACAAACGGGAGGAATACTCGGGTGTCAATGCTTAGCAACCGGGGCCCCACCGATCCCCCTCAATAGAGATAGCTCCTTCGATCTTCTGCACCTCGGCCTCTATAACTTCGCTTCTTGCTTTCTTTCTAATCGCATCGCCCCGAAGCTTTGTCGGGACTGCCTGCGCACTCCTCTTACTCTACTTCTTCCGTCACTGGAAGGCGCGCATGGTCGTAGTGCTTTACCAACCTCTCGTGAGCAAACTTCAACTAAGTCCCCAAATCTATTCCTCGCGGACCACCGATAAACGACCGATCCGATGTCGTAGTCCCTATAAAACCTTTGCATTTCAGATCCCATCCGCTTTGAATGTATGGAACCAATCTAACTAGTTCGGTGAATTTCTTCCTCATACTCGGGATAGATCGACATGTTCTTCCTCGTTTCTAACTTGAAGAACTCCTTAATTTTTGAATCCTTGTGACTCTAAGGAAAGAATCGGGTCGCTGAAATTCGTTGAAATCGGGTCCCATGCTTATTCCATCAGGATACCTTCTTCTACTCTTGCATCCCACCACCTTAGCCCCGTCTTCCACGTAAATCCAAAACAAGACCCTTTGCTCATCCGTGCAGCCCATAACTCCATAAACTTTGTTTACTCGGTCTAACCACAACCAGGCTGCTTCTGGATCACCACTGCCGTCATATGGCTTGGCACCCGCTAGACTTCCTCTATCGACCCTGCTCTTCCATGGCCTCTCTAGTAATTGTGAGGCTGCGATCACGTCTAAGTCGCTATTGCTACTATCTCAGGCAACTGTGCTACTTGCTCTACCGTGAACACCTGCACTTGAGCATCTTCTCGTACAGACGGTCCAAATTCGACCGCCGGAGGCTGATTCAGATGCGTAGTGAATCCCACTACGTGCTCGTCCCGCAGTACATCGTGACGCCCGAACCACTGAACTACTCTCCTGTGTGACCCACCCCACGCCCCTCTTCCCGACATAGCGCCGTAATTACCAAAATAAACCATTTAATACTTTGAATCACTTCATATGTATATGTACTCTAAGATTAAACACATGCATGGTTGCCATTACTTATGCTCCGATACTTAACTCGATTACTCCCCACCTCCCACTCGGGCGGCAAGCAAAGCCGGCCACCCACGTAGAATCCTGCTCGCATTCCCAACACTAGAAACTCCCGTGAAGCCGGTCGTATTGCTTCCTTCTACCTTGTATAAAATTTTCTTTTATTTTTAACTTAGGATTTGCGGAAATCTTAGCAAAGAGAAAATTTCTAAGAAGATTTATCGGGCCGCACATAGCCTAAATTCCAACTCGTATACATCCAATTTACACTATATCCAAAATATGGCAACCAAAGATACAACACATTCCCATAAACTACTCTATGTACATACATATGTTCCATTACAAATTCAAAGTATGTTCTTACAAATATAATCAATACACAACACTTAAACTGATGTCGGACTAATCCTATCAGGGTTCAAATAAGCCTTATGTAGACTGCACTCGAAAATAGTTTTTAAAATACAAAATAATGAGCTAAACGAGCTCAGTGAGTGTATGCTTATAAACGGTTTTTCTTTTCCGGAAAACATTTCAAACATGTAAAACTCTCTTTACGAATATTTCCGTAAGCTTGCTTTGCTTTATTTTCTTTAAAAGTTTCTAAAACTTTTCGCTTGCTTGCTTTTGTACTTGCTTGCTTTTATACTTGCTTGCTTTATATTTGCTTGCTTAAAAGTTTATAAAACTTTTACTTGCTTGCTTGCTTTATTTTTGCTTTTCTTTAAAAGTCAGAAACTCTTATTTCACGCCAGAAGTTTATAAACTTCATAATTTTTCTCTTGCTTTGCTTTGCTTTTATCATGCTTGAAAAGTTCTTAAAACCTTTCACAAACCTTTTGCTTTAAAAAAGTTCCTCAAACTTTTCATAAAAATGGGAGCTTGAGCTCAACCACATGCTTCTTTGAAAATAAAACTCCACGGAGTTGCTCAACCGATCGCTTTTGAAATCTAAACGGAGTCGCTCAACCGCTTGCTTTAAAACTCTCCTAAGCCTTGGCGACTGGGAACCAATGGTTGATTTTTTCTTCAAAATCAGATATCATGTTTGTAAAACATCAACCAATGGAGGCCTATTTTTGCTTATCAGCTCTAGTGAACACTCTGAAACCTATGTTCCACCAAGTATTCGCAGAAGGACTCAACTCACCTTTTCATTTCTTCCCAAGTATCATGGTGAATCAATTCGTCACCACCACACTCTAGTTGTGAGCTCATAACCCATATACCCCTCGCACAGTGCCACTCGCTCCCTTTAAATGCATGATGGTGTCCCAAGCCTAGTCGCACCGTGCAAACTACAATGCATGTATGAAATCCTAACACCACCGCACGTACCTGATACTCCGACCGGGAAGTTTGCTTCGTTTAAAACTAGAAGGCCTTGCTTTACAACCTTTCATTGCTTCGCTTGTTTTCAGAAATGGTTTTACACTTTGAAACCATTTGCTTGCTTGCTTGCTTGAAAATGGTTTAATTATTCAAACCATTTCCGCTTAGTTGCTTGTTATCAAAATGGTTTAACTTTTCAAAACCATTTACTTACTTGCTTGCTTAAGTTAATTATGGTTTTACAATTTAAAACTAATGCTTGCTTTTCAAAAAATGGTTTAACTCCAAACCATTTGCTTGCTTTTATCTTATCATTTGCTTCTTGAAATGGTTTGCGTTTCAAAACCATAAAATGTACCTCAGTAAAGCAATTTGTAATAATAATAATAATAATATACTAGTATTTGGAAAATGAGTTTAGAACACTTACCCTTTGCTTGCTTAACATGAGCATCGCTCCACACCTCTATCCCACTCTTTACTTTAACCTGCCAACTCAAACGAATACGACGACAAATTCACACCGCATAACTTAACGTACTTCCTAGACTTATCACACTCTCTTCATACTCTTTAGTTAAGGTGCTAAGGGTTCTATTCCAACTGAACAATTCGAGACCGAAACTCAAGCTACGTCCGAAACAACCCGGACTACTCTATGTCCAAATCTGATGCAGGAATTTTCCTTGCACATGGCCCCACTTTGAGTGAATTTTTGGGCCACTTAGGATCAGAATTTGGCGATTCCTACTTCTTAAGTTTTGTTCTCCTTGAAGTCTATTTTACGTAGCCACTTGAATCACTCAAATCGGATAAGAAATGAGGAAGTTATGGCTAAAATACGAAAACTGGTCGAAACAGGAAAACCAGAACATGTTCTACCGGTAGAACTTGGCCAAAAATGACCAGAAGCAAACTTCTACCGGTAGAACTTCCACTTGTACCGGTAGAAGACACCCGAAATGCCCGTATTTTGTTGGCTTCCTCCCACTTTGATGCCACCACTCCATATAACTTCTATAATTCATAATACTCAAAACCAACTTGAATTTATCTAAAAACAACTCATTAACATGCGAATCTGTTTTTGGAAACTCAAAACCCAAAACCTTAGCGAAAAATCCAAGAACCTTACCTAAGGTCCACCACCTCTTTTTAAACATCATGTAATTTGACAGATTCCAAGTTTCTTACATCAATTGGGGTTTTACACTCATAACCCCAACAATTCAAAGGCTTAATGTGCTCTTTTTGCACAAAACCTAGATCAAAGGAGACACCCTCCATACCCAAGCCCTAGATATCTAATACACTTGATTCTCTAAGACAAAGGCATACCTTAATCTTTGACCTCTCCTCTTCCTTTCCTCTCTTCCTTCGTCGTCCCTTCTCCTCACCAATCGTGAACCCTAGCCTTGGAGACCAAATGAGTACTTTGGTTTTTAATTCTCCTTTTGTTAAATCCATAAATTGCAAATAACCCTCATCTTTTAATTATTGCAATTGTAACTTATTCAATTTGTACTATGGCCCATCTCAACACCTTAAATTTTGATTTTCATATTCTTTTTGCTAAATGACCATTGTACCCTTGGTTTATTACCAAAATTCCGGGTTCTATAATTTCTCATTTCATATTTGGGCTCCAAATATCAAATAATGACACTTTGTGACTTCTATACACCTCACAAGATCATGTAATCGTAGACTCTCTCTGACGGGGTGTTACATATTTCACATCATATTATTCAATATGCATCTCTCCGTAGGAGTACATAAATATACCTCAGAACATAAGGTACCCATAGGTGCCAATACACAAACCTAGATTTGCTCGAAAGTAACTGAAATGATTAATTTTGTTTTCATATGGTTCATTATTCCAAAACTTATCATATAAATGTTTTCTTGCATATACCAGTAAAAATGAATAACAGGAACACCGTACAATAGTACCTGTAGGTACAATATAGTATAGAACAGGAAGTGGCCGTAAACGGAATCCACTTAAGAGCGCCATCATAACAGGAGTGTTGAATAGCACTAAACAGACGTACTAAGTAGTACAAAACAGACGTGCTGGTAGCATGAAACAAGAGTGTTGGGTAGCACTAGTCCTATTTATTCACTATCTGGTGTTAAGCAAGCATACAATTATATGTGTTTCAGATCATTTTATACCGATATTAATAACATTAATGTATTTATATAACTCAAATGCAAGAATTCATACTCAATTCCTAAGGATTACACTAATCCCCCATTTGCTTAGATCTTGTAGGAATCGAAAGCAAAACAAGCAACAAAGAAGGCAAAAAAAACAAAGCATGTCCGTATAATCGCTTCGCTCAGCGAAGGTGAATGGTCAGCAGAATCTCTGGGTTCGCTCTAGGTGAATTTAACTTCGCCTAGGCGAAAAGATAGAAATCATAAGGAATGCACCTGCCGTTCGCCTAGGCGAAGGGCATCGGGATTTGACAGAAATGTCGTATTTTTTCCCTTTTTCACCGGACAATTCCAAACCAAAAACAAGATCAAATCCAACCTCTAACCCAGCTCAAACCAACAAACAAACCATAAATAAGGGGAGAGTTAGGATTTTTCCTAACCTTGGATTATCTTGCTTTAACCTAGCTTCCTTTCCTTCTCTTCTTTCCTTCATTTTCTTCTCTTTACATGAAAAAGTAGAACCCAAACAAGTGAAGAGAAAGCAAACCAAAACTGGTTCTTCTCCTAAACCAAATGCCCTAGCTCCCTTAGCCTAAAAGGAGAAATTTCTCATCTCTAGAAGACAATTTGTTGTCTTAAGGTAATTTGGCTCAAATTCTTAGCCCTTTCTATTTAGTCCTTCCTCTTTCTTCAATTTGAAAATTAACTTATCAAAATTCTACCTTAGCATATAACCTTTTAACTTAATGTCCATCAAGTCCCTAATTTGACAATTTAACATTATCCTCTTTACTTATTTAATAATTTCGGTTATATCATTTTTCACACTTAACTATTAAATTTCAAAAGAATACAAATTTGATTTCCATTATACCTTAAACATGTCACAAAACTACTATGGTATAATTTGGGGTGTTACACTTTAACCCACTTTTGATTCAAGAACTCTAAAGGCAAAAATGTCTTTTCCGCTGGCTAGTTATTAGAATTAGTTGAGCTAGTTCAAACTTCAAACTACGAATTTCTTATCACATCAATTAGCTTAATGCAATTCTAGAATGACCTTCTATGAGACATTTCTATCACATTATTTGAAACATCGTAAATCCATATCTTTTGACCCAACACATTCACATGACATTTCAACCATGTTATTCACGAGGTCTTTATATAAAAATCTAGATTTATGAAAAATTCAAAATAGAAAACTCAGCTTTTTTATTATTAAAATTAGTTCCTTACCAACTAGTCCTCAAATTAAGAAGATTTGCAACATATGTCTTTCCTCTATTCTCTTTCTCAAATCTAGATGTCTGGATCCTCTCTTCCATAAGAGAATGTCTATATTTCTTTATTTTTCTCATGCTTTCTTCAGCTAACATACAGAAAGATTCTGACCTTTATTATCCATCAACAAAAACAATTCTCTTACCTTCATTATTAGGAGGAAATTACCCCTATGTGTTGGCAGAAAAAATATTATTATTATAATTCTAGTTTTTGACTAATTTTCAACTCTCTTTCTCTTTCTATATATATATATATATATATATATACAGTTAACGATACCTTTTTTTTGCAAGTTTGACATAGCGATGTTCACTCGGGGTACTTATAGGTTTTTTAAGTTATGTACCCTTAAGTTCAAGATTTTTCCTTAACTGTGTTTGCTTTCATTGGTTTAAAAAACTATTTGGATATATTGTGGGAAAGCTTCTCTCTGCTCTCTTGTTTTCTAATATACCAAGCGTATAGATTTTATTTTCCATGTTTTGGATCAAGGTCAGTTATTCTTTGTTGCCTTTGTTCACTTGCTAACTTGCAATTTCATTTCCACATTGACAGTTAGGTGGGACATGAATTTGGACATACCAGTGGCATCTAATACTAAAGATCTTGCTTGCACTACATAAACAACTTAAGGTAAATATATCGTTTCAACAATTTTCACATTTAATTTTGCTGAATCTTTAAAGTTCAAACCAGGACATCTTTGATATCTCTAAGAAACAGTTTTGCTAATGACTAATAAAACAAAATGTGTGTTGGGGATTTTCTACTATCTGCTCAACTTGTTCCATAAAACATTTAGGCATAAACTTTTTCTCAAATAGTTTTTGAATAGAGTTCCACATATTATTTTGGTATAAAAATGAACAGGTTCTTTGCAGCTTTTCTAACCAGAATTCAACTTTATCGGACTCTTCCATGTTTGATCCATGGAATTCCTTAGCTCCATATCTTCTTACCATATCTATCGGGGCTTTGGGAGCTGTCAATCTCTCCAACACCCGAGTCATGTCCTGAGATATCCTCAGCAAAGCTTCATTTGGTTCATTGGGCATGACTCTCAATTTCCGATGCATTCAAAAGGATCCGAAGCAGGCAACCCATGATCTCCTAGGTTAACACTCTCAGCTGCTTCTTCAGCTGAATTTGGAGGACGATCCATCTATACAAAACACAAGGACATCCACATCAGTCCACACATTACTAACCACATGTTTTTCTATCATATACTCTATTCCAAAGCCGCCTAAACCCAGTGCCTGATACCACTAACCAGACGCCCCAACCACAAGACCTCCTGTCAAGCTAGTGTCACTTCATTTTTTTGTATAAACTTATAGCCTTTAGACTTGTTCAATCATATAATGTTAAATACTTAACTTGTACAGAACCCTGTAGCAAATGATTACAAATATATATGCAAGCTCCATACATGGAAGTGTTCAACATTTACAATATTTACATTGTCTCATTTGTTTACAAAAACAAAAAAGGATATTACATATACAAAATAAATAGACCAAAAAGTCTTCAAGTGAGCACCAATGATGTGTTGACCTGAGACTCGATACATTGCATCCACTGTCATCAACCTACACCCATTAGTAACATGCGCTGTTTATAAATTAGTGGGAATTAATGCATAGACACCACATCTCACTTTAGACACATGCATATACATATGACAACTATAACCTTTACACATATACTTATCCATTTTTCATATCTACTTGTCATAACATGTTTCTTTTCTTATCATTTTTCAATATTTTTCATGTCCTCTTATATTGTACTTATTATTCTTGTAACTGTAGACTATCATCGCATAGCAATGTTATGCTTCTCATATCATATCATATGATTTACATATACTTATCATTTTCTTTTATGTTTCATGCTTGCAAAAACCTTAGAAGCGGATACGGAAATAATTGTATGTACCCGAAGATACTATCACTGTACAAGACAATGATCTTTATCTGTATGACCCAAACGGGGCCACTATAATGATCCAAACGGGATCTATATCATCGACCCAAATGGGACCTTAATATTTGTAAATTGTATGTTGCAACAATTATATTCCTATAGGCATGTCTATCTATCCAACTACCTGGTTTTAAGCAGACAATCATTTTTATTATGTTTTTTTTAATAATCTTTCAGGTATTAGAAAAAGATATCTCATATACATGAATACCTACTGATATCATGTATACTTATGAGATATTCATTTTCAAATAATCTCTTATAAACATTTAACTGTACTTTTTCATATAACACAATTATATATGTATTATCTTTAACTTCATAACACATGTTATCATAATCATATTACTATGATGCATTATTTAATATAACAATACATTTATATACCTTTATACAATTTTAGTTTCTATAATCAATTCCCGCTCACAGCTTGGGCAAATTTCTAAGTCCATTTTTGGACCCTACTTTCTTCATGAAAGTTATTCTCTCCGATGTCTAGTTTGTATAGAAATTCGAATCACCTCATTTGGACCAATATAACTCAAGTTATGGTTTAAACAACCGGAATTACTTCAGTTCATTGGACTGTTTTGAGACAGATTTCAGGGACTGAATTGTTCCCTTACTTTGACGAATTTTCTAGGTTCAATGGGATCCAAATTTGGATATACTTATTTTAGGAAGATTTTTTCTCCTAGAAGTCTAGTTTACCCAGAAATTTGAATCACTCAATTTGGATGAGTGAAACTCAACTTATGGCCTAAATACCTAAACCCAAGCCTGAATCTAAAATTGTATCAAGATCAGAACATAATCGACCGTAAATGTAGCCCCACTTTCGACAAATTTTCTGCAATTCTAGGGTCCAAATTTGCATATACCTATTTGGTGGAGATTTGTTCTTTCTTAAGTCTAGTTTACCTAAAATTTGAATCACTCAATTTGGACGAGCGATAGTCGGCTATGGCTAAAACAAAAACATGGGTTGAAAAAAAACGGACAACATCTCCCCTAAAACCCAACATTTTCTCTATACAAATCTTTCCTCTATTGAGGACCACAACCAAACCAACAAGGATTCTACACAACCAAAGAAGTATTCCAAATCTCCACACAAGTATCCATAAAAAAAATCCATACAAACAAGTCCATATAAATCTCATACAAGTTCCATACTATAATTCATAGAAAACCATAAATATCTTTTTATCATTTAGTTTTTTTTATACCCAACCCAACTCTCATCAAATCTAGGGTTAGGAAAGAAATTCCTAACAAAACCCTAGAAAGATCAAATGCCAAACAAGAATTCCTTACATCCAAGGTAGTTCCATACAACCCAAAACATGTATCCATACAAAGTTCCTTACCTTTTTGGCATTTCTTTCTTTTTTCTTCTTTTCTTCTTCTTCTTCTCCTCTCTTTCTCTCTCTACGGGTTGCTCTCCAATTTGGGGGAAAAATGTTTCAGACTTGGCAAGATCAAATGGTCTTATCCCCAAATTTGGTCCTCAAAGCCATGTTTAGCCCATCCCAATAATGCATTATTGCCTTTAACTTTCTTATTTAATACCTTTTAAATCTCATAACTCCTTCTATTTGCATTTCATTTTCAAACTCTTAATTTATACCTTGACCTCTAGACATCCCTACACGACCCTTTGCCTCATGGTAATTTACTAATTTACCCTTGTCTCTATACAAATTTTCGGTTTTTTCTTATTTTATTTTTCATGTTTTTGCTTGAAAAATATACATTTACTTTTATTATACCCAAACATAAAGTAAAACTCTGTTAAAGGGTATGATTAGGTTACAACCACTTTACGTAAACAAAGAAATTAGTGCAGGGACTTGGTCTTCTAGTAGAAAAGATTGATTGTTGCAAGAATTCTTGTATGATATATTAAGGTGAAGATGTAAAACTGATAAGCAGTAAATTTTGTAAGCATTCTCGATTCAAGAATGAGGCCTAAGGAACTAAATAAAATGTGACACACAAGATTGCGATTACTTCCCAAGTCCTACATAACGTTTATATGCTTCAGAAGCAATAGATGCACATATGCGATGACATGATGAACACCAACAAGATGATGGTAAAATGTGTCATCCATATACTTCTGAGGCATGAAAGCATTTCAATCTCACACATCCTTCATTTGCTTATGAGAATCGCAATGTAAAATTGGGATTGTGTACTAATAGTTTTCAACCATTCGATCAATCTGGACAACAATATTCATCATGGCCAGTAATAGTTACTCCATACAATTTGCCACCATGGATGTGTATGAAGGAAGCTTATATGTTTTTATTTGTAATTGTACCTAGGTCTAACAATCCTAAAAATAAGATTGATGTTTTCCTACAACCTTTGATTATAGAATTAAATCAACTTTGGGATGTTGGTGTGCAAACATATGATGTTTCACGGAAACAAAACTTTCAAATGAGAGCTGCACTCATGTAGACTATCAGTGATTTTCCTGCGTACTCAATGCTTTCTGGTTGGAGTACAACTGGAAATCTTGCTTGTCCCTATTGTATGGAGTAGTCACAAGAATTTACATTGACTAGTGGTCGAAAAATGTCTTGGTTTGACAATCATCGTAAGTTTCTCTCCCTTTCAGGCGTAATAAAAATGCTTTCATTAAAAATAGAACTAAGATATCAACAGCACCACCTATAAAGATTGGTGACCAAATCTTGCAAGAAATAGAAAACTTGGGATTGAGAAAAGTGATTGATATTGATGTCGTTGAGGTTAATGGTGTAATATGCAAGACATGTGGGTGGAATAAACGAAGTATCTTTTGGGAGTTGACATACTGGAGTTCAAGTCTAATTAGACATAATATGGATGTCATGCACATCAAGAAGAATGTGTTTGAAAATTTGTTTAACACAATAATGGATATTGAAGGAAAAACTAAAGATAATGAGAAAGCAAGAGAAGACATGAAAAAGTTATGTAGAAGGCATGAGTTGGAAAATGATGAAGTTATTGGAAAATTTCTCAGGGCGTGCTACATATTAGATAAGGCAAGAAAACAAGTGTTGTGTGAATGGGTGAAAAAATTAAAATTTCCAGATGGGTATGTTTAAAATATGGGACGATGTGTGGAGATGAGAAAGTTAAAGTTGTTTGGAATGAAGAGTCATGCTTGTCATGTCTTTATGCAAAGGTTACTTCCCATTGCATTTCGTGAACTCCTTCCGACAAATGTGTAGCAAGCTTTGACCGAGTTAAGCCTCTTTTCAAAGACTTAACATCAACAACAATTACAGTAACAGACATGGAAAGACTTGAAAGATATATTCCAATTATAATTTGCAAATTGGAACGTATATTTCCTCCTGGTTTCTTCGATTCTATGGAGAATCTTCCGATACACTTGCCTTACGAGGCAAGAATTGTTGGTCCTGTACAATATCTCGTTGGATATATCATTTCGAAAGGTAAAACTAGTTATTTAAATTAATATTTTCTTCTATTAAAAATGAATACTTATGTACTTCTATTCGTATATGTTGATTTAAATTTCTTGGACACTTGAAAAAGAATGTCAATAATAAAACAAATGTGGAAGGGTCAATTTGTAATGCATACTTGGTGGAAGAAACATCCAATTTTTGTTCATATTATTTTGAGCCTCACATGTACACAAATCCCAGACATCATGATGAGCAGAGGTTGGTAAGAGCTGAGTGTACCCACATCTGAAAATATCTAACAGAGCATTTGGTCGAATGAAAAAAATGAGGTTATATGATATTGAGTATGAGGCTGCACAAACTTATATTCTATTAAATTGTGATGAGATTCAACCTTATATCAAGTAAGTTTCTTAGAAATTTAGTACTTAACATTCATAACTTATTAATAGTGGGATGTCTAAAACTATTCAATTAATTGATCATAATATATATGGATGACGAACAAAACACTGAATCGGGCATCACAGATGTAGAGCTTGATGAGAAGCTTGAGAAGAATTTTTCAAAATGGTTTAAGGAATATGTGAGTATTGAAATTGTATTGCTATCAATACCAAATCTATTACTTATAATTAAAAAATTGACTACTTGTATGTTTAATAGGCACGCCATAATGTCATCGACAATGAGTTCACATAAGATCTTGCAAAAGGCCCTTTACACATAGTTGAATCATATCCAAAGTATTTTGTTAATGGTTACAAATTCCATACTAAATCACATGGATCAATAAGGTCAACCTTAAATTGTGGAGTTTACAAAAAAGACTCAAATTCTAGTGATACTGAGATTCAGTACTATGGTCGCTTGATTGAGGTTCTGAGGTTGGAATATTCGGGACTACCAATTAAGCGCATTGTACTATTCAAGTGTGAGTGGTTTGATCCTACTACAAATAGTGGGATGAAAGTTCATAAACAATATTCTCTTATAGATGTCAACCTCAAGCAAAGGCTCAACAAATATGAACCTTTTATTCTTGCCATGCAAGCTGCACAAGTTTATTATGTCTCTTATCCTAGCTTAAAAAGAGATAAGTCTGACTGGTTAGCTGTGTGCAAAGTGAAAGCTAGGATATTGGTAGATGTTCCTAATACTATTGAAAAGACGATAAATGGTAACACAACATTCCAAGAAGATGAGGCATTTATTGTACAACTAATTGAAGCATCCATTATAATTGATGAACTGAATCCATTGAATGATGTAAATGGGGAACTTGTTGAGTTCGTTGATGATGAAACTAAAATTTCATATGACCCCATACTTAAGTCAGAATTAGAAGATGAAAATGAAGATGAAAATTTGGAAGTTGATGATAGTGATTATGAAAAATAGTAATAATAACAGTTTTGTATTTAATATCATACTATATTGTTTTGTGGATAACCTAGTACACCATTATGAATTCTGATTATGTTGTTTGTGGAAATCTTAATGATTGTTTGGTTATTATTTATATCATACTATGTTGTTTGTAGAATTTTGATTGATGTTGTTTGTTGTTGATATTGATATAGTGGCACCAACACCACTTCAACTTACTGATCCTCTGCAAACGACTTCACCAACACTTATACATGCACATGCACCTACAGGTGCTTCAACATATACTTTTGAATCTGTGACATATCAAAATCGTATACTTGTGTGTTTATGAAATGATGTGTAAGTAGTTTATTATAAAAACTAATAATTTTTTTATTTCAACTTATTTTCATTAGCGATTATTTAATTGTCAGTATTTACATGTATATTTTTAATGTTGATAATTTAAAGTCTTATATTTTGGTAATTGTAAATAATATTTAAATTGACTATTATTTTATAGATTGGAGTCGTCTGGAAGAATCTCTTGCATAATGAGGAAGGCTTTTGAAAAAAATAAGGATCCTCAAAGGACAAATGGATTGAAATGGACGACCATTTCTTGTGAAATTAAGATTTTTTATTATGCTCAATTTCAGGTAATATGGTGCAAACTTGGTTTATTCTCCCCTATTTAAGGCTGAAATTAATGCTTTTCATTAGTTAACATGGTGGAAACTTGGTTAATATCAAGGAAAAAAGTTTCGCTTTTTTCGATCGAAATATCAGTTATCGACTGGCCCCGATATGATATTGCCAACCGATAATATCGGGCTGGGTAATTCCAGGAAAAATCAATCGAAATATCCGTCTAGTTGGAAATTCCCGATATTTCGGTGAAATTTCGAGATTGGAAGACACGCGCTTGTGGGGGCTGATTTTTTTCAAAATCGCGATATATCTATGATATATCGATTTTTGAAAATCTATGTAGATTGACCATCGAGATTTTTGCCCCGATTTCCTGATCCAACACCCAAATTCGTCTACTTTTTGGGAATGCATCCAACAACTATATTTTTATCCAACGATTGATTTTAAATCTGAAGCTTGATCTAACGGTTCAGAATGATTTCTAACGGATATATGATGATCCAACGGTCATATTTGAACCAAAATCAAATCCAACGGTTAAAAATAAATCACAACGGTTTTTTGACAATCCAATGGCTATTTTGACTCCAAAAAATTCTATAAATACCCCTAAAATTATACAATACAATTTCATTACAAACTCATCCATTTACATCCAAGCTCCATTTGACTCTCAAATTATTTTGTCTTTGTTCTTTATTCTAATATTTTGAAGATCTTGGTTTTTAAGGTTTTAATTATAACAAATACAAGGTTAATTAAAGTATGTTTCTTTGTGAATTAATTTTCTGTTTATGCATATTTTATTTTTAATGTATCTTAGTTTTATTTTGGTGTTGAAGTAGTTTATAATAAATATTTGTATACTATAGTTTTATTTTAGTTTAATTTGATAATAATAAATTAAGTTAGATATAATGTTTGAAACTTAGATATTACACATCCTACTAATAAACAATTATAATTATTTCATGTTAGAAATTTAGATCTTCTTAGATATCTTAATAATATTATTTTAGTTCATAATCTTACTAACTAATATAGTTTTTAGTTAATTAATTACATTAGTTATTTAGTTAATAGTACATTAAATTTGAAACATTTTTATACTATAATCTTATTTTAGTAATTTGAAACATATTACTTATATTAAATTTTAGTTATATAATGTTTGAAACTTAGTTATAACTATTTAATGTTAGAAATTTAGATCTTCTTAGATATCTTAATAATATTATTTTAGCTCATTGTTACTAACTAATGCAATTTTAGTTAATTAATTATATTAGGTATTTAGTTAATAGTACATTAAATTTGGAAATATTTTATATTATAATCTTATTTTAGTAATTTGAAATATATTACTTACATTAAATTTTTAGTTATATAATGTTTGGAAACTTAGTTATAACTATTTAATGTTAGAAATTTAGATCTTCTTAGATATCTTAATAATATTATTTTAGTTCATATTACTAACTAATATAATTTTTAGTTAATTAATTATATTAGTATTTAGTTAATAGTAAAATAAATTTGGAAACATTTTATATTATAATCTTATTTTAGTAATTTGAAACATATTACTTACATTAAATTTTAGTTATATAATGTTTGAAACTTAGGTCTTAGACGTATTACTAAACAATTATAATTATTTCATGTTAGAAACTTGATATATTTAAATATCATAATAATATTAAATAACATAGATATCATAATATTAAATTATTATATTGACATCATGTTAGTCTAAAGTTTAAATTAAGTTAGATATCATGTTAGAAACTTAGATCTTACTTTTATGTTAACTTACATTTATATAATGTTATATAATGATATCATATAATATTATCACATTCAAATTTCATTTTCAATAAAATCACGTGTTTATAGGATGGCTAGTGGAAGTGGAGGCCGATATCCTGCATGGAGATATTGCACATCTTTGGAGGGAAATAAAAATGGAACAATTTGCAATTATTGTGGTTTAATAATAAAAAGTGGTGGAATTACTCACTTAAAGTTTCACCTGTCACATACGGATCCCCATTCAAATACTATGAGGTGTCCAAATGTGCCATCGGAAGTAAAACAAGAAATGAAGCAACTTTTATAACATAAAAGTAAAATAAAAGCGAAAAAAAACCGCTAATATGGAAGAAATTCGAGCTGAATTACGAGACACAATGGGAGGAAGACATCACACTATGATTGATGATGAAAAAGAGGAGGAAGGTGATGAGGATGTGTATATGTATCTCTGGTCGACATGATGCAATCTCGATGGTTTAGACATGAACATCGAGTGCCACAGTGAGGTGCATCAAAGCTAGTGAATGGAACCGAGAACATACTGAAGGATTTATGAGAGGCAAAAGAAAAATAGGTAAATTCTTTATACCTAATTCATTTTTCACATAATTATGTATAAAATAATGTTATTTTATTTTATTTTTTTTCATAATTGCAATAGGACGAAGTCTTCACAAACTGTGTGATTCATCAAGACGTATGCAAATATCACAAAGTGTTCGGCATATGGATCCTTCACCGCTAATTGCACCATCATTGTACAAGTCTTCTACGTAGAAGATAAAAAGATTGAAAAATATGTTCAAAGTGCTGCTCAACTACAAACAATGGTCGATTGATTAGCAAGTTCTTCATATATGAAAGTGTTCCACCTAAAGTTTTACTCGCACCGCTTGCAAACATATTTCGTGCACAACAAGCAGTTTGTTTAATCAGAGTAATATGTTTTAATAATGACATTATTATATTAAATTATAATTGCAAATTTGCAACCACTTACCAACTTTCCTTTAATTATATATGTAGGGATGGACATCGAACCACCATCTCCATATGAAATCAAAAGCAAGTACTTGGAAATTGAATATAAAGACATAAAAGCTTATGTCAACATACAAAGGGAGAAATGGGAGACATATGGATGCACAATCATGTGCGATGGATGGATCGAGCGTTGATTGAGCATAATTAATTTCATGGTATATTCAAAAGGAAGCACAATTTTCCTCAAATCTGTTGATGCGTCAGATAAGATTAAAGACAACAAATACAAATATGGTTTGTTGATGGACGTTATCAAGGAAGTTGGAGAAGCAAATGTGGAGCAAATTGTAACAGATAATGGATCAGCATTTGTGAAAGCGGGAAAGTTGTTAATGAAGAAATACAATTTGTATTGGATTCCATGTGTAGCACATTGCATTGATTTAATATTTGAAAACACTGGTAAAAGGAATAGTATTGCTCAATTGATCAGTAATGCCCAAAAGATAATCAACTTCATTTACAATCACGGCCGCTGGGCTTCGCAAAAATGCAATGTGTCCGTGGTGGAGATATCGTGCGTCCTGAAGCAACAAGATTTTAAACAAACTATATTGCCCTTGACAGTCTTCTAAAAAAGATGGTTGATTTGAAGAAAGTCTTTATTAGTAATGAATGGGCATCTCACAAGCTTAGCCAGAAAAAAGTTGGACATGAGGTTGAATGACTCATGTTTGATCATGAATATTGGGAGAAGGTGCAGAAGCTAGTATCCATTTATGAGGCCCTATATACAATGTTTCGCATTATTGATTCAGAAGTCGTCCCAACCA
Source organism: Tetrastigma voinierianum (assembly GCA_016808115.1). Lineage (NCBI taxonomy): Eukaryota > Viridiplantae > Streptophyta > Magnoliopsida > Vitales > Vitaceae > Tetrastigma > Tetrastigma voinierianum. The sequence goes on along the minus strand of JAEQBH010001414.1, from coordinate 129,760 downwards.
TGTCATTTGTCTACAAGTTGATTCGATTGATGAAGGAAAATTTAGATCAACTCAAAGCCAAGACAAGTAAACATAATATCGCAGATCATTGGGATAGAACCCTACATCCCCTTCATACAAAGAAAACTAATTAATATCCTCTTCACTGATACTCACGTTTAATAATATTATGTTTCTATTATTATCACATACTAATTTTCAATAACTATTGCAGCATACTATCTAAATCCAAAATTTCAATATAAACCTGGAGTTGGTTGTGACCCTAAACTACTTCAAGCTGTTCATGACATTTTTTCCTAAATTAGATCCTAATGCTAAAGGCCTTTGTAATTTTGGAAATTAGGTAAATTAATGAGTTTCTAATTCTAATTAATTAATTCAAATTATTCGATTGATTTTTTATTTTTTATTTTTTGACATTTTGAATTTACAGCTTATACTATTCTATGATGCAAAAATGGGATTTAGTGATCAGGCAGCAATAGCATCAAGATCAAAAATGGTTTCTGGTGAGTGTTAATTCTCATTAAAAGTAAATTTTATAACTATTTTATTATTATATATTAAATATAAGTAATTTTATTGTAAATTAAAATGGTGATTTTTGTATGAAAATCAAGTCTAAACATTAAGGAATTTGCCTTAAAGGTTCTTTTCCCAAATCGCATCATCTTCAACGTGAAAGAATTAGAGCACATTTCCGCTTCTTAATTCATACCAAACAAAGAAATCGGCTTGCTTACCCTAGGCTCCAACAATTGGTTTTTTGTTATTACAGCATGAAACTAAATATACGTGATATGGAGGCAGAGACCGATAAAGTTGCATAAAATAATTTTCTCAATTTACTTGAAATGTCAGCTGAGTTTGGTGAAGAAGACGAGAATCAACTATTTCAATGGGTTAGACCTCTCATTTAGATCGATAGGTAATGAAATCCGATCTACCTAATTGTCGCGCACATGTTCGAGAAGCGTGTGTTAATGTTGAGCTGGGCTTTTTATCTCGAAGAAGTCTATAGTGAAAGTTTTTGGTCAAGACACGACTCATTTCAACCCGCTTGTTACTAATCTCTTTTCATTCAAGTTATTTAACATAGTAGTAGACCAAATTTCACAGACTTACTACAGTTGTGATGACTCAAAAGGAGAAGGGACCAATGATGGTAGTGATACTGAAAATGATGGTGGAAATATTGCAGATCCACAACAAAGTCAATATCCATTGAGCCCATTCACTGGTGAAGATGATTTCACACATGCTACACAAAATGAAGACCAAGGGTCTAAGAGAGCCGGTCCATGTATTGGAGCCATTGGAAAGCCATATAGAGGAAGACAACGAAGGATGACACCCTACAATGAGGATTCGTTTTTGGCCAGTTTTGAGTCCATTAGTATTGGAACTCAATTTAGTGATTCATCGAATGAGGGCAACATATTTCCTCCTTATACAATGAGTTATGGTCAGCCTTCTTCACATCCTTTAGGTTCTATTGGTGAAGAATATAGAATGATTAACTATCTTCATGATCCACAAATGTCACTCCAAATTTCATATCAAATGCAACAAGGATTTCAAACGAGCATGTGGGTGAACTCCGAGTTTCCTATCCATGGAGAGGTTGTGGGTAGGAGTCAACATATTTATGCATGGCATGTTCGAAGTTACAATCAATATTATTAGAACATCATGTCTTTGTATGAATATTGTATTCATTAAGATGGGATCCTTTCATCAAATAATGTAATGGAGTCACATCGGTCTTCATTTTGGTTTTAAATGACTATTGAAATGTAATTTCTCTATAAATTATAATGAATATCGTCTTCAACAAGTGTATATTTTCTTATTTAATATTTTTTTATAGTTCAACAAAGTATTTCCATGAATTTCAAAGTATTTTTGTTAATTTTCGTTTTACAGATATTTTTGTCAAAATATCCACTAATATTTACCGATATTTCCGATATATCCATAAAATTCAAGTACCGATATTTTGTTCCTTGACTTCATGTGGGATAATGCAATAGATGCACTAGTCAAAATAGCATGGGATGTAAAAGCGTCTAGTCGATATAGAGACATGATATCGAAGAAAAAAATGAAAGGGAAGAAGCCAAACTTCATTGATCCAGATTTGTAGGAAAGATGGCAACATTACTGGAACAAATCGGAAGCAAAAAAGATTCATGAAACGTACTCCAAGAATAGAATGTCGAAGGCAACAGATGGGGTTGGACCACTGCTACCATTATGACCATGAGAGATGACTTGTAAGTTATATTTAATTTAATTTTTTTCTCTGCTAGTTTCCAAATGGGACATTTTACTATACTGGGATGTTAGATGATTATTGTTTTCCCCACAGTTATACAAAAAAAAAAAAAATGGCATTAAGTGCTGCAATTTCTATATCAAACATGCAACGGTTTAATTTCCCTTCAATGGCAATCTCACATACCCCAAGCTAACACGGTAGCAGAGAGCCATAAGAGGTGCACATGATTTTATTTTAGCACCCTTTTCAATTTTAGTGTATTAAAGGAACCACAAAGCCTGACACACTGAAAATGAGGGTTAGCCTACTAATGAAACCTTCCTTGCTATAAACTGCAAATTTTGTGCCCCCATAGCTAGATGATAGAGAATTAGGGAGTCTTGATTTCAAATGACTTAAAGTTATAAGTGAAAACAAGAGCCAGTATGCATGTGATCCGCTTTTGATGGTTTTGCTTTGTTTTCTTATAAAAGTAGAGAGTAAAATAAAATAAATGTGAAGATGCTTGGGTTATCTAGTCATGTGAAAAACTAAGCAATTTTTAATAGTGCAATGGATGGTAAAGGGTCCTATAGTGGAAGATGACAGTTCTTTCCAAAAACCACACACATCCAAAACAAAGGAGGTGGGTTTAGGGCTGGGGTAAAATAACTTTAATATATGCATTCTTACTTATTTTTATCAAATTTTAAAATTTGTTACCATTTTTAATAAATTTTAAATAATTTATATTTTATATATAAAAATATTCACCAATGTATCTCTGATATATCCATAAAATTCAAGTACCGATATATTCGTCAAAACCGATATTTTTATCCTTGGTCATAACACTAATCAGACGTGCCTGTTACACGAAACAAAAGTGTTGTCGCACTAGACAGGAGTGTCAAAGCACTAAACATATGTGCCTATTCATTCACTATCCGGTCTTAAGCAAACCTGCAATTATATGCGTTTCAGAGCTTTTTATACTAGTATTTATAACATTCATTTAGGTTTTATAAAAATAGAAAGCAAAACAGGCAAAAAAGAGACAAGAGCAAAGCCTCGCAAAGACAAGAAACACGCCCCCGATCCGAATTCGAATGGCTGATCCGACCGAGTTCGGGCGCGAGACTATATAATCGACTCATTGACATGTTCTTCTCGTAGCCGAACTTCAGACTGTAGTTATACAAACAATTTCTCGTAATAACAAAAACTCGTTTTCATATATAAAAGAACTACTAACGAGTGGTGTCTTCAACATCTATATACATATACCGAGTCCCATTTACTCGATACATGTACATTTTTTTTTTTTTTTTTTGTTTCTACAAACATCGTAGATCATAAGCAAAGTATGAGCACCTATCTCTCGAACCGCCCGCTCTCGCGATGTGGGATGTCCTATCTTCTATCCTTGTCTTCCGCTTCTGTACCTACACGGATTGAACACCCGTGCTAAGCTTTACGCTTAGTGGGAACATAAGCATGGACAACCACCTATGGTAACCGTCACAAGCTTATACATATGCATATAACTTTATATTACTTATCATCTTTACATTACTATCACATGTCACATGTTCCTCTGTCGACATACCTCCTATCTATACTTTTACTCGTATTCTCTAGTGCTTTGTCATCTTTACTTATTCTATCGCTCTTAGCACATATGTACTTAATATGTGTTCATATTACATATCCTATTATGCATGTCATAATTTATTCATATATTTCTTTCATGGTTATATACTATATACCATTTTGTTGGTCTCATTTTTTTTTATGTACTGCTTACATAATCGCGATCCTATTATTAATTCTATCAATTCAAAACCTTCAAATCATTACGGATGATTAATATAACACGATATACTTGTTTTATACAATTAGTCATGGTTCATTGATCATCCCAAAAATACACTTTCATTTCAATATTTCGCGATCTCAAATAATTTCCACTATGCTCACAATCCAGCCTGGGCTTCGCACCAATTCACTTATAGATCAATTCAGCTTATGCAACCAATTCAGTTGGTGCCTTAACCACTTAACCCATGTTCCTCGGAGCATGGGCTGTGATATCAGGAAGTCACGCACTATCTTCCGGGTCAGCAGGCCGCAAGATCAAATGGTTCTATAACACAAAGACTCGGGCCCCTCCGGGCTGTCGACCGGGTTATAAACAATCAATAGGCGAACACTACCGGATATTTGTCCCCGCGGGTCGCTTGATCTGAGTGACATCAATAGTTCAAGCAAAGATCGCTATTTCAATCTTATCAGATACTCAATCATCCTAATGCGTAAATAAAACTGCTAACATTCCTATTAAGTGCATGCTCAAACTTTTAGTATATAAAAATATAGTACAATATACGCTTGTATAAATAGTTTATTTTAATAATTATAATTTTTTTATATGCAAACATTTCACAATCACTTTTCTCAAATCAATTAAATCAACATTATGCTTTTAGAACAATCATGCAAAACTTGAAACGAGGAATATGAGGCAGACAAAACTCCATCTCCTTAGTTTCTGCTTAAATCACATTATGCAATTTATACTATCATTTTCTTTAAATCTATATTCGTTCTCATATCTGTAGCTTCATATTATGGCTATCATATTTCTCTATAATATATATTCCTATAGCTTATTTCACATCGCATTTACTCATTCTTATATTCATATATGCTTATCATTCGTGTACCTAAGGCCCATTCCTATTAACATCTATATCTTATTAACTTATATCTTTCATGTACTTTATTACAATTATCATATCTTTATGACATATACCTATACATTTATACTCTTGTAATGCTTTGCTCAGGTTTTATCAAACTATTCTAATCTCTCCCATAGAGTGTATAATCGATCATATATGTCTTGTCATTCAATATCCACTCTTAGGCAGGGCCATACAATTATATCGCTTTCTCTGAACTTATCATTTTATTCTTTTCTTTCTATATTCCTTTAAGCATATCAAATCTACTTATGTTATTAGTCCTTGTTCAAGATTCACATCGTTTTTTTTTTTTCTTATTTCGGACCTAATATGAGCTCCACTTTTATCATATTATATATGGTTGGTATTTCTCCTGACTCAATGGGCTTTCCATAGAGTCTAAGAACAATCTCGACCTGAGTTCTGACGAAGGAGATATGACCTTCCGGGTTGGAGGTCATGCATAGTAAACTTTCTGCGCACGAGCCGACCGAATCGACAGCTGAGCTGACCTCGGTAAACTTGGTATATCACCTCATTCAAACATCTTCTATCCTCCTAAGGCATATCAATGTATTCTTGACTCAATGGGATTTCCATAAAGTCTAAGAACACCCAAATCGGAGTTCAAACGAAGGAGATATGACCTTCAAGTCGAGGTCAAACGAATCAGTCCTGAACCTGACAGCTGCACTGAAGTGACGAGCCCATTTTAACACCTTGGTCTGACAATTATTATCTCCTCAGGCATATGGATGGATTCTGACTCCAATGGGTTTCAATAGAGTCCAAGAACACCAAATCGGAGTTCGACTTAAGGAGTTATGACCTTCCGAAGTTGGAGGTCAAACGCAATCAAATCCTGAACTGGACGAGCTGCACTGAAGTGACGAGCTCATTTTAACACCTTGGTCTGACATTTAATATCTCCCTCAGGCATATGGATGGATTCTTGACTCAATGGGCTTTCCATAGAGTCCAAGAACACCCGAATCGGAGCTCGGACGGAGGAGTTATGACCTTCCGAAGTTGGAGGTCAAACGCAAATTTCGCCTCGGATGAGCTGATTCTTGAATCGACGAGCCTACATCGGGCCGACGATCGGCCTGAATTGGTCTGACATTTAAATATCTCCTCAGGCATATGGATGGATTCTGACCCAATGGGCTTTATATCTAAGAACACCCAAATCGGAGCTCAAACCGCTGAGGAGATGACCTGCCGAGGTCACGCGCGTTCGGCCTTGACGAGCCGGGCCACCGCCGCGACATCGCTTCACCGACGACCCTATCGGACGCACTCCCGCCCACTGCTCACCGACGCACTTTGTTTGACGCACTTCGCCCATTGTTGGACGACTCACCGCTCATTGACGCACTTTTGTTTGACGCACCGCCCACCGCTCACGACAGTTCTTTTTGTTTGACGGCACTCTTCGCCCACCGCTGGATCTACCACCGCTCATTGACGAATTCGCTTCGACGCACTTCGCCCACCGCTGGACGAATTAATCGGCTCATTGATTCCACTCGCTTGACGGCACTCGTCCAATCGCTCACCGACGACTTCTGTTTGACGACCTCGCTTGACGACCGGTTTGACGACCGCCATTGACTGCTTCGCAGTAAAAGACCATAACTCGTCTACAGAGTCCGAATTAAGAAATTCAAAAGCCTAACATCAAGTTCATTGATGGGCTACAATTTCCAAGAAGGACTTACTTCCAAATTCCCTTTTCTTCTGACCTAAAACTCATTCTAAGATTCTACTGCATATGATCGATACAGGAATTTTTCTCGTCTAATCTGCAACTAGACCCTTCTCATACACATATTTTGGAGCCTTAGAAGCTCTTCTAACTCAACCCTATAAGAAATGGAGTTTGGGAGCTCCAAACCCAAACCATACACAAACAAGGTTTTAAACCACGTATCTAAACGTTCTAGACCAAATCTAGATTTCCACATCCATAGTTTTCAAACAAACTATATTCATAGTTCCATACAAATACCCATATTTAGTAATTCCATACCACCCAAGACATGTGTATTCATACAAATATTCACAGTTCCATACTTTTCTAAACCAAATCATAGTTCCATACAAATACCCATATTTAGTAATTCCATACCACCCAAGACATGTGTATTCATACAAATATTCACAGTTCCATACCTGTGATCTTCTCTCTCCTTTTTCCTTCTTTTCTTTTCTCTTCTTCTTCTTCTTCCGTTTTTTGCTCTCTTCTTTCTCTAAGACCAAAATGAGATATTTATTTTTTCTCTTCTCCTTATTGATCCTTATTCCTTTATTTCACTTTCAAGGAGGAAACTTCCTCCCTCTTTCCTTCAAACCACTTGTCTCTTCCACAATTTTCTTCTTCCTCCTTATTTTATTCTAATATCTTTCTTTATTACTCTTTCATTCTCCTTTCGCTTTTATTCTCTATCCAATTTATCAAAATCCTACTTTCGACATATGAACTTGTTATATTATGACCTCGGGGTCATGAATCGTAATTAGTAATTTAATTTTAATTGTTGTATTAATTCCAAGTTATCACTATTTTATCTCTGGATAAATATACTTTACTTTTATTATACCCTAAACACGTCCGAAACCCAGCAAGATATTTCTACTGCATGCATGTGCTTATAGAGGTAAAAGTGGTTCGCTGCGCGCAGGCATCCCTTTCGCTCTAGACGTAAGGTGACGAGGGTCGGAATATGTTCTCGGGTTCACCTAGGCGAGCACTCCTTCGCATAGGCGAAGAGGCGTCTGCCTGCAATTAGGCATTTTGGGTTCTTTTCATCTAAATTTCCAACTAAAACAAACAAATCACAAAACCCAACTTAAACCAACTAAAAACACATTTATAGGAGTTACGGTTTTCTCCTTTAACACAACATAGATGAATTGAGTTAGGATAGTTTTTAACTCATGACATAATAAGGGAAGGAGGTCGAGAATTTCTAACCTTTGGATGCCTTGAACTTCCAAACTCATCTAAAACCCAATTAAAACTCCAATATACAAAAAACTGAAAGAGGTTTTACTTTTCCTAACCTTGATTTCTCAAAGCTTCAACCTAATTTTTCCTTTTTCTTTCTCTTCCCATTTGGATCAAGTAGAATTCCAAAGCAAATGAAGAGAAAGCAACCAAAGTGGCTTTTCTCCCACAAACTATATGCCCTAGCTCTAAGCCAAACAAATGGGAAATTTCTTCCTAGAAGACAACTTTGTTTGCCTTATGGATTTTGCTCAAGTTTTCCCATTTTGCTATTTAAATTCTCCTCTTAATCAATTTAGTCTGTAAAATTATCAAAATTCCTACAATAGCATGGTAATTTTTTATTTTATGTCATCGGGTCCCACTAGCTAATTAACAAATTTTTACCTATAACACCCCTCTTCCTAGCTTCAACTCGTTACCGGTCCGAACTAAGCTCAAGGCTCTAATGTCACTCAATCACCTTATCAAAATCATTTATCAAAAACACATTTCATATACCCATTTCTAATATGAATAATTAATATTCATTTAAAACATAATTATTTATGGGTATATGATATCAAGACCTAATCACATTCTTTGACATAAAAGAATATATATACATCCCTTAATTCAAATAGGGCCCATAACTATTCTTGAATAACGCATTTATACAAATTGGCAAAATACATCCCTTAATTGGCCCATGCCTTTTCAAATACATTTACAAAATGATATTCTTAGAGTTCACCTCTCTTTAAAACACATTCCATAAATATCCAAAACAAAATGAGTCAAAAATATATTCTTCTCATGAAGACTTTTACATCATTGAATCCAATGCAAAATAGTTACAAAATATCATGAATGGAATGATATGCATGAGACTAAAGATTTATTTATACCGCTGTGTTACGTGACTCCGCGCCCGCCATCTCTAGCCTCCCGCTAATTCTACTGGTACTCTACGCTGATAAACAACAAGCTGGGCATTTTCATGCTTAGTGGTTTTATACAATTCCATTTTCTGCTTCGCTTAAATCAAATCATGCGCTTTTACTAAACAAACTTAGGATCTTTAGATTTATCAATGTCAATACAATACATATACTTATTTCATATACAATCATTTACGGTTCATTGATCAAAATCTAAATATACACTTCCATATGCCATAAGTCATTGATAATCAAATCATGCATTTCACAATACCCTTCATTTCAATGCGAATCATGCTTTTCAATTCCAATTTGTCACACCAAATCACTATGTCATGCCCTCACCGCCCTATACCGACGGGTGCGCAGATCGTATTGAACTCGAACTCTTAACCTTTTCTTTCTGAGCCGATAACTGCATTCTGCTTTTCTCATTCATATGCACAATTTCGTAATAACAAAATCTTACATATACAAGACATACACACTGCTAGTGGTATCTATTATATTCTATACACATATACTTGAGTCCTTCACTTGTACTAATACACCACGGCATAAACTGTTACATATACCCATTCAACGAAAATCTGAGAGATTATGAATGCTGCGTGATCACCTACCACCGTAGTGGTATTCATGTTCTATACCCGAGTCCCATTACTTCTCAATATACAAAACTTATACCTATTCCAAAAATACAGAGATTACGGAAGTAATGCGGTGAGCACCTATCTCTGAGCTGACCTGCTCTGCTGATGTGGGATGTCATGTCCTCTATCCTTGTCTTCTGCTTCTGTACCTACACGAATTAAAACCCGTTCTAAGCTTTATGCTTAGTGGGAACATATACATGGATCTAATCAACATTGATCGCCGCAGTTTAATCGAATACATTCTTATACTCATACGATCATATACTTGCGACTTCTAACACTTATCATCTTGTCTAGATGCCTTCATACATAATATGTGGTTCGAAACATGTGCATATATCATATCATTCCTTATCTATCACATATACTTTGCCTATTTCTTTTCATTTGCTTATCTATTTCATATTATTTCTTGTATCATGTTCTTTGCAAGTTTCCTATACTTTCATGTTCGTGTATTGTGCATGTATTATATACTTTCATATCTCATATACTTTCATATAACCTGGTGTTATAATTGGTCCCGTACTTTTTATCTACATTCTTATACTTTCATATACGGTATTTGTATGCTTTATCCGTACTTTTCTATGTACTGTACTTTCATATGCTTTCATACATATAATTTACACATGCTTATGCAATCTTATACTTTCTTATCATATCATGTTTCATTTCAAGTCATTTACATTTTTCTTCTTGTTCTTGTCAACATATATACATATATTATCACATAGCAATGCTATGCTTCTAATATCATGTCATGTACTTTTATCATTTTCGAATCATGTGCATATACTTGTCATTTGTTTTATGTTTCATGCCTGCATAAACCTTAGAAGTGGATAAATAAAACTATAAGGGCCTAAAGGCACTGCAGACTCACCACGAAACACCATCTATACGCCGGGCAAGACATCAGACAGACAATGACCATCTATATGGGCCCGGCTACCAGAATGACCCAAACAGGCCAACCGGACAAGATACAGACTGTTTCCTAATAAGCATGCCCATCCTCTACCATGTTCTAAGGCATAATCTGGTATTTATTACATTTTCTATTATTATCTCTATATTCCCCGAATAAATTATTGTTATCCGAAAATCATATGCGATATTACTATGGTTACTTTAATCCGAATCTACATCATATTTGTAGCTTCATATCACTATTCTTTACATTTCTTTCTTTACAATATATGTATATCATTTCATATATGTCTATTCTATATCGCATTGCTCATGTTTTAGCTATTCATATTCCTATCTATTCACTCTGTATTCATATCATGTTATCATATATTCATCTCATATATTAGCATATAACATTTGCATATAACCTATCGGATCATATCTCTGTCATCTACTTGTAACATCTTATATCTTGTTAACTTATATCTTCATGTACTCTATCATACTATCGTATCTTATGACATATACCTATACATTTCTATACTTGTACTTTATCAAACTGTCTTATCTCTCGTAGGAGTGCAGAACAAAGACTTCTTCTTTGATACCCTTAGGTACCCTTCAGAACAGAAGTATTTACTTTTCTTATCTTTTCTTATTCAAATACACACATATAAGCATTTGCTTTTTGAATCTTAGAGATAAAGAATGAGTTAGACTTTCAGACAATATATACCTAAAAGCGCATTACAAGATCGAATGCAAAACATGCCTCGCCCATATGTGTTCTTCCGAGCCTATCATTTTATTATTTTCTTCATATTTCTTACATATCAACTCTACGTATATTGTTATTTTCTATCATTCCTGACATTTAATTCATGTATGCTATAAACCGTAGCTGCCGATTAGTACGCTTGGTACTACAATCCAAATTTTAGAAACTTAAATTGACACCAAATTCCATTAAATAGCATATGACTCAGATTCTAGACTCCACGAGCTTTCCATGTAGTCCAAGAATTCTATAACGAAATCCTAACGGCTGAAAGTTACGCAGTTACAAGCCATGAAGAAAATCAAGAATCTTGCAAAGACTTGCAGCAAGAATAAAGAAGCAGCCCACCTGCTTGTCATTTTGGATGTGGTATAAACTCAATATGGTATCACGCTATATATGGGTTGATTCGAGACTCAAAGGGCTTTCCATAGAGTCCAAGAACACCCAAAAAAGAACTTCTGATCACAGTTACTACGTCCAAGTCAGATGACACAACCAGAAAACTGGTGCGCCAACCATCAGGGGCCTACTTTTTTGTGTCATTTTTGGACATAATCTGAGAGTTCAAGTTGCATTAAGCTATATGGGTGATCTAGACTCCAAAGGGCTTTCCATAGAGTCGAAGAACACCCAAAATCCGACTTTGGACGAAAAGTTATGGCCGTCCTAAGTCGGAGGACACAACCAGAAAATCTGCTCGGCTGAACAGCTACACTCCGGCCGCCGCATTACCCATGCGTGCCGCTCCACTTTGATTAATTTCAGAAATACTAAAGGGTTCGAATTTGATATACTGGCTTCAAGGAGATATGTTCTCCTATGAGTCTAGATAACCCAAAATTTGAATCACTTAATTCGGATGAGTGATGACCAAGTTATGGCAAAAACAAAAACATGGGTTTTTAAGAAATTTGGATAAAGATCTCCTAAACCCAATATTTCTTTAATACAAATATTCTCAATTGAGGAGCACAATCAATCAACCTAAGCCCAAAATACAACAAATTTAACATAAAACTAATAAACATTCATTATAATAAATGGGTTCTAACCCAATTTCATCAATACAGTTTGGGATTTGATTTCCCTACATGTATTCTTAATCCATTGTAGTCTAGACAAATTCTATACTAATCAAAACGAGTTCATTACCTCTTGTAGCATGAAAGACAACCTAAGGAAGTCCCGTTGACACTTCTTAAACCCGAAGCTTTCGACTTTCCGAACTCTTCGTCCAAATCCTTGGCGACTTGTGATTTCGGTATCCACGCGTAGCTTTCGTCGAGTATAACAACTTTAGTTCTTGGCCTGACGTGAACCGAGCCCCCGATCGTCGTGAATCGTAGAGAGCAGTTTGTGTTTCTCTCCTCTTTTCTTCTCACTGCCAAACTGAGGAAAAATCTCCTCCCCAAAATTTATTTTCTTTCCTCCTTTTTCTATATTATTTTATTTTATTTTTATTTAATTAACAATTTCAGCTGTGTCAGAATTCAGCAAAACTTTTTTGAGTCACTAGATTTCGCGAGACGAATCCAACGACATAGTCCGTTTCGTCATCCGATATCTAGAGAATTTTTTAGGCTTTCCTGATCCTTTCCATAAATTTTACTATTTTTGCTATTTGTCCTTCTATTATCTCTATTTTAAATCCCAACTTTTCATTATTCTTAAATTAGCATATATATAGCTTTACACTTTGATATCCCCGTTGGGTGTAAATTACTAATTACTCCTTGTCTCTCTTATACTATTTTTGGGTCTCTTGTTTTATTTCCCGAAAATTCATATTTCGCTTTTAATATACCCTAAACATATTCGAAAATTGCTAAGGTATATTTCGGGCAATTACAAATTCAATTCGGTTCTGCCCTTAACAAATTTAACCTATGTTTTCTATATACAGATATCGTAATCACAAGACAAGCCCCATTGGCCGCAAACCGGTAAGTAAAACTATTTTATAACACAAGCACGGTCTCATGGCCGCTGATTGGTCATTAAAAATCAATTAGTGAACACTACCACTTGCCTACTGGTCGTTGATCTGAGGACATTGATCAATACAATCGCTCATACTATTGATATGCCAATCTATCCTTCATACAATTCGCGGTTAACATTCGATTAAAGTACCGTCTTTAGTAACATATAGTACAATATGTACATTTGTATAAGTTCATTTTAATCTTACGTACAATTTTCGGCAAACATTGCGTCTTTCTACGATCAATTAAAACAATTCAATATGTTTTCTTATGTATTTGAACAAATAGTTCAAACCTTGAAGCGAGAATAGGAAGATAGAGACAAACCAAATCATTAAGCGGTTGTGATCTTCAGATACCGGCTTCAATGCAGACTTGCTCGCCGTCAACCTATTAGTCTGATGACAATCACATATTAGTAGGTTATTCTGAAGTTTTTAGTCGGGTTTATGTCTGCAACCACCTCTTCATAAACATTTTGAGGACCACATAATATAATTGTACTCATGCTTCCTTCAAATTTTATCTTTATGAGTCTATTTTAGTAGAAATTTAAATCATCTCATTTGGATCCTCAAACTCGATTCTGGCGTTTTATTAAACTTCGTCGGTATCATCAACTCACTCGGTTACCCTCACTTTGGTTCTCAATTTCAAGGATCTTAACTACATAAATTGGTAATGATTCCTTCCACTCATTTGAAGCTATGGTTCTAAGGTTTCTTCTTAAACTAGAATCATCCAATTTGGATCACCAAAACTAGATTTATTGCATTTTACATCTAGACTACTCCAATTTGCAAAGCATAATCAAACTGTTCTTACACATAGCTCCACTTTGACAAATTTCTAGGAACTTTGGAGTTACAATTTGCATACACTTCTTTCAAATAAATTATTTCCTAGAAGTCTATTTGACCCAGAATTTTGAATCACTCAATTTGGATTAGTGAAACTCAACATGGTGTACTATAACAATGCCCAAACATAGCATAACAGGTGAGCTGCAGGGCTCACCTTTAAGCCCTCATTGCGGAACCTTTTGAGCTACAATTTTCTTCTGGTCCCTTCTATATTTGTATCTATCTATCTCTTATGGTTCTTTACCAATTGAATCACTTCATTGGATAGTTATAGCAATTTTATAGCCAAAGCAAGACGGGGTCTTGTGAAAATTTTAATGACATTTCCTTTGGAAACTGACATTTTCCCTTTTTACAAACACTCACTTGAAACAAATCTAAACAATGCCAAAATAATCTTAAACTGAATGAAAATCATCCATTACTTTTATACCACATTTGGTTTTATAACCCAAACACAAGTAGAAAGGGGTTAAGGTTTTAGTTTTCTTACCTTAAATCTCTTTCAATCTTCAATGCCAAGTTTTCTTCTTCAACAGTCTGTATTTTAGCTAATAGACAGAATCTAACCTCCTCCTTTGCAAGCCCCTAGCTCTCCTTCCTCTCTCTCACAAACCGTTTGCTCAAATGGCTTTCAGATACTTTGATCCTTAAATATCCCTATCATAGTATTATTGCCTTCTTTAAAAATCCATTTTTGGGTTTAAGTTCTCCTAATTGCTAGCTTGCCACTGTTTGTCTCTGTTTGTTTAGTTTTCATTAATCAAATAGACATTTCTTCTTTCTAACTTACGACCCTTAGGTCCTTATTTCACAATTTAATTATAACCCTTCACTTAGGTTTATTTGGGTTCAATCAATTTCTCATTTGCATTTAATATTTGCATTGGCTTTTACCCATATAATAATTGTCGACATTCATTTAACAATTCTCGAAAAATACCAAAGTTGGCTCGATTTATCTGAAATATATAATAAAATTATAAAAAAGTCTAGAAGGTGTACAGTTGTTGATACCTTTTCATAGCATTTTAGTTTCGAAAATGCAGGTTGGCTTATCTGGCGTGTGCGTGGAAACTGGGTTATGATTGTGATGTTGATGGTGGAAGCGAAAAATTAATTTATGGTCTTGGGTCCCAAGCTAGTGAATACTATGAGAGTAATGTTGCTTCATCTTCAACTACATCCCTTTCTCCTCAACAAAATGTGGATGAAATTTAAGACCTAAGATAGAAGATTACTCAACAAGAAGAGGTGATCAATGATTTGCGAATACTAACCATGTATGCAGTGTTGGTAAATCAAGTTGAGCAACCACTATTCTTTGCGCCAGTTTTGACCTTAATCGCGGTGATGATGATACCGGATGATAATGACCATGATAATCGTTGGTAGTATCCATTGTTGTTTGATAGTCTCATTTATCATGATGACGATTATCGTTCGATGATGTTGTTTTTATGCTTTGTGAACATATTTTGTGACTTTTTATTCCATTGTCTTTATGGTTTATATAGACTATATTTTAGCTTCTCCTTCTAGATGATTAATTTTATGTAATTTGAATAGTTAATTACATTATTATAATTTCATTAACATTCTCAATCATATATAATAGTTTTTGTAAATTTATTATGTTTCTATCAGGATTATAATTAAATTAAATTAAATTTATAAAATATGTATAATTACCAACAATTGCCTACAAATTGCCTACTAAATTGGCAAGTTAAGCAACTAACTTACTTATAAATTACCTACTAAATTAGCAAATTAGGTAGCCAACTTACTTACAGATTACGTACTAAATTGGCCGTGGCTAATTGACTTACCTCGGATTGCCTGCTAAATTGACAAGTTAGCTAACCAGCACATCTGATTACTTTAAATTGTGAGTTAAGCGATCGACTTATCTACAGTTACCTACAAAATTGGGTGGTCACTAAATTTCCTGCAAATTGCAGACAACAAAAGCGATTAGTGATCATTTTCTGACAAAATATAACATGAAAAATTACCTACCATTTACCTACAATAAGTTTGTAGGTAATTACCTACTATTTCACATTTTGTAGATTTTTCTTGTGATATTTTCTATTATGATTGTAAATCATGGTAGTCAATTACCTCTGAATTCGGTTATTGCACCACAATTATTTATTAGGTAACTTTGTTAATTTTACTGCTACAAATTGCTTAGTAGGTAACCTGTTAATTTTCATTGCGGTAAGACACCAAGATACTAATAGTACACCCAATATATTATGGTGGTACCACCCAATCCAAATAGGTACCTAACCAATGGTCTAACTCCTTACAACTATAAACATGTAATAAGTGTATAATATACTTATTTGTATGAGGTCTTGGCATTTTTTTTTTCCATTTTGCAATATTTTTCATTATTGCAGTATTTTCGTGATGCTATTAAGAAGAACGCCGAAGATACGACGATACTCAATTTCAAAATAAGGAAACTCGTCTAGTATACCAAATCACAGATTACACAATATAACAAAATCTGCGGGGAGGAAACTTTCTTCCTTCCCATAAAATCTCGTGATCATGTCTAAATCTATAAAAAAATGCTCAAATGGTATGAGAAAAAGAATACAAGCAGGCTGTGGATTACCTTCCTACTCGCATACGCCAAAGGAAAGTGCCGACTTCAGACGCGGGATAACCCGTAATGACGCTGACCCGCCGACGGGGCACTCATGATTACTTATCAGAAATCTGCTCACCGCGGTCAAGTGATGCGTATGTTAAGAAAAAAGCAAGCTTGTTGGATGTCGGACTGAAGTATGTTATATTAACAAGATGGTATTAAGATGAAGATAAACGTCGTCATGGTTAGGAGGAAGAAAAAAAAGAAATGAAGAAGAAGATATACTTTTGGGGGGTTGTACTTTTAGGGATAGTTTGGGGTTATTTTTTATAATCATTACCCTTTTACCTATAAAATAATTATTTTTTATAACAATATATAAAACAGTGTAAAAGTGAGTTTTTTTTCAATTTTTATAATATTTGTTTATTGATATAAACAAACACAGTTTTCCCGCTCAGGCCACTAATTTTACTGCAAAAGAGGAGAAACTGAATTCACTTATTCGGTTGCATGGCAGGCCTAAAGCACCTTATCCACGTTACTGACACCAAGTCATAAAAGAATGAGCTTTTGAGAGGCTATATTCAATATTTTGCCTTTTTCCCCTCTCTTTTCATTGAGTTTGATATAAAAGGTAATTCCTTTTAAAAAAAAAAAACATATATAGACTTCTTATCAAAATAGTCATTAAAACAGTGTTTTTGTTTTCTAAATTTGTATTCATCAACTTTGATTTTAAGATTAAATTTAAAATCATATTTATCGATTACGCTTTTAAGGTTAATTTTTAAAATTACTGGTAGTTGTTAAATACGGTTTTAAGGTTAATTTTCAAAACGGCAATTAGTGAATGCGGTTTTCAAAACACAAAAAGACTAGTTTAGTGAATATTTTGAAAAGAATTCTATATATGTATATTTAAAAAAATGAATTATTTTGTCTTTAAACTCCTTGGTGAAAGTTTTTTTTCATCAAACCAGTATAAAAGATGTGAAATTAATCAACAAGAGTGTAGAAGCGTATATCAGAAATAAACACCATTCTGATAAGCCACACTTATCATGTCTTGGGACTTCTCATGACACATATTATTAAAGGGAGTAAGATACAGCAGCCGGGCTTAATTGGTGTAGAAGAAGGTTTGAGAAATACGACACGTATTTTTGTCTAAAAGAATATAGAATCGAAAACATACATAAGCAAATACTTTGTACATAATTAGGATATGTGTGAGATCAAACTTAAGATGATGGTCATCTAAAACAGTTTTTGAGAAAGAAAATATGTGGTTGGTTACATGGGGCAGCAGGGAATATCTCCACTTTAATCTTCTTTCTACTTTATGGTGTGTTTTTCTTGGTGTATAGATGGGGGAAAGTGAGAAAACAGTAACAAGGAGAATCAATTATGACAAACAAAAAGGGGCATTAGCAACCGCAAGTCAATTGGTTAGGAAAGGCATCCCATTAAATATTTGTCAGTTAATTAATTAATGCTCTACAACTCACAATTTCTGCGGAAAAATATTGTGGGTAATAAGCCATCTTAAAATACCTAAGACCTAACCTTCATCTTGGAAGAAGTTGGGCAAATAAGCTCATGCAGAAGAACCAAAAAAAGCTGCAAATTTTTCTTTGTTTTTCACTTTGAATCTAATGCTCCCAAGGAAAAGTTTCATACTTTTTCTCATCACATGCGACTGTCCATGATTAAAGATGAAGAAAACCTTGACTTTGGTGGGATAGTGTGTCTATTATTTGCTTGCTGAGTGTGTTCAGCTTCATAAGGAGGAATCAAACTCTTATTTTTTGGGCCTTTTTTTATTCTCATGTTGGCTTTTGAAAGGTCACAACTCACTCATATAATCACTTGATTTCCTAAAACTAATCGTATCAAAACATATATGTAGTATAACTATTGTAGCTGCAATAGGTGTGATGAATGATTGTTTGAGGACAATTAGAAACCAATATACAAAGAAAGTCTCCTCCTTTGTATGCTTTTTTTTTCTTTCTCCTTTTCTGTTTTTAATTATGAAAAATAGATATATACATATTAGTGCATGTAAACTATTGATGAGAATGACCTATACTGAGTGGCATCCTCTTTTTGGATGGCCTTCATATAGTGACAACTTTACAAGCATAAATATTCTTTGCTTAGTTAGGAGGTTGGGGAAGGGGGAGGACTGATCAAGAAACATAATATGAGCAACAAGGGGGCCATGAAGAAGGCGAACACATTTCTGGCGCAGAGGTCTAACCCAATGGACTTCCCAAACTATCCTCGCTCAACATCACTTGTCCTCAGTAAGTCTCCTTCGATTGAATACCCAAGCACAGTCGATCCAAGTCGGGGAGAGCAGATGCTTCTTTCCTGTCACTCCCACCCCCTGGCTCAAACCTACTTATCTGATCCCTTCACATGCATGGGCTGCAAGGAATATGGAGCTGGCACCAGATTCACATGCCAACACTGTAACGTTCAGCTGCATGAGTTCTGTGCCCTCGCCCCCACTACCCTCAATAGCCATCCTTTCCACTGCCAACATCCACTCGGATTCTGTTCTAAGCCAGGTCACTTTTTAGATTTGAATCAACATGTATTCATTCATTCAACTCAATTCGATTTGGTTTGATTTTGATTATGATTACTAATTTACTATATCAGCAGATGAAGAAAGGAATGATTGATATATATGTTGGGATTTTGATTTCATTACAGTTAAAGGCGGAATTTTAGGTAAGAGGTGTGATATTTGCTACAAGCCAACGGCAGGGTATACTTACCGTTGCAGTGCGTGTAGTTTCCAGATTCACCCATGCTGTGCCATGCTTTCTACAGAAATGACCTTTGCAGTTCATCCCCACCCTCTAAAACTTGTTCCTGGAATGACATTATCAAGTGGCGAGGCAGGAGGGCCTACCGGAGGAGGAGGTTTGATCAGCTGTGGGGAATGCAAAAGAAAGAGGTCAGGGCGGGTGTATGGATGCACAGACCCATCTTGTAATTATCATCTCCATGCAGTTTGTGCTAAGAACATGATTAATGGTTTGCGTGCAAATGGGATCATGAGCTTAGAAAAGCCTAGCATGCTGGGGGCTGCCGCCAAGATTGCTTCTCAGGTTGTTATAGAGTTCATCGGAGGACTGATCGAGGGGCTTGGACAAGGCGTTGGGGAAGTCCTTGTTCAAAATATTGCAAGAGGGCGCTGCACTAGTATTAGAAGAAGAAGATTGGAATGAATTAATAGCTGTTACTAATTATGCTTTTCAACAACCTCCTATATCTCCTCCCCCACTCTTTCGACTAGAAGCCTAAATCTCAGTTTCTTATCTTAATTAATTGTTTATGGCTGATTCGGGTTTGATTCAAGGTGTGTTTGCTGTATGTAAAATTATGCTAAAGGGTATTTAGTGTTCCAATTTATATTTAGTTTTATTAATGTAATTTTATGGTGTACTGAGATTATATTGTTTCCTCTCAATAAAATGCACTTTATTTGGAAGATAGAAATCTATTATTTCATGATACTGAATTCCAACCAAAGAAGATATCCAGGTCCCAGGACCCTACCCGTTGGCCAAATGCCTAATTTAGTCACAAAAGGCTTACTCTCTGTTATGAATGGATAATGATAGTAGCTAGTTCATTGATGGTTCATGAACCTCCTCAGTTCTACACCCAAAGTTCTACAAATGTGCCACATTGGTTAGAAATAAAAAAATTTATAAGTATATAAATATGAATAACATTCAATTAGTATAAGACTTTTGGGATAAAACAATTAGCTTAGATTCAAAATTGACAATTTCATACAAACGTGGATAAGAATTAGTGCACGAGGAAAACAATATCCTAGCAATGCCAGCTCTATCCGAACATCTTGGTTTACTGCGGATAAGACAGTAATTAATTAAGCACAAAGAAGCTCTCACCTAAGTCTGTCATGATTATAAATATATGATTGGATAAGACAGGGCTAGGGAAAGACATCACTTCTGAACCATATACCTCTTCTTATATATAGTTGAATAACAAATGCAATGATATGACATAATGGAGGTGGAATTGATGATTGATATCAACCAGTTCACCAGGGGGAGTCCTCATAAGTTCGTGGTCACTTTATCCTTAAATTCTCAACCATATATTGTAAAATTAAGGGTATTTATTGATTCTAAAAATAATTGATCAATAATCAATAATACTCAATAAATACATTATAAAATATAAACTTTAATTGTTCAAATAAATATATCAATTGTAAAGATCTGCATAAATATATCCGATACTTCGATCATAAATTTCTTGGTTACCATTACCAAATTAGAAGCATTAAATCAAAATAACTTTTACAAAATAGCTTATTTCCTTCTCTCCAAAAAGGTTACCAAATCATCGTAAAATTTTGCGCTCTATTTATTTTTATATATATATATATATATATATATATATATATATATATATATATATATATATATATATATATATATAACATTGTTAAAACAATCGTGACTAATCTAATAGTTTTACCAAAATAAGGGAAAAGATAAAATCATGAACTCATAACTAGTTAATATTAAACCATCTCATAAATTATATGTAATTAACATACACAATTATATAATTAAAATTATTATATAATTATGCTTAGCCCATAATTAATAAATTAATCTCACATGTATACCTTGTAGATGAGAATGAATGAGGTTAAGTTGGCCCAACATCCCAACCATAAACCTTTTGTTTGCATGAACAGAATCAAAGATAATGGGCGGTTGTGGTAGAATTCTGGCCTCATAACACAATGAGACCCAAAAATTCCAATGGCTTTGGTAAAAAAAGATGAAGCTATGAGATTGGGCAGACAAACAAGATCAATGATCCTATTCCATTTCCACTTTAGGCTTGGGGGGATATTCCCATTTTATTGCCATATGTTGTTTACCTCTCCCAATTCACTTTACTATCCCCTGTTTTTCCCAAGAAAATTCAACTTTAAAAAATCCCCTCAGAATTTGAATTATTTCTAATCAAAGACAGTATTGCCACGTGATGTTTTAACCAAAGATACAAACATCTTTCTTTGTAGTGAATTTACACGTATTTTCTTTGCCGCCATGAAGGAAGGTGAGGGAAGTAAAAGGGTCAATAGATTCTTGCATTCTTCTAGTTGTTTATTTATTTATTTATGTGTAATTGCTTGGTGTGCAAGGAGAAAAGCTAGTTTGAAAATACAACACGTATTTTTGCCTTTAGGAATATAATCAAAAGCAACAAATACTTATTTTAGAATTAGGATTTTAGATGATGCCAATCTAAAACAGTTTTTTTGAAACATAACTTATATATGGTTTAGGAGAATATCTCCACTTTTTTTTTCTCCTTTCCAGTGTCTTTCCTTGTTTTCAATGAGGAAAGTAATTACAACTAATGAGTGGACCGGAGTGAATATATAAAACATATCAAGTACTGCTTTCATTGAAATTTCGTCATTCAAATGCTTCAAAACTCAAAACATCCACGAAATAGCAGGGATTATGACACGTTTACTCAATTCAAAGATGTTTCGTTTTTTATAATCTTTTAAATTTGAATAAACTTTCCAATACAGCTAAATATCATTGATTGTTAACTTATTTGCCATTTAGTCATGTGAATGTCATTTTCACATATTAAAACATTTATAAAGTCGATTTTTATATAGTTTTGAAATTATTCTTTAGAGACATTAGTTTCATTTTTGAGAAATAACTCATAAGAAAAAAAATTTAAGTTTTGATGAATTTCTTTTTGAATTCAAAAAGAAAAAATAAACAAAAAAAACTATACATAATTGATTCGTAATCCATTTTTATGATAATATATATTTGTTTATAGTGAATTTGCTCTTATCTATATTACATCAAATATAGGTGGTTTAATTTGTTTTTAAGACAAGGGTTATTTAAAGTTTTCAAAAACAAATTTTATAACTTTATATTATATGAGAAATTAGGTTTTAAGTGTAATTATATATAACAAAGTAATTAGAAAATTAAGAAAAAACAAAACAATCCCTCAATGCAAGCCAAGTAAGGAATGAAAGAAAAAAGTTTGCTTGTTCGTGGACTAGAAATGGAATAAGAACCTGGGAATGAAAAAGCTCAATGATGCTCTTTCACAGAAGCCATAGGCATGATTCGGGCGGGTGAAAGAAACCTTGACTTTGGTGGGATGGTGGGGTCTATTACTTGCTTGGTGAGGATGCATAATTAGGTCCTTCCTATCAGGAATCAAGGGGGGAAGGGCCCTATTTTTATTCTCCTCATACAATTAATCACTTGATTCGATTAAACTATTAATCGTATCCAAACGTATTACTCCAATGAATGATTGCTTTAGCTTTATCTTTAGCTTAGCTTGGGATCAGATAGAAATTAATTAGAAACCAATGTATATATGAAGGGTGTCTGTCACCTTTCCTTTATTTTATTTCATATTTTTCTATCCATAATTAAAAATAAAAAGAGGTCAAGCGACCCTTCCCTACCAGCATCCTCAGTGTTGAGATGTTGACATCTCTACTATAGCTAGCAATCACCAATCAGCATAATATTCTTGCTTAGTTTGCTGTTTAATTTCACCATCGAACTAAAAGGGTGTGGAGTAATTGGAAGGAGGGGGGAAGTGAGGACTGAGCCAGTAAGCCATAATAAGTAGTATATATATTATTAGGAGCAAGACAAGCTCTATATATAGCATACAAGAAGGAAACCAACCAACTAAACCTTAATCTCTCGGTTTCTCCCACATATATCTATATATATATATCTGCTATCCTTCCATGGAATCCTCGAACTTTGGTCGCTCAGCAACAGTACTAACCCAAAGCAAGTATCCTTCGATTCAATACCCAATTACGACTCCAACTGGTAGGGGAGAGCAGACGCATCATCAACTGTCGTGTCACCCACAACACCCCATAGTTCGATTCACCTCACCTGAACCATTTACATGCATGGGGTGTAAGGAGTACGGAGCAGGCACAAGGTTCGCATGCCAAAACTGTGACCATCAGCTACATGAATTCTGTGCCTTGCCTCCCACCACTCTCAACACCCACCCTCTCCACCCCCACCACCCCCTTCGATTCTCTTCTAAACCAGGTGGGTTATATATGGTTCAAACTTCTTGTATGTTATAACTACAACATCTTCTTCTCTCTTTACTTAAGTCACGACTATTTAGTTTTTTTCTTTCCTTTTTTTTTTTTTTTTTGATTACTAATAACCTGACAAACAAAGCTTTGTCTTATGGAAATTTCATTATATGTAGTTAAAGGAGGCGGAATGTTTGGGAAAAGATGTAATGTCTGCAACAAGGCAACGGCGGGGTATACATTTGGTTGCAGTTGCAGTGCATGTAGTTTCCAGATGCACCCTTGCTGTGCAATGCTTTCTACGGAAATGAGCTTTCCTTTGATTCATCTCCACCCCCTAATCCTGATGCCAAGTACTACCACTACTGGAAACGACCACCATCTCCATGCAGCAGGTTGCAGCCCCTGTGGTGAGTGTAATAGAAGAAAGAGGTCTGGGCGGGTGTATCGCTGCACCGTGCAAGGATGTGATTACCATCTCCATGCAGTTTGTGCTAAGAACATGGTGAATGGGCTACGTGAAAATGGGATCAAGGGCGCCGCCTTAGAGAAAGAGAAACCATCCAGTATGATGTTGGGGGCCGTCTCAAAGATTGTGGCAATAGTTGCTTTTGAGTTCGTTGGAGGACTCATTGGGGGGCTTGGACAAGGTGTTGGGGATGCCATCGGCCAAACTATTACTGCTAGCAAGGGCCCTACTACTACTCGCCCTTAAGATTAATGGATTAAATTAAAGGACCAACTACCACTACTACTACAAGATATATAGCTGTTAGCTTTGCTTATTAGCCGCGGCTTGTATGTATTTTCTACTAGCTAGAAGCCTATATTTGGAATTGTTTGTTTATACTTTATATATAGTTGATGGGGATTTTAATCAAACAAGTGCTTGATGTGTGAAGTATGTAAAAACAATTTGTATGATCAATGATTCAATGGTATTGTTTCAATTTTCATCCTCTTGGTCTTGGCCTTGAGGGTATATCTATATGTATGTGTTTATTAATAATGCATCTGTATGTATAATACTGACTACTGAGGTTGCATGTATATAAGAATGCTCTAAATTTGGAATAAAGAAACCGACTGATCCTTCTCCATTACCGTTTGTGGCTCTCATTTCATCCATGTCTGTCCAGAACAAGCCTGATAGGAACAATAGGGTTGAAACAACCTAATAAATTAAAAATGATGATCTTTATATGTAAGTTATATTTACAAAATGTAAGCAATATTGATTTGATTTACACTAAAACAGAATTGGGGTGTTCCATCTAAATACTGAAAAACCAACCCATCAAACTCATTTTGAACCAGAGTCCTAAAACTCGCTTCAAAGAATTGAGGTTGAGGGAGGGGGGGCTATCATTTGCCCACTTAATCGATAAGCAGCCTGAAAGTGCTGAAAATCAAAGAATGAGCAACCCAAGACAAGCACTACTGGGGTTCGAAGAAAAGGAAAAGGAATATGATGAGGTTTGCTGATCAAGTACCACACCAGATCATAGATAAGGCTATAACATACAACTTATGAAGGAGATGATCAAGTGTTATTTTACCAAAAAAAAAAATGGGGTTGTGTTAATTATTAAAGACAAACCTCATAGCCAAAGGAACTTGCAACATATATAATAGTCTCTGGAATTGGGGATAGGGACAAAACTATAATACCTCCTGAGGGAGAGGGTCACTCGTCACCAGTCCCCTCCTGAGGGTCTCACTTATCTCATCATATTCGGATATTATATATATATATATATATATAGGAAGATACCAATTTCATGTTCATGTTGTTTTTGTTCATTGATATAGCTTTAAATTTTGATCACTCCGCTCACACTTAATTTCAAGCTACAAGGCAAAAAACAATTATGATGGTTATCAAATTGACCCACCAGGTCATCGCTAGGAGGTTAATTTTTTTCAACAATAAAAAATCTCAAAAAGCAAGTATGGCTGATGGGTCTCATAACACCTCTTCCTCAATCCTTACGCCTCTTGGAGAAACCAGTAATAACCTGACCTCCATATAAAAAATCGATGAGACATTTATTTGGTCCCTAAACCTACTCAAATATACAAAAAAAATTCACCATCAAATTATTTTTTGAGAAGGGTTTAGGGACCAAAAATGTATTCCGATTTCTTTTTTTCTCAATAATAGCTGAAGGTATATATATCCTTATATTTTACTTTCGCATAGATCTGATTATATTGTTGGTATTTTCAAATGATCAGATTACTTGATTTTTCATTTGGTATCAATGGAATCATGATTTTGGTAAAAGAGCAATTAAGAAAAGTGTTGCAGTTTGCATGTGCAGAAACGCCCTCAAAAGTCAAACACTTCACCCACACCATACTAATGAAATCTTCCCCTAAACTATTAAGACTTTGTAATTTTAAAATCATTAATCGCATTATTTTTACTTTATCTACCTTTATCCCTCCCTATTATATATATATATATATACAAATAGGTGCGTTGCCTGTTGATTTGAATGAAAACTTCATTTAACAAGTTCGCGCTGCCCTAGAGTAGAGAATGTGACCCCCAACTGAAATTTCGATTTTGGGTCAAAATAGGTTGGTTTAGAAAAAAAATATTGTTTTTAGCCTTATTTATAAACACATGTTCAAATGATGTGATTTTATTCTGATTTGCGTTTTTGTATTAAAGTTATAGTTACTAAGTAAGGTTTGTTTTTGTCTTGTTAACTGAATTATGGATTAGGATTTGGCTGGCTTGGCTAGACGGAGGTTGTTCTCGGAGTGTCGTCCACAATAGCAGGTCAAAATGGTATCACCGAAGACAAAAATCGAGGTTCGATGGAGGTGGCGTCGAGGAGGTGATAAAATGTGTAGTAAGTTTTGGGAGTAACTTGTATGTGACTTTGAAGAGAGAATTAAGAGGTTATAAAATAGCGATTGATATTTCTTGTTCTATACTGGTATGTTAGTCAAAGTATTTGATAAGTTTAATTATATTTTTAATAAAAAACGTTGAATTATTAAAATGACGCGCATTTTTATTCACTATCATTTAAAGTAAAAGCGTTGTTCATGAGTGTTAATATTTTGTTTAGGGTTATAAAAATAGAATTTAACCAACCGTTTTTGTATTTCAGTTAGGGTTGCTCTTAGATAAAATTAACATCTCTCCTGTGTGGCATGAGATCTAAAGACGGGATTGGATAATAATTCAATATTTGTTTAAAAAGAAGTGCGATTTTGATCCCAAACTCTGAAATTTCAGTTTTGGCTGCTAAAGGCGAATGGTCAAGACTCTTAATTTTATTGCTTGAAAGTTGAAACCCCCTCCCCCCTGCTGTAAAAAATGAGCATCATCCTCGATAATATGAATTACATGGCAGAAAAGGAAGTTTAGCTGCAGCTTCATTAATTACAAATTATAATAAAATATGGGCCCCACTTCCCTCCTTCCCCACTTTGGATTCACAATTTCATTACGATAGGCAGAGAGAGAGATTGGTCAAAGTGGTGACTCACATAGATCCACTCCAGCCCACACATCATCTAGGGTCATGTCCCAAGGAAAAAAAAGGCTAAAATAATTCATGTTTCAAAAAGTTAAAACTGTAATTGACTACAACTATAATTTTAGGTTTAAAAGTTTTTCAAAATTAGATTGATAACTGATTTAAAAAATTTAAATCATAATTAATGCCTTCATAGTTTTGAATTCACTTAAAATTAAATTGAAATCACCAACTAAAGATTTGATGATGTGATGATGAGATAAAAAGAGACTAATTTGAATAATATTTTGAAACATGAATTATTTAAAATATATATATATTTATCTTAAAAGGTTATTTTGGACATTACTCCATTATCTGATCATACCACACGATCTTCTTCTACCTTGGAAACTACGGATATACATCTAGCATTGCGCCCCCCCCCCCCCCCCCAGCAAACCTCCCAAAAACATCATGAGCCATGTTTCATCATCACTCCAAACAACAGACACACTCCTATTATTACTGTTTACTATAGTTAGGATGAGAGACAAAGAGAGAGAGAGAGAGAGGTAGGAAGATTGAGTAGCTGGTTGTGCCAGCCTGGGTCTGTCCACAGAATCTCCCACCTGGCTGCTGGGAACTCCCACGCTGAACAGGGATAATGACAATATCACGTTGAATGTAGCTCAAACTGAGGAAAAAAACATTGAAGATAATTTAAGCATCTCTTATTGCAAATACACTTGAAGAAATAAATATTTCACTATCACGTTATATAATATGGCAGTGGGGGGTGATTGGTACTAGTGATCAACTTTACAAATGATGATAAATCAACCCATAGTCAGTATTACTTTCTAGAATCCAGTAACATGAATCTCAAAGAAATCAAAAGTAAAAATACAAAAAAATAAAATAAAACCTTAATTTAGCTTCCAAGGCCGGTAAGATAGTATGCATGTACCCTTTCTCTTCTTTCAGAAAATTCCAGCTCTCCAACAACCGCCATCTTCTGCATAGTCCTCCTTTGCCTCCTCTAGTCTCATCCCCCCCCCCTGAATGTCCTATTTATTATAGAATTTTCATGAACCGGATATTTCTATGATTTAAGAAGAAAAAAACTATTATCTACCTTTCCCAACACAAAGAAGCTAAAAGAGGGTCATCAAATCCCCAGATGAACAATCTCAGGCCTGTTTAAGTATGAATATGCAGCTTTAGAAGGATTAAAATGCCCTGTCCCCTTGGACCTGCATTTTCATTTCTGGTAGGAAGAAATAGGAATGATCCGTGATACGAGACTCACTGTTC
The DNA here is from genome assembly GCA_016808115.1 of Tetrastigma voinierianum. Lineage (NCBI taxonomy): Eukaryota > Viridiplantae > Streptophyta > Magnoliopsida > Vitales > Vitaceae > Tetrastigma > Tetrastigma voinierianum. The sequence goes on along the minus strand of JAEQBH010001414.1, from coordinate 101,069 downwards.
AACCCCTTGCTTCCTTCTTTACTTTTCTGGCCATATCAACCCACATTGTTTTTCCTTTAACACTCAACACAGAATTTTGCACCTGGGTAACAAGAGCAGTACCTGAAACCAACATTCACTTCGGTCCGCCCCTGTCCTCTTAGGTCCAAAATAGATATATACTAATATTACTTCCTCCATTCCAACTAACTTGTACCATAATCCAAATTCTCCCACTTGAAAGGAGCAACTAAGCCAATGTCAGGGGAGCCTCGCAAGAACAGGCAGACACAAACACAGACAGCTGCAATGGCGAGCATTGAATGAATGTAGGGACGGTGAAGCAAGCCTTGTGAACCTGGCATCCTCCTACTGTATTTTGCAGCCACAACTGCACACTTAGCACAAGATCCGCGTCCCTGTCTAAAATGTTGCTCCTGCCCTACTTTCAGCCTTGGTTGCTCTATCTCATTTTCAATCGATAAAGAGATTTGACCATTCCTTCCATCAGTAAGTTTACGAGATACCAACTTGTTATAAGAGTGATTGTTCCTCATCATAGCATATGCATATGGAGATTGTCCACTAGCATCCAAAAGGGAATTCCAGGAGTGCAATCCAATCTACAGGAAAAAAAGCAGCAAAAACACATTAGAAAACATTGAGGGCCATTGAAAGAACATTACATACACATTCAAACCGATGCTGCAAGTAAGAGAAATGCCATAAAGAATGAGGCTAAAATGTCTGAGTGTTATCCCAACACCGATATTGAATTTTGGGCAAAGGCCCCACCTACACTTTAAAACCCTGTCCAGCCCCTTTTTAAAATCTTTATTTGGGTTCAATAAACCCCACCAGCTCCAGTCTCCCTGGCATCTACCAAGTGAATTAACAATAACCTATCCAATATGCCCTAGGACTCTAGTGACATTAACTGCTGGATCTAAATTGCAAAATATTATTATTCTTAAGGAAAGTACGAGGTTTGACAAACTGGGTATTGTTACAGATATTAAGAAAAACCTCAACGGAATAATTTTCACTTTCCATGGGTTCACATGATATTTTCAGATAAAATTTGAATACCTCTTGTGGGTCACTAGTCAGAGCATCAATGATATCATCCGACCCTGCAGTACAAGCAGCCAAATGCAGTGGGGTAATACCACCAGCTCCCGCGAGATTAGGTGGGAAAATGTATTTCTTCGACGAACTGCCAGTGACAGAATAATGGATAAGCAAGTCAACCATTTTCCTGGACCTCCTTTTGACTGCCCTGTTCAAGAGCTGAACCTCTGACAGCGTCTCCATACACTTGCTTGACAGCCCATCACTGCCCAAATTTCTTTCCACTAGTATGTCTACAAGTGTTTTGACCAAGGCACAGCAGTCCCTCTCAACCGAGAATGCGAACAGAAATTTGAACCGAGCAAGCGAATAATCAGGACCTGCAAGCATAGAAGACTTCCTTTGGAATAGCCATCCGAGTTCATTTAAGAAGTGCAGAACTTCCTCCCTGGACTTGGGCCGCCCAGAATCATAAATCTGATCTTCTGAAATGACATCACACACTTTAGCCTCTTCATCAAATTCAGATTCAAGAAGTCTCAACTCCTTACAAATGGTGGCATCAGCTACTATTACAGGAAAGCTGTTGCCTCTGAAACCATTTTCTACCTGCTCAAAATTTGGCACAGAAGTCAACTACGATAGAGATATTCCAAGGATTCAATTTTTCATTTTGCTTCCTGCAGTAAAATGAAATGTGGCAATTGCTTAAGATGATACCTCAATGAAACACCGCCCTAAAACACTAGGAACTGCATCATTAATTTTAAAGCCGCCAAAGCTTATCTCATCATACACAGTTTCATGGCGGGTTAATCCTGAAACTTCCTTTGATGTGTATCCACCCATATATGCGCAATGAATCCTGCACGATGTTTCAAACTTATATTTCTGAAAACAGAGATGAATGACACATCAATAAAACAATTTTCTAAGTGCTATAAGGGCATTATGCTTACTTGGTTCCTGGATTAGCAAGATTTCTACCCTTCAATAGAAAAGAGGTCTCTTGTCCACCCACAATTGCCAATGGGGACACTGAGATCAACTCTGGGGAATTCCATGTTCTCCAGGACTTGCATAAACTAATCTTTCCTGCAGGTTGATTTATGTAACATGGATCAGGAAAATGTAATCACAAGACAACCATATTCAAGTTCAGATTCATGAATGACCAATGAAGTGCTTATTTCTCGTCTTTTCCTCAGTTTTTCAATATTATACCCCAAGAAACCAAAAAGAAACTGTGCCTACGAATGTTTGCTTTGAGATAGATGGAGTGAAGGGGAGGGGAAGATAACTGTACTCACCATCTTTATGTGATGCTAATCGCTTGCCTATATGAACTAGGAACCTTCCATTTCTCCAAAAGTCAGATTCTGAATCTTGAACCAGGGAATTGACTCGGTGAAGAAGGTTTTCCTCAAGCTGAAAAACACCAAAAACACCTACAAATGGTCAGCACGTAGGTCACGCTTGCATGCTTAATTAAGTTAAGCCAGTTCACTCACTTGCTCCCAGGCAGCTGATGACATTGATGCATAAACTGATAGAATCACACATCCAGGCCTAATATAACTCTCCATTTCTGATGGACTGTGAGCAAGCCAATTGTAGATCTGAAAGAAAGGTGCAAACAATGCTGAGTTTTTATGCCAAAAAGGGTAACAGAGTAACAGTATTAATGTGTCAACAAAAACAACACTCCTCTACCTCCATTCGCAATGTCCCGGGGAAATGACTGGGATCCTTTTCAAATAGTTTGAAAAATATCCTCCCAGTGCGATCCTATGGGGAAATCATAAGACCATTTAAATTACATCAGATATGGATTGAATAATGTTAGCATACAGAAAAGAAATAAAGAAAGCCATGGGATGTGTGCTGCACTACCTGAGCATCAGAATTCAAACTAGATGGTGAATGATCAGACCCGGATGACGAAGTGTACCCTGCTTGGTAGGGAAAACTTTGGATAGCACCATTGTCAGCTCCTCTTGACCTCCTGAAAAGCTCAAGAGATGTAGCACCATGAGCCCTGCCAGCTTCAATATTTCCATTAACCTCTCCACTGATAGACATCCTCTCAGGTTTCACAGTTTCCATTGATGCCTGCATCGGAAACAGCTTTTGCATGACAGGTGGGGAAGATGAAGGAGACCTCTCTTCGATGGGATTACTGCTGTCAGATGAAAAGTACTTCCTAGCTGATGCCAATTTTGGTGGGCTGTCATCCTCAATTGAAGAACCGAAGAGCTGTAGAGGCAAATTTGGCCCAGTCTCCTGAACCTGACAATCTGAATCTTCCATTGGAGACTGATAGCTAGTGCTACTTCTCTCTCCTCCAAAAGAAGGAAACTCCAAAGTCTGTCTCTTTTGCAAATCAGGACCTGTAGCCTGGTCTAGGCAAGTTAATTTAGTTTTCTCACTGTCACTGCTTTGACAGCTCCTTTGAGATAGAAATGCAAGGGCATCAGGAGCAGAAGTTGCCTGAGTGGATGAAAGAACAGCAAGCAAGTCCATAGTTGATGGAGAAGATGTCTTTCCATTCAATCTGTTTTGATGTTCTGAAGATGACTGTCCTGGAGTATTCCTATTCAAACTTCCAGAAATTGGCAGCTTTGCTGCAAAATCCGCCGGCAAAGGTAGCGAGTTTAACTTGCTAAGAATTTGAATGATTTGGTCTCTATCTGGTATAGATGAGTTATTGGCATTTTTGACCTCATTGTTCCCTATTATCAAGAACATATAACCTTCAAAACAAAATCAACTTAGAGAAGGAAGTGAGAAAACTAGTCCCCAGGCCAACTCTTTTACCTTGTGCACGAGCTAAGGCTGTCAATAAGTTAACAATATCCAAATTTCTATTGCCGGTGTTGTCCCGGTTTCCAGGAACTAGCAAGCGCGAGCTAACATCCTCTGGCTGGGTTTTTCGTCTCCTCCGGTTGTGCCCCGCAAGTCTCCTCCTGCAGCTTCTCTTTCCCTCATCGAACTCTGAAAGAGGATGAAACCTGCAAAAATATTTTAGATAGTCTTAATGATGTTGATCTGCAACATATTATCAGTAACACGGAATCGCATAACTGCAGTAACAATAGCAATAGCCATGACTTAAAATCATAAGTTCTTCCATAACACAGAGTCAAGCCGCAGCAGAAAGCTAAAAGGGCAGAGAACAACCGCATATGTTCCGTTTCATATAAACAAACTGCACCTCCAATTTGGAAACCTCAAACAATGACTTCCTCAAAACAAGCTAAATTCACAAACAGAATAAAAGCGAAGAAGTTAACCGAAGGAGGGGAAAGAAAGATAAAAAAGGCCCGACCTGCTGCACTGCTGGCAGAACCTCTGCATCTGCTTCCCCACTAAGGCTCTGGTGGATTTGCTATGCATCTCACACACCTTATGCCGCCGGTGATAGTCCTTTGCATTTGAGAGATCTTCTCCGCAATTATCAACCTGACACATCGGGTAGCTGCTACTGCCGGGAGATCCAGAGCGGACCCTTTTGTTGGGCCTGGACACAGGCTCCTCAATTGAGCTCAAACCCCCACCCAGCTTCAGCCTAAGGCTCTCATCGTCTTCGTCCAAAGGGTTTTTCTTCAACGCAGTGGAGACTCCCGTGCCTTCCTGCTTTTTTTTCAGCTCCGCTTGCACGGAAGTTGCAGTACCCGGGCGTAGCAGCTCCGATTCCAACGGATTAGCAACGAACCTCACACTGTCCCAATCCCAGACCTTGGGATTCCAATTGTCTCTAGGGTTATGAAACCGCTGGGGATGCGGATGATGAAAATTAGAGCTTGGATACAACAGATCCCGCTTCTTCGCCATGGGAGCAGCTTCATGGAATCGACTTGAAAGCGTCTGTTGGATGAAAATTGGAGGAGCAACCTGCGCACCAACCTCTTCCATCTCTTCAAAACCCAAAAAAGCCTCAAAACCCCCAAACCTACACAAAGAAGAAAAAATTAATTCTCAGAAGAAGAACCTACAGGCACAAAAATCATCGCCCTCTCCGATTATTACCAAATCAAAAGCTTAACCTTCCCGACAAAAATCCAACAAAAAACCCCCTAAAAGCCCATCCATCCGCCATCAACGTACCTCTACGAAATTGTAGCCTCCATCCACATAAATCTTGATATCAAAATTTCTCTCTCTTCTGCTCAGCTCCAAAGCCCCCAAAGGAAAAGGGAGTTGCAAGTCGGAACAACAAATTCACCGGTCCTCAGATCTACGGATCCCTCCCCACTGGTAGCTGAACAGAACCGAAACGGGGAAAAAAATTTAAAAAAAAAAAAAAAAGGAGGATTAGCGACGGCAGGTGGATCTGGAAGAAAAGAAACCGATCCGAGAAGATAAGCGAAAGCAAGTACATATACAGCAACTTTGCTTTGCTTTTGTCTTCAACTTTTTCCCTGTCTTTTACTTGTAACAAACTTTTTCTTCTTGGGGTTGGCAGATACAGTAAATTGAAGCCAACATTGAAGGTGGTTTTAGCTCCGGCCGCCCACGGGCCCACGATTGATTGATCGTAGATCCTTCTCCCAATTTTTTTATCTTTTTCAATATTTCCTCTTCCTTGGGGGGTGTAAACCAGTCAAACCACTTGTACAATATTTCAATTCGATTCGGAGTTAATCCATTCGAACTCAAGCTCGAATAGCTCTCGTATCGAGATCAATATTAGAGATCAATATCATAATACTCATAATCGAGTTCGAGTTCAAATAATTCGAGTAACTTTTCGAGGGCGAGATCGATATACGTATATTAGGTTGTTCGCCAAAACATCAGGTCGGGTTTGATAAACATTGAGTTGAGATCGATATCGTAATATTGATTAAGCTTATTCGCCAAAACTTGTCGAATTTTATTATTTTAATAATCGAGTAACTTATTGAATCAAGATCAATATCATATACTCGATTTGCTCACAAACTTAATCAAATTTGAGTCCCGATAACTTATTGAGTTGAGATCGATACCATAATATTCAATTCAAATTACTTACAAGTTTAATCAAATTTTATTATTTTAATAATCAAGTAGAATTTGAGTATAATTATTTATTATTTTAAAATTAATTCAAATTTATCGAGTTAAATTCAAATAACTCAACTATTTTATGAGTCAAATTTCAAATATCTTTAAAAAAAAAAAAAAAAAAAAGTTGAATCAAATTTGAGCTTATTTCTATATCGACTCCGTTACACCTATAGTCCTAAAACCCAAATTCCAATTTTACCTCCCACTCTCTGTTCTCCATTGCGTACTCTCACTTGAGCCCACCTTTTTTTTTTTATCTTTTTCTTCTTTTTTTAAATGATTTTTTGCGTCTTTATTTTGGAAAACTTCTAACGTATCTGGCATATTCTATCCCCACCGTCAAAATATGTACGATCAATTTTCAGCCGTTGGATGAACTACAAATGAGCATATCTGGTCTACCTATAAAACGAAGAGGATTTATTATTAACACATGTGGAGCTAATAAAATCCGTTTTTACCAGCATTGGGTATCAAATTTGCCGCTCCATATTTATTAATTTATACCTTAATTTACGTTTAGATGTATTTATATAGTTTTAATCTTTTTTCGTCCCACCACTCAAACATTTAGATTTTATGATTTATATTAATGAGGTTGAACTAAATCATAAACGTTAATCTCATTTTCTCTCAATTTTCTTTTACTAAACTCTTTTCCTTAAATAAAGATGATGATTTTTTTAGTTATTTTTTATTCTAAAATCACCATTTATATCTATTTCCATAGTTTTATTTTTTAATAAAGTGATTATTCTAGATAGATATATGTTTTCATTTGTTTCTTTTTTTATTTAGTCTTTGTCTTAGTGTGGTATGTAATTATCATTGTCTTAGTACGACGTGTGATTACGTTTTTTCGGTATAATGTTTGTTTATCGTTAATATGGTGCGACGTTTATTCATTTAAAGGTGATTAAATACAAAATAAAATATGTCGATCAGCGGCGATAAATCAGTGTGATTATCAATGTACAGTTAAGTCATGTATTATAGTTATAATAATAAATTTCGATTAGTAGGAACTTAGCTAATAGAATATAAAAATTTTAGTCACAGATTAGATTTATCTTATTAATATATTATTAATTTGAATTGATATACATTAATGATCGAGAATAAGGGCGAAGTTGGTTTTGATACATAAAAGAGTGCAACCCATTCGTATGAATGGTTAGTGAGAGAAATAATGACCTTTTACATTGGCATATTTTTGAGGAATTAGCATCACTGGGTTACATCAAGAACCTCCGATAAAGATGACGAGTGTTTTAAGCAGAATCGAATTGTCCGGTCTTCATATAATAATGGTTTAGTGTAGCAAAACAAAACCCTTTAATTATTCTTGTTAATTGCCAAGCGTGAGTGACATTGACATTGGGGAGAAAGAAAGTTTATAGTTTTGTCAATTTCACACTTGACCCGGACTCGATTTTTCTCGGTTATTTACCAAATTACCAAAACCTCCGCGTTGTTCGACTCTCCCTATATTGATTATTGTGTTAGAAATTTCAAATTAGAATACCAACAATTCCCATACGCAAACTGATATTGGCACAAGATTCAACTCACTTCCTTTCTCTTTTTCTTTTTCCTCCCTTTTTTTAGTTTTTCGTTTGTTTTTATGAAAAATAAATATAAATAAAATTATGGTCTATACTTTATACCAAACATATGGTTGTGATATTAATATAAAAAAAAAAACATTATTCTGACTTATTTAAATGCATGAGGAGAGCAGTATGTTTTGTGAACAGGAAATGTCGTACGTAGTAGATAAGTATAAAATAGTACAAAATTCGAGGGCTTTTTTGGACATTTAGTGTAAAAAGAATAAACAATTTCTTAAATAATATAAGTTTATAAATATTCTTAAATGTAATATAGTTTTTACCTTTTGGAATAGAAAGTGTTTTCTGAAAATATATTTTCTAAAATTGGTTTTTCAAGAGACATTTTAAAAAATTAGAAAATTTTATCCAAAAAGTATCATGAGATATTTTCAAAAATTTTAAATTTAAGTTAAAAGTGTCTCTCAAATAAACATTTTTTAAAAACTCATAAAACGAAAAGTGTCTCCACTTTTAAAATTATTGAAATGTTATAATAAAAGTGTTTTTGAAGTAATCATGCTAAATTTTGAATTTAAGTTGCGTCTCTTTGGAAACTGGCTTTACAAAATTATTTTATTGACATGTTATCACCAAAATGTATTTTAATCAGTTTTATATTTCAAAGTTTTGAATTAATACTAAAAGTGTCTTTTGAATAACCACATTTTTAAAATTTTGTTTAAATTTAATTTGAAAGTATCTTTTCATTAAAACGTTTAGTTTTTCAAATTTTTTAGCGTTTTGTGAATGTCGCATTTTTGTCACATTATGTGTTTTTCGGCTTAAAAGCGACTTGTTTTTATTTTGAAGCAGATTTAGAAAAGCGGTTTGGAGTCGTCGATTATTTTTTGTTTTTATTTGAGGAAAGAAAAGCGATACGAAAATACAGGTATAAGAAAATCGAGTCTAGGTCCGGGGGTCAGGTTACTTATCGGGAAGGTCGGTGAGGCGTGGCCCCATTACCTCTAACATAAAGTGAGATCTCTTAAGCAAATTAAAAGAAAATATGGTTTTTTAGTATTATTAATGAATCTTAGGAATATAAGCAATCATAATAAAACTTCTGAGACATATATAAATAAATAATCCCAGCCAGTCATGCTAGAAAAATGTGTACTGGGATGACATGTTAGAAGCGGCCCCAGCAATTTAGAAAACGATATTCTTCTGATATGAAAATCTATTATTTACATTGATTAAATTTGTTATAATCATGTAATTATTTATTAAAATTATAAATGGAATGTCGGTACTCACCAACCTAGTTATATATTACAAAAATTAGCTAAATAATACAGTTTTATAGGAATTATAAGTCTTAGTGTGTTTGAAATTTTTTAAGAGCGATTTGAAATTGAAGATTTGAAATTTTAAGTTGAAGTTAGAAATTGAGATTTTTGGGAACTTGATTTTATGATTGAAATTTTTCCAAAATTTAGATTAGGACAACTGTTAGATTTAGAAATTTGAATTTTAGGAAATAGAAATTGAAAAATTTGAAGTTTGAAATTTGGACATTTGAATTTTAAAAATTAAGAAATGAAATTTAGGAAAACTTTAATTTTTTGAAATTTGAGAATTTTATAAAATTAGGGTGAGTATTGATTCATATGTTAAGGAAAAATAAATTGAATTATTCAAAAGCTTATTGACAAACGAAATTCATTAAAATAAACAAAACGCAATAATATACTTTGGAAAATAGAATAATAACAATATAAATTCAGTGACTAATTAAGTATATGATAATTAAATATATATCTGAAACAATTAAATTAAAAAATTCTTTATATAAAAGAAGAATAAAAGAAAGTCGAGAAACTATAATAGACGGATGATTTCACTTGGATAGGGTCGTCTGAGTTAGGGAAGTGCTTAGAAGTCAAAATGCATAAAAATTCTTTTGAAGTAGAGATTTCTTAGGGTGAAGTATTAATTTTAAATCGAAATGCTAAATTTGATATCTCAAATAAGCAAAAAATGTTTAATTAAGGGTCAGTTAAGTTATAAAACTTTTATAGGATAAGGGAGATATCTCTTCTTTGTCAATTTTCAGATTGTTTCCTATAAAAGAATAAAATCTTTAAATAGATACTTTTTAAATTACCTAATTGATATGGAGAAAATTGTATTATTTTTAAGTTTTTTTAAATTTTTAAATTTTTTATTATTATTTTGGGAGAGTTTGAAATTCAAAATTCAAAATTTGGGCCCAGTCCATCACCATTATAATTTTGGTAAAAGGTAATTGAATGTTGTTTTAGGAGAAGGAAGGTTCAAAGTCTTCGGGAAAGCGACAAGTGAGAGGAAAAATGAGGAAAAAGTTAAGAGAAGTTTTAAATTTTTGATGACGATTTATTGGTTAATTAATATATTTTTAAAAATAAAAATAAAAATAATTATAAATCAATTTAATCAATCTAACTGTTCATACAACTGATTCAAATAAAAACGATTTTTTTCTTAAATCAATTGTAAATTCATATCGTTAATTGAAGTCATAGAAGGCAGGCGTATTCGGATGAGTGAATAACTAGGGTTAAAGGTCACTCCGATTTGATGCTTACGGGTGCTCTTGAAGAATTTCTTCGCGTTTCTGATGTCAATGGTTAGTAGGGTATTATAATTACATTTTCGAGAATTAACAGTGAGTCTGTCGCTTCAAGCAGGATACCTCGTTATCAAAAAAAAAAAAAAAAGTCTCTAAAGTGGAGAAATGCGGGGGTATTAAGCGTATCCTCGGCGACACGTAAAGAAGGAGGTTCAGTTATCAGTTGAACAGTTTTCACATTTCGTCTAGGGTCCAGTCCACCCAACCTTACCCTTTGAAATGACAAAAATCACCTCTGCTCTTATTATATATATATGATATTTGGATAAATACGGAAAAATGAGAAAAAGTGGGATTGCATTGGAGGCAGCGTGGGAACCGCTGTCATCAAAAAATTTTGCGTTCCATCTGGTGGAGAGTCAGTCAGTTTGAAGGACTCCACCAATCTCCTCTGCCCAACTTACATTAGTACATTACACACCCTGTCTTATTCATTGTCCTTTCTCATACTACATTTCCTCTCTATATAAATTTGAAATTTCTTTCTTCCTTTTATTTTTATTTTTTATTTTTATTTTAACCCTACCCTTTTTCATTTTCCTATACTTTTTGGTATTTAATTTAATTTAAGGTCTTTTTTTATTAAAAAAAAGAGAAATGTAATTGATTGGTATGGACATTATATTTACATCTAAACACACAAATCAAAATATTAAAACTCATTAAAAAATGATACAACATTCAAACATGTTTATCCTGTTAAAACAACATTATAAAACACTTTATTGAAGGAGTAATCATATATCTAAGTGAATACATAAACAATTAGAAAAGTGATTTCATGTTAAGAAAAACAGAAAATTTATCCCTATTTTCTAACCGAGAAAATAAATAATAAAAGAAACTAGGTTTTGAGAGGAACATGTTTATGTTTCTTTTGTTTTATGTTCAAATAATTATATTTTATACTTAACCTAAGGTTGATTTATTCAGGTTACACTTTAGGCTTACGATATTATTTATCATTATCTGTTATACGTAGCAGACAATGGTTTTTTTTTTTAATTCTTTAAATCAAGTTTAGTAACTTTTCTATTGAATAACAGAATTATTTTTCTTAGAAAAATAAATAAATTTCAGAGTTTTGAACGTTAATAGTGTTTTTGGAATAAAAAATACGAAATTTATTATAAGTTTCGAAAATGGTAGTAGTGCGTTTATTATTGAGGTGACATTGGAGCAACCGTAAGTCTGAATAAAATTAAATATTTTTTGAATACCTAAAAAACTTAATTTTAGTGTTCTCTAAATTTAATATTTTTATTTTTCTTAGGTTTTAACCAGCAATATTAAACTTGTTTTAAACAACGTTTGTTTATGTAGGTCGTAATTGAGGGTTAATGTAAGGAAATTTACGTATTTCAGTATTAAAAATGATAATAAAATTAAATTTGGAGTGTCGTTGTGGAAAAATAAATTGATTAATTTTTAAAAATTAAAAACTTTGAGGATTGTTTAATTTTCGAGGATTACGCTTGTATATGTTTGTTGTGAGAATTTATAATTTTATATTTGCAAGTTATTCTGAGATAAATATTTTTTCTTTGAATAAATAATTTACTTTGTAAAAAAAACGATACCCTTGCACCAGCCTTGAAGCCTTGTTAATTTGATCGTTTTAAGCCTCATCTGTTTACCATATTTTATTAAAAATATGATATTCACCATCAAAACTCTAAATTTCAGACCTTTTATAAAAAAAAAAGGAAAAACAAAAATGGAAACAATTTGGAAGGGCATGCCCTGTATTCGATTCATGTAAAGCTTGTTAGAGAGAGAGAGAGAGAATAAGCCAAAGAAAGCGAAACATTGATGGGATGAGAGCAGTGGAATCATCGTACGCCTAATCATGCACCCCCACTCCTACTTTCTTCTTTCCTCCCAATCAAATCGAAACCATCGATTTCATCTTTGTGATTTGATTTAATTCGATTCGATTAAAGTTTCACCATTAATTCGACTCTTAAATCATAAATACAATAAATTATTGATTCGATTTTTAAAACAGACCTCTCCGATTTATAAGTGAATGATCTAATGGATAATAAATAATGGATCATGGCTCATGGTTATTGGTTCATGAACCATTGTTGGATAAGGACTATTTCAACAATTTAATCTAACCAACGCTATATCAACGTCAAAAGTCAAACGTCATTCAAGATTGTATTACCATTATTTGGTATTATTCGCTACTAAAATAAATAATAATATTCCTTTTCAATTTTAATTATATAAATAATAAAGCTGATGTTGATGTCGAATACCTTTAAAAAAAAAAAAAAAAAAAAACTCACTTGTCATTAATCAAACCAATTCATTTTCAGGGTTGTGAAAATTATTTTTTTAGGTAAACCACATGTGTTCCTTACTTATGAATAATGTAATTCTTTTATCTTAATATCTTTATTTGGATTTCATGCTACAAAATAAATAAATAAAAATATTACATCCATGCTACAAAAGCCTACAATTTTATCTGACCAAGAAGATTATTACCATAAGGAAAAAAACTTAGGCTTTATTTATATTTCATTCTCACGCCTTTTTTGGTGTTAGATATCTATCCGGTTTGGACGAAATGAAATGAAATTTCTTTTTAATTTCAAAACTTTCGCATGGTTTAATAACTTTTATAGGCGAATTGTTTTCCCTTTTCCTTGAATTTGAAACCGTCAAAAAATCCATTCCTTTCGTTCTTCTGAAGTCTATATAAGAGATTAAAGTCTAGAGAAAAAAATTTGTCATTTTTCCTTTTTTGTTCGTCAATGATAAATCAAACTTTTTTCGATTCATTGGAGTGACTATAAATATTTTATTGATCATTCGTTTCAATCAAGACAGACCCATTTTTTCGTTTATGATTAATCTTACATCAATGACGTCGACATGGTATTCTCCAAACGTTAAAAAAAAAAAAAAAAGACAAATCTGTTTTAAAAATCACTGATAAAGACTCCATCCACTCTTCTTTATGTGATTTTTTTTGTAATTTTTTTTTTCCCTCTTCTCTTTTTTTTTTTTTTTTTTGGGAGTGGTATTTTTTACTGTTGTAAAATATGAGAAGTAACACAAGTGGGGCCCACTGATATTTTTATTATTGGGAAGATTAAAAAAAAGAAAAAGAAAAAAGATTATGACACGTTATTGGTAATAAAACCAAATGAGGTTTTGAGGACGAGTGGTGAGAATTATTGAGACTGGAGTTGGCGCACGAGGTTCTCAATGGGTTGACCATCTCTTTCACTTTCACTTTCTCTCATAAAGACAAAGCGGTTGCACTTCTTGTACGGCCGGCACTACCTTGATTAAATTCAAGGGCCCCGATTGTTTCCCCAGCTATGTCGGTGATCTTTTTATGTTTTTTTTTTTTTTAATTTTTATTAAAGGAAACTACAATGTTGTAATCTTAAAAAATAAAATAAAAATAACGAGATTATGCTAATACTCAGAACCGTTAAGCCAGAAAGACATTAAGAAAGAAAAATTATGTGATAATGAGGTGTGAAGATCACTGAATCTTTACATATAATCGATATTTATTGGATTTAATTAAGTAAATGCTTTTATCTTTTATCTACATAAGTGCTATCCTAAATTCCTAAGAAGCTTATTTTCTTTAGGTTTCTATTTAATGTTTATCCCTCTATTGAATATTATAAAATATATAATAGAATAAATAAAGAACAATCATATAATAATAATGATGAAATTTCTTTTGTTCAAATAAATAGGAATAACAAAATTCAAAAAAATTAGAAAAATAATATTATTTTATTTTTAAAATAATATAAAAATAAATCATCCAATAATCTCATATAATAATATCGAAGTTTATGATTTAGAACAATTTGATATATAATATTGGTTTAATGATGAATAACAAAAGTTATACAAAAAAAAACTTATTATAATATAAGTATGATATATTTATCTGAAAAACAAAATATAGAAGATTTTAAAACTGAAATCATGAAAACAATCATAAATATAACAAAAAATCATATTCAATATCATATGTAAGAATTTTATAATTGTGAGAAATTTGATAGAAGAATAAAATTACTAATCAATATAAAAACCTTCTTAAAATCTTTATGATAAGATCAAAATCAAAATTGACATAAAACATGAATATGATAAAAAGAAATGAATAGTATAAGACTATTGAATAGTATTTACATTAATGGATAAGAAGTACAAGTTGAAAAACTTTACAAAAGTTGAAAAGTTTTACTAAACGTGAAATATAATACAAAATGAATAGTAACAACAATAATAAATAAGAAAAAGTCTTTATCATAACAAATAAAATTTATAAAATCTTAAAAACTATGAAGTTTTTAAAAGAATATGATAAATATGATCCAAATGACATTGTATTAATAGAATCTTTAATTTATTACAAATTATAATTCTTAACAAATGATTTGATATTAAAAACATTATATATCTCTAAGCCTCAAATATCTTTGTGATAATTAATGACAATTATACAACTAAATCTCCCTCAATAAATGAAAGAAGAAATATTAATAAGAGCTAAGATAGAAATTTAAGAACAAAAATATATTTGATGGTTATAACTTTAGATTTAAATTTAGTAAATAATAATATTGATAATAATATTCAAGAAGCTTATAATAAAAAAGAATATCTCAGTTAAATATTTTATAATAATCTAAATAGAATAGAAAAATTAAAATATAAAAAGACAATTAAAAATTAGTAAAATACTTGGCTTAAAGACAGTTTGTATAAAAAATAATAGACAAATATTTAGAAAAAAGGCAACATTTATGAAAAGATTTTACTAACAGCAAAACAGAAAGAATTAAAAAAATACAATATATAAAATGGTTATGGAATGTTTAGAAATTAGTTTACCTTTATACATAAAAATTTAGTCCCATAAAGCCATATGGGCTTACAAATATAGCCAATACTTGATATAGTAGAAAATTACAATGAATATTTACCCTTTAGGGTTAATTTAGATAAAAAAAACAAGAAAAATAATAGAAAAAATAAAATTTTGTAGAAATGGAAAAACATCTACTAATAATTAAAAACCTAATGCAAAGGGAAATAAGAAATTTATATTCAAAAGATAAAATGAAAAAAAAGAAAGAATATGGACTATACAAATATTCGAAAAAATTTGTGAAAAAAAGGGTTATAAGAACCCAATAACATGGAGTCTAGAAAAATGGAAATATTAATGAAAGAAATATTAAAAGCTGTAAAAAGAACAAATAATAAATTAGAAAAAATTGAAGAAAAAATAAAGAAATTAGAAAATAGAATAATAAATATAGAAATATAATCTCTTATTAGTATAGGAGGAACCCAAAATATGTTATAGGAACAACTGGAAAAATAGTAGAATAAATAATATTTAGAAAATATTATGAAAGAACAATAAAAAGAGAAGACATAAAAAAAGGAAGCATTGATGAAAAGTTATTAGAATAATACTTATAATTAGAAAATAAAATAAAAATAAAAGAAGGAAAACATATAATAGAGGAAAAAACTATAGACGAATTAGTCAAATAAGTAAAAGTGAAATAGAATATATTATGATATCATCTGAAGATGAATTCGTGACGAAAGATGTAAATCTATGGGACGTGTAGGGCTGGTAGGTAAAGAAGAATCATCATCATTTAAAGCGTCTAGAAATAGTAAAAATATGAACGAGAGAGCAAAATGGGAACAGTTAGGAATACGGTCTTACCTAGATTTAGGCGCCAAAAGGGATATTAAGCAGTATTAAATAGATAGTCGCGACGATGACATTTATCTTTGTAACCTGAGGAGCAATTGAGATAATAATACGAAGACCTGAATAATGATAAGAGCGTTAACGAGATGTGTTAGAAAATGGTGGGAAAGTTATCCATTCTTACAGTTTAATGTAGTCTGAATACTTTCTTGTGGCCTTTGAAAGTAGCATATTTGAAGGTGTAGATACTTTTATTAGATATATAGTAAATAAATTCCTAGGAGAATTATGGATGACATATAGTATAGAGCAAAGAAGAAAATATATAAGAAAAGCTAGAAATAAGTTATCATAGTTACAAATTTGTAAAATGAAAGACATATATGAATATACATCTAAATTTAGAAAATGATATTATGATACATTTGCTAGTAATATGAATATGACAATCTTAGTAAATACATACTATGAGAAGTTATCAGGAAAATTGAATAATTATTTCCAAGAATAATATGAAAAAATAAGAGCAGAAGATGTTAATACTCTAGGAGCCATAATATAATTTTTAAAGAAAAGATTAGCAGGATTATGCACCCAAAAATGTATATTGTAAAAGGTGCAAGACATGGAGAAAATATATTTTGTGATAAGATAGAAAACATCCCAGGAAAATGGGGGTGTAAGGAGTATAAGAAAAGAAAATTTGAAAAACAATTAGGAAACTCAAGAAATAAATTTATAAAATATAAAAGATTTAGGAAAGAATGGAGAAAACCATTTTTAAAATATTATAAGAAAATATTCAATTATAAAAGGAATCGTACACAAAATACGTGAAAACCAGCGAAAGTGCAAATGTTTGGAAATGTGGAGAATTATGACATTATAGTAATAGTATCAAAAAAGAAAAAGACATTTATCATATGGGGAGAAAATAAAGAAGATGATTAAGAAAGTATATTAAGTTTTGATAGTGAAATGAGTAGTGTTTATAGTGAGAATGATAATAGTTCCTCGTAAAGTGATTTAGAATGAGTAAGGAAATAATTGAGGAAGATGATATTTTTAAATTTTAAGTTATTAGTGCTAACGAATATCAAGAAGGATATATATTGAAAAACACTTTTGATAATAAAAAATTATAGAAAATCCAGAATCTAAATTTTGATTTGAAAGCCTTAGGAGAAGGATTACTAAGATATCTAAATAATATATATATATATATATATATGCATTGTAAAAATATATAATCCATGAATACCAAAAGATAGAAAAAAGTATAACAATTAACAAAGATAAAAGGAAACATAAAACTTAATTTAATGCAAAAAAATATAAATAGAAACATTAAGTAAAATAAAAAATGAAAAAGTAAGAGAAAAAAAATAAAGTATGTATATTTAAGCAGTACTGAGATAATAATAAAATTATTATTTCACAAATCTAAATACATGAATAGTTCTAAGTTTGATAAGAAGTATCACAAATGAAGCTACCTAGGAAGTATCTAAGGAAATTTAACATAGAACAATGTTCAAATGTTACTTGAAGAATATAAGCATTAATTTAGGAGATAAAATTTTGATAATAGTCTAAGTTTATATTTCAGTTCTTAAGGAATGATTTTATGAAGAAGATAATAATATGTGACGATGTATTATAGTACTTTGTACACCGCTCAATGAAAGCTCAAACTACGGAAAGATTTTCAAGATAAGCCATTTATAGAAATTAGTGATGAATGTAAAGAAATTCACAGAATAATAGAAGCTATCAAAGTTAAGAGATATAATAGAAATTTCAACAAATTACATTTTAAGCCTTGAAGATGATATTTCTGAAGAAGATTGTATACAAAGAATTGATTTATCCATATTTAAAGGAAATTCGTTGATAGGAAATAATGTCAGAAATAATACAAGGAGAAGTAGTTTCCAAAGAATAAAAGAAGATGTACATTCACATTTCTTGATAAAGGGAAATTATTATAATGGAGAAAGATAAGTTGAAGAAACAAGAATTTTAATAGATACGGAAGCTAATTGCAACCATATACAAGTCGATAAATGCGAAATGATAGAAAATATAACAAGCCAGCCCATATGTTTTTTAAAAATATGATGGCCAAACACTATAATGTAATTTAAAGATAGAAACACCCATAAGATTACAAGAAATAACCTTTTTGGTAGATTGCTATAAGGATAACATAATGCAAGGAAATGGATTATGATATTCTCTTAGGAAATAGTTTCCCAGATATACTAGATAAATATAAAATTACAAAAGAATGAATAGAAATATATAGTGAAGACATATGTATTTTCCTAGAAAGACAAAAATGAAAGAAATTACATTTCCTACTATGGTATTTATAATGGTAAATATTCCAGAAACTAAGCCATATATATGTGGATTAGTAGACACGGGATCAGAAATAACATTATTTAAAAGCTTTTTATTAAAAGAATGGAAAAATACTAAAATCTCTATAAAATGTGTAACTGGAAATAAAGAAGAAATTACAAAAAAGAAAAAAAGAAAGTGTGGAAATAATGATCCATAATTGCAGAAGTTTAGAATTCAATTTTGGTCTTAGAGTGTGCACAGTGGGAAATCACAAGAATCTTCTCACGTTTCCTGACCAGAAGTATGTATACATTACTAGATCTCTTTTCTACAAAGAGAATTTTATTTCTCTTATATATGTCTCTTTTTATTCGATTTTAAAGAAGTTTTAACTTCTTTAAACACCTTTCTTATGGGTTTGATCTTGGATCTTAGGTCATTGTTGAGCACCCATATCCGACATCTCACTTATGCAAAATGGAATTTGAAATTCTCAATTCATTAACATCCAACATCTAAAAGATTATTCATCTGGAGCAAATGGGCGTGTGACCAAGTGGACCGCATTTATTCAATTTGGGTGACTTTAAACAAATGTACTGTTAGGGTAACATAGTTTCGTAAAAGTTTTGAGTAGAATTATATCATTTATCTGTGTTTTTCTTTACGTACCTCGATCTTATTCATCTTTACATTTTAATACTTAATACACTTTAATCCCTCTTTGTATACTTCATTGTATCTTATGAAAATGTATTCACAATTGTCACTACATAAGTAATATAATGGGTCGGCCCAGATACATTTTTAAATGTAATTGAAAAGGTTTTCTTTTCTCGCTCATATCTTTTAGCTTAAAACTAACACTTGCAGATATGCTCCATAAGGATATATTGTTCGTTTCAAGTCGAAACATATTAAAAGTAGCAATGTAATTTCTCACGAAGATATAGCTAAAAATTCAAAGTACCCATATGGACCATATATATAAATAAGTCAAAAGGATCTCACACAGAGAATGCAGGGGTCAATCTCTGAACCACTCCTTGTGGGTCTAATCGAAACACATGTAATTATGAAATACATCTTTATAGTGGTTTCCTTGTCTATGGTCTTATATGTCCAATTTCAGCACTATCTGAACATATTCAAAAGCTTTTGTCGCTAATTTACTTTGAGTTTGCATTCAAGTCTTTCTAAACTTTATACCAAAACTCCTTATATGTTAACGAGGAGCAAATGTAATTGTAGGCATTTTATTCGATCTTCGCTTATAAGACCTCATCTTGATACTAAATCAAGGCGACACTTATTTGTATACTTTTCACTCACTTTAACTATTAACAATATACTGTGTCTCATCTTAACTCTTGAACAGATCGGTTGGGGCAGTTGCTCGTGTGAGATGGAGCCAACTTTAGCCTGTTGACATATTAACTAAGAGCATCTCAATTTTTTTATGTCGCGATAAAGAAGCGAATAACAAATATTCATCTTATATTATTTATATTTGAGTACCATACAAACAATTAATGTTTTAGTCCATAACATTTGATCAATGTGCTTTACGTAATCCTAAAGACTTTGCATGTCTTGAAAACATTTCTTTAGAGATGGTTTGTGAAAGGATCGACCAACCATTTCACGTGTAGGTATGTATTTATAAACACTTTCCTTTTTGAGAATTTATAATGTCTCTTATCAGGTATTCTTGGTATCTATATGTTTCGTTCTTCTACTTAGGATCTTTTACATAGCCCGATTGCGGCTTAGTATCCTTTATGAACGATCGTTGGCTATGAAGATCCTTTTATTATTCCCAAGCTCTGCAAAAATCTTCTCAACCACATAGCTTCTTGTCTTTGCTCTCACGAACATACAGAATTCGACCATGGTTGACAAAGCTATACAAGTTTTAATTTTCTTGCTTCTCCATGTAATGGCACCATTATTGGCCAGAATGTATACCACGAGGTTGATTTGCGGCTCATCTAAATCTCGATGATATTCGGCGTTTGAATATTGGCCACTAAGCGCAATTTTTCCTTGATAACATGAGAATGATCTATTGCGCCTTTAGATCACAACAGAATCCTTTTCCACAGGCCCCTCCGATGCTTCATTCTGGATTGACTTAGTGACTAACCATGCTAACGACATAGCGGGATATCGGGTCTCGTACACATGTGGCATCTGTTAAACTCAGCGGCACAGAATATGGAACATTACTCATTTTTCTCCTTTTCTTAAAGTCTTTGGACCCATTTCTTTGCTTAGATATTCACCTCTCTTGCATATGAACATCAATGGGATTGCAATCTTTCATATTCATCGTTCTAACAATTTTTGAATATAGTGTTCTTATTGAAAGAGACACGATCTTTTAGAGCGATTTTTTGGATCTTAACTCGAGAATATAAGGCGCTTCACCACGTATTTTAATCTCAGTAGATGATAACCACTTTCTTAATGGTGCTTCTAGAACCGATCATTTCCAGCTATTAGTATATCATCTACATATAAAGATAATAATACATTTCTATCTTTATCTCGTTTCACATAAACACAATGGTCTTCATCAATCATGGTGAAATCACACAAAATGAATTTCAATTATGAAATTTCAGATACCATTATGCGGATTGATTGTTTAAGACCATATATTGATGCAATTTCAATTTGCATACTTTATGCTCTTGGCTTTGAATTACGAAACCTACAAGTTGTTCCATATAGATTTCTTCATTTAGCTCTCCATTAAGGAATGATGTTTTAACATCCATTTGATGTAATTCTAAGTCAAAGTGTGCTACTAAAGCTAGAATTAGGCGAATTGACAAAATTGCTCTTTGGAGAGAAAGTCTCCTCATAGTGCATACCCTCTACAGTGAGTATAATAACCTTTAGCCACCAATCGGAGCTTTATATCTTTTTTTGATGGATCCATGCGCTGTTATTTAGAACCCATTTGTTCTCAATTGCTTTTTTTCGATTTGAAGCGAGATCCACACTAAGTCCGGACACGATTTTCTTTCATTGACTCCATTTCTTCTTCCATTGCTTTCATCCATTCATTCTTTTCTAAACAAGTAAGAGCTTCATTTATTGACTTAGGTTCATTTTCATCATGTTGAATTACAAGAGGAATTTCTCCTTCAATCTTAAACCTTCGTCGAGGAATGCTTTGTCGAGAACTTTTTCTCAACATAGGCTCTGCCATAGTACTCATTTCAGGCACTTGTCCACTCCCACTCGATTCATGTAAAGTTCTTTTTTCGAGTGAAGGTATGATTTCAGGATCCATCATTTCATAAGATGCAAATCCCTATCAATTTCTCGACCTTTAAATCATTTTTGAAATCTTGACATCTCGTGATTCTATTTCGATTCTTGTTCCATTTGCATTTCTAACCAGACACATATCCTTTAGAGTGTTCAGTGTATCTAATAAATATACATTTTCTTCCCCTTGAACCTAATTTTCCAAATTTAGGGGATGGATTATGGACAAAAGTCGTTGACCCCCAGGGTCTTAGATTACTTAAATCAGGCTTTCGATTATTCCATAACTCATATGGGGTGGATGGAACAGATTTTGAGGGTACTCGGTTAAGAAGTATGCCAAGTGAACATTAAAAAGAGCATCTCCCAGTCTGAGAATTGGAAGATTTACTTAAGTAACATTGACCTAACCATCTCCAACAAAGTTCTATTCCTTCTCTCGGCGACTCCATTTTGTTGAGGAGTTCTGGAATGAATTAATTGTCTTATACCACTAAATCACATAAAATTTTAAATTGGTAGACAAATATTCTCTGCAAATTAGGTTCTTAATGTTTTAACTTTCATATCTAGTTGATTCTCAACAAAATTAATGGCCAATAAAAGTAACTTAATGCCGACTTATGAGTAATCAAATAAACATGACCGTATCGGGTAAAATCATCTATAAATGTATTAAAATGCAAAAGCTTTCATTATCGTGCTCTTACACTCATAGGACCACAAATGTCTGAATGGATTAATTTCAATGGAGTTTCAACTCTGGTTCCTTTACCAAATGGCTTTCTTGTTGTTTTACCGGCTAGACAATATTCAAAAGTGGACATATCAACTTTGGATAATTGACCTAAAAGATTTTATTTAGCCAATCTATTCATCCTTTCTTGTCCAATATGCCCTAGTCTAGCATGCCATGTGATAGTTTCATCATATATATTTCTTGAAGAGGTCATTAGCGAATAATAACTCTTATCAGTGCTTTTCAACACATCATTTTTTAACGTGTCAGAATCATAAAACCATCCAATAAAAAACCATAACCAATAAAAGTTGTTCCCAAATACGATTCTAGTACTAAATCATGAAAATGAAGTTTGAAACCTAAACTAAGAAGAATTGTCGCATTAAATTTAATAGAGATCTAGAAGCATGCAATACATCGTAGTAGGAATAGGGGTGCGAACCCGATTAGCAAGTCGAGTTTACAGGTGCCAATTCCTTTCACTTCCACCCTTAAGTTGTTTCCTACATAAATCCATCTTGAACCAGATGGTATTCGACGGAAATCAAAATATGCTCCCCGGTCTCTGACTATGTGGTCTGTGGCGACTGAATATACAGTCCACAAAGGAATAGATTCAATCAACATTACACAACTAGATACAAGGGTTATTGAATTATTAGTCGGGACCTTACCTTCTTACCGGTGCATTCCGCGAGCAAAGTGTCCCTTTTTACCACAATTGGCATTTTATTGCTTTTATCCTTCTTTGCAGCCAGACTTACGGCGTGTTTCTGCATTCCTTCCTTTGAGTGTCATGGTTTCTTCTTTGTTCTTCTTAAAGAACCTCTTCTTGCGCTTGAAACCCGATTTTCTTTTGGCGAGCTTATCTCTACCACATAGAGCGCTCGATTGGACCGAAGCCACAGAGACTCTCGACTTCCCCAACTCTAGATGGCGAACAATGTCTTCAAATGTTTTTGGCGCTTTCATTGTCGTCATGTTTACCACCGTATGGTCCCGACTCTTTGGCGAGGATCGATGGCTACTTCAACTTTGTTGTATCATCTGTGGGATGTGTCGGATGTCTTGACTCTCTTATCATTCTTTTCATCTCCACGAGATGTTGTTTCATGAGTATGGTTTGGAGCGCATCTTATAATTTTCAAATTTCATTATAAGTTCTCGACCGTAGCGGAAAGTCCCACCTACTTTTCTTTGAGAGCCCGCATCATGACGATTTGGAACACCTACATTACTCTATTAGGAGATCATCTTGCATACCCTTAATAATGTTATGCGGGGCTAAAAGAGTTTTAACTCCCGGGCTACATAAGCCTCTTGATCTCTCCTATGTTGAGCAGAGCTTCCTTGTTCAGGTTTTGCTATTACATGATTCAGAGTTTCTAAGACTTCTTGTTCTTCCAGAACATACTGCATTTTCCTATGCCATATGACATAGTTATCCCCATTAAGCTTTTCTCCCTTATTTAATTCCGCTATGATGTTTCTTGTTGCTGAAGACATTTCTTCTACATAGAAATATTAAACAATTCAACATTTTTTGTATTATGGACTTAATACTCTATCTTACGTAATCATGTAATGATTTTAAATTGTAAGAGAAACGAAAGTTCACTAGGTTCCCAATCAGAATCTACTTATAATTTGTGTTATTACATAATCAAACTTTGAAAGAAATTACAAATTTTCTTTCTTCTACGTAAGTCTCCCACTTTTTCAAATAACATTAACTCATATGTTTAAATTCATATATCACATATTATAAATACATGTTCTCCATTCATATACATAATATATAAAGTACATAACTCTTATTCATATCTAAATATGAAAGAGTAAGCTTATACTCTTCTAGATCACATCCATCTTTGCTAAAATAATACATCATTTATTATTCTAGATGTTATTCTCGATATTGATGTTCTCTTCTAATCTTTGTTTTTATAAACTAAAGGAGAGATGGAGGAAGTGCGATTATTCTCTTGACAGCTGACTTGACAAATTCTATTTGTCAATGCTTCATGAATTCTTCTACTAAGGTTCCAAACCATCTATCATGCCAATGATTATACTGTTCTTGAATTCTTTCCCAAATATGTTTGATGCTTTTGTTCTCAAGTCCATTTAATGTCTTCTGAAGGAGCAATGTTTTCTGACTTGAAGAAAAAACAGTCTTCTTCTAGTCTTCTTATTATTTGAAGTACATGGTCAACATGTTGATTTAATGTGTGACTAGAATTCATTTCGTAGTTCATTAGGCTTTCTATCCTTTGGTGTTCTCCTTGTCCTCTTATGACTCTCCTTGTTCTCCTTATATGTACCATATTTGGATAGGCAAATTTGGTGTCATTAGAACGATCCGACTGAATGGTCAGGCAAAACCGGGATGCTAGTTTAATTCTATTTATTTTTAGGTGTTATTAAATTTTCTTTTCAAAGTGTCGAGACCGAATCCCGGCTGGGCCGAATGGCGGATCCAGGCTGGGCCGGTTTGCCGGCGTTTTCATTTATCTTATCAAAAACATTTTGTTATGTCATTTCGTTGCGGAAGCGGTTTCAGTTTTGGGCAAGCCCATAATCATTTACAAATTCAATGCAATTTGGTAGGCCCATAAACATTTAACAAAATACATTTACAAAGAAGACATTCATGCCCTTTCTAGAATGATATACAAAAATCAAGGTTCAAAGTTTAACCCTTTTGTTTACAAAATTCCACTTGTTCAAAAGGAATGATATGCAAATGGCGAGGTATATACTTATACGCCGTACTCTCTTTATAACTCTGTAACCCGTCTTGTCTTCCCTTCATGTCTACTCGAAACATAGCGTGAATGTATCTGTTAAGCATTTTCATGCTTAGTGGTTCTATACAGTTATATTTCAATATTCAATTTAACTTGGCATGAATTTAACATTAAACCATGCCTATTATATCAACATATACTCATGCTATTCACTTTCGTATGCTTTCATTTTTATAATTCACTTACTATATCATAACATGCATTTTCAATGCAACACTTCAATTCACAATTTAATTTATGAGATTTAAGCATATACATAAAAATCCCATTTACATTCGTCAATGTTGGTTATTTCACTTTGACTATTTATTCAATTCCCATTTCAGGCAGTTAAAAAAAGTTTGATGAATCCACTCTTATTATCATTCGGTAATGTGCTTACACATTTGCTTTGGTCGATCTCAATCGTAGCGGATGCGTTTGGTGCACCAGAGCATGTGGTATCGCCATCTGTACACCATCGAGGCGGATGTCGATTGGTGCATCTGCCAGGTAGGACGTGGAAAATTTACCGGGGTGCCGCCGTGGCCGGATATCGATTGGGTGATTACCGCATCCCGGGTCGGCGGTTCATTGATATATCATTCAGACTCCATTTATGAGTTCCGTTTGATGAATCCGTCCTTATCATCGTTCGCGTTAAATTCGGTTCGAATATCGTATTTCGATTAATGATATTGACTACGTATTATCTTCGAATATACTCAATCTATGTACTTATTTCATATACTCATTCCGCATTAACTCATTTCATATACTCATTCATGTACTCATTTCCTTAGTTACTTAGTAAACTACCAAAATACTTGAAATAAAAGTAAGTCCCGGAGGAATAAGCGAAATTTGTCGAATCTATTTCCTTCTCTTGATCTCGATCTAGGTTGGCGATCGTCACGAATCCCTTAGCCCCTTGAGTCTTCCCTTCCATGTTGCTTGGCCTCTTGGGACGAGTGGGAAGAGGATCACACAAAAGCAATCTCTTGCAAACCCTAGTTTTCTTTCTCCCCTTTTCTCCTTTCTCTTTTCTAAAAAGCGTGATTTGCTCTAAAAATAGGCACCGAGATCAATTTTGGTCTTTTAAATCATTAAGTGTAAGATCTTTGTTTGGCCTACACACTTATTATCATTTCCATTTTCTCCTTTTTGGTCTTAAGTGTATTCACATATAAGACCTTGTTTGGCCACTCGATAAATAATTTTCGTTTAAGTCTCTTATTATTCCTTGTAGCCTTTCATTTTATCATAAATTCACCTAGACACATTTATTCTTTATAATAATTGACACTTAGGTCCTCATTTACAAGTATTTTTCATGTTGCCATTTTTCCACACAGGTTTATTTCCAAGTTCTCAATTTCTTATTTTTATATAATATTTAAATCATGTCTTTCCTTGTTTGATTCGTTTGATTTGTCAAGTTATCAATTTTCTCGGAAAAACCCAAGTTTGGCTCAATTCGTACCCGAAATATATAATAAAATTATTATAAAAATTCTAGGATATTTTTGGGGCGTTACATTTGGGACCAATTTTGAGTAATAAAATAAATGAGTAACATATACTCACCAAGCTTTTTCTCTTCTAAAGACCTAGGAACATAATATCACATAATTGGTCATAATGGTGTGAACACCTATTAAATATTACTAGGTCTTAGGTTCGAATCCCTTATAGTCCATTTAAAAAAAAAAAAATTATATGTGTATTTTAATTAAAATCCATGCCACATCATCATGATAGATTCAAAATTAATTAAAAACCATGCCACATCATCATGATAGATTCAAAAAAATCATCTCAGGTCATATTCAGATAATAAAAAAATTTGAATAGATAAAGGTTACAAATCTATTTTTTTTAATTTTAAAATATAACAAGTTATCTGAGAATTAAAATTTCAAATCTCCCACTTCTCTCTCTTCCAATCTCTTCTGAGAGCAAGATCACACACTTGAAAGTGTAAATATCTTCTTCATTAGATTAAAAAATAAATATTATGTTATTTAAAGAAATTTTAATCTCTCTTGAGAATAAATCTCTAAGAGAATTATTTTCAATATATATATATATATATATATATATATATATATATATATATATATATATATATATATATATATATATATATATATATATATATATATTTTGTTTGTTTGTTTGTTTTTTTTTTAAATACCAATCTTCATCACGAGTCACAGAGAGAGAAAATTTCTCTATGATCTCTTCACTAGAATCTCTCACACAGACAACAAATGTATCTACGACCCAGTAATGAGAAGCGAAAAAATCATTCACAAAAAAAAAACTCAAAGAGATAATTTCTCAAAGATAAATCAGAGAGATAAAATGACAATTCAAAATGTTAAATAATCAACTAAAAGAAAATTTCTTTTATGTAGATCTCTACCAAACAAATTTTTTTCATACATGGAGAGAGAGTCAGAGAGAGATTTTGACTAAACTCATCAAAACAACATATATCTGAAAAAAAAGTAATCTGATTACGTAGATATATCGAAGAGGACAAACATCAACCATGCTCTGATACCAATGCAGAAGTTTAGAATTCAATTTTGGTCTTAGAATGTACCATAGTGAAATACTGAGTACTTCTACGTTTTCCACAGCCCAAGAGCCTTCTTCTCCTCTTACTAGATCCTTTTCTACAAGAGAGTTTTATTTCTCTTATATATCATCTCTTTTTGTCGATTTTAAAGAAGTTTTTTAACTTCTTTAAACCACCTTTCTTTTGGGTTGGATCTTGGATCTTGGGTAAGCCCATTTGGGCACCCTTATCCAACAATAAAAAAATAATAAAAATAGGAAACGTTTACCAATATGACAATATAGAATGTGGTATTATATTATGAAATTACTTTTTAAAACAATTCTCAATATATCATCAAACAATTTATACAATAATATTTAAAACACCTTGTAACCACTGGATAAGAGTACTAAAATATTAAAACCTTTTAGGATAAATTATGACCAAAAAGCCAAAAAATGGAGAACATAAAAAATCATTATATTACTTATAAATGATCCATGACACATGTGAAAAATTGAAAGAAAAATTTTGTGTCTTTGCTAAAATATTGGGAAAAGAATTAAAAAATACGTAAATTAGAAATGATAAATACAAAACTAAGGTTATTAAGTCAACCAATGATATATTCACAAGAAAATATATAAGACTTTAAAATACAAATTAATGAATTAATACAAATGAATCTAATAAGAGAAAGTAAAAACCCACATAGTAGCCATGTTTTCATGGTAAGAAAACATAGTGAGATAAAAAGAGGAAAAACAAGAATGGTGATAAATTATAAGGAAGTGAATAAAAATATTAACTTTGACGGATATTATATCCCAAATAAGAAAATATTAATAAACTTGGCAAGAGGAAAAAACTATTACAGTAAAATTGATTATAAATCAGGATTTTGGCAAATAAAAATGGATAATGACAATAGACCTATTACAGCTTTTAATACACTTAGAGGTCATTATAAATGGATGGTAATGTCTTTTGGATTAAAAAATGCTCCTCAAATTTTCCTAAGAAAAATGGATAAAATATTATCTAATTATTCAGCTTTTATAATAGTATACATTGATGATATGTTAATTTGCTCTGATAATGAGAAAGATCATGAAAAACATTTAAATACTTTCATAATACTCTATAAAGAACATGGTATAGTTCTTTTAGAAAAAAAGGTGAGATTAAGAGAAAATAAATAGAGTTTCTAGGAATAATAATAGATTCTAAAGGCATAAAATTACAGTCACATATAACCAAAAAAATAAAAGATTTCCCTGATGAATTAAGAACCAACGAAATGATACATAAATTTTTAGGATGTTTAAATTACTTAGCTGATTTTATAAAAGACTTAGCAAAAGAAAAACATGAATTACAAAAGTTGTTAACAAATAAAAACCAAACTGAATGGAGTGAAAAACATACCATGATAGTTAAGAGATTAAAAAATATATGTTTAGATTTACAAAAATTAAGATTGTCAAATGAAAATGACAATTTAATATTACAAATAGATGCTTCATAAAAGTATTGGGCAACAATTTTAAAGACAGATTTAAGAAAAATATGTCGTTATACAAGTGGAACTTTTAAAAATAATCAGATTAATTATGATATTAATAAAAAAGAGTTACTTGGAATAATAAAATGGATTAATAAATTTGAGGTATTTTTATTACTTAAACCTTTATAATGAAGCGGAGTAATACTCGAGGATTAACGGGATTTATAAAGAATAACACGGAAAATGAGTGCAATGACTAGAAGATTGTCACAGATGGCAAGCTGCTTTTTAGTTATTACAATTTTCAAAATAGTTCGTATAAAGATGCGGCAATTTTCTTGCGAGACTTTTTGAGCAAAATGTCGAAATAACATCCCGGTAATTGTGTGATATCTTTGCATCGATATGGCTGAAGGAATGAATATGGTCTCAGAAAATTATAATGCTCTTATTTCAATTGAAGAAAAAGTAATAAATTTGCAAAAAATGTTTAACAAAATCTCCTTGAAAAATGTTTTGAAAGATTAGGAGAAATGATAATGAGGACAGATGATGTTTCCTCGGTCTCCTCAGAGACAAAAAACATCAATAAGGTAGGTTTGGATATGCCGACCCATTCGGGAAAAAGCCAAGCAACAACAATTGCTAATAACATTAGGACATGAGATATGTCCTTCTCTAACGGCAAAAATATCTCAAAAGGTATTCAGGAAATTTTTATCCTTCAAAAGGATAAAAGTCTGAAAGATAACAGTTCCCCTAATGATAGGCTCCTCTCGAAATGAGAAAATTCATATGTATATCCATAATGTCTTCAACAACATTGTCTGATATGGAAAGAAAGTATTTGACTTTCTCCGAATTTATTTATAACAACCCTAATGGTAATGGGTAACCGGACCTCTCTGAAGTCATCCACAGAATAATAATCACAAAAAGAGTGATCATTTATTTATTCGAGATGTCATGGATTTCGGTTTTGTTGATCGGATCTATTTAAATACAATTGTGGTCAGAGTGCAGTGTGAAATATCTGCTGAAAGTCGTTTCGGCATGTTTGAATTATTTTGTAGGTATAATTTAAATTTTTGGAATTTAAATCCAAACGATAAAGAAAATTTGAGAGCAGGAAATAAGCAAGGGTATAAGTGGAATTTGTTAAAAGAGGATATAAAAGTCATAAGGCAATAAGATTATGTGCCAAAGTGAAATATGCATAACTTGTGGTGCAAATAGAGGAGAGATGAAGGACTAAAGGGCAATAAAAGGCAAATTCAATTAATACATTTTTATGGCAGAGCAGAGGCCTTATGAGATGAGACAAATAAGACCAATTTTGGTCTCACATTTTGGAGCATTTTGGCTAAGGGCAATACGTGAAGGCAGAGAGGAGAAGAGAAGAAGTAGATGAAGAAGAAGAAGAAAAGAAAAGGTATGGATCACTATGTATTTATGGATTTGTATGGAGATGTATGGATTGCTATGAGTTTGTATGCATATTAGTGGTTCCAATTCTAGGGTTTAGTTAGGAATTCATCCTAACCCTAGATTTCTTGAAATTTGGGTTGGTAAGACCCTAGTTTGTATAAGATGATTATGGATTTTTAGTTTATGGTGTTTGGAAACATGTTTGGGTTAGAATATACTTGGGAGATGTTTTTCTAGAGAATATATGTGTTTTATTATTTTTTGGTTAGATTTGTAAAAAAATTACCCAAAAGAGCAAATTACAGGCAATGTCGGTCCTTCGCGTGAAAGACCCTATGTTCTGTGAGGACCCCACCCATGACGAGTAGAAGGAGGATTTTCCATCCTCGGGTGCGCTATGGTGAAACCCTTTGTTCTGACATGGAATGTTGTATGTTTTTCGTTTTATTTTTTTGTTACGAAGACTTGTCTATTGGACTAATAAGGATTTATAAGTGTGTGAAAGGATCCATTCATGTTTGTAATGTAAGGAAAGAATTATCTACGTACCTTACGCCTCGATTGAAGCGAATCGATGATGGCAAACTAAATGCCTCTATGATAATATCCTAAGTTCCTAAACACATATAATTGTAGGAATACCTAAGACCAGATATTGAATGACACGACACCTCTATTACATGGGCAAACACGTATAGTACTTAGGGTACTCTACGATTACCCCGTGGCTGACACTTTATGGCGGAGTGCTGGCATGTGGTGTGATCACACTCATTTTAGTCTTGACATTCTCTGTTTGAGTAACGGTGCTCTACGATTAGTCTTGGCTTGACACTCTCACGCTAAATGCTTGACCTCCTTGCTTTATTAGTGCGGCACCTCGATATTGTCTGGTACCTTGGTGCTATTGTGCTATAATCTGCCGTTTCTTATTCTTGGTCTAGGTAGTCGAAACAGGTTATATGATAAAAGTGCGAATAACGAATAAGAGTAAAGTAAAATCTGAATATAAGTTATGAATGCTGTAGATTTTCCTCTGTATAAGTATAAAGTTCTATAGTACTGAGAATGCCTTTGTATAGTATAAACTACGTAACTGCTACGAAAGGAGATCTGAATAAGTATAGAATCACGCTAGAGTATAAGTAGGTGTATAAGTTTGTTATATGAATTCATGAAAATCCTGATATCTGTTTTTGTATATCTGTTATTGTTATATGCTTCTTGTACAAGATTATCAATGCATGTGTACAGGTATAAGTCATATGTTTCCCACTAAGTGTAAAGCTTAGCACGGGTTTTTAATTCGTGTAGGTACAGAGGAGGACGTTCGCGTCTTGCGCTGCGGGACGACACACTAGTAGGGGTTTATCACATGTAGGTTCCGCGCTCTGAATATGTAAATGTAAATGTACAATTTTTGTATATGTATATGTAAATGGGACTCAGAAATGTATGTATTAATACCGTAAACACCACTACGGTGGTAGTTTTATTTTTATATCATTGGATATGATATTTTGATTCAGTTATAAGACTTGGGCCCACCAACGTCTGAAAAAGAAAGTAAAGAGTCCCAGTTTGGGTTCGCGCCCCTTCTTTCGCCTAGGCGAGGGATCGGGGCGTGACAAAAATACTTAATGACACCCTCAAAATTCAATTATGTAACTTGACAAGACATCAGAGCTTCTACTTAAAATTCTTTACCATCAGTCCAGAATATAATAAAGATAGTGGAATATGCATCAAATCCTATCATCTCATCACAATAAATAGCAGTGAAAAATCAAGGTTTTAAATAAGTGATTCTAAACCCAAAAAACAGGGATATTATAACAGATAATGGACAAAGACTAGGAGAGCATTGGGGATAAAGGTAGTGCTTGGAAGAATGACAGATCTAAGAAAAAAGAATTGCTTAGTCCATTGTGTAACAAACAACTGGATGATAATCATAGGCGATGGAAAAGCCAGAGGACAGAGAATGATGACAGAAAAAATCAATGGCTGACAAGCTATTATTACCCCGGCTGATCGGATGACAAGATGAAATTTGCAAAGTTTATGAAAAACCAAGAAAGCAATAGTAAGGCTAGATAGCCCTTGAAATAAAATGTGATCCCGAGTTCTCAGTGGCGACCGGGACATATGCTGCGCCACTATGGCAGCTAAGAAAATACCATACTTGGTTTATAACATGCTCAGGGTGTAAAATAAATTATATTATATTATTTTCCGGAGTTTAAATGGCTAAAAACGAAAAATGATAAAAACCGGAAAATTTTACAAGAGTCAAATAAATTTGGTAAAAATGTCAAATGAGGACCTAAGGGTAAATGAGTAATGTAAGTGCCAAAGTATAAATGAAATGAAATGAAGTGGAAATAAAATTGAAATGAAGCTTTAAAGTGAGAAAAATGGGAATTAGTGTGTAGCCAAACAAGGCTTCGTCAAGGATTTTGATTAAAAGTCCAAATATTGGTATTTGAGAGACATTTCTCTCATTCCCACATTCTCTCAATCTACTCATCTCTCTCTCTCAAACTCTCATCAATCACACCTTCCACTTTCAGAAACCGAAAATCACTTGGATTTCCCTCATTCTTCAAGCCATTTTGTCTCCAGTCTAAAACCTAGACTGATCTCGCCTAAGCTGAGAAATTGAAGGACGATCCGTGGTGAGGAGTTGCGGATAAGTCAAAAGAAGAAAACTAGGGTTTTCGGGTTTTCGCTCCTTCTTGTAAGGTAAGTGTAAGTACAACCTAAATATATGGAAAAGCTAGTGTATTAGGGTAGAAATTAACCATAACTGGAAACCCTAGAATGACCGACTGATTTTCTCGTTTGTTCTTCATACATCTCTTCTTAGTTCAGTTTTGTGTTTGATTTGTCAAAACTGAAATTTTGAGACGAAATATGTTTATGTGTTTTTGTTTTGAACCTCAAACGAACTGATTTGAGTGTTTGGTAATTGTTCTCAAGTGAATTAAACATGAAAAAGAGGAAAAGAAAACGAAACGATGAATGTGAAATTTTAGCAAACACATAAAATTTGCGTGAGGGGATACGAAATTTATGTGTGAAATTCATAAGCCTAACACAAATTTGATACCAAACTTAAATCGTAGCCTTTTAAGTCAAATTCCAATTCACGCTTTCTTAGACTCTACGGAAAGCTCTTTGAGTCTATAATCATTAAATGGCAATTGGTTCTCACATCTTTGCCAAAAATTTGATTGTAGCACCAAGTGTACTAATTGCTTGGTTGTGTTGATGTTTAAGTTGAGTTTTTCTTTTCCCGAATCCCCCACAAATGTAGAGTGAAGTAGGTGGCAGGCGTCCCACTGACCTACAAAATAGGATTGATAATGAGGCATATGATGCTAAAGCAAATGTTAAGGATTTTCTAAGGAGGAGGAATTAGGAAAAAGAAAGAAATAATGTATGGAAAAGAAGTCGGTAGATAGTAAGCCCTAAATAGAACTTCTAGAATGCAGACTAATAATATGATTGTCGGTGTATTGGAATAGGGTGACGATGAGAGCCCGAATTGATCGAGATTCGAGTTGGAATCAAAAGTCTGACAAGCTTTTGGATTGTTCTCCACTTCTCTCTCTCTAATTCCAAAGTGTTTGAATGATTACAAAATGAATTGAATTGCTTAAATGAATTATAAGAAAAAGCATATTGATTTGAGACGATTGATTGTGAAATGATTTGCATATGAAAAATTGCATAATATTGAAAATGAATAGTTTGTATAAATGTACATACTATACTGTATTTTGCTATAAATGATTTGAACGTCCTTAATAGAATGTTAACTGTTAAATTCGAGTTAAGGATAGATTGGTATCGACCAAAGATCAAATTAAGCGATGCTAAGGAAATGACGTAATGATGTCACTCGATCCGTAGCCCGGCGGGGATAGTATCGATGGTATTCCGCAATTGATTTTTAATAACCCCGGTTAAACGTAGCGGCGGGACCGTCTTTGTGTTATAAAAGCAAAAATGTTTTTATATCGGCCTCTGACCCACAAGCTGGGCCGTCTTGGTGATTAGTTATCTTGTGCATCGAAAGCATATGTTAAATTCGTTTAAGGGCAAAATGATAAGAATATTTGTGAAATGCATTATTTGTGTTTTGAATGATTTATTGCATATGAAAGTACATATTTGGAATGATCAATGAATCGTAAATGAATGTATATGAACTAAATATATGTATTGTATTTGCATTGATCATTAGATTCAAAAGCATAGTTTAGAAATTGCATGATTTGACTTAAAGCAGAAATGGAAGAGAACTATATGAAACATAACTAAACATGAAAATAATTAAAGCGTGTTTGAAGGACCCCAAAAAACAAGTTTTCTTTTCTAATAAGGGGGACCCTCCGTACTCCCTCTGATTCGAAAAAACATTTCATTTCTTTTAAACCTTTTTCAAAGTGAATCAGTGGAAGGCGGAACTCATTTTATCTGAGTTATGTTTTCATTAAAATCTTATGAAACATGGTGAACATTTTTTTTTTTTGTTTTTCTTTTTAAACATTAAATCCTTTATAAAATCGAGCGAGTTTCCTGTTTTTCGGACATGTCCCCCGATTTACAACACGTAATAAAACAACAATTTACTCGCATCCAAGCGATGGACATCGAGTCCGCTAAGCCAATTTCAAATCAAACTTTAAATCATTTCTTCTTTCAAAACCTATACCACATTTACAAAATATAGGTGCACAAGTAATTATTTACAATAAAAACTATACATTTTTCAAAGGTGAGTGCCGTCACGTGAGGTGAAGTGTCAACGGCACAGAGGATGCTCGAGCGCAGTTAGTCTACCTTTGAAAACATTTATAAAACATTTTGGAAAAGGTAGATTAGGAGCTCGGTAGGGAAATGCGAGTTCATAAGGAAAATAATGTTTTCCCGAGATATAGTTCAAACACAATGTATAAAACAATTGTATAGAGATCTCATTTCTATAGACATTTACTTTGCATTCTTTTCCTTTCTATTCAAATACAACGTGTAAAACAATTGTATAGAAATCTCATTTTTATAAACATTTACTTTACTTTCTTTTCCATATAGTTCAAATACAATTGTATAAACATATCATTTCAATAAACATTTACTTTACTTTCTTTTCCATATAGATCAAATACAATGTGTAAAACAATTGTATCAACATATCTTTTCAATATACTTTCTTTTCCTTTTTGAATCCGTCATATCCAATGGAACCCGCCTAAAACATTTGGAAAAAAGGTGAGTTAAAGGAGCTCAGTGAGAGTACAGTTCATAGGAAAATAATGTTTTCAGATATAGTTTAAATACAATGTGTAAAACAATTGTATAGAGATCTCATTTCTATAAACATTTACTTTGCATTCTTTTCCTTTCTATTCAAATACAATGTGTAAAACAATTGTATAGAGATCTCATTTCTATAAACATTTACTTTACTTTCTTTTTCGTATAGTTCAAATACAATTGTATAAACATATCATTTCAATAAACATTTACTTTACTTTCTTTTCCATATAGATCAAATACAATGTGTAAAAAAATTGTATCAACATATCTTTTCAATATACTTTATTTTCCTTTTTGAATCGAGTCATATCGATGGAACTAGTCTCACAGATTAACCACCGTTGGTCCATGAAGAACCTCAGGGAAGCGCGGTCTTACGATCCGATACTTAGAAGGAACCTCAGAAATCGTGCCCCTCTACGGGTGTTCAACACCGTTGGCCCGTGAAAGAATCTCACGAGAAAGCGAGTCTTGATCAGGTAGTGAAGGAACTTAGATGATGGCCTTTCTTTTAAATACCATTGCACTATGAAACAAATCACATTATCGTTAGTAAACTTTTTCGTACTTTTAGCGTCTTGTGATATACGCCGGCTCTTCCATTTCCTCACAAAAAAAAAAATCCTAACCCTTTCCGTAGCACCATGCATGCGTAAAGTACTTTAGTCGACTTTCCTTTACACTTTATCTTTGTAACATAGGGTAACCATGGATTTAAACATTTTCATATAAACATGTATATATAAAATATACATTCATAAACATTTCATTTAATATGGAAACCATAATCATTTCATATTTTCTCAACATAATTTAAAGTCAAGAAAACCACATTTTTTTCGTTTTGAACATTTATAACATAGATGAAAACATGCATTGGTAAACATTAATATATATATTGATGATGCTTTTACTTAGATGAAATTTGGAGCGTATTGAAGTCGTTGGCGGAACTTGATTTCTTTATGGATTGGTCAGAAGGCTGGATCGTCGTGAGAATGGGGGCGCTCTTTGGGGCGTCTGGCTGCAGGCGTTGCTCTCTCTGTAAAAAATAAGAAAGAAAAGGGTGTGGGGCTTGCGGTGGGGCGCCTCAATGATACCCTAGTCGGGTTTCTTTGTTGGGAGAAAAGATAGACTTCTTAGAGGGCGAATGTGTTGCGTACCTTTCACCTATGGGGTGACCTGATATTTATAGTATATGTTTTCCCAGTTTGATGGTGATTAGGATTCTTTCTCATTGGACGGGATATTTCTTGCTTTTATCAGTATCAGATTTTTATTGACAGAGCACTTTATTTAGAATTATCCTTCTTCCTCATTGGTGGGATTCAAACGTCCAGCGGAATGAAATTTATTATATCGTGAATGATCTTATTTTCCTTGTTGGTGAGATCTAGTTGGTTCTTGGGGATATTACGTTATTAAGGAGTTATTCTATTTCCCTTATCGATAGGATTTAGTTTGATTTGCGAGAATGTAGGCTTTCTCGATTGCCCTGCCGGCCCTTTGGGCCATGCGGATGGGCGCTTCATTGAGTACGGCTTGAAGGCTGGAGGTGCTTGATGGGCGACGCCTCTTCTTTGGGTTTAGTAGTGGGCCCTCTGAGCCCATTTTAAACCTATCGATTGCCCCCGACCCTTGTGTCTGATGCGTGGCAAGAGTATGTTTACCGTGTCGGATGCGATTTTCAACGTGTGCGCTGGAAATTTTGGGTTAGTTAGGAAGCATTTGTGATCATACGTCTTCACGATAATGATGACTCTTTGGTTTGGCGCTCATCTCTCACTTCTTTCGGTTTCCTTAAATTTCTTTTTCGCATACCTCCTTTGTCTTGTGTGCTGACCACTGAAACCTCTTCTTTGCTCGACGAGTTAGGTACTTCACTTTCCCCTTAGTTTTCAGTCGATACTTTTGTGTAGAGTCTCTTTCTGGCGTCTTTCCTGAGATAGCTTTTTCCGTTTTATTCCTAGGACCGTTGCGTCTTTATCTCTTTGGTCTCTTTTCGTAGATTAGCGGTATTAGGGTTAGGTTGTGATTTTGTTTTTCATTACTTGCTTTCATCATGGGTGCAGGTCGCTCTTCCTTCTCTGCGTGTGGAGGTGACTCTTCTGGCTGTACCGATTAAGGCGGTGGAGCGCCTCGGCCAGGTCGGCCGGGGTTGAAGTTCGGGATGCCCCAGGGGCGCCTCCTTTTCCCTTGGACAAAGGTAAGGGGAGAGTGGACCTGATTAAATATCATGGGGGGTCAGAATACCTAAAATCCACCATTCAGCATGCTTTAATTGTGGGGCCTAGCAAGGTCGGTCCCTCATATGGGGCCACCTTTGCCAGACGTTACCGACCTCCTTTTGGCGTTCGTGTGGTCCCGGCGTTTGACCTCTATGTGGTTTCGAATTGCCTAAGATGGTGTGCTTCTTTGAGTAGCGCCGATAATGGTCTTCACTTTCCTCATCCCTTCATAAAAGGGGTTTGTAGCATGATATGTCCTTCTCGGCTCGCCCGATAGTTTGGGATATTTTGGTTGGCTGGTTTTCTTTGAGGATGAGGACTTGGTGTTCCCGGTATAGCTGTTCCTTTATCTTTTAAGCCTTGAAGAAGCCGGCCCCGAGGGCTTCCTATTTTTACAGGCGTTAAGGCGCCATATACGGTGATTCCAGATCTTCACTGTTCATGGGCTTTGGAAGGACGCTACTTAACTGTTAATTAGTGCGCGATTGGGAATATGACCCTCTTGACAAGGGGCGACACTGCGGCGTTTCGGTTGTGGACCGCCCCGAGAATCTCACGTAAGTGTTGGCTTTGTTTTGGTATAATCTTTATGGGGTCATTGGGTATTTCATTTCTAATTGTCTACGTGTCTATGCCTCTCGGTGCTCGGGTCGATCTCGTAGCCAAGAAGATAGCGTCATAGCGTTAGGCGTTGGCTAAGGTGTCCTCCTCGCCCTACCTTTGAGAGCTGATCAAGTCCGGATATTCCTAGCCGCGAGCTCGAGTCGGCCCGCTCTGCTACTTTGGTGCGCCGCCTCCTTCCACCATGAAATCTCTCCCATCGGGCCCTCCGTGGCCAAACCCACCAAGGGAGAGCTTAGCTCGGTTGGAAGTTTGTCTCGGAAGCCCAGGCGTGACGGGGAAGAACCATGGACTCCGTTGAAAAAGATCGGCCGACTTTGGTCAAGGTTCCGAAATTGAGGGCGTCTTCCTCTTCTCCGTCTACCCATGTCCGAAAGTCGGAGCAAGCGCTGTCGCTTCCGGCTGAGGCTCCTAAAGTCTTGAGTTCGCGGCCGGGTTACGGAGTGCGCTCGCGAGAGGCAAAGGTCCACTAGGTAGGGTCGTTGAGGCGACCATTGGTTATCATGCCCGTCATTATGCAGGTCCGCCTACGAAAGTGTTAAGGCCACCTTCTCGGCGGAAGGGTGAAGAGGAAGGACTCGGCGGCGGATAGAGCTCCTTGCTTCCCGATGCGGACTTCATGGTGGCGCGGTCGTGCATTCTTAGGATTTTTTGATCTCGAGAGGTCGAGCATGTTGTCGTTGTGAGGCAGTGACTCCTATCCCTCCGGTCGCCTGCAGCAGAAGTTCCTGTCTTGTAATTAATGCGATTTCATTTGAGTTGAGTGTTAATCTTGTGTTGGATACTGATTTTACTTTGGGTGTGGCAGGTGGCTACTCATTTGAAGAGTTTGTGAAGCGAGTGGACGAAGGTCATGCCAAAGGCACCTTTCGGGTTTACAAAGCGCGGGTGACTTCCCTTACATCCCGACGAATTTGAAGTGCCGGGATCGGGTGCAGCGTATGGCTAGGAAGCGGTGGAAGCTTAAATGTCGATTTGAAACATACCTGCGTCGGCACGTGCTCGATCGCAGAGTAGAAGATGGGGCGAAAGCGGCAGGGCGGTCGAGAAGCGGCAGGAGGTTCGAGATGAGTTACGAGTACGCACGTAATGACTTGCTAGAGGCCGGGGGCGAGGCTGCGATGCACCGATATGAGCTTAGGATGGTTGGGATGAGCTTCTTACATCCCGAGGCGAGCTACGGGAGTCGAAGTCTTCACGATGCGATCGAATGAAGCTGTAGCGCGATAAGGCGCTGCTGGAAGGGCTTTCGTCGTGAGGAGTTTCTAGTGCAAACTGACGGAGACACGGGCGAGAATGTCGTGGGGCACAGCGTGGGGACCTCCTCGACAAGTAACTCTGGTTGCTCAGCGGGCGAAGTTATAGGAAGATTGAGGCTGGGGCTTGTACTCGATGGGTTTCGTGGCTTGTCTTTCGAGGAAGGCTGTGCGCCTATCCGACACCGGACTTCAACTTTGACATTCACATTAACGAGGAAGTGAGAATCCCTCTCTGGCGACTATTACGGGGCTTAGGACACCCTGAGGTCCTCCCCTTCTTGCCCTCTTGCTTTCTCATCGGCAGTGCGGCGCATATCGGCGTCGATTTTATTTTATTTATTTCTTTGGGCACGGGACCTGGGGCGTGTCATGTGCCTTTTCCAGCAATAAGCGTTCTTTTTACCACTTTTTCTACTTTGCATTTGTATTATGCATGAAGCCCGAATTAATTTCTTGGCTAATTACGGAGTTGAGCGTCACGAGGTCGAGTAGCTCTGGGGCGTAGAGTTGATCGAGTTGAGCTCTCAGGGTGAGTTGTCGGGCTCCCGTGGCTGTGGCCTGTGGGATAGAAAACTGGTGATCGACTCTTAGATTTGCATGGCTTTGTCTTGAGCAGTCGAGCTACGTCAATGAATTCTTTGGGCTCAGGCGAAATTTGAGAAGGCCTTGTGGTGCGAATAACTGGCGATCGACTCTTAGGTTGCATGGCACATGCGAGTAGTCGACTAGTCTGGCCCGGTTGTTGTTGAGCTCGGTATTTGAGACCTTATTAAATTTGAATAACTGGTGACCCGGCTCTTAAGGCGCATGGCTGTGCAGTGGTCGAGCTCTTGGTGAGCTCTTGGAGCTCCGGCGGCCCGAGGCCTTGTGGGAATTTAGCTGGTGATCGACTCTTGGGGCTGCGTGGCTGTCTGAGTGGTCGGCTCGTCGGCGAATCTTGGGCTCCGAGGCCCGAGGCCTTGTGGGCTGAACTGGCCCGAAGGCGACCGCCAGGCTGCATGGCACGTGCGGTGGTTGAACTGTCGAGGCCCGGAGCTCTTGGGCCCGAGGGCGCGAGGCCTTGTGGGATTTGGCTTGAATTTGAAGCCCGACTCTTAGGTTGGATGACATGTGTAGAGTAGTTGAACTCGTCAAACTCATTCTTGGGCTCTGGCGGCCCGAGGCCTTGTCGGGTTGAAAACTGGTGGCCCGACTCTTGGGGCTGCGTGGCTGTGCGGGAGTAGTTGAACTTCGTCAAGTAGTATTAGACTCCCAGGCTGAGGCCTTGTGGGCTGAAGCTGAAGTGGGCCGGCTGGCAGGGCTGCGTGGCACGTGCGGAGAGTAGTCGAGACTCGTCGAGGCCCGGAGCTGGTGGGCTCCGGTAGAGACCTTGTGCTCACAGCCGTGAGGCCCGGCTCTTGGGGCTGGGTGGCTGTCTGGAGTGGTCGGGCTCGTCAGATTGAATCTTGGGCTCAGGTATTTGGGCAATGGGTGAAGGAGCCTAAGTGAGAGCCCGACTCTCTTGGGTTGCGTGTCTGTGCGGAGTGGTCGAACTACGTCAAAGTGAAATTTGATTGCGTGCGACCATTCGACCGATTTTTTGGAAAGACGCGGCGAGTGTCTTTAATCTTTGGTTCATGGAGAATTGGAAGCGATTCACGCAAATTTCAAGGTGCTTTGACCTTAACATAAATGGCTTCATTGCTATGGGGTTTATACTTCCGGGTATTACGCTCTTTAGTGCGTGGCCCGAGATCTGCTTGTGAAATGAGCGTCGGCTTGACCGTCTTGGCGAGATCACTTTGGTGCGGATTCGATTTTGTTGTTGGACTTACCTTGTGGGGTGTGTTTTCCTGATGCCACGCTTTATGGGAGTTATGTTATTCCTAGCTTCATCTTTGGAGATGCGTCAGGAGAGGGCGGGTACATTTCTTGTCTTGGCTTTCTCTATTTTCTATTCTTCTTTCTCTTCCTCTCCTTTCTTCTCTTTCTTCTTCTCTCTATTTCATTCTCTCTTTCTTCCTTTCTTAGCACTTTATTACACATCCTCATTCTCGTTCTTTTTTTCTTTCCTTTCGCCTCTTTCTTTCTATCCCTTTTTTCTTCTTCTCCTCTTTTCCACCTTTTCACGCTTTTCTTCCATTTATTTTCATCTCTTTCCTTTCCTCTTTCTTCTTGAGGCTTTTTTTTTTTTTTTTGAGGGCGCATCTTGTGTGTAGAGTGTCTTTGGATGACACAGGCGATTGTAATTGAGTGTAATTTGGATTGGAATAAAGAGAATTTTCCTTTTGACCATGAGCTTTCGCGATACATTTGTATGTAATTTTTAAGGCATTATATGTTTGAGCTTTTGAGGCGTCTAATAAAATAACGATGCGTGCTTCGAATGCGTCATGCGAAAATTTGATAATGCTTCATTGAAGATTACCACAATAGAAGTCTCTTACGATAAACAACTTAAGGTATTCGCATTCAAACATGTTCTTGGGAATTTTCCTAAATGCATGCGGAGCTCGTATTACAGTCGATATTGCGAGATATGATGTAGGGGCCTTCAGTTGGGACTAGTTTTCCATGTGTTTGGATTCTTCCTTCTTTGGCGGAGCTTCATGAACTAGGTCACGGCATGTAGCTCACAGGTTTAACTTTTGGTTATAATACCTGCAGCCAGTCTTCCTTTTGGCCAATCTTCGGTCGCCTTAGGACACGCTCACGCTTTTCATCCCAGGGGTCCAAATTTGGGGCGGAGGCCTCGTCGTTGGCGTTCCCATGCGCCGGGGCTGGAGTCCTTGGGGACTGGCAGGGCCCGACGAGACTCTTTGCCCGTACGAGCTGGGCGAATGGGGTTTCAGGTTGCCAGGCTGCGCGGCAGTAGTCACACAGGCCACGTAACACCTCGGGGAGGTATTCTACCTGTTGCCTTTAAGATCTTCAGTTTGGTGTGATGCGGCCTTAAAGGGTTCGATGGTGACTGACCATTGGATTGCTTGGATGTCTTTGAGGAGACGAGAGTAATAATTCTTAATTCAAACTCGGCACAAAAATCCACTGGTGCAGGCGTTGTCAATTACTTTCCATTGTCTAATACCAAGGCTCTTGGATACGAGCACTGCGTAGTGGCTCGCCACCTGAGTGCGTATCTTACGTTTGTGATTGTGGCGAAGAGTTCGGCCTCGACCCACTTGGTGAAATAATCACGCAGCGATAATGGTTGTTGGCCTTCCCACGAGGCGAAGGTCCCAGTATGTCGAACCCATTTGTTGGAAAGGCCGGGGCTTTATGGTGATGTTAAGGGCTCGAGATGGGAGGCGTGAGAGATCTTGGCATGCTCTAACAAA
This sequence comes from Tetrastigma voinierianum, assembly GCA_016808115.1. Lineage (NCBI taxonomy): Eukaryota > Viridiplantae > Streptophyta > Magnoliopsida > Vitales > Vitaceae > Tetrastigma > Tetrastigma voinierianum. The sequence goes on along the minus strand of JAEQBH010001414.1, from coordinate 57,596 downwards.
TCTTGCATCTCTGACTAAGGTGGTCGCGTCTCTACGTATCGTGGGCGATGGCATGCACCTTAAGACCTTCCTGCTAGTGCGACTTGATATGATTCAGCATACACCTTCGTGTACTTCCCTTAGCACGTATTGGTGTTTTCCCGCGATACCGCAGGATGGGTGTGAAACCTGCGGCATAAAGGCTTCCCTTATGATTAGTGAATCTGGCTGACCTCGTCCTGATTTTGGCTGCTTCTTTCGGGTCGTCGGGTAGACGTCCGTCTATTATGTAATCCCAGGCGGGTCCATCCCGGCTTGGCTCAGGACCGGTTGGCGACTTCACGTCGAGAGATCTATAGAAGGTTACGAGGTATTGGTGTTGACTTCTTTGAGGTCTTCTGTGAGGTATGCGCTAGTTTGCCAGGAGCGTCGGCTCGGGAGTTCTTTGCTCACGGGGATATGTCGACACGGACCCGGCCACGAACTTTTTCAATAAATCCAGGTACCTTTTAGGTATAGGATCATTCTTAGCTTTTGGCTCGTAGGTGTCTTCTATTTGTCTTCTTGCCGGTGGGGTCGTTCAGGACCTCAGTGGTCGATTTCTAGTGAATGGCGAGGTTGAGGCCTCTTCTTGACCTCATATTCGACCTCGTTGATAGAGGCTTGGGTCGAATCTGAGGCATACTCGATGTATTCCTTACGGGAGGTCGAGTTAAGCGGCTTTCCGCTTCCTTGTGCGTTTGTGGCCACAATACGAAAGTTTCAGATGGAGTGGGATCGATCGGTGCTTGGGTGTTCTCGGTAGGCTCTGCTGAGGTGAATTCCATGACGAAATCTGCTAAGACCTGCCCTTTTATTGCAGTTTTTGGCTTATATCTGATGTCGAACTCGCTCAGCTCTATGGCCCACTTCATCAACCTTCTTGAGGTCTTTGGTTTATGTAACACTTGCTTCATCGGATATTCTGTTGGAACTTCTATGGTATGAGCCTGGAAGTAAGGGCGGAGCTTAGATTTCTTGGTTACTAATGCGAGATTAATTTCTCCATCCTTGGAGTTACCTCTCCTAAAACTCATCTCGAGCTTCGGTTCTGATAGTAAAGCGGGTCTTGCACTCGGTCTTGTCTCACGGCGGGGGCGGTCGAGAAGTCGATACGGTGACATAAGTGAGAGCTCCTCGATGGGGCTTACTAGAATGGGGAGCTCAAATGTGTTTTCAATCTTTGAGAATGTACTTAGCACTTCATATCAGTGAAAGACCTTCTTGAAACTTAGAAAGTGACACTTATCACTTGCCACGGATACGAATCGGCTTAAGCGTGGTGCTACATCGGGCGTTGGACTTCCTTTATACACGATGGCGCGACATGTCGAGCCACCGACTTTTATTTTGTCTGGTTGCCTCGATTCCTCGGTGGTTGACTATGAAACTGGAATTTTCGTGATACTCAGAAGGCGGCAGTGGTCAGTTTCATGTTGTACTTCCTCGGGATGCGGAACGCCTCGAGGCGGATAGAATTTATGTGGGCTATGCGGTGGATTTACGATGTCATCTATGTACACCTCCATGGTGGTTCCTATCTGCCACAGGACATCACGTTCCTTAGGCCTCTGGTAGGTAGCTCTTGCGTTCTTGAGCCCAGGCATCACACGATATGATAGGTTCCACAGCACGTGACCCGAACGAGGTCTTTTTTCTTAGGTCATGCGGGTCCGTACTGATGCGGTTTGTAGCGGGAGAGGCATCCGTAAGCGAGGAGTTCGTAGTAGTTTGTGGGCGTCTACGATGAGGTCGTCAAGCGTGAGGAAAGCTGTCTTTTTGAGGCGCGCTTTGGTGATGTCGATGAAGTCGTGCAAAGTCGCCACTTGCCGTTCTTTTTGACCGTCTGACGTTGTGACCATTCGGGATATTCCGCCTCATGATTGCTCCCCCGCGGAGGAGTTTGGAGCCTCTCGTTGATCGACTTTTTGCTGTTGTGCGAAGCTCCTCCTCTTTTGTTTCTGCGGCTTGAAAGATGGGCGACGTTCGGCTATGAGTAGTGCGCAAATTCGATTCCTCCCGTGTAGCTTTAGCTACGAATGTCTTTGTTTTGTCTCGAAAATGGGTGAGAGGGCTTTTGAGGTCTCTTGCATTGTGAGAACCGATGTAGCGAGTGTTGAGTCGTCATCCAGCGGTACGAGTTCGACTCTTCGAGGGCTCGGTGGTGAACACCTCGTCGCGCATGGTCGAGCTCATCAGGAGATATGTTATCGACCGTTTTGCTTCATGGATCTTTGATGGCATTCCACGGCCCGCTCGTTGATGCTCCTCGAACCATTCCTACTCCGCTACGGTGGAAACTTGATCATCATGTAGTGACGAAGGGTGGCTTTGTGCATTGAGAGAGGAATGCGCTAACAGCATATTATAAAGCGGATGGGGTGTTTACGGGGAATCTTGCTATCATTGTTGCACGGCATGGGGATCTCCCGAGGTGAGTGGTTATGTGAGCGAGGTAATACTTTCTCGGAGAAATCCTCGCGGATAGGTCTTGTGGTTCCATTCTCTCCTTAGGTGCCACATCTTATCTAAGGCTTGGCGAAGATGATGTCGGCTGAACTTCCGTTGTCAACTAGGACCCGATGGACCGTTTTGTTGGCCACAACTTCACTCCCAGTGCAAAAGGGAGTCGTCATGGGGGTCTGGCAGCCCTCGGTCTAAGTCGGGGAGGAATGTTATGGATGTCGGCCAGGCGGTTTAGGCACCGCTTATACTTATATCTGCTGGCTGATCTTTGCACAAAACTGGGCCTTCCTAGGTGAGGCTGGATTCCCCTCTGCAAATCCTCCACGAGATCACGTGGATTTCCCTAAGGCGGTAGTCTTTGAGTTGTTGTCGAGGTGGTGGTGGTGGCTCTTGAGCGGGCACGAGTTAAGCTGATTTGAGGTGATTTCGGTATGGGCGTCGGAGATACCCACGCGTGATGGATACTCTATTTCCTTCTTAAGCTATATGCAATCATTCGTGCGGTGTAAGTAATCCACATGGAACTCATGATGCTCCGGTGGTATCTCTTGTGGCGAGTCGACTTCATTTGGGTTGTGCCCTCGAGAGGCTGTTTGTTTAGTATGCGAGACTGCGATAGGAGCCGTTAAAGGGGTGAACCACCCCGGGAGTGAATAACGTTATAGATCTTCCGAGTTGTGATGTTGAAGACAGTCTCACGGGTTCCACGCCTTTAGGGGACGTTCTCCGTCTTTCTTTGGAACCTCTCCGATCACTTTGTGTCTTTTGAGACTCGAATCCACCGTCGCTTATGCATCCCGCTTTTTCTTTATGGGTGGAGGAGCTCCCTTTCTTGGATATGAGGGCTTCTTCGCTGTTAATGTACTTCTCTGCTTTTGCGAGCACCTCAACCATGCTTGTAGGATTTTTAGAGATGGAAAACATCGAGTCTTTCGAGGCGCCTCCTAATCCCGACAATGAATGCGGTGTTCGCGAACTTTCGTCGAGGTTTATCACAGCCCGAGACTACCGCGTTGAACCTTTGAACATAGGACCTCGGACTCTCCTGCGAGCTCTGCTTGACGGTCAATAGATGGTAGCTTGGCTTTCTATCGTCAGCCCCATGATGAGAGGCGAAACGCGATGGACAAAAACTCTTTGAATGAGGAGATTGATGGCGGAAGCATGATAAACCGGGCCAAAGAGTTTGGGCAGCACAATGTGATAACGAAAGCTCTGCATCGCACAGGGTCTTGATACCCATGCAACTCCATTTGGTTTTTTGTAAGTGTTGAGATGATAACCTGGATCTCTGACACCATTGAATGCTTCCACTTGTGGCGTGCGAACTTAGGTGGAAGGGAAGTGGGGAGCACCTCGACGTGAGCGGTGACTCGATCTGATGCACCAAGGTGTCCATAGTGTCTGGCGCGTCCTCTTACCCACCTCATTCCTGGGCCCGAGCTCTTGCTGGCTCTTGAATCTACTCCGCGGTGCTCACCTCTTTGCTCCTTGCGAGGTGGTGTAGTTCTTAGTTCTCGACATGCCCTCTGAGTGTTAACCGTTGCCCTCTCGAGGCCAGTGCAGTCCATGCCCCACAGCTCAGGCTGGACTAAACCTGTTTCAGCACCTCGGGAATGTCGAGTTGTGTTGCCCTTCATGAGGAGGAAAGAGTTGGCAGCCTTCTGAACATGTGCCTCTGTGGCGGGTGCATCACACTGGTGAGTTGCTCTGCTCTCTGTCGGCGTTAGTTGGTGAAGTGGCGCCTCCGCCTCGTTAAGTGTTAGCTTGCATCGCTTCTAACGCTCCGAGTGGCACATCTGCGTCACGGCGGATCCTGCATCCTTAGTGGATTAAGCGTTGCTCCTTGTGTTAAGTTGATACCATGATGGCGAGAGATCGATCTTTATTTATCAAAGAGCTGTCGTTCCCATGAAGGCAGCGCCAATGATAATGCTTTTTAACCGGGTAGCAGGGTGCGGAAGGTGTGTTGAAGTCGTTGGGCTGAACCCGCGTTCTTGTGGATTGATGCAGAAGGCTGCGGATCGTCGGAGGTAGAATGGGGCCTTCTAGAGCTGTCTGAGGCAGCATTGCTCTCCTCTGCAAAACAAAAGAAGAAAAAGAGGCGTGAGGGCCTGCCAAATCAGCCACTCGATACCTAAGTCGGTTTTCTTTCTTTGGGAAAAAGATGAAGTGCAGAGGGCAAATGTGTTAAATGCCTTTCCTTTGATGGGGTGGCACAGTATTTATATTATATGTTTTCCCGGTTGATGGTGATTAGGATTCTTTCATTGGACTGGGATATTTCTTGCTTTGCTCGATTATTAGTTTATTAATGAGCACTTTATTTAAATTATCCTTCTTCCTCATTGGTGGGATCAGAAGCCCATTAGCGAGGATGAAATTTGTTATATCGTGAATTAGCTTATTTTCTTTGTTGGTGAGATCTAGTTGGATTTGCAGGATAATACGTTATTGTGGATTATTCTATTTCCCTTATCGATGTGATTTAGTTTGATTTGCAGAATGTGGGCTTTCTCGATTACCCATAACCGGCCTTTGGACCGTGCGGATTGGGCCTTCATTCGAGGTTGGCGTCGAACTGGAGTGTGATGTGTGGCATATTGCTTTGCAGGTTGGCCAGTGGGCGCTGCGAGCCCGTTTTGACCTATATATATATATATATATTCATAAACATTTACATTTCCCTCACCCTTAGTTATTTAGAGCCATTTTCCTCCTTTAAACAAAACTTTCCACCTCCACCCTTGTCTTTTATCACCTTCCTCCTACAAGTCACATTATCCATAAATTCATTAACATCCATATCGTAATCATGTTCAATTAAACTATTAACTATACTATACTTTCCAACAACCCTTAAACATTTAATCACTTCCAATTGATTAAAATCAATTGAACTCAACCACTTTTGTTCTCATGATTTTCTTATGTTAACTCATGGAAATTACTAACCCATACAATATCCCACAACATGCCATGAAATGGTCATGTCAAGCAAACTATTCACATTGACATAGCAACCAACCTTTGCACACCGGTGCAACCATAAATTTTCAGTCACATTCTGTTCATCCACTATCCTCTACAGGAACATGGTTAGAATCTTGACTCAATGAGCTTTCCATAGAGTCCAAGAACACCAAAAACGGAGTTCGGACAAAGAAGTTATGGCATTTTCATTCAAAATTGGTCAATTTACTATGTATACTTGGAAACGATGCGCTGATACCCGATTTCAGGACTTAATCCATAATTTGACACTGGTTCTTGTACTCCATTTGAAAGATACGGTTTTGGGTTCTTCTCAATGGAATCACCCAATCGGATCACGAGCTTCGAGATATATCTGGCTCATGAGAGACTACTATGTTTTCAAACAGAACCAGAAACTATCTGAACATAGCTCCCATTTGAATGCATTTCTGAGTCCAAATGGGTCGGAGTTTGGATTTACCTATTTCAAGGAGATATGCTCTCCTATCAGTCTAGTTAAATAAACATTTGAATCCTTTCGGTCGGATGAGTGATGAATTGAGTGTAGCGAAATATCCACAGTCATGGAGTCTTAAAAATAGAACATAAAAACTGCCTTAACATAGCTCCACTTTGAATGCATTTTTGAGTCCAAATAGGTCGGAAGTTGGATAGAACTATTTCAAGGAGATATGTTCTCCTATCAGTCTAGTTATAAAGAATTTGAATCATTTCGGTCGGATGAGTGATAGCGAGTGTGAATACAATCATGGAAATGCCAAAACGAGCAGAATGCGAACAGAGCTCCATTTTGAATGCATTTTTGAGTCAAAATGGGTTGGAATTTGGATAGGCCTATTTCAAGGAGATGTGTTCTCACTGTCGATCTGATTTATCCAGGTAATTTGAATCATTTCGGTCGGATGAGTGATGACTAAGTAAATAAGCTTCTAAAATACAATCCAGTCGAAGAAAAAGCGAGGACAACATCTCCTTAGACACACACATGCCCTTAGACATAAATTAACTCGAGTAGGAAAAAAAACCCTACCTCAAATAGCGTGCTCAAATAGCGTGATTTCACGGGACACCACCTTTTCTCGGTTTCCTTGAAAACGTTATGGACCTGGCGATCTTGTGGTCACAGTACCAGCCTGTAGCCACCGTCGTGAATCATTTAATTCTTGGCCTAACGGGTCGATCGGCAAATCGTGAATCGAAGAAGATTGCCTTTCTCTCTCTCTCTCTCTCTCTCTCTCTCTCTCTCTCTTCTGGTTTGGCTGAGACAAAATGACAACTTTTTTGCCATGTTGATCTTTTGGGCTATCTATAGTGTGGACACGTGGCCCATGTCACGCCACGTGTCACACTTCTTCGGTTCCGTTTTTGCTCCGAAACAATTTATTTCGTCCCGGTTTCAGTTTCATTTATTTTAAATGAACATTCTTTAAATGTATGTCGAATTTCGCGAAAATCCGGCGTAGCCGGAGGTCAGCGAGTCGATTGGATGCAGATTTACATGAACAAATTAGTAAAGTCCCGTTTGTCGTCGAGATCTAGAAAATTTTCGTATTTTTATGGCAAATTACGTTCTTACTTTATCATAAAAATTGCATTTTGCATAACATAATTTCGTTTTTAATCTATTTCAGCTTCTTTAGACTCAATACATTATTATGAACATTTTTATTTTGAGACTTTTTTGAAAATTACTATTCATTATTTATTTCAATCAAATACCTAACTAATCGAAAATAGAATTTACTATTCATAGAAAGCGTAAGTCAGTCTTCTGATGATTTACTTTTATCATGCTATCTGAGTAAATAGGTATGGCATTAGACCGCGATGAATCGAGTCATCGTCGAGTCACCTGGGAGGATAAGTAAGGCTCCGTCACATGCATCTGAAATTATTCTACTCATTTGTACAAACACTATTATGAAAGAATTGAGCTGATTATAATTTTGTAAATGTTGGATGTGGAAAGCGGCTAATAATGTCGCATTGTATAAGGTGGAAATGGACCAAATATGGGCATGAAATGCCACATCGTGAAAAAAAAAAAAAAGTTTGTGATCAGTAGTCGCCTTTATGTATTTAAAGTGGTATTTACGTATATATATTTTCACTGAGTATTTGAAATGTATTTGAAAAAGTAATTGTATTTGGATTATTCGAAATGATTAAAAATAAAAGTGAGGACGTTCCGATGCAGGTTTGGCCTCGGGTCGGGTCGGGTATGTATTATATTTAGTCACTATAAATGTAAATAATAAGTGATCGATAATCTCTTCTATAATTATGACAACAGTTGACAAAAGAAATGAAATATGACATGGATGAAAGATTCTATTGGAGTAGCTAGCCAGTTGAGACAAAGTCAAAGAATAATAAACTCTTATAGAAAAGAACAAACTAGAAAATAAAAAAACATGATAAGGAAAAAGGACACTTGCTTTTGAAAATGAATGTGATTGAAGAGCATAGATAAGAAAAGTTGCGTCACCGATAGAGAAGAAGCCTTAAGATAAGAGCGTTTGTGTGAAAATCAAAGAAGAATGTACGTCTCGTAGGATAAGAAGGAATCCAAAAAACAATAGAAAACTCTTCTATAAATTGAGAATGTTTCTCATTTAGAGGGGCATCAAAAAAATCATTTCCATCCTTGTATTCATAGTTAGTAATGAAGTTCTAAGCTTTCTTTAGGGAAGCTATCTTTGTAAGATAAGGTGTTTAATGAAGTTTAGATATTTCCTTTGATCCTCTTTGTGTGAGAATTCATAAAGTGAGTGTCTACGATCTGCTTATCTTGAATCTTTATTGTTAGTGGGAGGCGATTGGGAAGAAGAGCTGTGTGGCAGTGAGGTGCGAATGTCACGAGATCTTTACATATAACAGGTATCGATTAATTCATCATCTTTTATCTCTTATCTACATAGATTGTTAACCCTAGTTTCCTAAGAATTATTTTCTTTGAGCATTTATTTGTTCCGCTGTTTACCCTCTATTGATATTATAGAGCCCCATACACAATGGTATCAGAGCCCTAGGTTCAGATAAAATAAAAAGATTCAATCATATAATAATAATGATGATTGGATCTTTAAATATAACATGTATCGATTGGATTTAAAAATTACAACATAAGTTATCCTAAGAAAACAAATCACTATCATACTAATCTTCAAAACTAATATTTGTAACATATTTAGGAAAATTTGACTATTAAGTTCTTGAGTTAATATAATATCAATACTTTTTTAGCTAGACAATTTATAGTTATATTTACTTTTCTATAGATATAATCACAACTATAAATATTTGGGTTCAATTATAAAAAGTTCGTTCTCATATAAAAACAAGTTTTACACTGCTAGATGATGATTTTATCTCTTTAAATATGTATATATTAAATTTTATATGAAAAAACACAAATCTCAAAAAATAAAATCATCATTTAACGATATAAAACTCGTTTTTATATGAGAACGAATTTTTTATAGTTAAACCCTAAATATTTAAATTCCAAAATAACTTCCAAATATCCTCTATTAAAGTCTTAATAAAACAACGGAAATTAATCATCATATTATAATAGTCTATCATTGGAAACATCTTACCTCAACGATGCCTCAATTTTTATGATAGTAAAAAGTAAAACCTTCTTCCCTGCTCCAGCTTTAATTTTCAATTTTAAAATAATTAAAAAATATATCCATGTTTTTTTTTTAAATGTGCCTTATACCATACAATTTAAATCCGTACCTAGCATGTCATTTATATAATCGTGAGTCTCAATAGTTATCTATCTGCTCGATGAGCTAAGTAAAAAATATTTTTTATAACTAGCTATCTTTCTTTTTTTTTTTTTTTTTGACATTTAGATACTTTACATTACGTTCATTGTAAATTTGTTCCATCGGAACTCGAACCCTGAACTCCCTCATTTTCTGATGCCAACTTAAGCTCTTAATTACTTGACTTAGGTTTTATTAACTTATAACTAGTTATCTATAAAATGTAGTTAGTGTGATCATTAAAGTGTTTTTCTTAAGATAGATGGTCATAAGATAAATTTTTAACTTCTTTTAACTTTTTAAAATGCATCAAGCTTCAATTTGTGTACCTTATTACTTATTAGCCATACTCAAATCTAATAAATATATATTACAAAATATTTAAAAAAATAACCTTCTTTAAATTCATCATTTTATGATGTGTGAGTAATATTATTAGTATATTTCGAAATATTGGAATGAAAATAATAATCATTCTAACTTTAAATTCTCTAATTCATATATATATATATATGAGGAGGGAAGAGGAGATATTTTGATGTAAGAGCAATAAGGAAGGTCTTATAAGTGGGAATAGTAAAATATCATAAAAGAAAAACAACTGAACATAAAAAAGTAATTTTCATGTCAAACGAATACATTTAGGCACACCTCAACTAATACCAGGATCTAAAGTTAACAATCAGATAAACCTCCGATGGCATTACATCAATTGAGCTATTGCTTAGGCTTTATAGAAGCAAGGTGCTAATTTTTTTTCTAGGTACGGATTAGATTAAAAAAAAGAAAAAATAAATCATTGTGAATGAACGTTAACATGCAAATTGCGAATAATGGTAGAAATCAATGTCATTATTATGATACTAGATAAAATCAATACCAATTATGTTCCATATAACTGAAAGCCAACATCTATCAATCACGTGTATGAGAGAGAAAGCCTTTTATATAATAGTAGAGAACAAACCCTATATAGAGAACAAAAGAATTGCCTATTTTATCTATAGAAATAACAAACCAAACCTCCCCGGAATGCCCCCCAGCGAATGGGAAGATAAATTTAGAAGCTGAAACTTTGCGGACCAAAGCTGGAAGACAAGCCACTGTTGCCCAATAAGAACAATGCAAGAACAAGCATGGCTATTAGAAGCACCCACATCCATGGCTGGATCCGTCTCTTTCCCCTGTTGCGAATAGGTGGAGGAGGAGGTATGGATTTTGATTTGGTTTGCTTTGTAAATTGTGATGGTTTGTGAGGCGTTGTCTTTCTAATTGTTCTAGGTTTCTCGATGCTTTCAGAATCCAGGGTACTTACAGATGGGGTTTCTGAACTTGGCGCGGATTCTGCTTCGTTGCAATCATCTGTAGCCTCTGCAGAGGAGGTCTTCTTTCTTTCTCTCTTTCGGGCCGCCTTCTCCCTTTCCTGCACACAATTATCATATAAGTGCTGTATGGTTGTGTGACTAATCTAGTGACTGCTCTAAAAGTGTTCTATGGAAATAGAAAATTTTGCAGAATTTCTACTCTTTCTTTCTGTTCCGCTTCCTTCTGTGCTCTTAGCTCGGCTCTGGCTTGGGCTTTCTCTGCATTTCGTTTTTTCCTTTCCAGCGCCTCTTTAGCTTTGGCGATCTCCTCCAACCTTCGTTGCTCCTTCAACTTGGCTGCTTCCTCTTCCTTTCTCAGTTCCTCTGCCCTCCTGGCCAATTCCTCTTCCTCCTTTGTTTGCTTATGCTCTTCTTCTTTAGTCTCTTCAATCAATTCGCTCCCAGAAATGGTTGCTGAGACAGCTCCAGTAGCAGGTTTTGTGTGATTCTTTTTCTTTCCTGTCTGATTCTTTTGAATGGCCACCTTCATCCTGGATATATCATCTGCTGCCCTCTCCGCTTCAGCAGGTACCATTTGTTTTTCTTGTTCGACCATTGAGACTGTTGGCACAGAGCTATCTTTGGCCGGGGCATAAATTGACCTGCCAATATCGTGTAATGAATTGGGTAGCACAGGCGGCTCCTCATCAGGGCCGAGGGAGCGCCCGTCCAAAGTCTTCAGTCTTCTGAGCGTACTCCTTGTGTTACATCTGATATATTCTTTCCGGAACTCATCGTTGTTGTTCCATAGTTCCATAATGGTCTCCACCTAAAATGTCAAATTTTTAAGTACCATAGGGCTGGTTTGACAGATGAAGACAACAAAAAGAATTTCACCTCACCTCATTAACACAAAGCTGTTGAAGTGCCTCTTTATCTCCAGCTAAGGCATAATCATTCGCTGCTTTTGAATCATCCTTGTACATCCTAAAATAATGATTCTGCAGGTTCAAGTGATCTTAAAGGTCAATCACATGTTTCCTTGATTTGATTTTTTTTCTCCGTTTTCTGGTTTTATTTTCTAAAGGCAGATGCATTATAAGAAATCATACCCCATCAAAAGTTCAAGGAAAATTTTCACAGCCTTGCAGATAAAACTCATTTTCAAAAGCCCAGAACTAATTAAGAAAACAAGCTACAAATTTAGTTTTAGTAGAAGCCTAAATGTATTCATATTTTCCCACACCATAAGCACAAGCATTCCCATCAGTTAAAGAACACGCTAGGTTTAATACAATCAAATTTGTAACTGAATTTTCACACACAGTTAGCATGATTCCTAAGTAAACAGATAGTCTGAAAGATCAAAGACACAAAGTAGACCACATCCGAACGATCAACGCATATTCCCCATGAGAAAATTTGTCTAGAAATCTGTCCATGTAAACTAAAATAGTATACTGCCTGGAGCTAAAAAGCCTCAAGAGGAACTTTAAACTTAAAAGAAGCATTGATTAAATCCCGTCCTAGGTTCAAACCATGCCTTAAGCCCCTTTGTGCTGCTTGTCCATTACACAATAATAAAGAGCCAACAAAAATCCATAATCCAGTCAATGGGAAGAAACATCAATACCTACTAACTAGTGATAGGATACCTACTAGCAATAAGGCCTACAGGAATTCCAGGCAACAGACATATATACCAAAGTAGCACAGAAATAAACAAGTTTGACCAAGGACTGAGTCGAAACCATTAACAAACATAACTATTTCCCACATCTGTTCCTAACTAGAATCCAGAATCCTTACAAAATATTTGTCAAAAAATAAGTTTTACTGGGTACTTTCAAACTTAGAACAATTTAAAATGAAAAAACCAGGTCCATGTTGGAGAAATGACTTGCCTATTATTTGCGTTCCAACCCAATTAGGAACCTAGATTCTTTATGGACACACCAATCAGAGTAACAAATAGACTCCACTCTCTAATACAATAAATGTGAACAGTATTGAAACTCCATACTCATTCTATTGAGTAGATTATCATAATCATAATTTTTATCTAGTTATTAGTCCTTTTCATGAAATAGTTCATGTGCATGTGCATGGTCAGTTTCTCTGTGTGAGAGAGACTAACCTTAAGAAGCAATCAACCTTGACATTTTTTCTCTAAGATATATTTAATCCTATTGGTAGAATTATCAAACTTGACTAAAGAAATTGAATATAGTAGTTGTGCCAATTTTATCAAAGCTTTTTTTCACTGCAGAGTTGTCATGCATCTTTAAAAGAAACTCATAGCAGACTTCAGCATGTCAGCAAGAAAGGAGGGACATTCAGCAACCAAAAACAAAACATCATCACATCCTACACATATTTGTATGAATGTTTCATTATGAAACATTTAGACCATACCTTCTCAGACAATTTTTTCCTCAAACTCTGCAAATGTGCATATGCTTCTTGACGAATAGTATCTGCGGCTTTAAACCGAGCTTGCAACTCATTCAGCTTTTCATTTTCATCATAATACTTCTTCTTAGCAGCTTTTGTGATCACTTCAGCTTTCTGAACCTTGTTTCTGAGTGAATCCACTTCCTCTCTCAATAACTGCAAATATTGAATCACGTCAGAAACTAAAAAACCCATCTACACTTTACATGGACAAGAGGTGTCTGATTTCTACTTTAACTCGGTTCTTAGGTTTTAGAAATTGCCTTTAATCATTGTTGAGCTGATTAGCCATAAATACATAATTTAATAATTGAAGTTTACTGCAACAAGTTTCCAATTTAATCTTCACTAATTCAATGCAGGAAATCAAACATGCCTCATGCAAGGAAATTTTAACTGAAAAACAAATATATCAGAGATGAATACCTTTGATTGCTCCTCCACTTGGGATTTTTGGTCTAAAGCCTGTTGGACCTCCTCTTGCCTACCCATATTAGAGGACAGCTGTTCACGAACATTCCTTAACTGCTTAATGTCACGAATTAACTGCTTCTCTTCCTTCAAAGGAAGGGTTTCATGTTCTATGGCATGTTCCATATGGCGAATCTGCTTACAAGCAATACTCATATTTAATAAAACAAGAATGGTCATATAAGGACAAATATAAGCAATAAAGATAACATGAATCCCCTAAGCAGATACCAATAAAGCACGGAAATCAGCACTTACCCTGCAATCAATATCCTTGACGGACAAGGCATTTTTCACTCTGTTAATCACAGACTGAACAGAATCTATTTCCTGAAATTTGGACTTGAGCAATTCTCGGGCAGCCCTCTCCTCTGATAGTGCAGCTTCAAAATTTTCATTATACTCTTTACAAACTGCCTGTTCACAGGAGCATCCAAACAATCCATCAGTCAGGAAAGAAAACCTTACAATAAAAATTAGCTTCAAGCTTTCCACCAGGCCAACTTACCCTTTTTGTTTGAATTTCAGAACGAATTGCATCTCTACTTTTGGTCTTCTCATCAACTTGTAGCTGTGCAAGTTTGAGCTCTTCCCTGATTTTTTCATCATCATATCTTGGTACCCTAATCAAGAAGTAGAATGGCCTTTTTCCAACTTCAGCAGGTACATTTTGTGAATCCAAACCATCAGGACTTGACACCTCCAGAGCTCCTTGACAAGTCAGTTTATCATCACTGGCTGCAGAAGTTATTTGATCTCCTTCATTTTCAAGGTCAATGTCTTTAGTACTGATTTGATCTCCTTCTATTTTAACATCTGCAGCATTTGTGACACTGTTTATTATACTTCGACTGTTAACAACAGAGCCATTGAGAATCTTGGTTTGAGATGCAACATCTTTGTAGCTTAAGGAAGACATTTTTTCAATCTCAGATTCTGATTTCATCTCAGCAACAGCAGAAGTAGGCAAGTTACTTCCATTTTCAACTGAATCCTTCAATTCAGATGCCATGAGCCCCTGAACATTAACATTGACAGGTTCACGGCTTGAAAATTTAGGGCTCAATTTCGAAACATGGGGTTCAACATTTCCATCCACATACTGGAATTTAATGGAACCAAAATTGATTACAGTTTTGGAACTCACATCAGTACCAGAGCAAGCTAATATTGTATCATCAACATTAGGGCCATTCTCAGCTTCGCTTTCTGATTTTGTTCGATCATCTGGACAAGAGACAGCATTTTCACCGTTGATTGGATCAAAACTTCCAACTGTAATTAGAGAAACCCCATTTTCTTCTTGTTCCACCATGGGACCAGTATCAAGACCATTCGAAAAGCTTTCTTCCTTTTCAACAGGTACATGCCCAACCAAGCTTTCTGATCTCACACAGTCAGACAAGCTTCTGTTTTCAGAAGATGCATAAAGCTCAGGTGTGGTTTGATGGCAGTCGTTAGCAGCTTCTGTTTCTGAAGAACTACATTCAACAGACAATCCATTTCCATTTTCATCTAGGACAGACCCAACAGCAACTTCCGCTTTAGAAGGCATATCCGAAGGAAGGTCATCCTCCAATTCTGATGCTTGCTTTTCTCCATCCTCATCAAAAGGAAGGTCTTCAGAAACCTTAATTTCAGATTCCTGATTTTCATTTGTGATGGTTTCAGAAACTGATTCACTTTCCCCCTGAACCTTCTCATGTGCATTATTGAGTTCATGCAGGTCACATTCATCTGAGTTTGTAATTACAACTTCAAATCCCTGATTTTCTGTGACTTCTGCTATTGATTCATCATCATTCTCTTCTCTATCCTCGGCATGAAGTAATTTGCATTCAGTAGTCACAGGAAATTCCCAACTTCCAGCTATCTCCTCAGAGGACTTGAAATTGATAGGTGCATCAACTTTAGGATTCTCGTTATCTGAAACTGGAACTACAATTTGAGACTGTGCTTTCCCCAATACTATTTTTTCAGGCTCTGGATCAGTTTTCTCTGAACCAGACTCCACACTAGTTTGATCACTAGTCTGCTCTACACCAGAATCCAAACCAGTGTGCTCCTCTGCACCAGAATCCAAACCAGTCTGCACCTCTGTACCAGAATCCAAACCAGTCTGCACCTCTGCACCAGAATCCAAACCAGTTTGCTCCTCTCCCGTAGAATCCAAAGCAGTTTGTTCCTCTGCATCAGACCCCAAACCAGTTTCTGCACCAGTTTGCTCCTCTGCCCCAGACCCCAAACCAGTTTGCTCCTCTGCCCCAGACCCCAAACCAGTTTGCTCCTCTGCCCCAGACCCCAAAACAGTTTGCTCCTCGGCCCCAGACTCCAAACCAGTTTGCTCCTCTGCATGAGACTCCAAACCAGTTTGCTCCTCTGCACCAGACTCCAAACCAGTTTGCTCCTCTACACAGGACTCCAAACCAGTTTGCTCCTCCACACCAGACTCCAAACCAGTTTGCTCCTCCTGAACTCCAAAACCAGTTCACTCCTCCACAGACTCCAAACCAGTTTTGCTCCTCATACAAATCCAAACAAGTTTGCTCTTCCGCACCAGACTCCAAACCAGTTTGCTCCTCGCCACCAGAATCCAAACAAGTTTGCTCCTCTACACAGGACTCCAAACCAGTTTGCTCCTCCACACCAGACTCCAAACCAGTTTGCTCCTCCACACCAGACTCCAAACAAGTTTGATCTTCCGCACCAGTTTGCTCCTCCACACCAGAATCCAAACAAGTTTGCTCTTCCGCACCAGACTCCAAACCAGTTTGCTCCTCCACACCAGAATCCAAACAAGTTTGCTCTTCCGCACCAGACTCCAAACCAGTTTTCTCATAAGCACCAGAATCCAAACCAGTTTGCTCCTCCGCACCAGACCCCAAACTAGTTTGCTCCTCCGTAATCACAACATTAGGCTGCGTTGGTTCAGATTCCACATCCACTTCGGAATTGGGCTTCTGAAGCAAATCACCCTCCAGGACTAATACACCAGTTGATTCAACCGGCATATTTATGTTGTTTGAAGAGGAAACAACGGTTCCTTCAACATCGCAACAATCTGCTGCCTCGTGCAATTGATCACTTTCCCCGTTCTGAATTCTCAATTCCCCAGCATGGACCTCTTTCTCATCGTTGGGGTCGTCAGGTTCCCGAAGAGACTCCACATTGAGGTCCTTTTCGGCGTAGTCGTCAGAGACCACATCCCTCCCGCTAACAAAAACATAAGAACAGTCGGAATCGCCCTTTCCATTACCAATAACGCCTTCGCCACTCTCATGGGAAACCCCATTACACTCCCCACCGCCTTTCTGCAGATCCTCGTACGAACTCATATCCAAATCACACGCCTCTACAATTTCACCCTTGTAAACCTCCGTCTCTGCCGTCATTTCACCTAACACCGAAAACGATCCGGAACTCAATCGTAATTCACAATTCTCTCACGATCACACGACCAAAATCAATCACCCTAAAAAAACAAACATACAAAAAAAAGCACTGACGCTCCAGATCACGCAAACATACCTGATTCCACTACGCTTCAGCACTCCGAACGCGGAACAGAGATCCGGAGACCAAACAACGGGGAATGTAGCCCCTGGATCAGCAGATCGATGACGAGATCAGCCAACCAAGACCTCCATTGTCGAAAATTAAAAAACACCCAGTACAGATCAAGGATTCGAATAGAAAAGTTAGGGTTTGATAGTGAAATGCAGAGTTACAGAAGAAAGAAATAAACAGCTGGCGAATGGGGAAGACGACCTTCTCTCTTATCTCTCGCTGTTGGATTTGAACTCAAATACAAACACTGGCGTTTTTTTTTTTTCTTTTTTTCTTTTTATTGTTTTTCTTTTCGTTCTCTATCCTCTTTCCTTATTTAAATCTCTGTTTATAACCACAATTTGTTTTTATTCACTTCGATAATTTCAAAATAAATTTGATAACGGATATTTATCTCGTGTATAATAATTATCTTAACCGCTTTTAGTTTTTTTTTTTTTTTAAATACAACCATTTTATCTAAATTATACTTTTTCCTTTTTAATAATTATTACTATTATTAAATATGATAAAATATCATTATTCTTAATTAAAAGCACATATACCAAAAAACATTCTTTAAAAAATATATGAAAAACCTTTTCAAAAAAAGAAGCATGAAAAATATAGTATAATATCGTCATCAAATTTCAGACTACCAAACTGGTATTTTAGATGAGCTTTGACTTTAAAACAAATAAAAATTTGCATTTACCTTTCTTTATAATTTCCTTTTTGATAGCTAAACAATTAATAATGATTAATTTTTAGATACACTTCTAAAGCTAGCATAATATAAATTAATGTTAATGCTTCTTTTAAACGATCGGTATTTAATTATTAGACGATTTTTTTATATTTTGACTTATATTCACTTTATATTATATTATTGTAATATTAAAAAACCAGTAATCTCATTCCTTTTATTATTTATGTCAAACCTCAATTTTAAATTTTAGAAATTAAACTTATTTATATTTATATACTTTAGATTAAGATAAAACTCCTTTCAAAAAAAAGATTAAGATAAAATTATTTATAATTCATCACAGTCTAAAAATTATTTTAGAAATTATCTCATATATATATATATATATATTAGAAGTGAGATACAAAATTAAATAAAAAGTTATCTCTTTCCAGCATTGCAAGGTAAGTAGTGATTTTGTCGGAGTTATTATGAGGGGGGCCATGCACACACACGGAATGAGCTTAACTAATAATCATAATGATAATGACTTGTCAAAACCCAATGATAATAAGAATTCAAATATTAAAATTATAAATTATAATATTAAAAACAATCATAATTTTTTTTCTTTTTTAAGAAAATAAATTTATTGATTTAGTTTAGCAATATAATATACTAAAACATAAAATAAAAAATGTTAAGAAGATGACGTAACATCCATATTAATAGTAAAAATAATTAACTAGACATTTACATACCTAATATCTAATATGATAATTTTATCGGAATAAAACATTATTTTGAAAAGCTATGAAAAAAAGTCGATTATAGGCAATGGCAGTATCCATTTTCTTAATCGGCGTTGTTTGTGTGGAATAAACTATTTTATTGGAAAAGAAATAAGTTTTGTCCAAAAATAGTATTTTTAAAATTAAAAAATGTCAATTTAGTATAGGTTTGAAAAAAATGTTCAAACTAGTGTGTTCTCATCAAAATTACAGTTAAAATCGTAGTTATCAACAACGATTTTAATATTTGAGACAAAAAAGCTATGTCCTTTAATTATAATTTTAAAAGCTATTTATTTTAGATATTATTTTTAAAAACATATTAAATTAATTAATATTTAATAAAAAAGTATTATTCTATAACAAAACTTAAAAGAAAGCCCAAATGAAAGAAAAAAAACGATAGAATAGTCAAGTCAATTAGGATTTCCAATATAATATACCTAATTAGTTACACCATAATTAATATATATATATATATATATATAGTGATATATAATTGGTATTCCACGTCATCATGGAACTTTCTTTAAACTTGACATTGAAATCTTTCTCGAAAATTTCAAAGATGAGTATGATTTTTTTGAATGATATTATTATATTTCACACTATAAAACCAAAGAAACCATAAACAGAGGAGGACAAGATCCACAAGTGTGAAAACAAACACTCCCCAAAAGGAGGAGAAAAAAATAAAAAAAAAAAACAAAGGTTGCACTGTATTGTCATTTGTAACAACAGAAAGCAACGTGGGACCCATGGGAGGTTTCCATCAATTCTTTTTTTTCTTTTTTTAAAAAAAAATAAGGTTTCCATCAATTCTAATATGGAGAAAATTGAGGGAAAAAAAAAAAAGAAAAAAGAGAGAGAGAGAGAGCATAATAGTAAAGTACAAAACTGGAGGGTCCTTATCTCAAACCCCAAACCCATAAAGCCTCTTTCACGCGTTTCGTTTCCCCTTAGGATGTCTCTTTGGCCGGGCCCTACTTTCTCTGCTTGGATTACCCTCAAAAAGGCTGTCTCTTATCCTTTCACGGAACCCCCTTTATTGTGTGCAATAATTAGTTTGGGATTTTGAATTGTGAAACGTAACGTCACGTTATTCTATAGTTTGTACATTGCTTGTGATGTAAAATTCCATATTTAATAAGGGCTCTTTAATCCCCCCCCACTGCCCAGGCCAAAGTGGCTAGATAATTTTCTTTTATCATGGTCTGGATCTGATTGAACTCAAGGCCAAGATGGCATCTTGAAAATCCATATTCCCAATACAATCATTAGGGCTCAAATGAATCATATAGCAACAAATCAATCAATGGTCCATCACCCACTATAAATATTCATTCGTTAAGCCATCTGCTTCAATCTCTATCTTGAAAACTCATTTATTTAAATTAAAATTTTGTTTCCTTTTTGTTTTTCTTTTATTTTTTTATATTATTGTCATTGTCCATAAACAAAATCAGGAATCTTACATAGTTTTGAGTGGATCATTTTTTTTTATTATTAACCTAAATATGAAGTCATTCTTTAAAATTTTTAATATTTTTAATTATCTGTTTCTATCGATGATATTACTAATCTAATCCGGGTGAATTTGAAATGGGGTTGTCCTTAATTTATGGGTTTGTGTGTGGTAATTTTAGGTTTTTTTACTGAGCCAGAAACCAGAGGCTAGAGGGAAGGCTTTGTGACATAACATGGAATTCCAGCTTACGTTACTATTTTTGCTTTACCAAGTCAACCGGATTCTGTTAACAGTTACATCAATGGCTCAGAAAAGAACCATATCTTTTGTTACAAAAAGGAAAATGAAGACATCGCAGAGGTAGCATGTCACATGGATCCAGATCCTAAAACCTAAAACAACCTAATATAATCTTCAATGGTTGGCAATAATAGGCATGGCCAGGAAACTAGGTCAAACGTTTTTGTATTTTTGTTTAATCGATTTTTATTTTTTTCTTTTTTAATATATATTTCGGCTGTAAACGTGGAAGGTCAGAGAAGGATATAAAAGCTAATGAAAGTGCCACAGTATTCCATACATTTAATCGATTCATTGTACCTCTCTGGACTCTGATTTTGTGTAAATGTTTGACCGATCCATCAGTGGGTATATTTATTGATCATATGTTTTAATATTAATCATTGAATCTTAATTATATTATTTAAAGCATGGAAAATAAAGAGAGGCCAGATAGTCAGCCTCATTCATTACATTTTTTCCTTCCTCCTTTTTTTTTTCTTTTTTTATTTATTTATTAATAATAGCTTTATGTGCAAATAAGACTGAAGGAGGGTATTGAAGAGGTTATAATATCTGAAAGAGCTTTTTGATAATAGGAAAGAAATGCGAGTGAACAACCCATCATAACTCTACACGTGCATTAGAAATTGAAAAGGGAAAATTAGGTTTCCTATACATACATCAATAATTAAGAAAGTAAAAAAGGGGATTAATAGATGTTTTTTAAAAATAGTTATAGTTTGGTTTAAAAATAAAAAATATCCAAAAAAATCTCAAAATTGTCCTTGTTATGATAGTAGATACTATAGTATATTATAATAGTATATACAGTATGTTAGGGTAATAGCTTATCTACTATCATATTATATTACACAATCTTTTACCATAATAATTATATTTATTACCATAAGAGGAATAGTTTAACGATTTTTTTAGACATTTTTAATTTTTAAACCTATTTTACTTACAAATATTTTTATATGAATGTAAGGAAATTTACTTTTTCCAATTGAAAAAAGAGGAAAAAGAAGTGGTGTTTGGTTATGGTTTTTTATATCTTAATAAGTGGTTTAGAGTTCAAGCCTAATAAATATAGTAGTGTTTTATGATAGAGCTTTACTATCTTTTTTATCCCTTTTAATTCATAAATATAATATGTCGATTTGACTTAAAGGTGTTTTCTATGTATACGGACCCAATCAATACACTTAAAAATCTGACACACAAAAAAAAAAGAAAAAAAAAAAACAGAGAAATGTGAGGAAACAACCCATCTTATTATCTTAACCATACATGTGTACTAGAAATCGAAAAAGGAGGAAGGAGGAGGGTGATGTTTTGCTTTGATCATGTGGCGAAGTGGGGTGGGGTGGTCCTGCGGTGAGGAGCATGCGATAATGGTGGGGACGCACTATGAACGACTCCAAACGTTTTCTATGCCCATGACTTTAAGCAGATGATTAGGACACCTTCTACACCTATGTGGAATCCATGATTTTCCTGAACAGGACCCGTTTGAGTTTTCTAGAAAAAGTTAGGCATCCCCCATACTTATGGTCGGTCGGACTGATTGGACCGTTCGTTTGATAAATTTTTTAATTTCGGTTTAATTCAATTCAATTGTGATTTGAACCTAATTTATGAATCGATAATTTTTTGATTCAGTCATTAATCCTATTTTTAACGCATCGGTAATTCCAATTTTATGTGTCTACGTTCATACAATGCACATTTGAGATTTGTATTATTCTATGTGAACATCCTCATTGTCTAATAATGATCATTCCTTCCATCGATATGCTAAAGAAATTTATTTTAAGTTTAATGAGGATACAAGATCTTGAATGGGATCGTAAGCAGTGTTTGATTTATGTTTTGAAAATAGTTTTTTAATTACCAAAATAATAAAAATAGGAAAATCTGATTGATTATTATTATTATTATTATTTTAAAAGCGAAAGAATAAGAAAAACATTAAATTTAAAAAACAATGACAGTTTTCAAAAACTGTCATTGTTATCTGGATTTAATATTTTTTATGTTCTTTATATTTTTTAAAATAGTAAAAAACTAATAGCAGAATATATTTTGATGTTTCTTGTCTCAGCATTTTTAGAATAAAAAGTTTTCAAAAAATATGTTCCTTCAAAACGGCCAACATAATAAGCCCATCACTTGTCCGCACCCGCACAAGCACACAATGATGTTCAGAAGTGCTTGATATATATATATATAAAAAAAAAAGCAAAACAAAACAAGGTAGCACATGCGGATGCGACAAAGAGTGGAATGCCTCTCTCTCTCTCTCTCTCTCTCTAGTCAAAAGAAAAGTGATCAGTTACGTACCAAACCCAACAAAACTGCTCTTAACATGAATTGAAGTACCATTTTTCAAACAATCAGCTCCATTAACATGTGCAGTCTCACAAATCCCATCTTCAAGCATTAAATTAGTCAAAACTTACGTCCAGCTATTATTATTCTATTGTTGTTGTTATTTGTTGCTTTGGTTGGTGAGGGGTGGGAGACTTGTTCAATCAAAAATAGTTTATTTATTTGAGTTGAATAAGTTTATCATGCTATCTAGACGTTAAGATACAAACAAAGATTTGTAATACATCCATCAAAATACAAATGAGTTATCATTTGATTTTTAACCTCAAACTCAACCCCTACTGATGACAACCTTGTAGGCTTCCTTTCAAGAATCAGGGATGCGGTATAGCTAGTCTGATTTAATAGTATAAACGACTTTAATTTCCAATCAATTCTGATAAAGCAAGCGTACCGAAAATGACAGGTCATTCCTTTTGGATAAACTAGCCAGTCTTATTATTGGATGTTGGAAGTTTGTGTCAGTTTGACGTGATCGAATTGAAGTAAATATATAAATATGGAAGAACCTTCTTTACCTCTGGTAGCTTAGTGGAAGGTGAAGGGTTAAAAATATTAGCGTAATATCGTGTACAGTTGGAATTATGCGGATAAACGTGGAGGAGAACATGCTTATCCGTCTTGAAAAGACTGGAAAAAAAAAAACCTAACTCATGTGAGGAGAGTAGAGAATCTACGTGGCTAAGAGCCTTTGGTCAGTGGAAATAAATATATAAAGAAATCTTCCTCCTACTACAAATGCCTTTTAAAGGAAGATGAAAGGGGTTCTAAAAATATTAAGAATGGAGGAATCATGTGACGATTCTTGAGAGAAACATAGTTACATCACAATTGAGACGAGATACAGTTATTAGGGTGTAAAAAACACTTCTTTTTTTGATAAGTAGGGGAGCAAAAACACTTAGAAAGCACAACCTTAATTCATGTTGACATCTCAACTTGTTGGATTTAGGCACAAATCTTCAGATTTATTCAATCACCCTCTATTGGCAGCCAAAATCCTTCGAAATCAGCAAGGTACCTGCTTAGGAAGATGCTCCTACACTTTTACGGCAGAAAGGACAGTCAATCAAATCTTAACACGCCTAGAAAAGTGCAAACAAATCAGGACGATGGAAAAAGAAACCCATTATCTTTTTAGGGATATATGGTTCTCAGTCACTCCCAACAACAAATTGCACAGTTAACTCATGTAGGCATATACCATTTGGCCTTTCTATTAGGATAACAAGGTTAATCAAAACTTTTAGGTTGAAAATGGATTAATTAGATTCCCTCATTAATTGTAGATTCAAATTAAACTTTGATGGTTCAGGTTTCACAATACAAGTGCTAAGATGACTTATTAGAGACTCCAATGGTATTATTAAAATGATTGCTTGTAGACATATAGTCCTCAATTATTGTTGCTAAATGTATAACTTTAAGAGATGGTAAATTAGCTGCTAAGAATAATGGTTTTTTGAACTTAGAGATTGAAAATGACTCTAAAATAATTGTAGATAGCTACAATAGGAAGATTAACATCAATGTCTCTATTATGTTATTAATGGAGAATATTTGGAAGTTGGCTCATGATCTTGATATTTACATTTGTTGACATGTTTATAGAGAAGTGAATAGAACTGTAAATTGTTTAGCAAAGAAAAGAATTAGTATTTTAGAATCGACTGTCTGGTGGTCAAATTTCCCTAATGATGTGGTTAATGTTAGTTTTGAAGATTATTGTGGTTCTCTTTCCAATGGCATTTGTAATGGCGTCTCGGCGGTGGAGCCAGCCAAAGTGTAGATCTTGAAAAAACGCGTTATCGATGGTGGAGCAATCGGCGATCAAAGTTAATGGCTTTGTGAGTGATTCATAGTGATATTTTCGCGAAATATTGACTGACTACATTCACCAACAATCTTGGATGAATGATGAAAATTTCCATTTTGCCCTCAGCAATATGACCGTTGGAGAAGTGTTTCTAGGCATTTTCTCATCACTTTCTCGGCAACCAAACATGAAAATCTCAAAATTTTATTTTTATTTTTATTTTTAATTAAATATTTATTTTTATTTTTATTTTTATTTTTAAATAAAATTTATAGTGTATGGAGTGGTATAGATGAATGAAGGGTATATGATACAATTATTAAGGAAAGAAATGGTAAAATTGGAATAGATTTAGGATAGTAAAGCTTTAGATGATCATTGTTGGAGTGTGGCACAGAACTTTAATTAAAATACCGAAAAGTCTTTTTTGAGCAAAAGATAGGCTAGATCTTGAGAATTTTCTTTGGAGATGCTCTAAGTTCTCTATTATGTAGTCCTTCTTTCATTAAAAAAGGTTGAGTCAAAACTTTACACAGAATAACTATATTTTTTGCTCTATGATCACATGTGACAGAATAAGATAGTGAAGGAGCATTTGTTAGTATCATAGTCTATGATTCTAATTTCCAACAAAAATTTGTGAATTTAACTTATGTTTCCTGCAGCTGCACTAAACTTGTATGCATTTATTAGTCTGATGGCTCATGTGATTTCGGTTCAACAGTAACTAATATAAAACCAAAACAGTGAAATCAATAAACAAGGTGAGCATGCATTCCAATTCAGGTTTCAAGTTGCATCTACAACTTAAAACACAAGCCTCTGGGAGAAAATTTCATTCTCAGATTAGGAAGATTCCTGTATTGCTTACACAACAAAATGGTTCTTACAATAAAGATTAATTAATTGGTATTTTTACATGCATTTCATCTTAAACAGATCAATTACATTAAGTACAAAAGGAAGGAAAAACTTTTTACTAGGATTTGAGAAAATGGAAAGTAGGTTGTGTGGAAAGGATCTGCTAAGTGGTCAAGAAGGTTTTGCACAGGACCCTTACCTGTTACAGCAGCTTGTATATAAAATCCCAGCCACGCAACCATTGCTAAGCGCCCATTTTAATTTCTTTCACCTTCCAGTTCTTCAAGGCAACAGGATCTTTAGAGATTTAGGGGATCAAAAGAGCTCCTCCTGGATAATTAATATGCCAGGCAAGTAAATTCCCAGAGGCTCCAAGCTTCAATCACAATATCTCTTGCATATTCTGGTCCAACCTATTTTGCAAGTAAATCAAAACATTGTACTGAAAAGAAAAAAAATAAAATAACAGGTTTCCAGGCATGAGTCTAGCAATTTACACAAGAACAAGAATTTTCATAAAATAGATTATATTAACAGAAAAGGCCCAAAGGACATGAATATACAAGGAACAGAGTTTTCAAAATATTTGTTCCAAAAAAAAAAATGAAAATAACCACACATCCTCCATGCAACTGTGTATACACTTTAAATCCTCATATTATAAAAATATTTTTATAAAATCCTTATGCAACGTTAAATGCCATCTTATAAAAGCCTTCTTTATAAAATCCTCCATTTTAATCCTCATTTTAGAAAAAAAATTGCTCTTTTACAAGGACCAATAGAAATCTTGCTATCTGACATGTTCACAATAGCCAAGATAAATGTGTAAATGAACAATTGAGTATAATAACATGCTTTTAGCACTGACCCAGCATTCTGAGCAACAAATTGTATTCGTCATAAATCACAATAAATTTAGCGATTGGGTTTCTCATAAACTGGTGCTATGGTAGTGAGATAGCTCATTCCAATTACATTCAGGAATTAAAATGAGCCAAACTGACTTAAGTTTAGATTCAATAGTTTAACAAACCAAGTTTGAGAAAAACTAGGCTTGGCTTGTTTAGGATTGTGTAAAATATAGCGCAATATCCTGTGACACATTATCTTAATAAACTTAATTACAAAAAAAACATATTAGAAAAGCTGAAACAACCATGAGTTACTAAATTGGGAGGAAGCTGCCATGTTGATTTCAGGATTCCTTTATAAATGACTGTGGAATGTGGAGAGGATCCAGTGATAGCATTTTGCAGGCATAAAAGAACTTCAAAGGTTGAGAAACAATAAATTGCTAGATAGAATTTTACCATCAGAAGGAGCTTGGCAAAATAGCAATGACAATTACTCCTTGGCTACCAGCAAAATGAAATCCTGGGATGCCAAGATAGTCCTAATGTATCTCCCCTCTGAAACAAATATTACTCCTCATCATGTGCATAAACTGATAGTCCCATAAATACAGGTATGAAAATACATTCTTAAAATCAATAAGCCAGCTCATCTCAGAAAGGCCATTCTTTCAATAGAATATTAATTTGTAGACAAAAATCAAGTTTTCCTATAGCAGGAAGTTGGACTTAAGTCACTTAATAAATTCACAAACTGATCCAAACTAAGTAGGCTACAAGCAAGCATTTTGTTCCTCAATCAGAATCGTTTCAAACCAAAACTGTGACCTGCAAGGGCATTCTTAATAATGTCACACCTTTCTCAGGAGAGCTACATGGTATGCAAAATGCTTATAAAACTTGTAGCAGTGACATAGCATTAAACTTACCCTTCCAGAGATCACCTCAGAGGCAGTAGGCATGAATGATCCTAACTGTCCTATTGATCAACAATGTTTTCTACTATGAAAAATTTATAAACAGTTTAAGAAGGTAAACTTTTAATCAATGTAACAGAGCCATACAGGGAATGTCATTTGATAAAAAACTAGATCCACCTCCTAATCAGCCATAAGCGAAAAATTTTTAACTTTTGCCTAGTTCTACAGACTGTTGTTTCATTTCATATAGATGTTTCATACAATATAAGTATTAACATGAGCATATTATATATATATATATATATATATATATATATATATATATATATATATATATATATATATATATAAGGCTCTTAAGATTTTTCTAGCATATCGATAACCAAATTTTCCACAGAAACAGCCCTAGAGAAAGTTTAAAACCTCTTTAACAATTTTTAAATTGAACTTGGTCAAACAACTGTACTCTATAATTGACTCAAATAGGTAGAAAATGATGGATCAAATCCCAAAAATAAGGACAAATAATGCAAGTAACAATTCTATTTTGTTAGCCAGAATAACTATGAAAGAAAGATGAACTAGAGAAGAGAAGATACTAACCTTGAGCTTTGAATAGCCAACTCGCCACCAGACAGGTTCAACAAAGTGAAAGGCTCCCAATAGGTCTAATAATTCTGGAAGTAGAGCACCAAGGGCTGCAAGCATAGCCCAGCGGGCATGCAGTATCTCAAAGCTGAAAAGTAACAGAAATTAAGCTGATATTGCTTGATTAAAGTTTAAACCAAAAAGAACTAAGGTGATTTTTTATTAAACAAGAACAGGAATGGAAGTGGATTGTGATGAGGTGGGTCAAATATTATGGGAGAAGAATCAAAATCCTGATAAAAGTAGTTTTAGTTTCCATCAAGTGATTTTTATTCCTATTCTCATTTCTAAAAAGCAATTCAAATATAGTCTCAAGGTGGAGACAGAATGAATTTCTCTCTCTAATCTCTTTTCTGATGATCAAAAATGGTCTAAAAGAAATAATTGTTCAATATAGTGGCATGATAAAAATGCCCAGCATCCAGCTTATATTTCCACTGGATATAGCCATATCCCAACCAAAGTCCATAGAGTTCAGCAACTAGCCATAAAGTATTATAGAGAAAAACTACAATGTGAACATAAAATTCATTTTTTCATCAAAATATTCCAATGATTAATGAGGAAGTTGGATAATTGTTATCTAACAATGTGATCAAATATATCACTACGCTAGGAGTTTCTTATGCTAGCCATGAGGTCAGAAAGCGGAGATACTCTTGTGACTTGCATCCGAACTCTTCAAAATTAAAAGTGGCTATCACACTCAAAGTTTAAGAGCAAATAATTATGTTGTCATGTGATCAGGTTATGCCCATGTCCTTCATTTTTTGACACCAACATCTCTTTTCCATATGAACCATTTTAAAACATTATGTTTTTGTCCATTAGAATAAGAATCAGCTGATCATTTTACTAATTCACTGTGCCAAGGCAAGCATGTTGTGGCAGTTAGTCTTCTTTCTATTTGGTATTACAAGGGTGGCGCCTCCCTGAGTAGAAAAATCATCTAAGCTAACCTGGTCCTTTTATAGGAAGAATGAAGAAAGCACTTGAAGGCCAACCCTTTATCTGTTCTGGACTCTTTGAAATGGAGGAGAAAAGGAGAGGATGCTGATCCTATCAGATCAAAGTTATTAAATACTCTCTTATGGTTATCTTTTGAAATGGAGTTAAGCATATGAACATCCAATTAATGTCATTACAGGTTTGTAGATTAGATTTGCACCTGAGTAAGGAAAAGGAAAGAGGTTTTCGTTTTCTTTCCTTATTTTTTTGGGCATATTGTATATATTATGTGTCTTTATTGTACCTTTTAATTTATTAATAAATTTTTCTTTTATTGTAATCCACCAATAAATAAATAGACAGGATTCATTTTGATATGGAACATAGAGAAGACACATGACATACTTGAAGTATTTTTGGAAAGCCACAGGATCCTTGCCAAGACCAGCAATATCAAAGCCATAGTCCCCAGGAAGTTCTCCAGTGAGATATGCAGGATAGTCATATGGAATTGGACCAAGCCAGCGTGGACGTTCTTCTCCGTACCACAGACTGAAGTTATGAATAATTTAACAAAAATTACAAAAACAATTACATGAAATAACTGAAAAACAAAAAAATCAACTATTTTATTTAGTCATATGATAATTTCCCAAGTATTTAAGCACTCCATTGTGATCACATAAAGTGTGGATTATAAAGAGCAAAATGGAAAGGAGAACAAGAATTAGGATTTAGACTCAACAAATTCTACCTATTCTGTCCCAGACTTTATCCTCTTTTATATGGATGATGAAGAACGTGTGGAGTCAAATAAATTCTTCAATAATTTGCCTTATAATGCATTTTCCTCTGCTTTCTTCATAACAAAACCAAACAATAGAAGTTAGAGGATTCCTTCCTTTTATTCTATAATACTGTCCAAGATCCAAATGCAGAGAGTAAATGGGTAAAGTAATTTCATAATTACAATAGGAGATGTAAATCAAAATTGTAGATCACATGCATATAGAAAATTACAATGGTATAGTTGGAGACCCAAAAAAATGTTTGTAGGAAGAAAAGAAGAATTGTTTATTTATAGGTTGTAGATGATTTATGAATAACTTTGAGAGTGCAAGTTTGATTTTTACTGGTAACTCTTAATCAATATAATGAATCCAATTAAAATATTTTAATTAATATATTAATTTACTAAGTTCAAGTCATAAGTCCTCTAGGTCACGGGTTAGCTCTACAACCACTATAATTTTTTTTTTTTTTAAAGAGAAATTTCATTGATTCATAACAGCAAGACATTACATCTGAACATAAAAACCAAAGTGCTAAAAATATTATGGAGATGACACAACATTCAGGTTAATAGCAGAATAAACCACTCAAGGCCTGCAACCACTATAATTAATTGAGCCATAACTAGAGATTTGATTGAGTTAACTCCAAACCCAATCACTAGGTCACTCAGGGCCAGTGTCAGATAATAATTCCTCTATTTATTTATTTTGATGTTGATTATTTGTTGAAGTTGAATTTGACTATACTTAGATATGTATGTCTAGGATTCTACCTATATATATATATATATATATATATATATATATATAGAAATATTGGTTCCATTTAATCTTTGATTATTTTATTACCTGTAAATAAAGATCAACATATTATAAAAAGATAAAACTAAATGAACAAAAAGTTGGAGGCACCCTGGCTAGTTAAGATCCTACAAAGAGCCACACATGGAAGCCACAACCAATAGAATCAACAGTATCTGATACAAAGCAATTCTCCCAGTGTAATACAAGCTTGCAAAACCTGTACACTCTCGTTTCTAGCCTTTCAGCTAGACCTTGAACTTTGAAGAATTCTTCCGGCGACTGTGCTTGTTCTCCTCCAGTCGCCTCTGGAGCTTGACTCTCGAGAGGGCTATTTGCTATGGCTTTGACGGCGGTGAAGATCGCTGAGAATATTAAAGCATGGCAAGCTTCAAAAAAACGGTAGGTGAGATAAGTTTCAGCGTTTAGAAACGAGAAAACGAAACCTAGAAATTCGCATACCTCTTGCCATGAGACACAGCCTGAAAAGCTATTTGCTGGTTGGGAATTTAGATTTAGGCCACGTGTCTGAGTGTAAGAATCTGCGGCGATAATCTCGAAAAGACGAGAAGACGATGAAACTGAACAAGGCTGCCTGAAGACCATGACTGTTTGCTACGCCACACTCAGGGAGTGGATTTTCAGGCACTGGAATTTCATGGAATGAAATTCTATCCATAATTTCCTGGAAATTAAAATCGATTTTTAAAATATGATACTGTGATTATTTTTGTTTTATTTTTACTTTAAAAAATGAAATTCTGATATATTTTTGTATCCTCTCTATTTTTTTTCCAGAATGAAACAAGTTTGACAAACATATATTTGTACTCTCCTTATTTTTTTAAATAGAAAACAATTTTTAAAACTGTAAATAAACATGCTCAAAAAATCACTTCTATTTAAAATTAAAAAATAACAATTTTGAAACTACTTATAATGAATAATTTTTTAACATTAAAAAAACCTCTTAATATCTTATTGGATATCTCTTTTTGATTTATCATTTTAATGCAAATTATAATTTATAAAATTAATATGCACAAAGAGTATGGAATATCAGATTAAATAATAAATAAATTAAAATTTGAAAATATAATATTTCTACTCATTAAAGGTGTACCCCTAGACCCTTCTCTTAAAAATATTTTTAATAGAAATGTCTTTCCTAAATGTTCCTTCCAAAAAAAAAATTTGTCAAGCATCTTTTATATACATATCACAATTAATTTTTAAAAGTTTTAAATAGGATTTTTAAATTTTGTCAAATGTTCAATTGTTTGAAAATACTCTTTTAGTTTCCAAAATAATTTTACAATAATAACACTGAATTCTAAAAATAATAGTTTAATTAATTTAACTTCTTAACTTCCTAGAATTTTGATTAAATACATGCTCCTTCAGTTTGAAAAATAATTAAATATCTTCATCTAGTTTGAATTAAAGCAAGACAGAGTGAAAAAATAAATAAATGAGAAGAAAGGAAAAGGAATGGCAATAATTGATTAAAATTTTGAATCTAGAATGTGTTTAATCCAAGCCTAAGATAAAATTGATGAAATTAACCATATTTTTCCATCATATCTAACTCGTATGGAAGAATGCTTAGTATTTGAAAAATGGCATAGGAAAAGTCTCAGTTCAAGTTTAATAGAACGATTTCACTACGTGTATTCTGATGTTTAAGAACTTTAAAAAAACTCATTGTTTGCACCCAAATTGAAATTTTAGCTTTAATTAAGTTATTAGTTAAGCCTAGCTGGCAGCTGAATAAAAGTTCAAAAGAAATTGGTCCAGATCCATTTGTACAAACCCATAAAAAAAGTCCAGGGATATTTTTTAAATTTGTTTACATTTTTTAGAAGTTAAACGAAGCTTTGATCAAATTTCTTAAGTTAGATAGTTGTAATGTGATAGCAAGTATACGCAGGAGCAGTCTACATAATAAAGACGTCAAATAAGCATCGAGGATCAAGCCTCACTCGATAAATCAGTAATATATAAAAGACTTGGACAACAAGTCTCTATGACTATCAAAGGAGCATATAAGGAGGAAGAATATATGTCAATCAATCAATCAGAAGCAATTAATCGACTCACTATTAATTTGGAAATCCTGCATTTAAATAAGCTTTCAACAATCTCAAATAATTCAACAATCTGAAAGCAACTTCAATAATTTCCAGCACTCCATTTCACAGCTTTAACTAAGTTTCGCAGAATTTACGGTAGTGTTGCCCCCGTTCATTCGTAGTAGAAATACGATATTTTTCTACAACAATTCAGTATTATGAATTCCTGAATTATATTCAGGATTTCTATCAAAATTCCAGTATATCTTTGTTTTACAGTGAAATCGATGTTACTTGGCAATTCCAGCGTGCAATTCTGGCATTCAAATCTACCAACTTTCCAACATTGTATTATTTCATTTTATTCATTAGGAAATCTAACACTTTTTCTTCAACAATTAATTCCTCTGAGATTTTAATTTGTATGTTTTATACTTTGATTATAAAAGAAACTCTTAAGGAAGTCATGGAGCCTATATGGCTAGATTAAAATTTTGATTTTGCAAGTCATTCCGAGTTTAGAAAACCTTTAATTTTCTTAACACATAGTAAGCTTTTTTTGTATATTATGAAATTAAAAAAATCCTTATAACATTCATACTTTTTTATAAATGTAAACATTGAGCAAAGCGGTCTTTGTCTATAATTAAGACCAAGGTGGAGAGAGTCAAGGGATAGTTTGATTCATATTTTTCAAACCAGTAATATGCTCTAAAAATAAGAGAGAAACTTGATAAGCATGTTAGATTCGATGATACGCTTTTCAATGGAGTAAAATTTGATGTTAGGTCGATTAGGGTGCGGACAGAAGGCTAGCTGAGTATTGAAGGATCTGGACCAGTTTAGAGTACAAGGAGTAGGATTGTTGCAATGTCGATCTATAGGCTCTGGATCACGGCATGTTCTCTGAGAAGAACCGAACGAAGAGGGGGTCGGCCCAGGAGGCATGGGGCTCTCAGATGCCTAAGTCGGATTGTTTACGAGGAGAAAGGAGAATGTTTTGGTTGTAATGTTAGGCGTACCTTTTAGTGTTGGAACTGACCTTGTATTTATAATGGACATTCCAGACGATGATTAGGTTCTTCCCTGGAGGATAGATTTCATTTAGTCATCCTTAGATTTAGCAATTTGATTAGTTCAAAGGAGCTTTATTCGAGTAATCCTCCTTCCTTATCGGGGCATCCGACTAACTAATCTTCCGTCGCTTCTTCCTTCCCTTTATAATAGGACTTGATCGACTCCACTGCATTTTGGGTGGAATATTCTATCTTCTGTTATTTGTGAAGATATGGTTTGACTAGCCAAGTATGGGCCTCCCTATTTTTCCAAATCCATGTGTTGAAAATCAAGCCCACGTCGCCTCATGCTTGTGCATGTTTCTCTCCATATTTAGCGTTCCTCTTTTCCTTTTTTAACTTTCCTGAATTAATGCAATATACCATCTATGATTACCCAACCAAAGAAGGTGGACCGTGGTTTAATTCACTTTCCCTTTGTAAGAGAAATTTTGTCCTGATATTGTCACTTTCCGCACTATCTCAAATCTGTAAACTATTTATTTCTATTTTCTTTCATTACAAAAATAAGAAGTGAGACTAGATTCCTCTAGAGTTTTTGCCTTCAAATTCTTCATGGTATCGAGCAGTTTAACTCCGTCTCTCTTCTCCATCTTCATTTATGCCTAAATACTGGCCCAAATGCTTCGAATTCAATACCAACTCATCCTCCTCTTCCTCGATGGCGACTTAATCTACCCTTTGACAACCCAAAAATCAAAGGAGGAAGACTCCAGGATCATTGCGTAAAGCCTAGGGTCACTCGAGAGAAACTTCTGTTGGAAGATTCATGGAAACCGCTAGATTGAAGCCACGCCAACTACTTGAGAAAGAAGGACGAGAGAATCATGTACGCCGATGAACGACGCTACAAATCAAGCTAGCCCTTTAACAAGGAGCAAATGGAGATGCTCTTTAAACTACTATCTCCTCTTATGTCATCATAGCCAAACCGGTACATCTTCTCTCCAATCGTGTCATTGGTTCCCGAACCTTGGCTCATATAAAGCGCTGCAATTCTTGGGTCACTTTTATTGTTGGTAAGAAACATAAAAAAACCTTGATCAGTGGACTCAGGAGCATCTCGATCATATGACGGAGATGCGACAATTTTTTGTACATATAGCCCATGTCCAAATAATTTAACAAATCCGACAGCGTATGGTTCACTTTCAAAGGTTGCCGAGACTGGGTTCGGGCCAAAGTATCAAGGGATCTTACTCTCAACCCGCCTCCTCGTTCTAACTTGATTTGTAAATCTAATATCAATTGCAAACTCACCAAGGAAAAGAGGTGTATTACTAATTCTTCATCCACTAATCGTGAATCTCCGTGGATTTGGATTCTGGGAAGACGATTACAATGCCAGGAATGCCTCCGGACTCTACATCCCAAGGAGCACCACGATCCACAAGAACAACCTCAAATGGTAATTGGTGGTAATTCTTTTCTACCATGTCAAAATAACGACATAGTGCAATTATGTTGTGGCACTATCGCTGGTCATCTCACGTTATGTATCTCAAGCATTTATTTCCTTCATTATTTAATAATAAAAATCCAAAACTTTGAGTGTGAAATCACAATTATCAAAGCAAGTTCGTCTCATTTTCCCATTCAACCCTATAAAGCGCCTAGTCCATTCTCAATGATTCATAGCGATATCTCGGGGTCCAATGAAGAATAAAAAATGTAACCTAAGATTTTAGGTGGTTTGTCCATTCATAGATTATCACACTAGATTAACGTGGGTATTCCTATGAAAGAAAATCCAAATGTGTCAAATTTTCAAAATTTTTGCAAATATGATTCACTCCAATTCCAATCAAAATACAAATTCTAAAGTCTCGATAATGCTAGGGATTACTCAACTCCATCTCTGTGAGAATATCTAGCAAAAGAAGTGATAGTTCACTTGTCTATGTGTTGGTACCCCACAACAAAACGGAATAGTCAAAGGAAAATAGGCATTTGTTAGAGGTATTAGATCGCTAATGTTTTCTACGAATGTACCAAAATTCATTCCTGTGGGGAAGCCGTCCCACTACCCAATTCCTCATCAATAGGATGCCGTCTAGTACTAAAATTCCAAACACC
This sequence comes from Tetrastigma voinierianum, assembly GCA_016808115.1. Classification (NCBI taxonomy): domain Eukaryota; kingdom Viridiplantae; phylum Streptophyta; class Magnoliopsida; order Vitales; family Vitaceae; genus Tetrastigma; species Tetrastigma voinierianum. Next base: position 22,072 of record JAEQBH010001414.1, on the reverse strand, counting down.
TTGTCAAACACTACTTAAACTTTCCGACCACTCGCCTCATATCCATCGTCTCACCAAAAATTTTCGTGTCTCCGCTTTTGTTCATATCAATCAACAACATAGAAGTAAACTCGATCCTGTGTCACCCAAGTGCATCTTTTGGTATTCTCGTAAATAAAAAGGGTATATGTTACTCTCCCACACAAGAAAATTCTACAATTCAATGGATGTCACATTTTTAAAACCCAAATTTTACTTCATCCCAAATTGATATTCAGTGGGGAGAATTCAACTCAGAATACCGCTTTGGAACCTTGAGTCATTGGAGTGAGTCACCCATCACCACTAAAAATCAAGTTTCTATGGGAGTCATGTAATCCCGGGAAGTTCATTGTTGACTCGTGGATAATGAGCACATCCAAGAGGAAATGCAGGAAGGAGTACTTCAAAGAAACCCATGAGGCCGAGCCAATTTAATCCAAGCAAAATTCCAGTAGCAATGCTCCTAACTCGTACGGGTAATCGCTTGATTCGTAGTTAGAAAATGATATTCTTAATATGCCTATAGCTTGAGAAAGGAGTTAGATCATGCACTCAAAGATCCCATTGGAAATTTTATTTCTTATGATAAGCTATCACCTAATGCTTCAGGCATTCACTTCTAACATCACAGATACAAGTTCTCGAGATATTCAGAAGCTTTCAAGTATCCTGGGCGTGGAAGGCCGTACGATGAAGAAGTTCGGCGCCGCAAAGAATGGTAATGGAAATTACCGACCTCTTTCGAGAGGTAAGAAACCAGCTTGGGTGTGCGGATTTTCACAAGAAAGTACAAGGTGCGTATGGTAATGTGGACCAGAGAAAATTCTGCTTGGTCGCAAAGGATTCACCTAATCATATGGTATTGACTATCAAGAAACTTTGCCCAAATTTCGCAAGCTCAACATTGTTCGTGCATTTTTATCCTCGCGTGCTAATCTCGATTGGTCGCCCACCAACTTGATGTGAAAAAATGCCTCCCCAATGGTGACTTGTAGGAAGAAGCCATACGACATTCCTCGCCGGGCTTGAGACTACATCGAATTTCCAACAAGGCTCGCAGACCGAAAAATCCTTGTATGGTCCTTCAAGCACCTCCTGGGGTGGCCGGGTTTGAACGGGGTTCACTAAGGTAGTGAAAGGGTACGATTCGCTCAATGTCAATCCGATCACACATTGAGCTTATGAAACACTTCCCGTATGGAAGATGGTCATTATCATTGTATATGTGGATTGATAATTTTGATCAGGGTAATCAAGGAAGAGAAATCGACCTACTTAAAAATTAATGACAAAGAAATTGAGATCGTGGACCTTGGAAACCTCAAGTACTTTCTGAATGGGAGATTGCTAGGTCAAAGAAAGGTATAGCGCTTCCACAACGCAACACGCTCGACTTACTGGGCTGAAATGTGATGCTAGGATGCAAGCCTAAAACACCTATGGATTCAAACCCAGAAACCAAGAAAGCGATGGAAGTCCTCCAAATATAAAGGAAGATATCAACGTCTTGTGGGGAAATCCCATCTATCTTTCTCATACAAGGCCGTACATCTACTCTCGTTAGTACAGGTCAATTCATGAATAATTCAACCCGAAAAACACATGACCGCTGCGGGACACTCTAATATCAGGTACCTCAAAATGACACCGAAAGCGGCCCTTCTTCCAAAGAACAACAAAGAAAGAGATTGAGATTTTTCGATGCAAACAAGGTGTTCAAGACTGATCTGAGATCAACTTCTGGCTATTGTTCGCTTGTTCGGGGAATTTGCTACATGGCGAAGCAAGAAACAATCGCTGGTAAAATTAAGAAGAAGGCCGAGGCGTAATTCCGTGCTATGGCACAAGGTGACCGCGAGGAATCCGGGCTGAACAGTCATAGAAGAATTCACGGGTTCCGCTTAGCATCCCATATGTTATATCACACAAACTGCCGCCATCATCGCAAGAACTTGCTCATCATGATCGAACTAAGCACGTGGAGATAGATCGACACTATCAAGGAAAAGATCGGGCTAGCGGTTTTTCAGTCACTTCACTCCAACAAATTGTCAAACAACATTCTCACGAAAGCTCTCGCCGAAGTTAACCACGAGATCCGACGAAAAAACTTGGAATGATCAACATCTACAATACTCAAGCTGGCGTAAGCGTTGAAAATTGCCCACGTCGCCCCATGTTTCAGTGTGCATGTTTCTCTCCATATTTAGCGTTCCTCTTTCCTTTTTTAACTTTCCCGAATTAATGCAATATACCATCTATATGATTACCCAACCAAAGAAGGTGGATCAGGTTTAATTCACTTTCCTTGTAAGAGAAATTTTGTCCTAAGTGATATTGTCACTTTCCAGAATTATCTCAAATCTGTAAACTATTTATTTCCTATTTTCTTTCATTACAAAAATAAGAAGTGAGACTAGATTCCTCTAGAGTTTTTGCCTTCAAATTCTTCACCATGTTTTGGGCCTAATGAGCAGGGCCTCTGTTTGGACTGCTATGTAAGGACACAGGAGGGGTATGGTCCTCACCGCTCCTTTCATCGGGCGCACGAAATGCCCGCCCATTCTGCATCCCACGCTGCCCCTCACCAGGTACCGACCGGCAGGGGCAAGGGCCGTGATTAATCTCGCACGCTGTTATTTCCCGTGTCTCGCTTGATGTGATTAATTAACCCGATCGCCGGCCATACGTGGTGCGCAATGATGGCCTTCAGCTCTCATTGTTTCATACTCCCTTCGCTTCTTTCCCTCGTTTCACGACCTTTCCAGCTTCCGACTTTGCCTCATAATTCCCCACTTTGTCTTTATATTTTTTGGCGTTCCAGATTTTGCTCGGATTTTTCTCTCTGTCTCGTTAGTGCCGGTCCTTTTCGGTGTTTCCTTCTCATTCCTGGGCCCGCGAAGGTCCCTGGTCTCGCGGGGGCTTCTTTCGATTGATACGACGAGGCCTAGGGTTCGGGCCGTCTGATTTCGCGACACCGCTTGCTTACGTCATGGGTCCAAATCGCTCTTCCTCTTGGCGCATCAACGATGACTCTTCGCTGACGCCGGTCCCGGCAGTCAGCGTTCCCGCTTGTTCGATACCGTTCGCCTCAACCTGCTCCCCGAGGCGCTCCTCCCTTAGTGGGCGTAAAGAAGATAAAACCCAACAACATCCTAAGGGGCCTGACTTCCTTCAGATCCGCCTGCTCGCATGCCGAAGGTGGGCCATAGTGGCCGGGGTCCCTCATATGAGTTTACCTACGAGCGCGACGGCCTCCTCTCCTCCCCGGTGTCCTGGATATGGTCCTCGGATGTTTTCGACCTTTACACCGCTCCGTGCCCGGTACGGCCCGCTGGGGCTGCTTTAATAACGGCTCTCGCTTCTTTGCATCCTTCATAAAGAGGTTCTTCAACACTTCAACATCTGCCCTTCCCAGTTGGCTCCCAATGGTTGGGGTATTTTAGTCGGTTTATTGGTCTTTTTTAAGGATAGAGGGTTTGGTGTCCCCAATGTGGCTCTGTTCCTTCATCTTTTCAGTCCGATGGCTACTACAGAGGGTTTTATTTATTTCACCGTATCGCTCGGGTCCTCCGTGATCTCGACCTTCCTTCCTCACACCGGCCATGGAAAGGACATATTTCTTCGTTAATGTTCCAACTCGAGTATGACTTGCGACAGGGTGATACTGGTGCCCAGACGCGGAGTGCCCATGACCTTTCGCGAGCGTTGGCATTACTTTTGGGCTTGATTTGTCTAAAGGCGATCGAACATCGACCTTGCTTTCCTTATGCTCCCAGACGCTGGCTCTCGACCCTCACGACTCACATGCTCGGCCCGCTGCTCCCCTGGGGCCGCTGGAGGAATGCTCGCCCGTCTGTATCGATAAAGTCGAACATTCCTAGTTCTCTAATTTGTCAGCTCTCGCGACGTTCACCGCTTTGAGGCCCCGCCTTTCTACCCTCGATTTTTTCCTCGCCCACCGCCGCCACTCCTACCAGGGCGAGATTTAGTCTGGCCTGGGGGCGACGTCCCTCGGAAGCCCCTGGGCAAGAGAAAAAGCCGACTCTTTGGCTGACCGCCATCGCCAAGGTTCAAATTTGGGGTGTCTCTTCTTTTTCTCTGCTCTCGGAACCCAGAGTGCATCGCCGCCCCGGCCAAGGTCGACACGGCAAGGCCCCTCCTACGCCCAAGAGCCTAACGGCGCTGCCACTCCCGGTTTTGACCTACCGTTTTCTCCTAAGCCCCGCGCCAAGGGTCTTTTCTGCGTACCTGCCGCTTCACACGACGGCTCGCTTATAACCAGATTCCTGACACGCTAAGTCACTCTCGGGACTATGGACAAAAGAAATCGAAGCAAAGTCAGTAACAAGGGCTTTCGCTTTAGTGGCCGAAGCCGGCGCAAAGCATCTCGTCGGCTCCTCCCGGGAGCCACCCGACGCCGAGTTCGAAAGAGCCGCCACATGAAGCTGCGTTGTCTCTTTTCAAAGATTGCTTCTAAGTCCAGAATTTCCGTGTTTATTTCCATGCTTATTCTGCGGTCAACACTATGTTCAGAACCGAGATACAAAGCCGCCACCCATTTGAAAGGCCCGCCGAGCGCGCCAACCGAATGAACATGTGAAGATCGCTCGGGATTTATGCTATGTGGTTTCTACTCGAGCGGGCCAGCCAGAGTGGACGAGCGCGCATATGACCGAAGACATGAGCGCTGAATCCATCTGGCATCATCTGGCCAGTCGCAACAGAGAACGAGACCCGAGCAGCTTTGACGAAGGGCCGAGGGTGAGTTTCGAGGTCAGGCGAGCCTTAAGCCACAAGCAGGTGAGTTGATCGAGACCTCGGAGAGGCTGAGATCCGTCCGTAATGAGCTTCAAATGAAAGCCAGGAGGAGCCTATCACCTCCCGGCGTGCGCCGGGATCTTTCAGTGGAGCCGCTGTGGGGCTACTCTTAGTGGATTTTGAGCGCCAAAGAAAAAACAACTGATCGCTGCCACAGGCTTCGCAGGGCAAAGTGTTGTTGAGACTGCCATTTGAGTCTTCCAAGCCAGAATTTATCAAGACTCGGGCCGAGCGATGAATGTAGTGGTCACAGCATCTTCAATGAAGTCGCGATGTCAAAGGGACGAGGTTATCAAACAACTGCGATCGGGCCGGTGCTCAAGTGGCTTCGGTGGCTCGCTTCAAATCCAAGGCCGCTCTCAGCGCATCAGATCTAGATTTCAACTTCGACCTCCCAAGTGGACGTGAGAGGGAGGCTGAGGGGTCTTCCATACGACTTATCTCAAGAGCTCATTCTACCGAGATCCTTTTCTCATTCTTCATCGTCTGATGTCAAATTTTGATTCATTTATGCTTTCCCGATGTCGACTTCTCCCCTTTTCGTCGGTCCACCCGACACTGTGTAGCCTCCTTTCACAAACACCATTTTTCAAAACTTCAGTGGTTCTAGTCAGGATATCTTTATTCTTTTTCCCGAACCTGTAACCCAATTTGAAGGTCCTCAGCACTTAGACCGTATCGAAATTTTGCATACTATCCCGTTTCAACCGGCTTCGTTCCCCCTTATATGGTCGAGGGCGGAGTTTCGCCGGACGGCCCGCCTTCACGCTTCGATCAAGTGTGTTGGCCTCGGCTTCAGGGTCAGGCCGCCAATGTCATGGGCCGGTAATGCGATGGAGGCTCGCCGAGTGTGGTTGAGTAGAGCTGGGCTGAAAGAGCTTATATTTATAACAAGAGAGCAGGAGTTCACCGTTGAGTCTGTAAGAATGGCCTGGCCCATCCGAGCCGAGGGACGAGCCTCGCGGGAGTATGCTTTGCAGGAAGGAGCCTGCTGGTCCGAGTGCGTCAAGGGCTCACAGGAATAGTAGAGGCTCGTCAGGCTGATTCGCGACGCTTCAAGTATGATTGTTAAGCGAGCCCGCTCGGCCCGAGTGCGCCAGAAGCTCGCCAACGTGGGAATAGTCGAGCTCGCCATCGAGCCGAGGGACGGCTTCGCACGGCAATTGCAAGAAGGAGCCCGCCTGTCAAGAGCATCGGCGTCGCCATCGTGAATAGTGTAGGTTCGTCAGGCCGATTCGAGGACGCAGCCTCGTAAGTATGATTCGCGGCGAGCCCGCTCGTTCTGGTTTGCCGATAGGCTCGCCATCGTGAATAAGAGGTTCGTCAGCGTTGATTCGGTACTGTTTCTGGCATGATTTGCAATGGCTGCTCGCTCCGTCTGAGTGTAGTGAGGGGCTCTGCCACCGTGAACAGTAGGACTCGCCATATGAGTAGTGCAGGCTCATCCATCCGAGCTGGAGTGGTGAGGTCGTCAATATGAATCGCACGATGGAACCTGCCTGTCTGAGGCCATACCAATGTGAATAGTTGGAGCTCACATTCTGAGCCGGTGGACGAGCCTCAATATGAACTGCAAAGAAGGAGCCCACTGTCCGAGTGCGTCGGTAGGCCTGCCACCGTGAACAGCAGGTAGGCTCATCGTGGGCTTTATCTGAGGTACGAAAGCCAAGTATGATCAGAAGGAGCCCGTCTATCCGAGCAAGAGAGGGGCCTGCCAACGTGAATACCGAGCCGTCATTCTAGTCGAGGACCGAGCCTCACAATATGAATTGTAAGAAGAAGCCCGCTCGTCTCGGGAAATGCAGCTTCGCCACTGCAATAGTAAGAGGCTCGTCGTGGCCGATTCGGCGGGACGAGCTTCGTAAGTGGCATTTGCAGAAAAGGAGCCCGCCTGCTCGAGTGCGCCAAGGGCTCGCCACCGTGAATAGTAGAGGCTCGTCGTACATTCGGAGTGGACGAGCCAGAAGTATGACGGTGGGTGAAGGAGCCCGCCTGTCTGAGTGCCATGGCTCACAATGTGAATAGTAGTGGCTCGCTATTATGAGCTGAGGGACGAGCCTTGTGAGTATGCTTTTGGTAGAAGGAGCCCGTCATCCGAGGTGCCAAGGGCTCGCCACCGTGAATAGCGCAGGCTCACGTGGCCGATTCCGAGGGACGAGCCGTAGCATGATTGTAGGAAGGAGCCCGTCTGTCTGGAGTGCACCGAAGGGCTCGTCATTGTGAATAGTAGAGGCTCGTCGTGCTGATTCGAGGGACGAGCTTCGTAAGTATGATTTGTAGGCAGCGATTCCCGCCCGCCCGGAGGCAGCCAAGGGGCTCGCCAATGTGAGCAGTGGCTCGCCATTATGAGTCAGGGACTGCTCGTGAGTATGCTTTGCAGAAGGAGCCTTCGTCATTCGAGTGCAGCCAAGGCTCACCGTGAATAGCAGAGCTCGCCGCGGCCGGCCCAGAGTGGACGCAGCCTGTAAGTATGATTTGCAGAAGGAGCCCTGCCTGTCAAAGTGCAACAAGGCCTGCCAATGTGAATAAGAGAGTGGCCTGGTCATTATGAGCTGAGGGACGGCTCGTGAGTATGCTTCAGAAAGGAGCTCGCCTATCTGAGAGTGCACAAGGGCTCGCCATTGTGAACAGTAGAGCTCGGCCAGGTCGATTTGAGGGACGAGCCTCGTAAGGCGATTTGCGTGAAGGAGCCCGTCAGTCGGAGTGCAAGTGTACCAAGTGGCTCACAATCGGAATAAAGTAGCTGGCTCGTCATCGCGGAATAGTGACTCACATTATGAGCCATGATTGAGCCTCAGTGGAGCATGCCAGGGAAGGGGAGCCTGGCCAAAGTGAGCAACCGGGCTCCCAAAGGCCAGGGGCCTTAGTGGCGGCTCCCCAAGCCTAACGGCGCCCAGAGCTGAGCTGTCTCACTCAGGCAGGCCGTGACCCGCGCAATGTAGAGACCGTCAAAGCGGAGCAACCGGGCTCGCGCCGCGGCTCTCGTGGCTGCTGCCGAATGGCGACAGCCCAGCTGTCCCACTGGAGGCCATGGCCTCAGGCGCAGTAGAGGAACTCGCCAAAGGGAGCACCGCCCCGCGCCGCGGCGGCCTCGACCGTCCGACTCTTGCGCGCCGCGTACGTGCGCAGTGAGGAACTCGGCCGCGCGAGCAACCGCCTCGCGCCGTGGCCTTGGTGGCGCCTGCCGACCGGCGATGGGGCCCAGCCGGTTCACTCAGGAGGCAACAGGGCTCGCGGCAAGAGTGTGAGGAACTCGCCAGTTGGGGCAATCTAGGCTCTCGCGCCGCGGCTCGAAATGGGTTCGTGACTCGAGGCAAAGGTGGCCTCGCAGTGCAGGAACTCGGGCCAAAGGGAGCAACCCGCTCCCGGCGCCGCGGGCCTGGTGGCGCCTGCCGGTCGACGGCGGTAGCCCGAAATGGTTCGACTTCGGTGGCGCCGCGGCTCGCAGGTAGTAGAACCCGGCCAGTAGCCGAGCAAATCAAGGCGCGTGACTTTCGCTGCGCGAAGGGCTTGCGGATCGGTACGCCGCATGTCTCTCTCGGTGCCGGCAAGCAAACCGCCATCACGCCGACGGCGGAGCATCCGGAACGGTTGCGTGAATTTTCGAGCGCCAATTCTCCTTATAAATGGTGGCCTGCTCAGATCTTTGGCGTTCGAGACTTCGCTACAATGGTGGACAGAAGTTCGATGGATACAAAGCTCGACGCTCGCCGCCTCGCCGAGTTCTCCGACGCCTTGACCGCCTTTCTGGTCTCCATGTGCGGGAGCTCAGAGCTTCCCACTCTCCCCTTTACGGAGCCGCGTTTGTTCCTTAGCTACAGTGGAATGCTCTTCTGGAGGGCGGCATCCTTTCATACGCACTCTCGCTTTTTCTTTTATCTTCTTCTTCCTCCTTTCTACCTCTCTTCTTCTTCCCTTTCTTTTCTCTCTTTCTCTTTCTTCTTCCACGCCTTCATCCGTCTTTTCCCTTTTTTCTCGTTCCTTTTCCTTTGTCTCCATCTTTTTCCTCTCTTTTCTTTTTCCTATCACACTTTCTTTTTCTTTATTCTGTCTTTCCTTTCGTTCCTCTTTTTTTTTTTTTTTTTTACAATTGCTCAGACCGAGTGTTTTTCGAGATGTAATCATGACACCACGATTGTAACCGAATACGATTCATTTGGAATAAAGAGACTTTTATTTTTATGAATTTTCTCTATCAGGTATGTTTTCTCGGACTCATTGAGATACTAAATTACCCTGTGTGCCCGACTGGGCCACATAAGAATCTGATAAGGTTTTATTACAAACCTAAGGCTCGGAAAAACTAAACAAAGTTCGCTGCCCACGTATGTTGCAAGATTTTTTCCCTCCTCCGTCTCGGGAGCTCATAATTGTCCTGGGCCCCAACGACTCGTTATTATAAGGACCTTCCCAAACAGCCTAGTTTCCCATGCGCCGATTCTTCCCGCCAAGTGCAGTGGAGCTTTTTTAAGACCAAACTCCTCAAGATGTAACTTCCAAGCCAATTCTCCGTCAGAGTACCGGGCCGCCTTCCTTGATACTCTTCAGGCGCCGCTGAACCCGGCTTCACGCTTTCATCCAGAGTTCCAAGCCCGATCGCCAGGCCTCGTCATTTTGTTCCTCCGATGCTAACTCGACTTAGGAGATTTTATTCCAACCTCAACAGGCTATCGCTTCGTGCCAAAGGCTGTGGCAAACTCAGGGTCTCCCGAGTCAGCCGACTTCGTGTCATCCCAGCCCATAAGACTGTAGAGGTATTCTACCCAACTTCCTTAAGATCTTCTAGCTTGGTCTTTAATGCACTTTAGTGCCCTGATGGTGACTTCAAATTTCGTCCGCTTGATCACAGTTTGGATTTGTGTAATAATTTTAATTCCGAGTTTCCGGTGACAAAAATTCCTTTGAATTTGGTGTTGTCGAACTGCTTTCCCATTGTCCGATACTGTGGCCTCAGATGCCAATCTGCATATGATGGCTCGCCATACGAAATTGCATGTTTTTTGCTCTGTAATCGTGGCTAAAGGTTCAAGCTGCCCACTTGGTGAAATAATCCACTGCGACAATTATGAATTTGGGGACGCTTCTCACGACGGGCGTGGGTCCCAATACGTCCAACCCCTACCGGAAGGGCCGTGGGTCAGTAATTGACGCCGTGGCCCTGACTCATGAGGCGTGACATTTCGCGTGCTTCCCTGGGCAGATTCCTCGATCTCTGACTAAGTCGATCGCATCTTACATCGGGCCGCATGATCCCCCGCCTCAAGATTTTTCCCGTTAACGCTCGTGCTCGATATGGTTCCCACATACGCCTTCGTGTACTCTAGCACGTATTCATTCTCCCCGCGCATGCATTTTAGAAAGGTGAAGAATCCCCGCTTGTAAAGGCTTCCTTTGTGATCGTAAACCCGGAAGACCTTACTTTATCTTAAAATTTTCGTCGCCCGTGTTCATTATTAATATAATCCCAAATGTGGTCCATCCGGCCAAGATTCCGGAACTTATTGGGGCGACTAACTATGTCAGAAGTGGTCGACATGGTTCCCGCTTAGGTATTCGACAGCGTTGACCCGCCGAGATCTTCGCAAGGTCGTGGCTAGTTTCTGCCGACGTGTATCTCTTCGCTCGGGACGACTAACCCAACTAATACAAACTTTTTTAGCAAATCACTGAATTTTGGAGATATAGAACCATCGCCTCACTTTCGGGCCTCGTATGTATCTTCGACCGCTCGACCACCGCCAGAGTCACCGCGGACCTTTAGCCGGGCAGACTTAACGAAAGGGCGAGGCCGAGGCCCGCTATGACGGCCCCATACTCGCCTTGTCGGGAAGCATGGAACCCAAACCCGAGTGCGTATTCAATATCTATCCTTCGGTGAGGTGAGGATTAAGCTCGCTCCGCCTCCCCCGTGCAAGCCAGGCTCCATCTACAGAGTTTACTGTGGAGGTCGCCCTCTCGATCAAAGTGGCTCTCAAAGAAGCTTTACCTGAGCGACCCATGACGGCTAGGCCAGACTAGCCCCTTTATAGCGCTTTCGTCAGACTTTATGCCGAACTCGCTAGCTCTATGGCCCACTTCCATCAACCTTCCTGAGACTTCCGGTTTGTGTAATACCCGCTTCATCAAGTACTCCGCTGGGACTTCATGTGCGGCCTCGAACAAGGGGCTGCCGGGTCGCAGTCATCACCACGCAGATCAACTTCTTCCATTCCCGTACCTCTCCTCCGTCCTCTCGCTCGACCAAGCAAGAGAACCGGGCGCCGACTCCCCGCTCTGGTCTCCCCGACGAGCACCGCAGACCGGCCGAGAAGTCCGACACGGCCATACAGCGAGGAGTTCTCCTTCAATCCGGGACTTACCAGGAATTCGGGAGGAGAGCTTTAGGTATGCTTTAATGCCATGAATGCTTCTTCACATTTCTCGTCTCAATCGAAATGCTTTCTTCTCGTAACTTGAAGAAAGGTCGCATTTATCACCGCTTCGATACTTAAATCCGCTAAGCCAATCCTTCCCACAACCATTGACCTCCTTTATTCCTCGAAGGCGACGATATACGAGCAATGCTTTATTCACCGATTCGCCTAATCCCCCCCGTGGTTAACTATGAAACCCAGAAATTTTCCGGCTGACACGCCGAAGGCACATTTTGCCGGGTTCAGCTTCATGTTATAATTCCTCGTGATCCGAATGCCTCGCAGATACTGTGATATGGAGATCTGATTAGCGGATTTTACCAAAGATGTCGCCTATGTATACTCATCATTGCGACCTATCCGCCTTTGGAACATCCGGCTCACTAGTCTCTCGTAGGTCGCCTCCCGCATTTTCGAGTCCAAAACCGCATTACCCGACAACGTAGGTTCTCGCGGCCGTGACGAATTTAAGTTCTCTCGTCCCCGGTCCATGTCGATCCGATTGCAGCCAAAATGCATCCATAAATCAGAACATTGTCGCGCCACAGCCCACGATGAGGTCGACTCAAGGCAGGGAAAGTCGCCCTTCCGCATGCTTTGTTTATGTCAGTGAAGTCGATGCAGAGTCGCCATTTTCCATTAGCTTTCTTGACGAGTGCAACGTTAGCTACCCACTGTGCAGATTCCACCTCTCTTATCGCCTCCCGCTGAGGAGCCAACACCTCCTCATCGATGGCCTTTCGCTCTTTCAAAGGCGAAACTCCAGATTTTGTTTAACCTGGGCTTGAAGGACGGGTTGGTGTTCGCTTATGAAGATTAGTGCGCATCATCTTCTCCGTATGTCCAGCCCGTGTCCATGCGAAAACGTCTCTATTCCATCTCAAAAACTGAGTGAGGAGGCCTTTGAGATCCTTTTCGTAGTTCGGAGCCAATGTAGCTGATGTTCGGGGTTGTCATCCAGCCGCAATGTGCCCTAGTTCCCAGGCTCTGCCCGTGAGCACCTCGTCACAAGATATTTAGCTCGGCCGCTGCTCACGTAGTCACCGCTTTGTTTCATGGAGGCTGTGTAACACTCTCTGGCCACCCGCTGATTTCCTCGGACCGTCCCGACTCCATTCACTGTCGGAAATTTGATTATCATGTGATATGCTGAGGGGATGGCTTTTATCATACTGAGGAGGGTCTACCTAGCAAAGATATTATAGGCCGACCGTGGCATCCACTATATGAACCTTGTCAGCTGCCGCTGTCAAGTGCGGGGTTCTCCTGCTGTCAACACCAAATAATCGAGCCCAATCCAGAAAGTACCTTCTCCTGAAAATCCCAGATGTGTGCCGACGATCTAGCTTTTCTTCCAATACCCATCTTGTCAAGGCCGACGCTAAGATGATGTCACCAATTCCCATTATCGATTAAAACCTATGAACTGCGGGTGTCACTACAATTGCGCGACTACCAATAGTCGCCATGGGGGTGCCGGGCACCCTTCCGCATCTGAGTCGCAGAACGTGATGGTAGTGTCGATTCTGCAATTAGATATCGCTTGTACTTCCACCATGTCCGCTGATCTTATGCCCGTGAGCGGCTTTCCGGTCGAACCAGATTCTCCTCCTCCAAAGAAATCCCCTCCCAAGATCACATGGATTTCTCCTGTGGGCCAAGCAGGCCGACCGCTCGTCAGACGGCGGCCGCCGAGCCAGGCCGTTAAGGGTTCCGGGCCCGACTGGTTTGATTCGGCTTTATCTCCCGAGCTTGATTCCCCGGAGATACGAAACGCCGAAGATATCCGTGCTGTATCAAATACTCTATTTCTTCTATCGATACGCTGTCCGCGGCGATGTCCATACCCCCGCGGAACTGCAATACTGTGGCAGGTTATCCTCGCCGCTGGATCCGATTTCATCCGCCGCCATCTCAGAATTGCTCGCTTTAATCTCATGCAGACTTGTGATACCGAGGCCGCAGCGGAGCGGTTACTGCGGACGCAATGTCGCCAGCCCTTCGCCATGGGCCCAGACGGCCTCGAGACTCCCCGCCTTGTGGATCGCTTGCCCCGCGCTCGATTTCTCCCGGGTCGTTTTGCCTCGGGCTCGCCTCGTCGCTCGCTTATCGCCCTTTTTTTTTGCGCGAGGAGCTTCCTCTGATATGAGGGCCTCCCGCTGCGATGTGTACTTTTCTCGTTTCGCGAGACCTCACTACGCAACTGGGAGGGTTCTTCGAGATGCAGAACACGTCCTTTCGGATTGTGAGGCCCAACCCCGCGATGAAAGCTGTGACGGCGAATCTTTCGTCGGGTATGTCTATCTTCAGGGACTCGGCTTTGAATCTTTGTACATATGATTTCAAACTTTCCCGCGATCCTCGTTTGGATGGTCAATGACGGGTAGCTCCTGCCGCACGTCCTAGTCTGATGAAGTCGAGACCTAACGCAACAAATTAGTTCCCCGAACGACGAGATAGATGAAGGGGGAATTTATCAACCAGCCAAAAAGCCGGTCTCGAGCGCAAAGGGCGAAAGCCCCGCACCGCACCTGTGGTCCCGATACCCATGCGCCCATCCGATTTTTGTAAGACAGGTGATCGACTCGATCGCTGATTCCATCGAACGCTTCACCGAGGCATAATTTCGTTGGAAGGGGAAAGTGCAGCGACTCTACCGTGAAGCGGAGATTCCGCTTGTCGCACTGGTATCCACAAGATCCGGCTCGCCCTTCACCACTTCCTTCACACTCCACGAGCTCTCATTAAGGTTTTAACCTCGCCCTAATGATCGCCTCGTTTCTAGCCGAGGTGATTTGGCGCCATCCACCGGCCGCTCCCGGCATAGCTCGCTTTCCCTCACCGTACTAATCTGCGGGTCCATGCCTTCAGGCTCGACCAGACTCTCGTCGCTTCGATGCTCGTGGAATGTCATACCAAGTGGTTCTTCGCGGAGAAGGCTATGGCCTTCCGGTTCGCTGCGGTCTCCGCCGATGTTGTATTCGCCTCGTAAGCTGCTCCACCACCGCACTGCTGACGAGGCGAAGCGCCCACTTCGCTTGTATCGCTTGCATCGCTCACCGCCCCAAGGGGTTCGCCGCTTCATATCACCTCGCGGATTCCGTGTCCTCGTGATTAGCGCACTTCGCCAAGGTTCGTTGAAAGACACAAGAATCGCTAATCAAGCATGCTTACGGGCGAATCATCGTTTCCTTACGACGCTTCAACCGATGATGCCTTTTTCAACCGAATCGGCCGGAGCGTGTCAGTCGCTGGCCGACTAAGACCGCCGAGGGGCCAAATCAAGGATGCCACCGCCGGGCTGGGGTAGGATTGCTGCAATGCTTCCATCTATAGGCCTGATGCACGCCTTGCCAAGAAGAACCGTAATTCAAGAGGGCTCTGGGCTGCAGGGTCGCGCCTCGGGCCGCTCCGACGCCTAAGTCGATTCTTCTTTCGAGAAAAGAGTATCGTTTCGGCCACAAGACGGGCGTGCATTCCTTTGGCTGCTGGAACGACCTTGTATTTATAATGGACATTCATCCACCTGACGATGATTAAATTCTTCCTCGAGATGATTTCCTCATGTAGTCACTTTAGATTTAAGAATGGATTAGTCAAATATTATTTTGGAGTAATCCTCCTTCCTTATCGGCAGATCCGACCAACGACCTTCGCTGCTTCCTTCCCTTTATATCAGATCTGACGGAACACCGCACGCCTTAGCAATATCTATCTTCGTTATTCGCGAAGATATTTGGCTGATCGGGCCGAGTAATGGCCTCCTATTTTTCCAAATCCATGTTTTGAGCCCACTTGTTCGCCTCCGTTCGGGTCATATGTAAGGACACGGCTGGGTATATTCTCACCGCTCTCACGGCTAAATTTAAATGCTCTCTACTTACTGTGATTCCTATCAGATTCCATTGTTTTTACTATTTTGAAAAACACTAAATTCAAATAAAAAAATAATACTTAAAAATATCAAAAATAAAATAACCAAACATATACAACTATCATGGTTAAAAACAAGGAATGTAGTTATACCATCCCTTCAAAACTTCTATATTTGGGTTTCTCTTTTCTATGTGTTTAGTCTAATCAACCTAAGAAGGACGCCATATTTAACTTATATATTTTATTTTAGTTTAAATATTCACGAACCTAATTTGAAAATAAATTTCAGAGGAACAAATAACTATGTTTTGAATTATCTGCTTAAAAGATATCAATACAATATTTAGAATCTATCATATTCTCATGTTTTTCTTTAAAGTAGCACCTATAGACAAAATGTCAATTTTCATTTAATGTATTTATATTATTAAAAAAAGTTTACTTTTTGTAAGAAAATGATGATATTTTTTGTCAAAATTATTCCAAAAAATGGATAAATGGTCAAATTTCTAAATCGGGACTTTAATCAAGTCACCAATGCCTTTGTTCCTCTTGTTTTTGGCCAAAAATGATGGTGAAGTTGGTTTGCCCTTAATTTCTACGGCTCAAGTAAAAATTCATTTAATATATATATATATATGTGACTTTTTTCAAAATATTCACAAAATAATTTTGTTTTTTAAACCACATTCATCGACTATGCTTTTAGTACCAACCTAAAACCGCATAATTAACTCCAAGCAGCTTTTAAGGTAAATTTAAAACCGTATATTACCAACTACGACTTTAAGATTAATTTTCAAAACCCTATTTAACGAATACGGTTTTAAGATTAATTTTCAAAACCACGGTTAATAAATATGATTTTATTAAAAATAAAATAATAATGATTGCATTAAAAATGAATTACTTTTTATATTAAATCAGACCTCTTTTGTCGGATGGATTCGTAAGTAATTCTATTAATAGTGGACTGCTTCAAAGTTGAAACCCATCACCTACATTTCTACACAGATTCCATCTTCAACATTACCCGTCATTCCGAAGGTCGGAGAAAACAAATCAATGGCCTCCACAGACGAATCTGTCTCCCAAAGGTCTTGCTGCTCTGTTCTGATTTTCCTTTTCAATTTGTTTATTATAATCTATAACATATATTACATTCATGGCTGTTTCATCTTGCTTTCAATTTGTTAGATCGATCTCTTTTTTCCTTCTTTACCTCATAATGCATCCAATCTATGTGGCTAATGAGTAAAAGTTAGATTTTTATTTCCAATTTAACATCTAAATTATTTGACTCATAGGGATAGGATTAAGAGGTCTTAATTAGAATAAACGCAGCAACCACATCGATGTGCTTAAGAAAAGCTTCACGATAGCATTTTACTTCTCTCAATCTAATACATATTCTTGTAATGTCAGATAATATCTACAATGGCTTGACCCGATCATAACAATGCTATCGTGAAATGATCTTCATTCACGATTTGGTAGCCTGTCTGCTTGATCCCATAACTTATAAGACACACAGTGATGCTACATTCGTATACGTAAAGGTCATATATCCCATATCGAATATGGGAGAAAGTTCATCACATGCAGCACGCAGCCTTCTCTCAACCTAATGCACGCGTGCTCGTGGCGGTCTTTGCACCCAAAATGCATAATATTGCATGACAGACTGCATTATTACAAAATAAGGTGCTTCTAAATTTATTAGATAACGCATCTAGTATTAACTGAACAGCCTTTAACCCGACTCAAGTGGTAAATGATTGGGATCGGTTTCCAAGAAGTTTAATGTTAGAATCCAAAGTACAAATACTACAACAATGAAAAACAAATGAATATAAGTAAAAAACTTAATAGCAAACAATGGCATGTATGATTTACAAATATTCACTAGGGTAGAGGTTGATCTCTATGTTCATCAACTTGATCAATTAGCGAAGTGGTCACATCCCCTGAAGAAGAACATCCAGTGAAGGCATTCGGGTGGGCAGCTAGAGACAACTCTGGCAATCTCTCTCCCTTCAACTTCTCCAGAAGGTACTTAATTAATTTCCATTTTTTAGTGGAATCTTTATTTTTGTCTCTGATGATCTTGATCGTGTTTGTGGTTGAAACTATTTATATTCATAGGTCCACAGGAGAGGAGGACGTGAGATTTGAAGTGCTCTACTGTGGTATATGTCACACTGATCTTCACAACATCAAGAACGAATGGGGCATCTCCACTTACCCCCTTGTACCCGGGTGAGATGTTTGTTGTTCTATTTTAATGTTGTTAACATCAATTATTATATAGCCTATTGTTAAAGCATGTGGAAAAGGTTACCTTTCATGTATATTTTCTTTTGTTGGAGGACAAAATAAAAGGTTAGGAGTGCAGGGACAAAGTTCCTCTCGTGACACTGCAAGAACTCCGTCCCCATTGTAACTCAATCCGGTAATCCTCCCTCACGGATGTCTCACATTTAAAACTTTAAAAAGCTCTATCAATCAGCTAGACGCGCTGATATATATCTTACGTGAATCCTATTTATGCCATAACGAAAGTTTGATATTGGTGCAGCACGAGATCGTAGGAAGTGTGACAGGCGTGGGAAGCAAGGTAGAGAAATTCAAAGTGGAGACAAAGCAGGCGTGGTGCATGGTCGGAGCCTGCCACTCCTGCGTCTGACTGCTCCAACGACCTGGAGAACTACTGTCCCAAATATATACCAACGTATGGTTCTCTGTACCACGACGGAAACTGTCACATACGGCGGCTAATCTGACACCATGATCAAGCGGCGAGCGCTACGTGGTCTGGAATCTCGGAAAACATGCCTCTTGACAAGGGTGCTGCTCCTCTGTGCCGGGATCACAGTCTACAGTCCCTTTGAAATATTATGGACTGGGTGAACCAGGTATGCATATTGTGGGTTGTTGGCTTAGGTGGGCTTGGCCCATGTTGTTGTCAAATTCGCCAAGGCTTTTCGCTGTAAAGTCACCGTGATTAGTACTTCGCCTGCAAAGAAGGAAGATGCCATTGATCATCTTGGGGCAGACATGTTTCTGGTCAGCCGGGATGAACAAGAAATGCAGGTATATATATATGTTGCTTGGTAGTGTTAATATTATAGAGGGAGGATGGGAGGAAGGGAGGAAAAGAGGTAGTTTCATTTATATATATTCACTTCAATTTGACCGCTACCAATCAATATAGACTTCCAACATTCTCCTCATATGGGAGTCGGGTTTTTTTTCTTTTCTAATCATTCTGTATGATTTATAAGCTCACATGTTCCTCTCCATCGCGATCCAAACATTTGACCCCACGACCGATTCTGATGCCATGTTATTCATCTCCCACTAAAAGTTCTTGTAGATGGAGAGGAAGAATCCCATATATGAAGTAACTAAAAGAGATTTTATAACCCTTTCATCTCTTATTAAAGGTCTTATAAAGGAAGGGAAGGAAAGGTTCCTTCATTACATATATATATACACAGCGACCATGCTCCACTGATGACTTTAACATTTCCCCTCACAAAGGAGTTGGGTTTTTTTTTTCTTTTTCAAGTCCTTCTAAAAAATGATAAATGTGGAGCATTTTCCACCGTGGTCTAGACATTTTGCTAGTTATAATATCATGTTAATATTTTAGAACCTTTTTTCACCCTCACTAAAAGACCTTATAAAGGGAAAAAGATTCCTTCATATATATATCCACTTTAATTGGACCGTGTCCAATCGACATGGAACTTCCAAAGTTGGTATTCATAAGACATGTTTCTAATTATAAATCAAGTTTATCTCAATGCTGATTTGGGTACTATTGTAGCTGTGATGGGTAATAATGGATGGTATAATTGACACCGTCTCTGCAGTTCATCCTTCCCTCCGTTGATCAGCTTGTTGAAGTCCCATGGGAAAGCTTATTATGGTGGGGGCACCTGATCGCCGGCTCCAGCTCCCCCGTCTTTCCTTTACTTGCTGGTAATCAAACTGAAATAAATAAATTTTTTACATATATAGCCAATAATATAATTATTAACATGGTCAATCATATATATATATATATATATATATATATATTATCCATTTTGAGTTCAATATGTCGCTTTTAATACACATCTATTGGGAATATATGATCTTTATACTTATATACATGCTATTATTCCATTTGATCCCGTAGGACGGGTTTGTTAGTTTGACCTCGCAAACGCCTCTCACGCACTACAATGCGACATTACGCTTATACGAGCCACTGGCCAGGCTTGATAACATCCGTACGATCGGACCTGGGTCACTGCGAAATCAGATAACCGATCTCCGACATCAGCATGTTACGTTTCAACTCGCATTTGAGCCGCTTATCCGTTTAACCCTATAATCCCCTCGTATACAACATATGACAAGCTATTATATCCTAAATTAGATATGAGATAAACTTATTGACATATATATGGGAAGTCCCCTTTTTAAAATTAAAAGACGCGCTTTTAAACCGTGAAAGTTTGACTCATAACGATAATACGAGATGACACGACGCCATTACAAATAATAAATCAAATTATTTGGATTAATTTAATAAGAAATTAAATGGTAATGACAGGAAGGAAGATTGTAGGGAGGTAGCACCATTGGAGTGAAATGTGAAGGAGACGCAAGAGATGATTGATTTTGCTGCAGAACACAACGTAACGCCTGGATATCGAGGTAATCCCCATGGATTGCGTCAACACTGCACCAGCGTCTTGCCAGGGGTGACGTCAGGGGATACCGCTTTGTCATCACGTCGGAAATAATTCCTCGCTGATACTAAAGCCTTAGAGTGCTTTCCATCAATCACCTCTTTAATCATTTCATTATCGAATTTCTCATGTTTTGAAAGCAATATTATTACATGCTTGGATATGTTGTGATCACTTTATTTTATTTTTTTAAATAGAAACTTTATTGATTGAAACAAAAAAATCAAATTCTTAAAAAAAATAAGGGATAAATATATAAAGTTAATAATACTAACATAATTACTTATACGTTTTATCATTCAATCGCCTAAAACATTAATATATCCGGTCAGAATGTGCTCAACAAAGCTTTATAATGATTAAATACGCTTTTATCGTTTCGAATCATTCAAAACATCATAATTGTCAGAATAATACAACATTCCGCCATAACATACGATAAAAGCCAATAGTAAATAACGACAAAAACAAATAAATCAGCATTGTTAAATAATGACTTAATTAAGCAAGAAAAAAAAAGATTTAAAGCAGGCCAAAAATAGCCAAAGAAAAAAAAAGACTAGAAGAGAACAAAATGGGAGAGAAAGAGGACAGGGCGGCTAAGTTTTTGTGCTTACTTGAAATTATTCACTCTTTTCCGTTGCCTTTTTTCAAAATATTTATATATCATAAGTGAGAGATCTATTCCATTCATCCTAAGAAAAATTGTCATGTACAATCCAATACAAAAATATGTAATCGGATACAGCTGACTATTATGTGATAAATTATGTAATTTCTATGGACTAAAATGTAATTGAGATGCACCATGACTGCAGTCAATTGGCACCGAAATTATCAAACATTTTATGATGATTTTTCCTATATACTGTGAAGCTTTTTCAATCAAACAAGTCTACTTTAATGTTTATAAATTTTTTGAAAGGAAAAAAATAATCTTATAGATAGATATTAGATTTAAAAACAATTTCTAAGTTAATAGAACAGTAAATTTGAAAAATTAAATCTCTACAAATTTGATAATATATTCACTAAAATATACTGATTCATTTCCTCAATTAATCGAATCCGATTCACTTTTTTAAATAGCCTCACACAAATAATGCTTCCTAATAAAACAATCAAATGCTAAGAAAACAACGATAACACAAAATAAAGTAAAAAACCTAAATATTTATTTAAATAACTATAAATAGAAGAGATGCGTAATTTTAGGCAAGAATGCCAAAATTACTGCTCATGGTAGAGGAAAAAAGCATAGAAGGAAGGCAAGTCGAGAGAAAATGGGGGATGTGAATGTTTATATAAATTAATTATTCTTATTTATATATTCTAAACAAAATTCAAAATATAAAATTTTGGTTTTAGTATTTTTTTTAGAAACCATACCCGTGAAATCATTTTAACAGCGAGTAGAATAGAGTAGCAGCAGCGACGATCGTTCTTACAGGATATTGAAAACATCGTGGGATGACTTTTACATACAATGACACAGTAAACACAGAGCCGATTCCGATCTAATTTGCCTCCACAGAAAGAAAAACCCCTTGTGGATCGATGCTTGATCTGCAGATCTGACACTCATCGGTCTCCGGATTCCTCCTGGCAATACACTCCAACGGATCTTCTTTCTCCATCCTCCGCCGGAGATCCGCCTTCGCCCTGACTGACCTCTTCCCACTCGTCCCAAGCCACTTTACACTGCCGGAGGTCTCGTCCTCACACACACCTGCTTTGCTTCCTGAACCTTCTTCTCGGGATCAGCTCCGTCAGACGCTTCTTTCTCTCATCTGCAACCTTGAACTTCACCACTCCCATCGCTGCTTTTAACGCACACAAACTCGTCTTCTTCGACTTCGCAGGAAGAGATACATCTACTGCGGGCAACTCTGATCTCATCGAGAAGGACGAAGACAGGACGGATCCCGCGATCCATGTGATAGCGCGCTAAAAGCCAAGTGTGAAAGATGCCATTTCTTTTCAGACCCCTAACGAGTTTGATCTCTTTTTTGAGTGTTTCTTTCTGTCTCTTTTCTCATCCATATGAAGCAAATAGTTTTGCTAGGTTAACCAGGGCTGAGTTCTGTTCTCTCATGATGTGCTTATATGGAGTTACTAAAATACTCCTTCTGTGATATTTTTATTATTTTATTGACATTCTCAATATTAAATAGCCTCTAGAAACATTATTCAAAT